>OY390721.1:30796312-31396312 GCA_959613375.1 Heteropelma amictum
GACCATATGGGGGTTGTAACTTACAGGATTGAGGATAACGAGCCCATGCCCAGCTAATATATATTAATTATAATGTACGCAAATAAATGTTGCAACAGTTAATAAATTTACATTGGAATAATAATCCAGCCGAATCGAATAAAAATTCATTGAATCGTCGAGCTGCGTATTCAGCCCGATCATCCCAGCGATGTAAAAAAAGAAACGACTGTCTTTTTTCGATTTTTATACCATCCCCAAGTACCCGAAATTCTCATTCCATTTCGATACCATTGGAACTGAATCTCCGGTCCCTTCTCGACTTTAGATTTTTTTTCATAAATCTCCGAGAGTTTTTCGTACGAATTTCCCGATGTAAAAAAAACATCGATGAAGCTCCATTGTTACATCGCACGTCAATTTTTGTACTCAAAACGAATTGATAAAAAAAATCAATAACGAATCAAGACGTACTCTCGGCTGTCGTACGTTCGTTTCAACATCCACCATGCTGACCTCGCCAGTTTTTTTTTCTTTTTTGGCCTTTTTCTTTTTTTCACATCGTCTCGTTGCTGTTGAACGATAAAAGTAACAGATACGGTAATTTACTTCGTTAATGAACTTGCATTTGGCAAGGAGCTTACACGCCTACACCCACGCCTTTCGTGCTCCTCATCGTTGCGTATATAACCGTAATACGTGTACAGTATTAACCGGTATCTGTTCTCGATGCTGCTGGCGCCTGCCTGGTCCTCCAGGCTATGCGTGAAAGCTACCGAGCCAACTACAAGATATATTGTCCTTGGAAATTGGAATACCACCGAGAGTATGGCTCTCCTCCGGAGAAGCATAGTTGAGAAGAGAATCCTATAATACGGGGATGGAATATATACGCGCGAACGGCGAACGAGAATATGGGATAGGATGAAGTCGTGGTGGAAAAAAAAAATATTCAAAAAAAAAAACGCTGCTAAATAATATCTCTCTGCAAGGCAACGAGGGAGGGAGAAAAAAGCTTCGGGCTGCCAGAAAAGCGTCTCGAACACGACCCGTGCTGACGAAATAATAACACTCATTTTTATCGAAATTTTTCATTTTTAGGAGGTTCTCGCGGATTTAATGGTGACTGAAAATTTCAACCCTGCGCTACGATTATAGAAAATTTGGCACGAGAATGAGAAAAAAAGCTCGGCAAATTTAGCGAAAGGTTGAGAAAATAAGAAATTTCCAGTAAAAACTACCCTTAACTCGTACGGCTCTTTTCACTCGCGCTCGGTCCGCAGATTCGTCGGGGCCTTACGGTGTGTGCTATCCTCCGAATAATCCGTATTTCCTTTGAATGTATGTCCCGCTACGAGCTCATAGACAACGTATCGTATACGTAGGTCGGTGGTCCAGAACTAAACGACCTGGTGGTTGCATCGAACAGGGAGGCTATAGTTATCCAATAAACAGGGACGCTAATGCTCTGGCATTAAAGCAATGAACGCAAAATATAAATACAAATTTAGGGTCGAAAAGCTGTGCAACAGTCAATGTACAGACTGCGGGAGAGGGCGAGAGAGGAAAGGAGGATGCTGCGGATGAGCAACAAAGAGAGGAGGATGTAGTTTAACCGATCATAGGACGATGGCGGTGTTCCATGAAACGGCTAAACCGGCTTATTATAAATTGATCTAATCTATATGCATTAAAGGCATGTTGTCGACGTGGCATGGGTCACATGGTCAATGCGCGTGCGATACCGCATTTTGATAATGACATTCGAGCTCATCCATTCGCCGAGCGCCCTTCTCTCGATTTTCCTGAATATTCAAATAAGGGCTGTTTTGCCAGATTTATCCCGATTATTTTCTATCTTCCCTCGACTCCGCTCTTTCGTTCATTTTTAAGTTCGATTTCAGCGATATTTATGACGAGATCATTCGCGATTTTGGGTATTTCGTTGATTCGTCGAATTTTTCGGCATTTTCATCGTATCCGATCCTGCGGAAGTACCAGGAAGATTCTTTTTCTCATCTGCTTATATCAATACAAAATTGTCACTCTATCAAATTTTTGGCAAAGTACAATTGCGATACAATATTGATTTAAAACGATTCGCAAGTCTGAGTTCGCTGACGCTTCATTTGATCGATGTTTACGATGGAATCATCGACGTTTTTAGCTTCCTCATGATTTTATCGAACTTTTTGGTATTTTTGTCACTTTCGATTTCTGTCAACAAAAAATTGCAATGAATTATTCATTTGAAACGATTTAAAAGTTTCTCCCGATGTATAACCGATTTCGCGGATATTCAAATAAGGGATGTTTTGTCAGATTTATCGCGATTATTCCGTCTTCGGGCTAGTCTGCCCATCCATATTTAAGTTTCATTCCAGTTCACTGCTCGTGACTTTATCGAATTTCCAGACAATTTTAATCATATTCCGATGTTACCAAAATCTGTTTATGTCGCCGAGGCAAGTTTCCTTTATTCATTACGAAAAATCGATCCGAAGGATTTGATAAACAAACGTAGTATCTTTTTCCAGCTAGTGTGCATAGATGTGTGCCGGAGAGCTTCGGAGAAATTATTCGTTTGAAACGATTAACGAGCCTGAGTTCGTTCGATCGTTGGTCTTGTTGGCGAATAAATTCATCCCTATGTGTATCTACAAGCAATACACAGAATGGAATGGGGGGTACGAGGGAGGGAAAAAGAAAATAAGGGAGGCAAATAATGAAAAACCAATGAGAGAGAGAGAGAGAGAGAGAGAGAGAGGGTGAAGTTAAAAGAGAAAGATGTGTGAATAAACGCAGCATCCCCTTTTTTCCTCTCCTCGTGTTGCAGCGAGGCCAACACGGAAGCTAATACGAGTTACGAGGCGGCGAAAAGCGTGCATCGGTTGTAAAACGATTCATGCCCTGGAAAACGCCACGGAATATCCGATTGCTAGCCACATATGTGTTACCAGCGCCATCTACGTGAAAACGCAATCTCAATATTTTTCAGCCAACCCCCTGTGCAACGTAACGGATCTACCGAGCGCCATCTAGGAATAACGATTCTCCGTACACTTTGCCATTGGGACTCGGCGCCACTTGGTGAAATCCAACAACTGGGGGTCAAATAAAATATTCAACGGTCAAGTGACATGCCACGTAAAACGTTTTCTTTTCACTTTACAACAAGGACCACCGTTCACTCCGTATGCCCTGAAATAATTATTTCGCACTGTCCTCTCTGTGAGAAATTTTCAATTTTTTCACAGGAGCAGGTTCAAGCAGACGCAACGACGTGACGTTTTTTATGAATTACAACACCGTCGTATTTTTTCGATATCTTTCCAAAGGAATTAGTTGCAGCGTATAGGATCGAATCGCGAAAGAGATTATCGTCTATTCAAAATATCATGTATTCGTTCGCGATGGCATTTTTTTTTGTATTTCTCTGGCGGATGAAACACGATGTGGGTGGACCGTCAATGGGAGTGAGGATGGAGGAGAAAATTACTGCACACGTAAGGGAAGGATGGAAGGAAAGGTGATGGAGAGGAGAGAGGTAGAGAGGGTTTGAACTAGTCGCAGTGCCGAGTGCGAGAAAAGGTAATTTTATAAAGAGATTCAATTGCCCTTACATCCGGGAGTGAAATATGAGTCTGGGACCGGTGAAATAAGAGCCGATTGGATTGAAAGAGTATCTTGCTACTCCGCCACTCGATATCTACTTATACATCCGCACCGCTCAGCTGTAAGGACGTTTTTTCTTTACGCCTTCTACATCGTTTCTGGCTCTGCTACGATTTTTTTCGTCTCTGTCTTTCTCGCCTTCTCTATTCGCGAATTTCGCGCTTTTATATACACATACACACACTTATATATATATGATACTATGAGCAACTTCTTACCGGAGGACTGTAGGAAATAACGGCTTGAAAAGGAATTGTTATGGAGCTTCCGGGCGAGAGAGAGAGTGAAACTAAAGAGGACGTTACTGTACCAGAAGACGCGAACCGCTTACCGCTTTCCAACTTCATCTCAATAACTTCTACTCGCGATGTCTCTCGCCTGCGGAGATGAAAAAAGGGACAAAAATGAACGGAGAAGAAAGGAGATTGAAGAAAGGAGACTGCGAAATCCTGTAAATGGTTGTTTCAAAAGCTCGTAATAGACGTCCGACGAGAAATAATTCATCATGATTGTATATTTCGTGCGCGATTCAACGTGCAGTGATATACCGTGGCTGTATATTCCGATCGCCATCTTTGATTATCGGCACGCGTCGAGTGATAAAGAATGGAATCGATGGCGCCCGAGGACGTGGGAATAAAGTTGGACATATTTTACATGTTAGACCCGATGGATAATCGCTGCCATGCTTCTTTCTCGCGAGATTACGAAAGTTGGAGAGAAACAGAATCTCACCGTTTTTGGCAAAAGTTCAAACGGTTGTTACATGCGAGTGGTACACTAGGTTTCGCTATGCTTTTCAATTTTGAAACATTGTAGAATGAAAAAGAAAAAAACCGCGTCGAAATAGCCGGTAGTCTTGTATAAGTGCGGACGCATCGAGCCTCTCGCGAGAAACTCGCTGCTCCTCGCCATCTAGCGGATTTTCGCTGAACTGTGAAAATTTAACCGTAAATTAATACGGCGTTTTTTCCTTTTCTTTACTATTTTACTTGCTCTCGACTAACGTAACAACGTGATGGAACACTACGAGACTGGCGGGAGCTTTACAAATGTGTTTTCATTGCAGAAACATCACCGGTAATTAACGAAAATATGAAAGAATAATTTTTAAAAGGCCGCGCAAGAGCGGTGAAAAATATCAACCTCGACCTTTTCTGCTCTCTCTCTTTATCACTCCATTTCGTCTCTATCGACATTTCAAGCATTTACGGAATTTTCTAATGCATCACGATGCAACTTCCTCCTCTCGGTACGTTCCCGGCGCTCTTTGTCCGTTCGTCACAATTACAGACCCAACCGCACGTTACACACGCACCTCGACATGGAAAACCGGTGAGTATGGGCGGAGATTTCGACAGCTGGGGCGCGAATGAGTTGATGGAAAGGTGATAATTAATGAAAAAAAATTAACAACAAAACGTGTGCATTTTGCGGGGTGAGGAAGAGCAAAGAGAGGAGACATGCAACGAAAGTAATGACAAATTTCATCACGATAGATACAATCTGAAACAATACATCGATCGGCGTCTGACGCGAGGGTGATTTTTCATTATTAAATTCGCGCGATGATTAGATATTGATGCGCGGAATATTTTTTTTGCGTACACCAATGTTGTTGGGAAAAAGAAATTAACTGCCGAAGGGTATTGGTAAAAAAAACGAATGTTTTTTTTTCCAACAACATCCTCACGTCAGACTCGAATTTTGGTTGTCCGTGCGTGGCCCATTTGAAATCTCAGTTCAATGAGAGTTCATTGACTCTGCGTGTAAATACTCGAACGTTTTTTCACACATTCTTGTGTATGTGCTACGAAAATTGTTAATTACTATTATCATTTTCCGGTGGAAAAAAATATTCTTTTCCAAACAGAAAAGTAAAGCAAAAATTATTTTCTATTGAAACGAATATACCGAGGATGGATACTCGCACTCATACGCACAATCACACGATTAGGGTGCAGCGCCTCAATTTTTCACGTAATTTAATCTGTCAAAATCGAGTAATTGTCAAATTCAAGCTGAAACGAAACATACATGCTCATCAGAAAGCAAAAAAAGTCGGAATTTCGTGGCGAAATTCCGACTTTTTTCACCAACATATCAGAGGACGGATCAAACGACAACAATCGCGCGATATTTTTTCGATCAACGATCAACTTTCAGACCCCATCAATTTTTATTAAAAGGATTTTAATTGGAAGCTGCCAGGGCCCAGCGCTTTTTACGCAGACATGAGAGAAGATTTTCACGAGCAATTTCACGCTATTGTGACTGGAAGGAAAACCCAAGACCCCGAGCGTCACATTTTATTATTGATTTGACAAATGTGAAAATTATGAAATTATTTAGATGCTTTCAGGGCCGAGAACTATTTACCTAGAGATGAAGGGGGATTTCCAAGATCATTCTTCCACTATTTCGACCCATTTTAATATCGATTAGAAGATTATTGAAAAATTATTTTTCAATAATCTTCAGGGCCGTCAGGGCCCTCTTCGCGTCGAGATGAAAGATCTCGAGTACGCCAACTATCCATTTCATTGCCGTTTCGTTGGTATTGTGAATCTAGAAAATATCATTCAGTCGCGGAATAGATGAAAATGTGTGAAAATAAATGAAGAAAATGGCAGTGACGAAAAGGTGTTGACGGAAAAGGGCAATATGACGACAAATAACTGCGATGTACGTACACACGATTTGAAGAAAAGAAGCTAAAGGGGATGCGCGGAGACAGGGATGGTTTCATACATATTTATCGATGAGGCTTGTGTCACCGGTGAATTCGTCGTGCGACAACGACGATCCATATATGCATGGGCTAAAACCAACTGATGGCTGCGGTGCTCATGCTTGGACGACCTTATATACATCCTATCAGTTAAGGTACAATAGCTCGCACCGGTATGCTCTGCTGTATCAACTAGAGGGCTATTCGAAAAAGACAAAGATGAAACGAGCCACCGAGACTCGATCTTCGTACACCGCAATAAACCTTATACCTTTTTCTCTCTGCTCTCGTTCTCGTCGTTTTTTTCCCTCCCGTTCATCTCGTGGCTCTCCTCTCTGCTCTTGGACACATCAATTTCATGGTCCAAGCTCGAGACTCTGAGGCAGAGTAACGAGAGAAAAAATGATTCAAGTAAGGAAATATACAAGGAATTTCAGAATTTAATCGTAATGTTTTTTTTTCGATTTTAGAATGCAATATGAAATTCTTTTTTCGCATATATGGAGTATTTTTTTGTCGCGTGATCGACGTGTCATAATTGATTACTTGATGAATCGTTCCGCGGTTTTTGGCTTGTAATTAAATTGCTTTAATTGAAAAAATGGTATTTCCGAGCTAGAAAATATCCTGCGAAACTTAATTAGTTCTGCGATTAATGTGTTTCAGATGCATCAACGCTGTAGATTTTAAGTTCACACGGAACACATATTTTGTCATAAAGTTTCATGCAATCTTATTACATTATATTTTAGTTCAATGTTTAATTAAATGCGAAATGTTCTTTTTTTATATCTCATTTCGTTTGCTTGCACTGTGATCGAATTAAAAAAATTACCACGTTATTAAACCATGATAAATTTTAAAAAATCTAATAAAGTAACGCGTCGTTTATGGAATATATTTCAATGCCCTTTTTTTGCGTTTAAAAAGACCATTACTATTACCAGAAAACCAAGGGACTTGTGATAAATAAGCACGCGAGAATGAAAACAGGTGAAAGCAGGAAGGAAGCGTACCTTCTGATGTCCGAGCTTCGAGTTTGGCTTTTCATTCTTTACCCGTTTTTTTTTCCAGTCGGTGAATCTTTTTTTCCAATTTTTTTGTTGCTTACTCCGCGTCTTGTTTCGTAAAATAAAACTCGTGGGTTACACAGGCTCGCAGTGCAATGGAGAGTTGATAAAAGAGAACGAAGCATTATATACGTTTATGCGATGCCCGCAAGGCAAACAGAGTCTCGCATTACACTTTCGTGCTCTACTACGCTTAATGACTCGCACTCACTGTATCAACCCCCATTCTGAGGGTAGTGAGCTCGGATATATATATATATAAATATCTCTTATGCCTATTATAAACGACGCGCATTTGTACGGCTCGGCGGGAGACTTTGCGCATCAGAGATCTTAAGTCAATCTTGTTAAATACAAAAACAGTCGTCTTCCACCTTAACCCATTAACGCCGAAGAGACTACCTTTAGACACTTGAGAGAAAACGGAGATTTCTTGCAATCTACAGCGGAAACAATGTCACGCTCATGAACCAACACGTGAAAAAAACGATTCTAATCGCTGAAAAACATAGTCTCCTCACTGATTTTGGGTTACAAGTTGTGAATTTAGCTCCCGCGGTAAAATTCAAGCCCTTGCCAAGAATGAAACACGGGTGAATTTTCTGAAAAACAAAATAGTTATATTTTTTCGGTAGTTTTATTGTTCTACTGCAATGTTTCTTTTCGTGTATCAAGTTTTTGTTTTTGAAAATTGAAAAAAGACTCATCAATCGGTACATTTATAAGTCGCCCCGCGAGTCTCCGCGACTCCTTCGTCCCTGGCTGCCGCGCGAGCTTGACGCTCGCGCCATCTCGCGGTGACGACGTTGCCCTACCACGCGGCAAGTCCCCTTCTCGCGCACGGCCCTGCAGCAACAGCAGAAGCGTGGAGCAGCACGACTGTTCGTGCACTCCGGGATACACGAATGTAATGACCCCTGGGGGCCACCGATATTAACATGAAAATGCTTGTCATACACCATTATAAATAATGCATCAACGCGAAATGTTCCTATTCCCTTCGTGTACCTCGACGATCCTTTCTCACCCTGCTCGTCTCTGTATTTCTCCGTGTGTGCGATCGTTACGCCGTCACGAAGTGTCGAAAGGTGACAAAAAAAGGAAGGAAATAACATTTTTTACGTTGCATCTGACCTCCTGTGACTGCACAAGAGATGTGTTACAAATCCTGAAGGGGACAAAATGTCGGGATTCAACAAATTTTTTCTAGTTCATGGGAAAATGTTCGATTCTGTGAGGCAACAAAAAAATCGATAGCAGTATCGGCTGATTTTGGAATGGTTAAGGACGAATGAGAATCTGAAGTACTTAGCGATATTGGCAAATAACTTTGTAATATTGTTTTTATTTAGTTATTATTTTCGGACTTTCGATGGCATTGAAGAGTACTTGAAATTCTTATTTTAATTGGTCGTCGCTGGTACAATGCCTGTCATAAATCTCAAATTCGTTTGAAAATTGAAAGAAAATTTAGAGCGGTGAAACAATTTATATCATCGTTACTTTGACATTTTGTCAAGGATTAGGAAAAGAATAAGTCCATCGAAGGTCGAATGCGTTTATCTCAAAGTTTCTTATTACTTTTATTAGATTTTGGAGCTTTTTTTCCTTGGCTCTCGCTGCTCATCCCGGTATTATTCCGCATCTGTTTCCTTCTTTTGCTGAAAAGAATTTTAACTCGAGTTTAACGAACTTTTGTCCAAAAAGTACCTTTCTCCATTTTCGAGATGAAAGCAACTTGTGCGCGTAATTGGTGAAAGATGGGATACTTCTTTCGCGTTCCATATGTTATCTGTCGGGCCAGTTCTGTCACGGAAGAGACAAACGCATGTTCGGCGATGTTATTTTTCAGACGAGTCACGCATGTCGACTGGACGTCATTATCACATTCCGGTTTGTGTAAAAAAAAAGGAAAAGCAGTATGTATCCACGGGCTGGAGATGAAATTTGGTTTTGAATTTTGTACAACTAAACAGAAGACATTATTATTATTTGTTCAATCGTATTGCAAATCAAAGTATTTTTAAAAATGTCTCAAAAATATTACAAATAAATTTAAACGCGCGTAAAATTTTTTAAATGTCATTCAATAAATATGTAAATTATACTCTGTTTTTTTTTCTCTTCTCTGCTCATATATGTGGTACTCGTGATTGAGGGGTTAATGGATTGTCTCGTCTTTGTTCGTTTGGCGACGAGAAAATGTACTGCAAATGAAAAATGATGTCGATCGTTGTGTCATTTCCAATAGAATGTCGAAATATCTTTCGTCATTGAAATAAATTAAAAAATTGTAAAGAACGTGATTAGAGTACGTGAAGTTTTATGTTTTCGTGAAAACGACAACATTTAGAAACTCACTTGCCAGAGATGTTAATAGTTACAAGGTCAATTATGTGCTTTCCTGTGGTGACGATTTTAACGACAAAAGGGCGATTCACCTCGAATCGAAATTCCGGAGCTTCTCTGACGGACCGAAGGCTTCGAGTTTGTAAAAACTCTCCTAAATATAACGAATATAAAACGTCAAAATCTACGAACAAAGCACTCGTCTGAAAAATCGTCAAAGTGACGTTTATTTTTGAAAAAAAATAATTTTATCTTTTAATGTTCGTAAGCTGTTGAAAAATATGTCCTTTTTCAATTTTGGAACTAATTTAAAAGTCAAAAGTTCGACTGGGATGTAAGTAACCGGGATTCGTTGGTTTCAATTTTTGGTGTTTCACAAACGAACAAAAATGCACAGCTGGTTCGATTTACTTGCGATTGCCTTGCAAGAGTCGCCGTTCTCGTCAAATTCGACGACGACCTTGTCCAGGCTCCCACTGAAGCTCAGCCCCGGGGAGTTGAAGATTTTCGAAAAATTCGTCGGAGGCTCGAAGGGATCTTCCGAACCAAAAAACTGAAACGTCGGATGCAGTGACGATTCAAATAAATTCATCTCTAATTTTGTCGGTTAGTTTTTTCTCGATGAATTCATTTATGCACGTGAAATACAGTACAACCTCTTTTCGTTCAATGAAACGATTTGAGTATCACATGTAAAAATCGCTTTTGCACCAGTGTATTGGTAAAAAAAATTCAAAAATACCACTGCGAGCTGCCTTCACCGGCAGGAGAAAGAGGAGTAGGCGAGGCATACGCAAGTTTTTTTTTGTTTATTGGTGAAAATAAAAAAAAATTGTTAAGGTACAAAACAAGACGAGAAACCGTGTCCGAAAGAAAGAGAGCGAATGCCTGTCGCCTCCACGTGAAAGGGAGGGCGTTTGAATCGAAAAAATGAAAAACGAAAGGAGCTTTCACTGTACTAACTTCGGGCATCCACATGTCGGACCGAATATCCGCTTCAATTTTGAATTTCGGCAGAAACACGTGAACATTCTTTTTTGCACGATTCAGGAGACTTCTGACATCGATTTTGCTGGTTTCATGCACTATTGGTCGATAACCCTCGTATTTGTTGGTTAAAAAGATAAACACGCTGATGCCATCTTCGGGACCATCGCTCTGCAAAAAAAAGATCGACAAATCTCGCTGCGAAAAATCATGAAAAATGTTGAACAAATAAATAACAAGAAAATCGTGCGACGAATCCTCAAATTTGCGATGCGCTAAATAATACTCATCCAAAACTCCGAAAACAGTCAAAATACATTTTTTTTTGCCTTGTTTTCAATTTGCGGGCTGAAGTTACCTTGTAGGGTAGTTCGATGAAAGTCGCGTCAAGATTTCGCACTTTTCCATAACGGAAACGGCCGAATGTGTACATAGTTTTCATCATGATTCTATCGTGACCATTAACGTCAAAAAAACGATGACGGGTCTGAGAAACGTCGAATCCCGTCTGCCACGTGCCTTTCAAGTGGACCTCGTTAACAAGAGCGATAGTTGGATCAGGACCGATATAAGCTGTAATAAAAAAGGCGATAAAAAATCGACGGGAACTGTTCATCCTGTGAATATAAAAAATGAAACTGTCCCCAAAACGATTTCTCGATTTTTGGGCGATTGGAAGCGATTTTTGACTACTTTTGTTCGATCCGTTTGCCACCCATCCGTTGACTTTTGCCGCTGTCTGACACTCGTAACGGAGATCGATACTCTCGATCGACAAGTGAAAAAATTTCTTCGCTAATTCGGCGAACGCAGCGTTCGGCAGGAGACCGGTTGGAACGTACATTTTGTTCTTCACCCGCAATTCCACCTGCTCGTAATTCTGAAATACATCGTAAAATGCATTACAGAGTGTTTTTCCATCGTTTTACATCATTCCTCAATTATTGCACTTTTCAGGGGATGACTCACGATGAAATTGTCGATCAATTTCCGGAGTCCCTGTTTAACGGTCTGAGGTTTATGGCCCCAAAATCCAAGTCCCTTCAGCAGCTTCCTTCTCGTATTTCCTTGTGCCCCGTAAGACAATATCGACGCGGCAAAAAATGCACTCAATGGTGAACAAGCACGAGATTTGAAAGTCGAGCCGGCAACGGCCTGTTACGTCGTAAAAAAAACGTTATTATAATGCGATTGATATAGAAAATAAACGCAAAGACGTTATTTTGCGTTGGGAAAAACCGGAAACGGATATATTGTGACAACGTTGGAAAAAAGCCATTGCTTTTCGACAAATCTGCTACGTTGAAATTTCAAAAAAAATTCCACGATTGTATCGAATTATCGTTTAACCCTTCGAGAACACACAGGGTCAACTTTTAGAAAAAAGTTTCACCATTTTTTCGACAATGTTAGCAATTTCATCGACACTTTTCGTCAATGTCTCCAGTAGACTTGAGATTTTTTTTAAACCGATCGCACTCACCGATCGAAAATGGTAGATCGAAAAATGTGTCGGGTCACATTGACCCTGAGCGTTCTCCGCGATTCAACGTACAGGTGTGTTCTCGGAGGGTCAAAGGGTATGTGTTCACTCCATAAAACCGGAAGTAACGATAAATTCAAGCGGAAATAAGAAAATCTCCAAAAATAATTGTCATTCGATTTGCCATTGAAAATCCTGTTATTGTTTATATTTTTTTCAGGGGATTATAAATATTATTTAGTTGTATGTTTATACAGTGAAGTATTTCGCTGAGAAGTTCTTTGCAATTGCAACGACCAGTTGGAAAGCCTCCTCTCTCCGTGCTGCAGAATCATTATGGTTCTCGTGAGAGCGCAAAGTTGTCGTATTTTCGGTACCAGTTTCGAAATTATTTTTGTCCGATTTTACCGTCGCGATCAAAGTTACAACGGCGAACGTGAGAACTGTAATGGAAAATAAGTTTAAAAAACGAAAAACAATCGATAATAATAAAAATTCGCGATCAATTATGCATTGAAGATACATAGAATCGATTTAATGATTCAAAAGAAGGAGCACCTTAATTCCGAAATTTCAAGATGGACACAACATTTTTTAGAATTCATTACCTTTTTTAATGTCGTTTGAGTTGAATTAATTTTTTGTTTTTAATTGCGATAGATTTTTAACGACCTCGAGCGATGCCTTTTATATCTAAATTATTATTCGATAAAAGCTAGGACAAAAATAAATAAAAAAAAACATTTTTAACAATTGCGTCGTTGATGAACAAAAAAAATCATTGTATAATAAATGGTAGTTTTTCACATATTTTTCACTTACGAAAACGCATGTCGGTTATTGGTAGAGTGATAGAGAGAGAGAGAAAATTGACCGATGTAATTCTGCCTCACGTAGACAACTGCTTCGACAAAACTTGAGCTGCAAATACGGCACGAGCTCGAGGAAAGTTTTGAAACATCGTATATAGCACTTGTTTCATTTTTTTCTATTGACATAGGCTGTCAGGTCGATTCAACGATTATTCAGCGTTCCAGAAAGTCTACGTGGGTTTCTTTATTGAGATTGCTATATTTTATACTTATCTGACATTGCAAATATTTGATAAAAAATCAGCAGCGATGCGAATATAACACGAAAGTGATTTGGTGACGCGATAATTCGACTTTTTGCAATTTCCTCGTGACTTCCTGCGTGTGACGTGTACAATTATGGAATTCGGGCCACTTACGAAGGGACATTAGAAAGTGAAAAATGAACCACTGTTAATGAAAACCGTCGTAGACAAAGCGTCTTCGACGTCCACTTTATTTAGACGTAAAGAATTGTGCTCGTATTATATTTAATACGTATATTTCGTATTATATATATTATATCTCGTATATTTTTCCCCTGTTACGTAATTCTCCATCGACGTATTTTTTTTTAACGTGCTGTTTTTTTTTATTAATTCCAAATCATCAATGCATTTCATTTTTTTTGATTTCGTAATCTTTTTTTTTCGTGTTTTTGGATGAGATTTTCAGACGTGGTTCGATATTCATTCTTTCAAGCGTAAAATCACCTCGTCTTGCTCGAATCTTTCGCGTAATTGTTTTTGTCGAAAAAAAAGGCTTACATCGTTAGTTGCAAAGCGAAAATAATTTAATGCGCGCTTGTTTGACTAAAAAAAGGAAAGAAATTTGTGAAAAAACGCAGGGAAGTGCGTGCGACGGTGAGTGCAACCCGAGAGCCCAGCTTTGCTCAACCGAGAAATCAAGATTCTTTAATTGGCACGCAATTCAACGGGAGCTGCGAGTGCGACAACAATAAATGACGATTGCGTGCAACGTCGGTTTCCTTTATCGGATTTGGACGCTTGTGCACTCGAGTTGGACACATTTTTAGCCTCAATTTGTATCGAGAGGAGAATGAACGGAGATTGCTGAATCGTGGATAATAAAAAAGAGTCATTTTTTTCGCACTTTAGATTACGGAAAATTTTTGCAAATCGATCGAGTCGAACAGAAAACGCGGGGATTTAAAAAGCAATCACCGGCGGTGAAAGTCGAAGGCGGCAATTTTTTTGAAAAATCGATGGAATTAAAGTGAAAAGTTTAACGAACTTTTAAATAGCCAGCGATGACCGATTGATCGGCAAACTTTTATGAAATTAGCCAAATGCCGACGACTTTTCGATGAATAATCTCCGCGAAAAACTTCGCTCTCAATATTCGTATATATAAGAAATATTAACAGGCACGTGAGATCATTTTTCATACGAGATAATTAAGAATTGTAATTGGAGAAAAATAAAAATTAATTGATCTTGATCGTAATCTCATAAATCTCTCGCAGATGTCATTCGATCGTCGCTTTTGCTCGTGCACCTGTTCGAGCCGCGAGAGTAAAAGGCTTGGAAAAGACAGCATACGTAAAAACGGATATCAATCGACTTGGCTACGAAGCCACATGAAAAAAGACATTCTTTCGAAAGATCAAGACGGAAATGAATAATTATCGAGCCAAGAAAACACGGAGGTCCTGCGCCGGTGAGGTAACTTTCGAAAAACCGAGCCTGAGATTTTTATTTTCGCGTCTCGTCTCTCTTGTTTTGTTTATTACTTTTTTCGTTTTTTTTTTTCGCAACTTAACGACTCGAGCCGAGATTTCTCAATCGCTCGAGGCGCTTTTATGCACCTGGACCCTTCGTGCTCCACATTCGACGGTATTCACCGGAGCCAAGTGAAATTTCCGAACAAAATCGAAGCAAGGGAAAAAATGTTCCGAGCAAATGATGGGGAATGACAAAAAAAAAATCTGTCTCGTGATAGTTTTCGATTTCGCGTTCGGGTGCATTATTGCGAAATCGTCAAGAGACCCACGGTAGCATCTGCGTATCTATGCAAAATCTTCATATCCCTCGGATTGGAAAAAGCGCGAAATAAACATTTTCCGATTTTTTTTGTCTTCCTGTGAAAGGAAATTTTAAGAACGAAAAACATTCCCCGCTGTGTAACATTATTCAACGTTTATTCTTTAACCTCGTTCGAGGCATCGAATTAATCCGTTTATTTCGTCAAATGCACCGGAATTTTCACAAAATTAAAAGAAAAATTTCAATTTTGGAAAGAGAATCGAATGAATTTGACATTTGATCAAAAGTTTTCCAGATATCTTGAGCATTTTTTACGGCAATTTTTGGATAAATTTTCAACATCGTTGTTTTTCAAAATTACCGTGCTACCCGCAATGACGGATTTTTCTCATTTCGCAGCCTTGTTAAGAGCTTGAAATTTTCCCGTCGATCCGATAATAACGCAAATTATAGTATTCGTTTTAATGATCTTCTCCTTTTTTCCACATCAATGCTGATTTTTCGACCATCGAAAAACTGTACCCTCTTTTTATAAAAAGTGAAATTCGATCCACGTGGGGTAGTAAAAGGGTTGAAAATTGTTTATACATAACGAAGAAATATTAAAGCGCACCTTTGAAATAATATTTCAATCGGAAATAACGATTATTCAACGAATAATTGTATTATTTGCAAAACGTTTGTGATTTTTCGACGATAAATATTCAGCAGAGAGAAATTTGCTCCCGAACATCCGCTATATATGAGATCATCTTTCACGTCGAACAATTAATTTTCGATCCTTTTTTTTATCACCCCTCATCGCCAAATTCGTGTATATCCTAATGATCGGAAAATGGACTGCCCGATAATATCGCGAAATGAAAAAAAAAATAACACACTCCGTACATCCTCATCATCATTTAAAAAATTGTCAGTCACCTTGAAAAAAGCATCACCAAAAAAAACCCCATAATCAAACATCGGTGCACGAAATTTCCCTCTACCCTTGCGAAAAATAAAAAGCCTTCGCAAACGAAACCCTTTATTCTCCTCATTTATAACAGACACACACACACACACACAGCTCGTGCACATTATACATGCAATCGTGTTACAAATCCAGGCTGACTAGCAGGGGTGAATGTCCTGACTCACGAGAGAAAGTCTACAAAAAATTCTACAAAAGAGCGAGCGAGGTGAAAAACTGGAAAAAAAAGGAAGGAAAAAAAATCGGACATTACGAGAGAGGAGTATAGCATCGAATTGCAAAACTGCGTTTCGTTGAATGGCGCTGGGCGGTAAGGGATGAAACGTCGGGCTGGTAGTTCGTTGAGGGTACAGTCGATCCTATCGATGGAACGAAAGCTATGGAATTGTGAGTATGACGGAGGGAAAAGGGCTGAGGGGTAGAGGAGGGTTGGGGGGAGGGGGTGATACCGTAAAAGAGGGAGTTCATTACGCATGGAAAAATAAACTAAAGAGAACCTATCGGTACATAGGCACGGAGTTAGCAGAGCGCGTGGGAGGCTCGTCCGAGCCATTCAATGATGACTCGACATCGCTGTATTCCCTTTTTGCCACACGCTTAACGCTTATTTCTCTCGTACAACATGTTTTTTTTTTTTAGTCATCGTTCTCTGACTCTTATTACCTCAGGGTCGTCCACATCGCGTCCGTACGCTGGTGAATCCTCTGCTGAATGCTCGAGCATCGGAATCCCTCGTGTCTGATCCACAGCTGGTATTCAATACAGGGTGTTTCAAAATTCGATGTTAATAACTCAAAGCTGTGGGATAACATTTCGGGATGATATTTGGAGTCGGAATGTATTTTAGGATTTTCTGTGTGTGCTATTTTCTTTTGTATATTTTTTCTCGCTAATTACGAAACGCGAGGGTATTTCATCGAAAACTCGATGTTTTGGAACGAAAATGCAATACGAATTTTATCGATTAATTACTATTTTTTCATTGGAATATCGAGTTTTTGGGAAAAAGTAGGTGGATTTCGTAATTACCAGGAAATTTCCGATCGGATGAGCTCTTGAAAGATTGGAAATTTGGAGAAAAAAAAATGTCGAGTCATTTTTCGCCACTTTTTCGGTAACTCCAAAACGTCGAAATTTCGCAGGCTCGTAACTACCTTCGGCTTTCTTGAATTGAATTTGACAGTTAGCGAATTTCGATCGCGCGTGTGAGGGCGAGTACCCACCCCTGTAGTAGCATTATTGAAACTCGTTTGGATTCGAAATTAAATTTTTATTCGCGTCTCTGAGGCCCTGTTTTATTGAGGAGAATTTAGTCTATCAAAATTCCAACTAATTAATTCAAGCCACATAATTAAGTAACTAATTGAAATAAACAAATCGCATTTTTATTATGACGATTAGAAAAATTATACGCGAATGAAAGTAATAAATTAGTTTTATTGCTCTCGAACGTTTAATATAAATAATTAATGGACGCGCAATCGGACTGTGGTATAATTGCTAAAACGAATGTACAAACGCGGTAAGTAAATGCTTAACTAGTGGTTGTGAGGCTGGAGAAAAGTTATCACGAGGGTTGAGGAAAATCGGATAGCGAAACGTGGAGAGAAATCGAACAATAATGACGCGTTTCATTGGATCCATTGTGCTACCGATTCAAGTTCACAGACTCGATCAAACTATATATATATATATGTATATGATTTCTTGTACATACATATATATATATATACATATATATATATATATATATATATATATATTGATACAGTGCAGAGGGAGAAATCCCGAGAGTAAAGAGCTCGCTCGCGCGATGGTCGATTCCGCTTGCCCACTCCATTCAATCGACTTTCAATCTTTCGATAGTGTTCGGCCACGAGTCAAAAAAAAAAAACAAAGTTATATTCCCCCCATATTTATTATATATATTATACGAAGATACACACAGGGTGTCCCAAAACTTGACGCTAATAATTCGAAGCTCGATTAGGTACGTAAATTCCGCGAGAGAATGTTTTTTATTATTTTCTTGTGCGACCGAAATCTCGCGAGTTATTATAAATCGTCGAAGCTCGAGCCAATATTGGTCCAAATGTATCGATTGATAACTCAACGGGGAGTCGTCAGATGGAAAAATTAACACATGGATTTATTTTTTAAATCGATGAGACTTTACGAAAGTGCCACTTGTGTAATTTGAACATCGTTCGAGCTTCCGTTCGCTCTTTAATCCAGCCGTGTTTGCCGTTGTCCTCGTTCCTAACGTGGTTAGTTCTAATACAGCGAGGAAAACCCGAGGTGGCATGAAGAGAGCCGAAGAGAGAGAAAGAGGAAAGAAAAACGTTTACCGAGAGAGAGGCTTATGGAAATGCGGGTAATTAATTTTGGCAATCCTATTAGAGCATGGCGTGCTTTGCTGACTGCTTATACCGGTAATGGGCAACCGCTTTTGGGTCTACGAGAGTCGTGAGTCTCCGGTCGGGGGATGAAAAAAAAGCATCGTGGCAAAAATAAGAAAGACACAAAATGACGAGACATTGACGCCGATAAAAGCACCATTTTTTGGCCATTTTCGTATCCCAATTAATTGTCTTTATCAGTTGTGAATTAATTCACGTGGAATCTGCACTACAGTGGTAGAAAAAAAGTTGAATATCCAATCATCGATCAGGTTTGATATTTAACTTTGAACATCAGTGAGGGAATGTTATGCAGTTTTGTATGAAAAATTCATTTCTCAAATTGCGATTGTTATTTCTAAAATTATAATTCAGAAATAAGATTATTTTGTTAAAATCATTATTGACATACACGCATTTTTAAATCCCACACCGCAATCGCGAATAGGACGCGTATTTGTTCATAAAATTTCCTGTAATTGAACCACATTATTTTCGAATAAACGTAGAAACTTTTGATAAAACGTTTCAATCGAATATTCTATAGTATTTTTTTTTCCACAAAGTATGTTATTATTTTTATTATTGTTATTATAACACGGTTATTAAAATGTCACAAATTTTCATCGAGGCGAGAAATTGTCAAGAAATTCTCGTCGATTCGTTTCAAATTTATGAAATTGGTATTTTTTTTTATTCTCATCCGCGAACCCATCGTAATTTTTCAATATTTCACGTTGTGCACTAAATATGACAATTTTCACTCGTACGATAAATTGCGGCTTGCTGCCACATCGTTAGGGATAAGCTCTGCTTTTTTCCTTGCAACATCTCGTTATCGAGGGTGCCGTGAGGGGGTGGGGTGGGGGGGGTGGGGAAAGCTATTTATTTTCCATTGTTGTCAAGATAACAAGGTCTTCCCTATAGTGATGCCGAGCGCACGTAAAGTGCATCGTGTTATTGCGACGAAATTTCAAAGGTGGAACGGTCCGCGCGAAAATTTAAAGCCCCCGATCAGAATGAATATAATGGCGCAATTCGAAAAGAGGCATTTTTTTAAAGAGTGAAAAAAAAGCAAAAATTCGCGATTCGATTTTTTTTGTTTTTTCACTAATCTGGCGATTCTCCGAAAATCATCGCTTCGAAAATGTCGCTTCCGTTTGACGATTATTTTCGCGAAATATTAATTTTTTTCCCCGTCGGTTGAACGAGTTCTCGTGAAAAATTGTTCCTCTTCCTCCTTCTCTGGTGTGGATTATAAATCCTGTGACGAAAAGAGGCGGGAGAAAAAATAAAAAGTCTACGCGAATTTAGAGACCTTTTTTTCGTCCACCCTCTCCCTTGATATTTACAAGCAACTGGACCGAGTTCGCATCCCTTAATTTTACCAGTGAACCGAGAGATTTAAGGCTTCTAGTCAGTCTGCCTGAATCCCTATCTTCATCATTCCTTTTGCCCTTTTCTTCCCTCCGATACTTGGTGAGAACGTCCGCAGGGTGAGGTCGCGGGCATTCCTGGGAGAGGCGAGACGGTTTACGCCGACGCATTATTTTCCTCGCAGATACTCCTGTAAGTTATACGTTTGGTTCCCAGTCGTGAAAAGTGCTTCGAGGAAATAGTCACTGAAGTGAAAAAAAAAAGAAAAAGAAATGACGCAGACCCATCATCACGCTTGCACTTTTTTTTGGCTTTTATTATAACATATGCACTTCGATTTAACTTTGTTCCATCTTCACTAAAAATTATAATTGGTACATCAAAAAATAAACAAATAACAATATTCTATATTATATTTTATTGTACGTTTTAATCGGTATTATTATCATAATTTTTTTCCAATTGTTTGTTCATTTTTTTATCGAGATGAAAATTGATGATCAGCTTGGAAAATGACGAGACGTTACTGCAAATGTGTGTGTGATTCGCTGCCATTTTCTCGATCGTGAAAAAGGGGATAGAAAAGCCTGATGGAAATTGTAAAATAAGCCAAGCCGAGACAAACGAAGTGAGGGAAAATCGATAATCGAATACTCGAATGCTCGATAAAATAAATGAATAAGTAGATCAATTATAATATTAATGACAATTTATTCACATTATATTTCGATTATTTCAAATTATTCATTAATTTTTTTTATTCAGACAATAATCGATCATCAATAAGAAAAATAAGTGTTCACAATTCACAATTACTCAAAATTTAATAAAATGAGTATTTAAAAGTACTCCAAATTTTCATGTTGATAATGTAAAAGCAAATTCCGGATGGAATTATTTACTCGAAAAGTGTATTCGCACTGCTCAATAATTAAACATCCATCGTCTAACTTCCAAAACGAAAATTTGTTCAAAATGTTGTTAACTGGATAAATAAAATTGTGTGTATAGGCGGAAAAAATGTTTGTCCGATTAAAAAGTTTTCCCTCCGATAAATCGATCGCAGCATCCAAATTTTGTTCGTTTAATTCGATCTTACACGTTGTACCAACGACTTTCTATTGGATACTTTTTTTTTATCCCAAACGATCGTACAGTTGTGAGCGAGAAAATTGGAGTACGGCCGAGAGTCTCGCTGCGAATAAAGTTGGCAGTTTTGCCGTGTGCGAGATGATTATCTCGATGCGGAGGAAACTTGCACCGTTTCGTGTACCTCTACTGTAAACTCAAACGTCCAAATTCTTACGAATCTCGACCAAAACCCTGCATTCTTTTTCAAAGTTCTACATCGAACGTTGACAATTTCCTGTACGAAATTCCTTCGAGTTCCTGGATCGCATTGAAATCGTACAAAAGATTTCTCAAATTCTCCGTTTATTTTCCAATTCCGTGGCCCTCTCTTTTTTTTTCTCTTCGATCCCAAAAACCCTCGAGAAAAGACCGAGTTGGATGCACGTCGAACCTGGTCGACCGTAGAATTTTGTCAATTCGCGAGAATCTCTCGATTATTTTGCAAAAATGTTGCTCCTTTCAAAACCAAATAATGATCAAAATATTTACCACTTACATATTTACATGACCATCCATTTTTTTTCCTCTTATTTCCATTCAAAATTGATACATTTCGAATGACGTAACGAATCGGCAATTGCGTACATCTTCGTTTCAAGATGCACTCAAGGAAGAAAAGGACCTTAGAGACGAGATTTGTATGGAAATATTCGTTGACCGTAGAATTCGATCGACCCGAGAATCTCTCGACTGTTTCGCGCGCATTTTGCTCTTTTCGAAACCAAACGATTAAAAAAATTATTTGTTACGTCCAAAAAAGTGTGTCTAATAGTATTTTAATGAGAACAAAATTTCATCCGTGAGGAGCGACACATTTTCTTCTCATTTTCGTTCGAGATTGATGCGATTCCAACGACGCGTCGTCACCGTGGGCCAAAGGTGAAGAGTTAACGAGGGAAATAGTATCGAAGAGTACGTCGAAGAGCGTGAACATGTATCTTCGTTTTAAGATGCGTTTAAGGACCCTCCGCCCCGCTGATGAATATCCTTCAAAGTAGGAAAAGCAGTATAACATCGAGGATATACATTTTGCCTCAGCGAGGGTGGTATACCGCTCCAGCGAGCCCGTTCCGGGGTGGATGGGTGGCTAAAAGCTCTGTATAGTCCAACAGCCGACGTGGCGCATGCCCATCCAGGGAATCGAAGCACAGAGAGAGACACCGAGAGGAAGAGAGACGAAGATAAAAACAGAGTGAGAAGGAGAGAGGAGCTTTTGGGTAGACGTCACCGGCGAACCGGCAACCGTAGCGGATTCCTCAGTGCGTTTGGCGAACGGTTCGCGGACGGACGTGTTCCCTCCCTTTTCGTGAGCTCGTACGAGTACGACACGACAATTTGACTCGTTCGACGCAACGCTCGAAACAAACAAATCAAGAAGGAAAATAACAAACGAATCATCGACATCCTCCCCGAGACTGCGTTTCTAAAGAATCTGCAAAAAAAAGCACAAATTAATACGAGATTAATCGAGTACGATGATGATCATTGAAATCTGAGAGCCGAGAATCGAAACAGAGTCGATGGAGAAAAGATCGAATGGGGGTTTCGTCAATTTTCAGATCGTCGAAAGTTCGATAAATGGCGAATAAGAGGGCGAGAAACCTCGATAATAGGGTATAATCTGAATTTAAGGGGTGCATCCCCGCTGTTGGATCAGCCAAGTATTTTGTTTCATTATTTTGACGACAAACACGAGTACGTACGAGTGCGGGACTTCCGGGACTCTTTGGGCTTTATGATAAAGAGGAGGAAAAAAAACTACCCTTAGCGAGACTTTCGGTAATCGTTGGATAATTCGCGATTTATCCTTCGATGTTCTCAATGCGATTGGCCTTGTCGATCAGTGGGAAAATCGAGGAGAAAGCTCCTTGAAGGACGGACCGTAGGCCGATCGAGGGAAGCTGCGATAGGAGCGAGTGGAAAGCGTGGACCGCCACCACGTGATTCCTCCAAGAAAAGGCGACTGGACGAGAGGTCCGCTGACTTCTCCGATCATCCCTGCGAGATCGTCGACTCCCCTCGGGGTTGATCAACGAATTCACCTCCGGAAGTTTGCGTCGATACGGTAACGAGTGTCAAATTCGTCCCGTTTTTCGGAAATCAAAGTCCAAAAAATGCTTTCGAATTGAGATTCTCGTAAGGAGCGATAAAAAAAAGAGACAAGTTCAAGATTGTGAAAGATGACGAAAAATACGTCTGCGATCATTCGAGTTCGTCAGGCTTTTAATGAGTCGTACGAGTCCGAGGTCTGATTGTCGGAAAAAGCGATCTTGAAAATCAACGTTCTTCTCCAGAGTGTAATTAATTGTCAGGGAAAACGTTGTTTAAACAAACAAACGAGAAACGAGGGCAGGGTAAAGGTGAACTTTTCCAGCAGGTAATAAAAGCTCTCGATTGACTTTCGTTCGTATCTTCGACAGCGAGAAATCGGTCCATCGTAAAAGTGCGGCGTGAGATACGGAAGAGGCTGTAGGCATTTTTTTTTTCGTCATTCGATCGATCTTTTCTTTCGCTAGAAAAATCGTCGCGAAAATCGCGAGGAGCTTTTCGGCTCTCCTTGAGTTTGTACCGCCTATCGAGGGGAGAGGAAAACCCTGCTTGAAAATACAGGGCTGGGGTTAAGGTGGATCTGCGAGAGCCGGTGTGTAGTGCGCGGGAGAACTGTGCGAAGTAGACTCGTGAGGATCCTGGTGAGGAATCCGTGCGCGTTCAGATAAACCTTCCGTTCTTTTTTTTATTTCAATCCCCTCCTCTGGAGAGATCGAAATTCAGGGAAGGTTGACGAGCCGAACGACGAATCTTCGAACTCTCTCGTTCCGGTCTTGCCTCTGGACCGAGGGGTAGAAAAAAGAGGGAGAGAAACGGGGGAAAAGTTTAACACGAGGACCGGAAGCCTTCGGGACACAGCTGACTCGAGAAGGATAGACTCGTGGACCAATGTGACTGGTGAGTCTTTGAATTCACGTGTCCATCATTTTTTGAACTTTTCTCAGGGCAAACATTTTTGTCGACGAAAAAATGTTAATCGCTCGATTGAAAACTTGTCAGTTCGCAGCTTGGTAACTGGCGAGGAGATTTTGAAAAAAATGGCAATTATTTTGATAAAAAAAAGCGTCGATTACACGAAAGACACTCGAGATGTTAATTTTGAATAATAATAATATCGAATCTCTATTTATCGAACGAATCTCAGAGACGATCTCGTTTGTGATCTCGAATGACGATGGTATTCGATTGTTGTAAAAAAATTGTTTAGAAAAAATGGTTTTTCTCGCTGTCATGTTTTGAAATTCTGCATTTTTTGATCCGAGCTCTTTGAAAGATCTCGAAATATTTTGCAACAAAATTTTCACGCACTGGAATATTCGTCGAGTCGTTGATGAAATTCTGCGAAAAGTTTCGCGCGTTGAAAATGATTTTTTCGCTCCGGAAAAAGTGGCATTCGGATCGACAAAAATATGTGAAACTCGAGAGTGATGATGATAAAGAAATAAAGGGTTGAAAATTTATTGCGCAACACTGGCAATTTGAACGTAACACTTGACGTTGAAAAATGGCCGTCGCTTCTTTTTTTAGAAGCCAGAAGTTGGTATTGAAGCACGATTTTATTTTTCCCACTCGAAATAGCTCGAACTGCCTATGCATATATCTATAGGGGAAAGCCCGAGTGTGGAGAAAGACAAACACAGAAAAGTTGAGAGTGTCGTTAGAGAAGACGGATAAATAGGAAAAGAAGGAGAATACGAGAAGAAAAAAAGACGAAAAAAAGCGTAGGGGTTTTTGAGAGAGCAATCGTGGGTGGTCCATGGCCCGTTAGAGTCGCGAGATAAAGAGGAGATGAACGCGAAGAATATACATATATACACGAATGGACCACGAGGAAGGAAAGAGCGAGAGAGGACGGGAGAAGATAAAAGAAGGAGCACATAGTCGGTAATCAGAGAAAATAATAACAATAATAATCATAATAACAAACATCGAAATGTCGCGGAGGGAAGCTGGAGAGGGTTCCATCTGCGTTCGAGCGACTGTCTCCTAATTACCGCTGAAAATAAATGTCTGACGTGCTTTGGGGGTTCCGCGAGACGACCGGAAGTTCTGGTACTTCGAGGATGGCACGAGAAGAAAAAATGAAAAATAAAAAACCACAGACAAAACGGTGATCACAGAGTGTAATCAATCCTCGTGTAGTTATATTTCAGCTTATGCCGAAAATCGCAGAATCGATCTGCAGCTTTTCGAACGTAATGTCACTCGAATTTTTTTTGTTTCGTTTTTTAATTTGGGAAAAAAAACATAAAATGCCGCACATGTTGATGAAGGGTCGGAGAAAAAGATGATGAGAAAAGTATTCGGAAAGATATAAACAAAAACGAAATTGCCGGTCGATGGATTTGACAGTCGGGAATGGAAAAACCAACCCCCGTCGGGACTTTTATTCTCGATTGAACAAATTGGCGCCAATCATAAATAATTGACAGACAATCATGCTCCGCAGATGGAATCTCCTCTCGTTCTGGAGTTTACGGATTTTCGTTCCGCGTTTTTTTCCGCAACTGATTTGTCGAGCTTTCCCTCTCGGAAGCCCCATGCCCGATCTCGCACGATCGTTTCATTATCTTTCTTTCTTCCATCGTGGCGTCGTCATTCATCCCGATTTTCCATGCATCGGGCACAAGGACAACGTCGACTTTTTCAATCGGAGCTTTCGAAAATTTCGACAAATTTTTTCTCTCCCCCTTAACGAACTTGTTGGTAATGATTGTTTAGATTTATTTTCATATCAAAATGACAGTATGAATTAATTTCATTAATACATAATTGTAGATCGAATTTAAACACTCTGCCATTTTTATGCGCATCTGTAGCCCGGATACGTCAATTGTATTTTTGTTTATAATGCAAAATTCGTATTTATAGTGAGAAAAATGGGTTTTTTTAATAAGTAAATTATGATCTTTCTTTTACCAAAGTTACCCTTTCCATCACGGTTTTATCTTTCGTCCTCATTTGAAAATTTTTCACTTTATCGACAATGAAGAAAATTAAAAAGGAATGAGAAATTTTCGTAATATCAAAATTCGTTTGTGTAAAAGTATTTTAAAAGTACAATTGCTGATGTAGAGTAAAATTTGTACATTCGGATCGTCAGATCGTTATCGGAAAAATCGCGAACCCGCGAGAACGTCCATAGTAAAAAAAAACCACGAATTTTCATTGGCAAAGTAACGAAAGGAGACAAAAAAAATGGACGTTTTTGTTCCTTGATTATTTCAACAAAATGTATTCAATTGCTTCAACATTTCTGTCGTTCGCAAAAAGGGCGTGACGAAAGGGAGGAAAAAAGTGACGAAACGAGCACAAAAATACATTCGTTAGTACGACAAAATAGAATCGTCTCCTTTATTCTTAACCATTGTCGACTAAAATTTCCTGGCGAGATAAAAAAATTGAAAAAAAAAGCAGACAGAAAAGGAAAAGAGGATGGATATAGAGAGCACGAATTCTCACGTCGGACAGCGGCTATTTTTTGCAATTTTTTTTTTCCCACGCATCAGTTCGCACGGCTTGATGCAAAAGTGTGTTCTCATACGTGCTGCTGCATCGTCGACGTCGACGTATCACACGAAAATCCCTGCGAAAAATATAGCACCGTGTCCCTGTGCTCGTATAATAATACATTAAAAAAAAAGGAAAGAAATTAAAAAATTAAAAGGAAGGGAAAGAAAATACAAAAATGATAAAAAAAACAAAAAAAAACGAGTAACTAATTCCGCTTCAGCCCTTTTCCCTTTGTACAATACTCGAGCACGGTGTGCTACTCAGCCCGGGTTTTTATCATTCCATCCTTAATTCCATGTCGAGCGTAAATTCAAACAAGAGAGGATAAGTGCGAACGCGAAATTTTCGTTTAAAATATCTCGCGGGGACATTTTTTTGAAAATAACTTTGTACGAAAAGCTCCAATTTGTTAATTAGACGCTGAAAGTATGCGTTTTACTATTTTCATGACGCATTTAAGTTTTTTTCCCGTTTGGAATTCGCTGAAAAATTTTCACGATAATGATAATGACGATTTTTATACAGCACGATAAAGTAAACACGTTGTACTTTGAACGAAAGTTTTTTACATTTTTCACCTTTTTTTCGAGCTTGATAAAAATAAATCATATTCTCAGTATCGATTTTGTACAAAACAAAAATCTTTCAACGTTTTTCCGCATAGCTTTTTCAATTTTGATTTTTTTGCTACATAAAAATCACATTTTTACATATTGAAAACATAGAAAAAGTGGCAAAAAAAAACTACTAAAAATGTACATTTTTTTAATCAAGACGATGCTCGATTTTCGACCGAGATTCAAAATACCGAAAAATTCTTGAATTTTTACAAACCGTTCGGCATTTTACCAAGCTTACAGATGCAGAAAAATGTACGTCCGGATCGCAAAATGAAATCCAGAGTATAACAAGTATTTCCGAAATGTAACGGTCATGCATATCGAAATATTTTATATCGTATTAGCAAAATCCTCGAGAGATATATTCACGACCAGCCCCCTGAGCTTTGAATAATGAAAACGTCAATGCGGGCGAGTTGCTGCTGCAGCCGCAAAAAAAGAAGAAAAAATGCAAAAAAAGGGAAGAATAATGGAAGAAGAAAAATTAGCTCGAAGATTGGACCACGCGGATGTATTGTTATCTCAAGCTAGACGGAGGTGAGAATAATTAGGCGAGACCCGGAGGTTTCCAAGACGCCCGTGCTGGATCAAACCGCGAAAAAAAAGGAGAGGAAAACTTCCCCAATTCGCGTTATTGAGGAACGAAGCTGCTCGTTGGTGCCAGAGGAGGCTGGAGAAGAAACGATACCGGGAAATGAGCGAAGGAGCATGAGAGGTTGGAAATTACAAGGGTTCCATAGTTGCAAAAGTTGTCGTCGAACGAGGGAAGGGTACCATCGACGAAAAGATTGCCCTGAAAAGAAGATGGAAAACAACGGACCGGTGGATCGAGAGAACGATGGTACAAGATCACGAGGAGTGGACGGGGAGCTTTGCGTTTCACACGGAGGAGAAAAAAAAAAAACTAACCGGAAGCTGAAGAAACGAGAAGATGGAGACTCGTGTTGGATGAGGAAAACTAGATAAAGACGACTGTAAGGGTTGCTGGGGGTGAAGGGGGATGAGAGGGATGCTGGAGAACAATGCTCGTGAGCGTCAGAGAGAAGTAAATCTGTCCTGAAATGAGGTCGACATAATTGCACCCTTAGTCAATCCTGAAATAACTGGTAGGAGGTTAGGGATGCTGGGCAGAAGGGATGCTCTCTCCCTTTCCCTCTCTCTCTCTCTCTCTCTCTCTCTCTCTCTCTCTCTCTCTGCCGGAAGTATATGGACCCTATTCATTGTCCAACCCACTAACTCGTGCCCCGAAGCTCTGATTAAATACTTGACACATCTCTGCCCAAACTCCTCTCCATTGGGACAGGATGAACGCGCAGCTTTTCCATTTCGAACATCGTCCTGTCGCACATGACGCGCGTCGCGGTTCGGCATAACTTTGTTCGAATCGTAATTACGCCTGGATCGAAGACGAGCGAGATTGCGAGGCACAGCGGTGTCCCTTCACGCGGGTCAAAAGTTATTTCGTCGAGCCCGTTGGATAATACCGCAAATTCGGGGAGAACTCGAATTGCGCACCAAGATTTCGAGGGATTACTGGACGACGGTACATCTTCCTTCAACGATTTTCAAACATCGATGTTGTTTTAATGAATCTTGCATGAACTTTGCCTTTTTTTCAATGTTTCATTTGGATAATCGTGAAACAAAAGGAAATTGATTGGAAAAATATTGTTCGTGACGCAAAAATATCGATATTCTCGTATTTTATCGAACTTCCGTCTGGGAATGACATTTTCACTCGTAATGAAAGATATACTTCAAATACAAAAAAAAACATCGATTTTTCTTCAAGGATTTCGCTATCTGAAACTTAATTTTCTATAAGACTGACTAGATTTCCAGGTGAACTTGGCTCTTTTCTCGAAAAGCTCACGAGAGAAATTGTATTTTTTTGCAAAACATCATCTCGAGTATGTTTTCATCTGTGTCTGTCGGTTATATTCGCATTTATAACGAAAAATATACTTTAAAAATGAAAATAAATTTAACTTCTTAATAATTAATATTTACGTACAACGAGATGCCAAAATGAATTCTTTCTCCACCCAAAGTGTACTCAAACTTCCGACCGTAGATTCTCAGACGAATTTCGATCGTACTTTTATCAAACGTCCGGTGAAACGATCGACTGAACTCGAACCCGAAAAAAAACGACTTGAACCGGAAACAGAGGGTAATAATCCGCGATTTTCGTACAAGTCGACCTTGATCATTGGCTCATCTTGTCAGAACGCTCCGGTGGTTCTCGTTTTTCCGTCCCAGACTCGCGAAACGTACGCGTCGCGTTTTATCAGGTAGGTTTATGTATGTATACATGGACGGGCGGTCCAGGTCAATTAGCGTCACTTCGCAGTTCGTTAGATCCTTTAAACTGGCTCTCACCAGAGTGCTAAACAGTTTCAGTGAAGCGCGACAGCCCGTGCACAATCCGAACAACCGGTAGCAAAATTACGTTCGCAGCCGCGGGGGCGAAGGCGAGAAACAACGTCCAGAATTTGTACGAGTTGCGGTAGCGAGGAAACGAACCAAGTTCCTTAAGGTAGTCGCCTCGTCAAGAGTATTTCTGAGGAATTGTACGAAATTCGGACAGCAGGTTCGGAAAGTCAATGCGAATGATGCTGCTCGCGAAATTTCAACAAAATCCACGGTTTCGATTCGCAAATTCATCGGAAAGATACCGCAATTTTGAGCAGCAGGTGCCTCACGCAGATCGATGGCAAATTGCACACTTCTGTCGAAAATTTTCCCTCAAAACTGAATGTTAATCGTTCGAAACTAAATTCCGAATAGAATTTCGAGTCAAAGTGTATTTTCGTATTTTTTGCCGAACGTTCCGAATGTACGTTTTCTTCTAAACGTTTGTCGAGATATTTGCGGCTTATTCTGTCGTTCCTTGAGCCACATCCGGTCCCTGGTCGCCAAAAATTAAGTGCGGAACGTATGCAATATCAATGCTCACAGCAATTTGCCATTTTCATCAAGATTTTTCTTGATATTCCATCCGAAGCTTCCTGTTTCACGATGGCTCCGGGGTCTTCGGTGGTTACAGCATCCCTGAGATCCCGTTGCTCCTGGCTACAAAAACTCTGACATGACCTCCATATATCCACGGGCATCGTGGATAACATTTGCAAATGTTTGCAGGCTTGATATATCCTTCTTCTAATCTGATCACGCAAAGTTCCTCATCGATTATTAACTTTGTCATCCGAGGGAATACGATCGAATGATACGAAGGAATCCTTCTGATAAGAAGAAAAATAAAATATAACGAGTTGTTGAAAAATTGTTCAATATTCGTTTTTTTTTCCCTAAATGTAGCAGCTTTTAGAAAAATGGTACACTCGAATATGGGATTGAGATTCGACGATTTTCTTCGTGATGACTCGTGAGCGATCACACAGAAATCCCTTTGATGGATTTCCACCCTGATTAACCAAGTGTAGGGGATAGGGGATGTCATTCATGCTGATAAACGTTTGGCTTCGTGTGCTAAGCTGTCACTACTTTATATATATATATATATATATTGAAAAGCGTCTCCATAGCACACAAGTTTGAATAGTCCAGACCCAGGCGAATCGAGGGTTTCTCCAACAATTCAAACTACGGAGATGAAACAATCGACGGTGGATAATTTTGGACGATAACGCTCATTCAACTAATTACGTGTTTCTACATTACTATGATTTCGTATTGAATTCCATGAGACAACGATAACCCCTTAATTAATCAAAATGAGGATTATCTTTGTTGGCAATTTTCGGTATGATTTTGCGACCAACGATTTTTACCAATTTTCATATTTCAGACGCAAAACTTGTACTTTCTTTTAGCAAAATACAGTGCGATTCGAAATTTGCATTATTTTTCCCGAGAAGGAATTATTATTATTATTTTTATTCATTTTGATATTCGTGTATTGTTTTATTAATTACTCAAGTTATTTGCGGAATTCCGGTGGCGGAAAAATAATGAAGTGAATAACGCATAATAATTCCGTTATTAATTCGAATAACGAGACACACGTTTGTTGTTAGCTGATGGTACATTGGGAAACTGCTTTATCGACCAGGGCGGTGTTACCATCTGCCACGTTTCGATCGATCTCGAACCCGCGAACGAAATGAAAATCTCAGGGATTGTGAATATTTCCAGTGACACTTGAATTTTCTTCAACAAACCGTTCTACTTTTAATCTCCCGAATTTCGACACCATATCTTCGAGTTTTGAAAATCTCATTTTTCCTTACATTTAAGTCGACGGTATTTCAAATTGAGCGGGAAAATATCATCACCGTACAACTCGAACCACGTGCTTTTAATAATACAACAAAAAATCATAAACCACAGTATTATTTGAAAAAAAATTTTAATTTTATGAGCACGATTTTTAATTGAAAATAAAACGACCAAATGCACGCTTGCACGACGATGCAATTTTTATAAAATCCAAAGACACAAACTGATTGCAAATTTGATTTGCAATCGACGATGTTGATAAAATACATTAACCGAATATTCCGACATTCTGAAAAAAAACATATTCTCCTCTGCGCGAAGCGAGGAGTGATCGACGATGAGGAGGCAGCCACGTTCATTCAAACCCAAGCCGATACTCGACTCATCGAATGGAAACGTTCTTCGCAAAATTTCATTTCGCTTCGCTAAAAACGCGGAAAATTAACTCCAAAAAAAAAAAAGCATAAATGCAGTCCCCGAAAGAACGTCAGGGGTTTGGATCGCGTTGGAAAATTCTTCACGGACGGAAATTGCTTCGAAGAGACATTCGAGTTTCATCTCGATCGCATTTTTTCTACCCTCCACCTCGCGACCCTCCACCCTCTCAGCGACAGTGCAAACATCAAGTGCAAATACATAGGATGCAGTTGTTGAGTAATGGGAATTCTGGATTTACGCGATTGTGAATGTGTGTCGAGGATTCGTAATAGTGCCAGGCTGAAAAAAAAACAGGAAAAAAAAAATGAAACAAAAAACGACACGTAGACGAGAAAACAGAAGATGAAGGGTGCAGAGGGGTGTTCGATTGACCCATATCCTTGGGCGGAACAAGAAAAACGAGTGATGAAATGTGAAAACATCAACACTGTAAAAGTCCTCCAATATAAAGTCGCGGTACGGAGCAAAAGTTACGTGAAAAACTCACAGAATGAAAGTACGGTAAATTGTCGACTGTACGTGTCATGGGAACAACCGAAAAACGGAAGCAATTAAAACCTCGAGCTTTCCTCGCGATTCCTCTGTCTGCTTTTGGATACACACGAAGCTTTTCCACCAACGTCACATGCACATGTGTATGTATATATTTATCGTATATATATCTCTCGTATATATCGGGTTATATATATATATATATATATATATATATGTATGTATGTATATATGTATATATATGGACGTTAAAGCCTCACCTATAACATCCTCTTGCAAGAGAAGTGGCGGAGCTTTGCAAACAAGTGCTATAGTGGAGGAAAAGAGAGCTTTTATCCATGTACGAGTGAAATGAGAATGCTGCCAATTGACGTGTGGACGAACTGAAATATCATCATTCGTTCTTCGTACGAATGTTGATGAACGCACGAGGAGAATAGGAGGGAAACGAAAGTGGAGAAAAAAAAAACAAAAAGTGGACACATTCATCGCGTACGTGTGTGGAATTTTGCTTCAATTTCGAAAAAATCGACCGGACTGACGGTGATACGAATTTTCAAAATTTTTCCACGTCTCGCGCGAGATGACACACACACCGACGGTACAAAGGAGCAACGTATCTTTTCATATTTTTCGAATTATCTTACAGAGATTCGATTAATTCGGTAGAAACGTTTGGGATGAGGAAAATTTTTGAAAAATTTGTATTTTTGAAAATTTAGAGACTCCGAGGATGCTGCTTTATCCTATCGATTATGGGCAGAAATATGATCTGGGATAGCAAACTTTATCGAGAGTTTTTCAAAAAAGTTTCGAGTTTTTGAAACTTTTAGTTTTGAAAAATTGTTCAAAAATATTTTTGCATATAATACATGTACACAAAATTAATATAGATACACATATACATACAGTCGAACAAAAATGTCCGAAAGTGAACGAAAAAACTCGTGCAACAATGGCGAGCGGATTGTTCGAAAAAATTGAGACTGGCGCAAACAAATTTGTCTCTCCAGCGGGGTCTCGAGCGAGCGTGACATCGTCCGTCTCGCTCGAAACGGATAGCGAGTGATTAAGGAGAGACGGGAAATTAAACGACGGGAGAAACGAAAAAGCAAAAAAAAAAAAGAAAAATCGAAAAGTTTTCCATTCCTTCGTTTTTTCCGGTACCAGAGAGGAAAAATCTCTCGAGTTCATCGGCGGAAAATCAGATGGGACTCAACGTTTTTCGGTCGAGAAGAAAAATTGACGTAATCAAGCGGTGGGTTAGGGACACGCTTCGCAATTAATTGCCTTTCGAGTATCGTGATTACGTCACTTTGTCAGTTTGCGTACGGTCTCGCTGGCACTGACTGTTTCGCCAGATTCATCCTTTCGCGTCTCACCTCAGCGGTGGTTCGTTACTTTCCTCGATTTGCATTCGTACATTTGTTCCGTGAAAGCCGCACGATCTCTATCTTCAACTTTCGCACGAGGCATCGCTTACCGCTGATACGATGTGATTCAGCGTATCAATTAATCACGAGAGAAACTCTGCTCGATACTCCCCGACGGAATAAAAAAAGAAAGAGAAAAAAGCTGAGACAAAAACCTTAACGAAAAATCATTTATCTTTTCTTTTCACATTTTTCGAAAGTGAGTTGTTTTTGGGTTCGACATTGTTTTCCGAAATTTCAATCGTTTTTATAATTGAAATTCCGCGCAATTTTTCACAAGGAACAACGTCAGCATCGGGGTGAAACGAAAGATACGAAGGAAATATTTAAAAAAAATCAAAAGACAGTTTTTGTTTTGTGAATTTCGATGTTTTTTATTTTTATTTTTTATCGCACGAAACTCCACGACGATTTACCGGAGATTAAAAATAGATCAGTGTTCAGTGGGTCCATGACGGATAAATTAATCCTCGTGCTCGATGGATTCACGAGTGTCTCGAATTGTTTCTCGGAGAATTTTTCGTGAAAGAATTTCGAGTATAATAATAACACAATGCGTCTCTACAGTGTCGTGCCATCAGCGGCATCGACTAATTTTGGGGATACGGAACGATTAATCGTTTTACTCCCAACTCGCGTCGCGTCGAGATGGGCGATTTTCTAGGTTTTGACAATGTCGACAATTTGACAGTTTGACAGCGAACGATTTATCGGGAGATCGCGACAATTTTTCAACGACGGAATAAAAACAATCAGCAGGAGATCGGAATATAAGGGGTCGAACGTTTTTTCCAGGCCTCGTAGTGCTCCGAAGTTTTAATAACAAAATATTAATACTCGGGAAAATATTTAATTTTTTCGAATATCAGAATATAAGTAGGGACGTATTGCATTTATGTAATATTAAGATTTCTTTCAAAATATTTGTCTGCATTTGAATAAATTTAATATACATTTTTGTGAAATCATATTTAACGATGTTTATTTTCAAATTTTGCATGTAAAATACGATGGGAATTGTTCTTTTGGACAAATGGATATTTTAGTAGTTTACATTCGACAGAATTCGAACGATTAATCGTTTTTTCGGTGTGAACGTCGGAGTGGCGAGAGACGGGCGACTCTGAGGTTTCGAAAACGTTGGCACTTTGGCAGTCTGACGACGACCGATTTATCACTGAATAACCTGGTCTGTGAGAAGAATTAATAAAGAAATAAAAATAGAATCACGAAGAAAGTTCATGAATATACAATACGAAAATGATTTTTGAGAATGTCTGAATGTTTTATGGGTTCGGCTTGTTCGTAATAATATCGCTAATCAAAGGAGGGATGATGAGCGATTTTTTCCAAAATTTGACGTACCGAATTGTGCAACGATCGATTTTTAAATGAAAAACCTCTCATAAATCCAATTTCCCGTGAGAAACATATGAATTTTGCAGTGAAAAGAGTATATTTCAGTTCAGAATTTCATGCTGAATACGGCTTGAGATTGATATCAAAATGTAAGCCCCGTAAAGATATACCTATATTTAACGGGCTACAATCATTGCTATCATTTTTCAGCAGCATGTCGCACGCGTTTCTCCAGTGGCGCCACCTGCAGTTGGATGTATAAATTCTTCAGGCGTGCTGGGAAAACAAGTGCATAGGGAATTGCAAGTGTGGTGACAGGAAATAAGGGGAGAATATGGAAAAAGAGATCCAAACACGTGCAACGTCGTGCCAACAACATATACATACTCTTTTATTTCCCAATTTGACTTTTTTCACTTGGGTATGCGCCAAATCATTAGAGTATAGCCTAAAAGCGATGTTGGGAATTTTTTCAAAATTTTCAAACGACGATACACTTTCCATTCAAGTAACACGAGATTCTGGCACTTTTTAGATTTTAACTTTTTTCTCGCTAATTACGTTGATTAAATTTTGAAAAATTGTCGATTCTTCTTCGATCTTCCTATAAGATCCTCTTTAACATTGCTGATGGTAAATTTGTTCATTTCAAAATTTTTCGAAACATGTCACATAATTTATCCGAAGCTCAATGGTTAGCGGGAGAAAAAAATTCAAAGTTTAAAAACACATTTTCCCCTGTTATTTAAACTACAAATGGAAAATCGCCGTGTTAATAAAAAGGACTCGTAATTAAATTGTAGTTTCTTGACGTGTCGAGCAATCACTTTTCCAGTATCTTGAGAGGAAAAAAAATACTCGATTGACCCACCCTAATGGACCTATCCACCTACCCACATAATTCCGTGATTCTGACAGTTCCAAGTGTGTAAAATGGGGTGGGAACGCACAAGGGATGAAGAGGCAGGGGATTGGAGCTTGCATAAATGGCGGCAGTGATGTTCGCTTGTATATGTAAGGCTGGGAAAGGGATTTTTAGTGCATGCTAAAACTGCAAACGCATTCACGAGTGCGCAGGAGTGTCGTGTTTTATAGAATGTTCAACCTGCGTTTAAAGCTCGGGACAAATCGCCAGTGCCCGGCTTCAAGAGAGGAAATGGAGAGAGATGGTTGCACTTAAAAGTTAAAGAGCACGGTTCGCCACAATCGCACAGTTGAACGGGATGCTGCGCGGAATATCCTTCATCCAAGCTGGTCCATGTGCTCTCAGAGACAAAGCATCGATTTAAATGGCCAAATCCGATGTCTCTGCTCACGAAGGCACGTCTCAATAAACAATTTTCATTTTCAATTTTCCCATTCTCGCTTCAGCTTCTCGTCGACTTTCGAAACTGTTTTCGAGCGTTCGAACAAAACGGATGCTATTGGCAAAGCCTACTCAGTGCCAATACTTTCGATCAAAACAGAATAAAATTTCGAACCGATGGCTATAACTTTGACAATTAATAACTTGTCGGGATTTCATCGTGTGAAAAAATAACAAGACGCTTTTCGTCTCGAAATTTCGTCACGAATGTAAGTTTCAATTGTCAACATGGAGCTCTGGGACACCCTGTACAATACCGTGGGTATTAACGTAGCCAGGGAATAATTGAAAACTGCTATGACGAAAAGTAACGTCATTTCGCCATATTTCGTGAATTTCGTTACATACATACATACATATATATATATATATCTATATATTTGTTACATGATTTCTATAACGTATCTCATTCTCCCTGTGGACGAGCGGCTCGTTCATCCCGCATTGTTTCATGTTCGAGTGCGGTTCTCATTCTTTTCAACAAATCGTATATAGCTTCTGCACACATATTCGCGTTACTCTACGTGTTTATGTGTCTGCATATACATGCATTTACGTATTAATACGTCTATCTTGTCGGCGCATCGTTCAACCTGTCTCTCTTCTTTCCATCTCTCTTTCTTCCTCACTCTCCGAGTCTCTTTTACATCGTGGCTTTTACCCTCTGGTTCAAACGCCCGCAACCCATACACTAACGGGAAATTCATATCCCTGCGTTTCCCTCGCCGAGGGGAACGGTATACCGAGGAAGCAGCACCCACCATTTTCAACCGTGCCAGCAGCATCCATCCCCCATCCACCCCCTCCCTAGAACGCCACGGAAGGGGAAGGGTAATACTTCGCTTTGTAATTTAATTAGAAGAACCGCAACGTAGTTTCTAATGAGAGGGCTCTGAACGTACTCCGTGGAGAAAGACGAGCTGGTTCCTGATGCCCTTTTCCATTTTTTTTCTCTCTCTCTCTCTCTCTCTCTCTCTCTCTCTCTCTCTCTCTCGCTCATTCTCGCTCTTTTATTCTACATTCGTCTCCGTAACTCTTTTTAGCCTCGGACTAGCACAGCCTCCGTGCCTCGGTCCATCTCCGTCGCATCTGCATTTTTATTCTTGAAATTCTTTCCATTCCATCGCTGCTTCGCTTCTCATTCTGAGCTTCCCAATGGAGCTTTTATTATTTTTTTTAACGCTCTCATTTTACCATTCGTATTCTCACAGTCTCCATTCTCTCCGTCTCGACTGTCTGTCGATCTTCGATAGCTCAAGTCGCTCCATCCAGCATCTTTTGGTGTAACCTAGAATCTTATCGACACTGGATTCTATCACGAGAAAAGCTCTCTTCTTTTGTGTATTTATACATATATACTAGGTACATAGTGTGTGTATGTACGTAGGTACGCTCTTAGAAGCTTCTTCGAGGGGGGAAACAAAGAAAACGCTCAGATTGAAATTCGTTCGTTGCAGCAACGGACGCATCTCGCTCTCTTCCCGGTGTATCCATCTCTCGCTCCCCCTTTTCTTCTCCCTTGATCTCCTACTATCTGGCGTACTCCTCGATCCAGCCTCTTCATTCCTATCAAGTTCGACGTTATTCTTTCTATTACGAGACGATAAGACTGACGAAGTCGGTCGCGATTGTACCCCGGCTGCTCTTCCCTCTTATCCCGCTCTCCAACGTCGTAGGTCTCCCTCATCCTCCATTTATTTCAACCCTATTCATTCGATTCCTCGAGTTCCACTGAAACTCTCGCTGTCAGACTCCCTTTCGCAAAAAGAAAAACCCACCTTCGTGCGCTCTCTCATCTTTACCTATTTCTTTCATCCCCTAGATTCTCCACACCCTCAGCGTTCTCCTACAACGACGAAGCACGTTTGACAATGAACATATCTTCGATATCTCGTTCTTCTTCCTCTTGTTCGTCTTTCTTCTTGTCTTTTGTCGAATCCAAGAAAATCTTGCCTCTTCCGAGGCCAAGCTGAGCACTTGGCATAAAGAAACAGAACGAGACCACAATCGAACCCACCTGATGTTTTATCCCACCTTATTATGGACTTTGATAAGGGTTGAAGTCGAAAATCGATGGAGACCCCAAACGATGCTGGCTCCTCCATCGCGTTCATTGCTAATTTTGAGAGACTCGAATGCTTCTGCAGCTGCAAAGACCCAAAAGTGTATAAAAACGTCCATTCCTCCTGGATCAGCACGAGCCCTTAAGACATCCCTCAAAACATAAAAATGGAATGCGACTGAGAAACATCAGGATTCGAGTGAATCTTACCAAGCAGGAATAACGAAACATCATCGGATCGAGTTGGAAAATTGGAGGGACATAAACTTTGAAGGCAAAAAAAAACACCTTGACGGAGGAAAGATGTTCGAGGAGAAGGAAGAATCTGCTTTTATCCTTGAGCCTTGAGAGATCTCACCGTCTGCATATTCCAAAAAGCAGACATGACGTTTGTATATGCTAATTCTTATCAAGGGAGCCCGGCAAAGTTGTAGGAGCTTCTGTGTACATATATATATATATATACATATACATAGGGCTGGAAAACATGGTGGCAGCCAACGATTTCAGGAAGTTGAAGCATTCGCTGGAAGGACTTTCATCCAAGCAGGAGTCGAGAAGAGATCCGGCATCCTCGAACGCGAGGACGCTTCTATATCTCCGACTAGACGCCGAGGAAAATCCGCATGAATGGCTCATTCGCGTCTATAGACCCGCTAGATGGATTTCATCGCCAACGCCACGAGCCTGATATAATAGCTCATTGGAATATCTGGTACTTGTAAATTCTACGAATGTAAAAGAGAATGCCCCGATCTCAACCTAGCCAAGACATCTTCTGGCATTCTCACATTATTAACAGCTGTTTTCAATACCAGAATGATCGGACTTTAAGAGGAGACTCGCAAAGTGTGATTCTCGACGACGAGAGATATTGGGAAACCGCCAGTGGATCGAAAAAGTGTAGGATAACTTGCGCCAAGAGTCTGCACCAATTTTTTTTCAGTCAATCTTGCTTCCGTTCTCACACTTCTTAACTCGGCGTCCACTCAGAGATTTCCATTGTGGATTTAAAAAGGGTGTAAAAAAAACCATTGTAACAGAGGTATTCTTGGTCATGGACCGCTATCATGGACCTATTTTTTTTATCTCCCAAGAATCAGCTTCGAGATTTTCAATCATCTTCGGATTAGGAGCAGTGGGTCAGTTCTCGTGTGGATTAATTGAAAAGCCTTCATTGTCGTCGATACTCGGATAAATCCGGTGCTGACGTCGATCTTTGCTTTGGCAACAAAGAAGGATGATATACATAGTTTCTCCGGGAGACAGGAAGTAGATGGAGTTTGAAGTCGTAAACGAATTCTTGAAGGCTGTAATTCAGCCGAATCGCGTGACGCCTTAGAACGACGTGCTGGTAGCTGGTGTGGCAAGGCTGAGCCAAGAAACGGCGGACGAGAGGAAAAAGTGCGCACGATGGCGAGGTTGAAGGGATTATTAAGTCACCGGTTGGTCCTAGTTGCGAGACAGTGTTGGTTCTACCGTATCGCGGATCGCGTCGCCCGCTCGTAATTCACACGAGGTGACACGTGGCCAGAGTTACTCCCTCGGGTAACACTAAAGAACCGACTTGCTCGGCTTCCTCTGCCTTTCGTGCATCGCGAAATGTTGTACTTATTGCATCTACACGGAGAAAAGTAGACAGGCGAGTACCTTGCTTCGCGATTATTAAGGAAGTCTCCGTCGGGGATGCCCGAGTTCTACCTTGGGCGTTGAAGGCATATTTGCGACAAAAAGACCAAGAGTTCACCCTGAATTCATGGAAGGCCACTCATGTCCTTGTTACGTTCTCGACGATGACATCAAGCGTCACCTCCTGAACCACCTTCTAATCCGGCTGGGTTTGTCCTCGATAATTCGATTCGATTGGATTTATCGGTCGATATAAATGTATCGCTGGTTAACAAGCCATGTTCGATTACAGAAGGGACAGAACACGGTCGGATAATTCATCGACGGGTGAGCTATTCCTCTTCCAAAATCTGTGACAGCGTGGAATCCACAGAGATTATTCGGTTTTGCAAACGGGTCACCCTCATAAAAGTTTTAACAGCGCGCTTGACGCTCGTTCCAATCCCTCTTGAAATCTCTCGCTCCCTCTCTCTCTGTCTTTTTTTCTCTTCCTCCCTCTTCGCATATTCCACTGGTTGACCCCGTCACTGTGGACAATATGTAATCCCATGTAACCTCTCATGCTGCACCAAATATATCAGCATTCCATTATATTCGTACAATAGCAAAGCTATATCATCGGTGGATCGGTTGGGGTACGCCGACCTGCGGCACACGTCACGATTCAAGATTCCTCCGTCTGCGTATCCATTTAAAAGTTTCATAATCGAACTTTCCTGAATTGTTTATGGTATTCCAACTTTTCCGGCTGGTTCTTTCCCTCTTTCTCTCTTCCTCTACCCATCTCCGTCCTTTCTATCGAGGTTCCAGCAAGGGCGAAGATCCAGACAAGGTGGAACGCCGACTTTGAGTTATGATACGAGGCTTTGATGCCTTCCCTTGCAATATCCTTGGGTTCCTGTGTATTCCTACACGTACAGACAGACTTACACACCCTCAACTTTACCTTCCCTTCCGTACAACCTGCGTACGTATATAACGTATATGGACAACTTCCACTTCCATTCCACTTCTCGGCTGCCTTCGTACTCCCGGTGGCTGACCGAGTGATTTATCCACCAGTATGGCTACAAATTATCGAGATTCCGTGACTACATGACCCGGAGGACTTTGCACGGTTGGAAAATCCGAGCTGGCTGGATCTTCGTACGTGAAATTCGATTTCTCTCGATCGTGACGTTTCAATGATCCCTTCGATGGATATCGATTTTTCCTCGTCCTACACATTTTTCGTCAGAATGGAAACTTGGGCTTGGTCGAAGACGTGTCTTTCCGTCTGGCCGATGCAAGTTTCGCGAAGACGCTTACCGTTTGTTCAAGATCTGGCCGTCTATTCGTAACGTCGGCTATGTGTCTATGTGTTGTCTAGAGGAGAAGATGAATGCGGCTGTATACACCAGAGCATACCATAGAGGATGCCCTCCGCGACTCTTTGCCCTCGTGGCTCCTTTATTAATTATTCACTTCCTAGAGGTATGAGGGTCCTAGAGCGTCTAATGAGTATCGCACATGCCTATTCGTACGGGACCTATGACTCTGTATACACACGAACACGTTTGCATTCGGTGTTCTCTAGCCAGGCCTTTCGTATACCCGGTGTAATCTAAGCATACTTGGCTCGCCCTAGACTTTCCGTCCCTCTTCGCCTGGTTGAGCTTTTCCACTCGACGTCGTTCACCCGTCCGGGAGATGTTCCTCGCGTGGACCATCTTCTTTTTCGCCTCATCGATTCGATCTTTCATTTACCAAGACGGTTTTGGCCTCCGAAAACAGTCATCGGACCCGACAGCATTGGCTACCGCTAAGAAACTTCAAGGGAAGGTATACTCATGATGGTACCTCTGCAAGAGGAGACACGCGGAAACAAAACATTTCTCTCGTGCTTTAATTGTATTATTCAGGTCCATACTTCTTACCTTGTTACAATCTTTTCTTTGTTCTCTCTTGGTTGTCTAATACACTCGCTCAATTCTCTTTGTTTCAACTTTTTTTTCGTCCTTCCCACCCGGCCTCCGTGCGGTTGTTCCTGCGGTTGCACAAGCGAGTGCAGAGCACTGTGAAAGAACAATGGCGATTGTTAGACGCCGCGGTTGCTCGTGCCGGCCGATGAAACGGGAAAGAACCGAAGGGGTAGGGCAGACTCTTGGTCGTAACGACGTTGGTTTATCGCGGCTATACGCGCGCGGGACAAGGTATTTTCTGAGAGAACTTTTATACGGTCGAAGACGTCCGTGGAGGGGAAAAAACAAGTGGGAGACGGTCATGGATATCCAAACTAGGAGGAAGAAAGGGTGAGACATAAAAAACACGATGGAGGGAAGGTCCTGCTGTGGTAGGATCTCTGAGGACTCTGACGGCTTTCGGTGAATCTCGCTATCGATTCTCGACCGAAAGATCCTCCACTTCGTCTTCGTCGTCGTGGCACTACGCCGGTTCAAGTTCAAAGGGAGTTTGCGAGATTGGCGAGGATGAGACAGGTTGAATGCGTTTACGAACACGACGTTCCCCATACACGTCGTTCCTTCGAAATGTCACTGCGGCCTAACAGCCTTGCCTTGCAGCAGGTATAAGCTATGATAATGAGAAGTGATGTACCACCTTCCTGGTGGATAATGAACTTCAAGTTGATTCATCGCGCCCGGCAGTGTGCTTCTTTCAACCTCCGATCCACATTCGGAATACCCACTGTTGGGTATCTGGTTGGCTACCGCAGACCCGACCGGAGAATGCAAGACAAAGAAAATTTCGCAATGGCGACCTTGGAAATGATGGCAGCACAGGGTAGTTCTTGATCCGTTGTAACCTTCGAAGAAACACACGAGCTGCTTTCCCGAGTTTCAAGGGGTGGACCGGAGGGTTCGAAAAATAGCACCGGGTACATCGAGGATGTAAAAATGGGGTATTCATCCTCTGAACAAAAAGTATGGTATGGCACGTCGCCAGGGTGTGCATCAACCGCCGTGCCTCGCAGCCTCATCGTACCTCTGCTGTATCCATTACCAGAGCCGCTCAATTCCACGTTTTTTGGTCTTCCATTTTCTCTACACTCTTCGCCCTTTTTATTCAATCGATAATTCTATCAACAATTTTTTCTTCCCGCATCCAACTATCTGAAGCATTTCCTGGACTGTTATGGGACCTTGTCCTGAATTACATTTGGTTTATCTCTCGAAATGCGTCCGGATGAGGAGATCCTGCGAGGGACGGTTCGGACTTTGGTGAAAGAGGTTGCAAGATTCTTTGGCTGGGGATACGTTCGTCTTTTGTTGTTTAAGAGAAAAGAAATTGAAACCGGGAACAATGAGGGCACATCGAATTCTGCGAGTGAATGAGCTCGCTGAGGCTTCATCCAACCCTAGGGACAATTCATCCGTGGCTCTTTGCGTCTAAACGATATGTATCGCAGTGCGTTTGAACGGAAAGTTCTCAGTATCAATGTCATTGAATTCTTTCGGCAACCTTCTTGATGCTCGACAATAGGGTACACGTGGACATCGACGGACGAACCAGCATCTGTTTCATCTCGTTCAATGTGGACATTCTGCAACGCCACAGAGATTCGCCCTTAAGGTAACTGTGGAGGAAAAGAAAAATTACGAAGCCTTAACCACACGGCGATTCAAACACTAGAAAAAAAATGGTTTCCCAATCGAATTATTATTATTTCGACAAATAAAACTCTTTTCTTTACTTCGAAATGGCGTTGTAGAGAAAATATAACCAGCTTGTCAATATTTTTCAGCGATCCCGGTGAAATTCAAAGACATTTAATAGAATTTTAAATGCCAACGAACGAAATAATTGAACGACGATTTAAAAACAGTTTCATTCAGCGCATCGAAGTTTAAATTTATCTCTTGTTAACGTGAAAAGCCGATTCATCGGGAACAGGAATTCTGCTTTAAACGAGAATGATTGTTTTTTAATTAAATAAAGTACAGTGTCACGTAGTGGGAAGGCAAATTAAAAGGATCGCTGATTTTTCGTGTAATTATGGCGTGACGAGTCGTTCACGTAGTTATTTGATCGACGAATCGAAATGAAAAATGCCTGGACACTTCTGTGCATATTTACAATGGACGGAGGATATTTTTCAATAATCATTGGCACTGCGATATAACGCATGGCAGTTGGAAACAGTTGGCATACTTTTCGAAAACATCAAACACAAGCGAATTGGTGAATTTCTTCAATGCAATTCCGTGATCGATCATCAGGGCCGAAAATTTCGAGTAAATCAAATTTCTTTCTCTCTCTCTCTCTCGCTCTCTTTTTCTGGCCCCGTTTATCATACAAGCCATGAGGATTATCTCGTTCGTACGTTCTCTCACCCCGGAGCAAATCGAATCGCACGTTTCCGTCAACGATTCGTCGATATTCCGACAATCGAATATTGTCCGCGGAATAATTGACTTTATCGAATTAGCCCGGTTGCATTGTCGAGCAAAGCGTACTTTCACATTCCCGTATACTCCTGCCACTATCCGACCAATCGAAATGAAAAATGCCTGGACACTCCAGCTTCGACCCTGGCGCTGTACAATGATCGTTCCCGGATTATTGTACGCGTTACCGAACTTGAATTTAAAAAAATCATTCTCTTCTGCTTTTGTACACCTATCCAGGTGTATGTACGGTAAAAAAAAAGAAGAAAGAGCAAAAAAAATGAAAAACACGAAATGCAATCAACAGGATCGTATAAATTCGTGGATAACGGATGATTTATCTTTTATTTCAATATACGTACGTTGAAAATACTCGAATTTCGTTGGTAATTACTGCTATCGACGAGACCTTTTTCACTCTCTCTCTCTCTCTCCTTCTGGTTCTCGCAATTACGGAATTTTATTGATATAATTAAATACAAACTGAATACATGCCACATTTCACTGTTGGCAATTTTTGCATTGAGTTTTTGCATTTCCAGCGAATATCAAGAGCGCCTGCTCTTAATCAGGGATAACATTTTTTTGAATAACATTAAATCGTCGGCTAAAACCGTCGAAGAGTCCAAATTTGAGGCGCTCATGATAAAACTTCCTCCATTTATTCGTCATGGTGCAGAGGGGATGCTGCCGAAGGCCATTGAGTGGATTCAGAGAATAACGATATTTTACATGGACTATATTTTTTGCCTTCGAGTACTTTTGAAATTCTCATAATTCAATTTGAAAATTCACTTTAAAAAAAATATCGGTTCAAGTTGACGTCGGTTTAGATAACAATTTTTGAAGCACTTTGTAGACATCTAAAATTAAAACAAACTTATGCGAACGTATAAAAGATATTTAGTGATTCTTAGAGCGAGCAGCTGCGAATGCCTGCGCTGAATTTACAAAAAGTACAATGACCAGCTTGTCGTAAGCACGTTCCTGTATCCGCTCGATCGCCACCCCGAGAGCTATAAATATCATAAATTTTTTATCTCGATCAACATGCACTCACGTACGCAAACTTCGTGGGTATTTTTAATAGCATCGAGACTGACATTAGACAGCGGAAAAAATTCGCAAGGAACGAGGAAAAGGAAGAAATTCCCAAAGAAAAAAAAAGTGTTCATCATTTATTAACAATTCGAAAATACGAATGATCTCAATTGAATTTCACTCGGTTGTCTCGATAATTAGTTCGTCCGGAAAATATTTCATCACATCCCACCGTTTGTAATCGACGGTGCTGAAAGTTGTTTTCATCCCAGTTCCTTCGTGACAAAAGATAGAACACGAGAGAAAAATGTCGACACGGAAACGGGGACGGAAATGGGGACGGAAACAACAATAAACTTTTCCTCGTTTCGAAAGGAAAAAGAAAGTATTCCATGTGTCGAAGCCTCCAGAGACTGGCGAAATTTTTTAGCACGAATATCGCATTTGAAAAAAATTTGATTTTTCACGATGAGAGAAAAGTCCGTTTCGGGAGATGAATCATTGCATTAATGAGTATTTAAGAAAAAAGAGTATCCCAGTAGAAAAAACAACATTAACCACGAAGAGATTGAAAATTCGGATGTTAGTAATTTGATTCCATTATCTCACCATCTAATCTGGGTGAAAAATACTTTTTTTCATTCGACAGTTGGTAGTCGATGTCGCTCAAAGTTGCCATCCCAGTTTGTCGCAAAAGCGACTGGATGGATGAAGACAATGATGAACTTTTTGTCACTTCGAAACGACAAAAAAAACCTGTTCAACCCTGTTCTCTGGCTCGACATTGTTTCGGACGTTTCTAGAAGAAAACGTCACGTATATGTGGAAGGAACAAGCACGAAGAGACGAGTGAGGTACCCACGTCGGGAAAGCTTGGCTGGTGCAATGAGGAAAACCAGGCAATAATAAAGGGAGAAGTTACTTCGTCTTTGCTTCGCGTGTCGTGTCGAAAGTTTTATGCTGGGCTCGTCATTAGGCAGGAAGTAAAAGTCGATAGACTCGGGAGAACAGAGAGAGAGAGGGAAAGCAATTGCCTGTTCTGTCTGCCAGGACGAGTTCTATTTCAGAGTCAGGACCTGGTCAGAGGCCTCGAACAACTCGTAAACCTTCGAAGGTACACGGAGCGCGGAAAGTAGGAACCATAATTGTTTCAAGCCGCGCAATTAACGTTACGCGACATTCCCCGGCTGATATCGAATTGCAACGTCAATTATGAAATGAAAATCCACTCGTTGAGGGTTGGCCAAAGTGGAGAAAAATCCGTGACCAACTATTCGTAATTGTACCAAATCTTACCATTCGTTACCATAAATTACCATAATCCGGGTATATGTAGCGTTGAAATTAAGTAACGAACATGATTGTACATTCATGCCACTCAACGACTCGTTGACAAAGTTTTTCAACGACGTTGTTGGGCACGTAACTTTACGACAACGTTAAATTAATTACGATGGCGAAGCAATATGATTTCCACGGCAATTATAAAGTTTGCACTGAGAATATAATGTACGAGTACTCTCGTCATTCCTAATAACCAGATATTGCATATATTTTTCAATATCCTCGAGGGTAGCGTTTGTTTCCATTCCGTTTATTAAATTTCCCATACCGACAATCCTAGCGGTAACATCGAAACTTGACGAAACTTTTTATTTATGTTTCAGGTACGTATCCGATCATCCGTTATCTCGTTACGGCTTCTTCGAGTCGTTGCAGCTTGGTAAGTCCCACTGAGCATTTAAGCGGAACAGACGAAAATGTTGCATCGATACAGACGTAAACAAGACGGTGGTCCATTTCTGAGCCGAGTCCAGAAGCCCACGTTTTTTCGGTTCGCCAAGAAAGGAATTGGGTTAACCAACCTGCAAATGCCATAAGCCATTTCTCGCATGTTGAAGTCATCGATTTTCACTCTGCCAATCCAGCCACAGCTGCGAAAGTAAGAAAAAAGGACCAAAGTAGGTCGTAGGATGTTCCGATGGAGCAAAGACGAAAGGAGGGTGAGTATTCGTCGGAAGTTTCCAGTGTGAGTAGAGCAAAACCGATAATGCGATTTCGACTCGAGGTGCGAATGCATCCTGAAAGAACGCGCTGATACGCGATGGAATAAAGAAAAGAAGGAAAAAAGGAACGACCGAAAGACCGGGTGTAAAGAAGCCAGGAAAGACAGGACATTAGAAGCAAAAGAGGGATGAAGACGGAGAGGGGTTGGGCGCAGGACCGAGCGAGAGATCCAAGAACGAAATGGGAAATGGTATGCTGTACCGCACAGCAGTTACTGCGGTCTGCGGAAAACTGGAAAGCAACGAGGAAGAAGATGGCAAAGAAAGGGAAATGAAGAAACACGGGGTTGAACACGAGGGAAAATGAGTCGGGGGTACGGAATGAGAAATGTGGATAAAGAAACCGCGAATCCAAGTGATTGGACATTTATCGTGCGGAAGAAACTATCGCTGAAAGCCATCGATCCATTCCCACCCCGGTGTTCAAGATTCTTCCTCCACGTTGGGTTCTGTTTTTCGTATTTTGTTTTATTTTTTCACTTTTCCTCGCTACGAGATTCTATATAAAGTCCAGGGTGCAATCAAAAAGTCATTATCCAAGTTTTGTCCATGATCCGACGATTCGACGGAGCCAAAACCGGTACCTAGTAGCTGAATTGAAGAGCAGAGTAGCTCGGTTGTGCTAGCAACGGAATCATTCGTTGGGAAATCCTTTAAACGAACCCTTTTTTCCCCCTGCAGCCTGGCATATCCAAGCCACTCTATAGCAATCCCCCTTTCCCTGGTCTGACCATAGACTAGCCGGTAAACCACAATTGGCTCAAGTTCTACGGCGTCGAATCGTGGCTTCGTGGCAATCCCGACGTAGGCAGACAGAGAGAACAATGTTAGTTCGTATTAATTTCCCTCTTGGGTTTCCTCAACCCTGTATCCCTCATGCTCTCTTCATCCATTCGGCAAACTAATGTATAGACTGTACACAGAGTCTCTATGTGTATAGAGGTTGGATCTGCGCGCAGAGCAGAGGCTTCAGGACCAAAGGACTGTTTTACCCTTTTCCCTTTTCCAATTCGTTTTTCGTTATTCCAAGCCAGGCCACAATGCCGTCGCGTCCCTTCGAAAATTGTCGGTAGCCGGCAACAACCTCCCTGCGCCATTTTTCCATGGCTTATTTTCACTTTATCGCTGCTGGGACTTTGTTCATCCTCCATCAGAGGAGCCACCCTGCAGGGTAGAAAAGTTTGAACGCGGGATACGAATTGAAGAGGATGGCTGATCATCCGACGGAAATGAAATGGCTGCAACTTTTGGCGGAATCAAATCCGCGATGTTTCGACGGGAGACTGTTTGGTGATACATTATTTAAATCAGCGCCATGCTTGTTTGCCTTTCGTCCGAGTGTGCCCAGCGCAAATAGTCCACGTGCCTTTCGATTGACCTTTACGCACAAAACGAACGTTACCATACCGTTCACGTATCTTCCCTTTTCCACCCCAGCTGAACAACTAGAATGGACCGACCGCCTGGCTTGGATCGGTCCATCAGTGAATAGAGGCTGTACGCGAGATTCTATGGTAGGCAGAAGTTCGGGTGGACGGTGCATCAACGGCAAATAGGACAATACGTACGGGCGTCGATGATGGCGCGACGTCCGCTAACAAAACACATTCCACCAAGGGCAGAACCATCAGTGAAACGGCCGGAATCATCAGCCAAAGAAAAAAAGGGTCGCCCGATCAACTGGCTTCGGGGTTGATTCTGTAATTGGACGGTTGAACGTTCTCCGTCGTTGTTTGTGCGAATGGCAAGTTCACGAAGATTTTTCCGGTCTTTGACAAGTCGTATGGAAATTTTCTGACCTTGATGGCGTATCCCGCCACCTGGAATGAAAGCATAAGGGTGTCGATGATGACACGTCCTCCACCAACGAAAGCCACTCCACCAAGATCAGATCTGGACATGAAACAGGTAGAAATTACGAGTCAAAAAAGGGGGCGATTGGATGATCCGGCTCCACAGGCCTTGCTGGTCCATCGGCTAGACAGTCAAGGGTTCCGCATCGTTGATTGTGCGAATTGCGGGTCTGCCTAGAGCCTAACCTTGCCTAACCCCTTCCCGCTCTTCGACAAGGTTGCACCGTAAGTTTTGCACAAAAACGAAGTCAGGTCAGACTGGAAAACACTGCTTTTTGGGACATTGCGTGGAAGAAAACGATTATTACCTCAGAAACTGATTACCTCGCTACCTCCACTCTTTACAAACTGCCAAAGTAGGGGAATCTGCTAACGAACGTTCGGTTGACGAGGCCGAGCAGGGTCGGGCAGCCGAATGTAAAGTATATTGAAAAGTTCGACGAACACAGAGGCAATGAAAAATATCGATGAGGGATGGAGAGTGAAATTTCGAAAAGATGAGAAGCATCGTTGGCATCGAGCAAACCATCTCTCCATCTTTTTTTCTCTTTGGGCAAGGCTCTGTGATACATGCGTGTTTGCGAGTGAGGAAGAGTCGCTCAATGGCTCGAGAAATTTAAAACGCCAATCAGCGAAGCGTTTCGAATAAATTTCGGTCCGATCGTAGCCATAAAAAGCAATGGCCCGATAGTAATGGCCGAAGAAGTGGGGCTGGAGGAAGAAAGGGTGAAAGGTTGTACCGGCTGGAGCCAAAACTATCGAGAAGTCTGGTACTCCCATGGTCTGTGCACACAACCAACTGCTTTAAAGCGAGAGGGTGAACAGGCCCAAGATCCGCAAGAAAAACAGAATGCACGTATATACATACTCTAAGATGGCGCGTGTACTTACAACTTGAGTCTCTTCCGGAAAAGATCGCAGCAGAGCCGCCGGAGAAAGCTCCCCAAGGGTTCTTTACAATTCCCATATTCACTATATTTTATACTCGTTTTTGCTCACCGGCACCTGCAGCGCCCACCATTACAGTAGCCGTTAGGGTGTTACCTCCAAAGTGCCACGGGAAGGAACTTTCTCAGCCAAAACGAGCTCACTCGCCAACTATATTACAAACACGTGTTCCCGCGACAATATTTCAAACTCTCGTCACTTTCCCTTAAATCGCACGGTGAAAATGGCTTTTATCGAAACGGGAAAAAATTCTCCCGGAAATGATGCCGGAGGAGAGAAAAATGTTCAAGGTCACGCGGAATAGAGTCGGGAAATTCGTTTTTCCGCGAGAAAAGGAAGGAGGACGACGGATTCTTCTTTATGGGAGCGTTGGAATAAATTGAGACTGCATACGAGCGAAATTTCGAACGGGAAAATAAAGCGGAAGGAGAAAGACTGGCGAACGCCACGTGCTGGCGGCGGCTCGTTATTCTGACCGTTTTTTTTTTGTTCTCCTTTTTTTATCAGCTTGTATCTCGCGCGTACATATGTGCGGTGGGACGAGAGGAAAAACGAAAACAAACGACGCATTCGTTATTCGATAGTCTGGTGCTGCAACTTTTGTCAATCGACCGAGCGGAAACAGCAGACGAGAAGGGCAATTGCACCGCGACACGGGAAATATATAAACGCACCCTTATATTTGTACAATGGGGCATGCACTTGTCGTCGTGTGTTCTTCAAAAGGGACTGAAAAATAATTCGTACGTGTCGGTGAAATTTCACCATTTTCTCCATTACAAACCGAGATTCGCTTCATTTGAAAAAATTGACGTCAAACATGCGAAAATCGACATTTTCTCGACGATCTTTGCGTCAAAATGAAAATTACGCGAATTGGCGATGAATGAAAAATGGAAAATGATTCGTTGATTGTTTCAGGAATTTTCGTAAATATTTTTTAACGATTTCAACGACGAATTTCAAGATGGCGAACCGAATCACGTGACATTTTCCGAGCGTGCCTCAAAGTCCCGACTGTCTCGGTGTATCGCTGTGTTTTCTCAACGAACGAAAAACTTGGATCCACCAAACATGTCGTATTTATCTTTCGTTCTCGTTCCTCGTTTCATGGTAATTTAGTACGAAAGTCGCTTTTAACGAAGAATCTTACGAGACACTCGTCAACGTCAGATGGCTGATAAATGTTTAATGAGTGATGCGAAATTTCCTCCATTTCCAATGGAATAGCTCCAACGAAAGAAAGTACGGAATTAAAAGTGCCTCCTCAAGCTTCAATGGGAAACTTTCTTTTTTAATTAAAGCTCTCTCCTCTCTCTTCGACTCTCAAACAAATTGTTGAACTTTATATATATATATATGTAAAGAGAATATACTCTTTAAATCCGCCGCGCCGAGCATCGAGGTATCGAACGCGTCGATATTCACACGAATGATCAACAGAGAGAATCGAAGTCAAAATAACATCAATAAGGGACAGAAAGATAGAGAGGAGGAAAGAAAGAGAGTGAGAAAGCTGAAGGGAGATAAGAATAAAATATAACAACATCCACGGAAAGAAATCAATTGCAAAAGAAAGAGAAGCCTCCAACTTTAATTGTCGTTTCTCTTTTCTTTCACAGGTAACCTACATATGTACATAATGTAAATAGTAGTGTTAGGAACCGTTAAATAAAATCTCTTTTCTTTCACAGAGAAACAAATTTTCGTTGAGGTTTTTTTTGGAATAATCCCGGCGCCGAATAAAGATCTTACAAAACGACAATTTTCGTCACAATATGAGGTTGAAATTCGGGTTCAGAGCTGCGGCTTCCACAAAGGATAGTAAAACTACAGTAGTAACCATAACCTCAATTGGTACGGAACAAGGAGAACAATACGCTATACCAAACGAATTCGTACATGCAGACCTTCATGAAGAATTGAAGAAGACGGATACTTTCAAAAAGGTAAAAGATTCATTAGGAAAAAGGCACGAGGAATTGCAAATATGGATAACACTATCAAAAGAACTACAAGACACATACGTAGACGATGATGGAAACATTCAGTTTAAAGGACAATATTTAAAACAAATAATTCGAGCAGACAACAAAGAATACTCAGATTTGACAAAGATATTAGAAAAATTAGTAGAAAAATCAGAAAAGAAAGAAGAAAACAAAAACTTACAACACATCATAGATAAATTTATATTAGGGAAATTCAATTATAAGACTTCGAATGTTAAACAATGGCTAGACACATTCGAAAAAGAATGTGGAAGATTTAAAATAGAAAAAGATGAAACAAAAATTGAATTATTGAGAGCATTCTTAGATGAAACTTGCCAAGACTGGTACACCTCTACAATAATAAAAGGAGAGCATGAAAACGACTGGCATGGATGGAAACAAGCACTAACAGAAACCTTTTCAAATAAAGGATGGAGTAGCAGAACGTATGCTCACTATTTTAAGTACAGGGAAGGCTCACTAGTACAATATGCAATAAAGAAAGAAAGGCTGCTATTGGAAATAAATAACAACATGAGCACGGATACAATCATAGATAGGATTGCATTCGGTTTGCCAGGATTAATCAGAGAAAAAATCGACAGGGATGAAATCGAAGAAACAAGAGATTTAATTAACGAATTACAAAAGCTCGATGGAACCACGGAAAAAAAAAAGACAGTAAGAAAAGAAGGCAAACCAGAATACAAAGTCGAAAACGAAGAGAAAAAACCATGCAAAACATGTGAGGATATGGGAAAAGGAATAAGATACCATGCGAAAGAGAAATGCTGGTTCAAACCAGAAAGGAAAGAAAAACCAAAAGCTATAGGAAGCAACTCAGTAATAGAAGTAGACCTGAGTACAGAGAAAAAAAACGAATAGTCACACCATTAATCAAACTTAAGATACTAGTTGAAAATAAAATAGAAATAATGGGAACATATGACCCAGGCTCCCAAGTATCCCTAATAAACGCGAAATGGATAAAAATAAAAAATAATAAAGAGGATATAAACAAAATATTCTTAAAGTCGGTTAATGGTGTGAATCATACAAATGGATTGGTGAAAATAAAGATAAAAATATTTAACATAGAGAAGGAAGTAGACATATACATAGTTGAAAGAGAAGATTTCGAGGATTTCATAATAGGATTAGATTTAATTCCCATGTTCAAACTGAGTCTGAGTGATAATTTAGAAATTTCACAGAAAACACATAAGAAAGTAGAAAAACCAGAGGTAACACCAAACGAAATTATAAATTGCCCAGTTAATTTCAACGAACATGTGGAGACGGACGAATTCCAAGTAACCATAGAGCACTTAGATAAAGACAAAAAGATAAAAATCGGAAAATTAATAGATGATCACAATTCGGTATTTGCAAAAGACAAATACGATGTCGGAACAGTCAACAAGTATGAAGCTCGAATTGATTTGATAGTGGAAAAATACTGCAACAAAAGACCATACAGATGCAACATAGAGGACAAAAAGGAAATAGAAAAGCAAATAGCCAAATTACAAAAAAAAAACTTAATTGAAGAATCCTATAGTCCTTTCGCTGCACCGGTCACCCTAGCATATAAGAGAAACGAAGGGAAGACGCGTATGTGCATAGACTTCAGAGATTTAAACAAAAACATTGTGCCTCAAGCACAACCATTCCCTTTAATAGAAGATATCATAATAAGAGCCAGAAACTGTAAATATTTCACAACACTGGACATAAATTCGGCTTTTTGGTCTATACCACTAAGGATTGAAGATAGAAGAAAAACGGGATTCGTGACACAAGACGGTCACTTTCAATGGACATGCCTACCGTTTGGACTAAAAACAGCACCTGCTATATTTCAAAGAATCCTGAGCAACATACTGCGGAGACATGGACTAACCGATTTTTCAGTAAATTATATAGATGATATCCTAATACACTCACCTACGTTTGAGGAACACCTAAACCATATAAAAAAAATATTAGAGGCAATAAAAGAGGAAGGATTTAGATTAAAATTTAAAAAATGTACATTCGCCGCAACCTCAGTGAGGTATTTGGGACATGTAATAGGAGAAAATACAGTCAAACCATTAAAAGACAACATAACATCAATAAAAAATTTTCCAACTCCAACCACACAAAAGCAGATCAGACAACTGCTGGGGAAAATAAACTTCTACCACGAATATATAGAAAAAAATTCAATATTATTAAACCCATTACACCAACTGTTAAGGAAAAATACAAAATTTATATGGACAGAAGACTGCGAAGAAGCTTTCAGGAAAATCAAGGAAAAGCTATGTTCCCAACCAATACTAGCAATATTCGACAAAAACCTCCCAATAAAAATATATACAGATGCATCACTGGAGGGCATAGGCGCAGTATTAAAACAAACACAGGAGAATGGAAAAGAAAAACCAGTGGCTTATTTCTCAAAAAAATTGAATGAAACACAAAAAAGAAAAAAAGCGATATATCTCGAAAGCTTAGCTATAAAAGAAGCAGTGAAGCATTGGCAATATTGGCTGATAGGGAGATACTTCGAAATATACTGTGATCATAAACCACTAGAGAACATGAATATAAAAGCGCGGACAGATGAAGAACTAGGAGATCTAACTCACTATCTATCTCAATACGATTTTAAGATTATATACGTCCCAGGGAAAGATAATGCAGAAGCGGACTGCTTAAGCCGAAACCCTGTACTGGAATCAAATATAGAAGAAGAAGAGGACTCACTGAAAACGGTAAACCTTATCGAAAAAGATGAAATAAAACTAGACCAGACAAACAATATACAATTACAACAACAAAAAGGAAAATTAATAAAAAAAAAATGAAATATACTACACGAAGAAAAACAAAAAAGAGAAAATCATATTATCCGAAAAGTTCAGTATTGACTTAATCAAGAAAGTACACAAAGAATGGTGTCACACAGGGATAACACAAACAAGAATGAAAATAAGCCCGTACTATGCGGCCAAAAACTTACTGGAGAATATAAAAAAAATATGTAAAGAATGTGAGGTATGCATTAGGAACAAGTCGAGAGGACAACAGACATTCGGCTCAATGTCACAACTGGGACCAGCGACTAAAGCTTTCGAAATCATGTCCATAGATACAATTGGAGGATTTGGAAGCACGCGATCGACAAAAAAATATATACACTTACTGGTCGATCATTTTACAAGATATGCGTTTATCTTAACATCAAAGACGCAAAACGCTAATGACTTCATAAAACTGGTCCAAATTGCGCTAGAAATAGAAAAGATCGGAACCGTTTTATCAGATCAATACCCTGGAATGAACTCGAAAGAATTTAAAGAGTATTTAAAACAGAAAGAAGTGCAGTTAATTTTTACCGCAATAAACGCACCATTCTCTAACGGCTTGAACGAAAGACTCAACCAGACGTTAGTGAACAAAATAAGATGCAAAATAAACGAAGAGAAAAAGAAGAGAGCATGGACATCGATAGCAAGAGAATGTGTGGATAAATATAACACACTCGAACATACGATCACAGGATTCACCCCGGAGTATTTATTACATGGCACGGACACTAGTAACATACCAGAAACACTAAAAAGAAAGAATAACGGGGAAAACTGGACCAAAGACAAAAAGTTAGCACTGGAAAGAACATTGAAATCACACAAATATAATAAAAGTATATTCGACAGAAATAAAAAACACCACGAATTCAATGAGGGAGACACGGTATTCATAGAAAATGGGAACAAACTAAATAGAAAAAAACTAGAAGAATTAAGAATTGGACCATTCACGATAGAGAAAAAAATTTCAAATTCAATTTATAAAATAAAAACGGAAAAGAAAAAAAACCAAGATACAAGCCTATTCCACGTAACAAAACTAATCCCAGGAGGGAAATGAAAGGACAATTTTCCGCGAAATTTCTATCTCGAGGAGGGGAGATGTAAAGAGAATATACTCTTTAAATCCGCCGCGCCGAGCATCGAGGTATCGAACGCGTCGATATTCACACGAATGATCAACAGAGAGAATCGAAGTCAAAATAACATCAATAAGGGACAGAAAGATAGAGAGGAGGAAAGAAAGAGAGTGAGAAAGCTGAAGGGAGATAAGAATAAAATATAACAACATCCACGGAAAGAAATCAATTGCAAAAGAAAGAGAAGCCTCCAACTTTAATTGTCGTTTCTCTTTTCTTTCACAGGTAACCTACATATGTACATAATGTAAATAGTAGTGTTAGGAACCGTTAAATAAAATCTCTTTTCTTTCACAGAGAAACAAATTTTCGTTGAGGTTTTTTTTGGAATAATCCCGGCGCCGAATAAAGATCTTACATATATATATGCGGATCCTCTTTTTCAAGGCTTTCCCTCGCTTTTTCTTGTTGCACAACCGTACGGAGATGATTTTTCCTCTCAATCAATTAGGTAAAAAAATCATATACGAAACCTAGGAAAGAGGCAAATTATGAAGTCGTTTCTCCAATTAACGTTAGTCGTTTCTCAATTAAAGAAAAAAGGTTCGATAAAATTACAGGCGTTTGAAAAATGAAACCGTCCAGTGTCCTTGTCTTTCTGTCGAAAGCACTAAGAACTTATCCAGTCGAGTTTTACCGTTAAAAATATCGGAAAGAATGCCAAAATTGGTTTTTTTTTTCATTTTTTTGCCGTTGGTTCAAAGCGATGAACAAACGCCCCAAAAACGATGAGAACAATTGGTTTGATCCCTGAGCATCTTAAATAGCCATTAACTTGAAATTCCAACCGCAGCTTTTTAGCTACATTTTTCAGAAGTTTTCTCGCGATATTCGCGATGGCCTAAAGATAGATAAAACCTGCAGTTTAAATTGAAAGTCGATGGAATAAAAATTGACGACGAAGGAAAACTTCGGTCCAACGATTTTTCGATCCCCCGACGATTTCTCATTTACAATTCGAGGCAAACTCGTACAACGTTAAACCCGTCAACGAAAAAAACGTTGAACACAAAAAATCGACGAATTTCGTCTCTGGAAAAATCCATCCGAGATTGAATTCTTTTTATTCGCGGTTACGATTACGATCGATTATCGGGGAATAAACCGAACGAAAGTCCGCGATAAACGTCTGTAACGGCATGAAGAAACGTACGAAGCGTCGGACGGATGTCGTTTAGTTTTGGATAATTGCAACGACGAGGGTGTTTCTATTTTCGTCGCAAGTGGGATTTTGAAAACGTAGACGAGAAGTAAAACGACGTGTAAAAGAGATGAGGGTAAGACCATGAGGGGGATGGGGGAGGGGGGAGGAAGGGAAAACGGCCCACCCAAAGCGACATACGTCGCCGCCGGATCTTTTTCGTCCAAACCGAGGGGCTGAGACGCGAGTGTGACGAGGATGAGAAAACGACGAAATGAGTTTGCCAACGAGAAATACGACGTCGAGAGTCGCCACTGAAGGGAAGACCTATGAGATCGACGAGTGGTCCGGGTCAAGTGGCAACTTTGAGGAGATCCATACTTTCGAGTCTCTCGCTGGAAAAAGGCAAGAAGAAAGAACAAAAAGAGCAGAAACGAGAAGGGAAAAAAGCGTTCGGAGCGAACTTGAGCTGCAAACTCTCGCACCTCCGAAATAAATTGCCCATTTTCTCTCGTCGTTAAAAGCCTCAATGGTAATTATTCGAAAACAACGTCGATCTACGTCTCCGTTGATTTTTTTGACGAATTTTCGTTGAAAAATCCAAGTCGCGAATCCAAATTCAAGAATGGAGAACCACGTGAATACTCGAGGCTGGGAAAAAAGGGGGAAAAATCGGTGGTAATCGAATCAAACAACCGACGTTGAATGTAGTGTCACTCGTGAATAATCTTGAGGATTAATCCTCGAGAGAATTGCTTGGCTTTTTTTTCATCTTTTTTTGTTTTATCGCTCTCGAGAATATTCGGATTTAATAAATCCTTAAGAAGGATCTTATTTGCGAAAATTGAAGTGTAGCGATACCGAGATAGTAGCGAGGTACAGGAGCGGCTCTTCGCGGAGATGCAGGTGCAGGTAACAGCAGTTGCTTTTACGTGCACGATGCAAGCTGGCAAGTTTATCGAATCGTATCTAACGTTGCACGGCAGCAACATTGCAGAGACCACTCAGCTCGCCTAATTTAATCGCTAACTAATAGCGTAATATCCAATTTGTAACGTCGACGGTGCGTACTCGCTCCTTGCACCGTTTCTCGTATACGTAATAAGGTCTAGAAGCCACGTGGCTCTTACCAACTAGTTACGAGATTACTAGACGGAGAATACTCATATTATACACACATATATACTATATGTATCATATATGTACATGCATAAATGTATATACACAGTAAAAGGTATGTTATAATATAATACATACATATCCATGTGATACAGATGCTAAAAAGGAGGGTTCAAGACGCAAGTAGTTTCATAACAATTCTGTGATATCGAAGATACCTTGGTACTCGAGTAAAGTTCAAGTGGATTTGTTTATCCCGAAATCCCCTGTCGAAATACGATTTAATTAAACTGTCGAGATGATTAACAGGCTTCTGTTTAATAAATTGGATCGTATAATAAGCCACGTTATAATTTTCATTTATTTCACACACTTGAGGATGTTTTGCAGCTGCAATCTCGACAAAATCGAAATAAAATGTCAGTCATGTTGAGGACACTGATTTCAGATAATAATAAACGCACACAGAAGGTTATTTTCATGTTATTCGAAATTTAAATTTTGCAAAATATACCGGTATGAGGGTTGAAGAATCGCGAAGAATTGTTATTGAAGTTTCAAAACTATGTTACCGATATTTTTATGTTTTTGAAAAAAGTATACTCTCTTCCGTAATAGCAGAGACGAAAAACGCGAGTATACTCGTTCGAATTGTCTTTCGAAAACGCGAAATTGCGTCAATAAAGTTGGGAACAAAATTGATTTCACTTTACGTTTGTTGGTGATAAATTTTCTGGTATCGTGCCAGTAGAACTGAGAGACGATGAAATTAGACCGATAGCCGTGATTATTAATGGGTTCGAACCATCAATATTTTGGGCTTCGTTCCAGTTGGAGAAAAATATGAAAATACGAGGGGGGGAAGAAAAGAAATGAATGAAAAAAAAAGCGAAGAAACGATCGAAACTTTTTCGAGTTTGTACGCGTACTCACGTAAGGTTATATGGAGGCGCGCGTGCTTGCCAATAATCGGAAAAGCTATCCGCATTCGCCATACGTGTGCTGGAATAATCGTGTAATAAAAAAAATTCAATAAGAGAATTAATCCGACAATTTATAACCGAATATGCCATTTTTTTAAATGTAACGATAGAAAAAAAAATGAATATATTCATCTATAATAATTTTCCGCTTATAATCAAGATTTTATTGTTGTTTTATTTGTTTATCCACGTGTGTCAAAGTCGAGAGGCCTTTAAACGATTTCTCAGAGTCGAGACGAGGGTCAGACGTTTTCGGGACACGTCGACAGCGAGATTTATATTTTTCAAGTCGTCGTGCGTTGAGGAATTTTCCGGCAGACGTAAAAGGAGAGGAAAAATAACGAAGAGAGTCGATTCTGCAGTCAAGTGATTAGTCGAGAAAAATGTTCAATGTCAGCCCTTCCCTGACTCTTCGTTTCCAAAGTGCGAGATGCACTCTGCAATTTCCGCAACTGCAGCATCTGTTTTCTTCCTTTTTCTCTTGTCGTTCTCGCGAACGGAGTTTTTAAATAAGAGTTTATGACAATAAGAAAAATGTATAAAAAATCAACGTGAGATCGAAAATTTGTCGATGTCAAAAGCGAGAAATAAAAAATCCTGGAGGAAAGGATAAATTCCGTGGCAACGCGAAACTTTGATCGGAAATTGCAGATTTTTCATTTTCGGACCGCTCGCGGAATTATTTTAAGCGGGGGTGAATAAAGTTTAGGTTGAAATTTTGCCCTATATATGATTCGACACACGCATGACCCCGTATGATAAATTAATCATCTGTCACCGTAAATTCTCTCGTGGCTCGTGCTCTCACAGAGCTATAAATTCATTTCACATCGTTGATCCACAGCCTGCGGCACTACAAACATTCCACTCTACCTGAATACATGTTATTATTATACATGTGTGCATACCGAGCCACGCGAAATAATTTCGATAACGCTTTTCGTGGAACGTAACAAATTTTCGAATTAAACAAATCGAAAGCATCGATGTAATTTTACAACCAAAGTGATTTCTCCCTGTACTATTATCATTATTATTTTGAATTATTTCGCGAATTAAAAATATCCTTCAGTCACCGATCATACCAAATTTAACATTCAATAAAAAAATAATTTATTTTCATTCATTATTCAAATCGACGAATGCAGCAATTTATATTTATAAATTCACGAAAATTGCAATGTTCATTCGTATCTTCACTGTTGATTCATCTCAATTTTTCATCGAAATTAAATCAAAAGCTTTAGAAAAAAAAAAAATTCATGGAAAGCCGATTTTCGAGCAGCTTTTTTCGTTATTACTTATTATTATTGTTAATTTTTCTGCAGCCTTTTCGTCTCCCGTTTCTCTCGATTTATCGTAGTCCGATGGGACGAAGAATTAACGCCATCTTATGAATTACGTCAAAATTGAAGGACCTCCCTAATGCAAAATCATTTCTCGTTGTATCGTCGTGAATGGCAAAGTTATTCCGAGTCACCCGGTATATGGTATCTAACGTACATAATAAACATGTACATAGCGTATATATGCGATTGTTTTGATCGCTAAACTCGACCAATGGGGCACGTGCGAATGCAACAAAATTCCTATGCCTCGGGGTTTCTGCTCCAAAGCGCAACCTGATCATCCGTTAATATCAATTAGTATTAACGATGATTAGTCGATTAATATAATATCAACGAAACTTGTACGATATCCCTGGACCAATATACATGATGTGGTTTGTGTATATATATATATACTATATATACATAAATTCACATATATGCGTGCATGTATAGGAGGAAAGATAAATCGATGGGAGTTATACTCCATCAATACATGAAACACATATTAAGAGGATTAGGGAAAAGGGGAGAAAGGGACGAGAGCGTATAATCTGCGATTCACAGCTTACGGCAATCAAATGTGGTAATGGGTTATAACTCATTTGATATAAACCATATCTTTCATGAGACAGATATACTGTTAAACAATGCACGTGATATCGACGATTTTTCGTTATCTCTTTAATCTCGCTGTTGAATAAAACTGAATCTCATATTGGAATTAAGAATAATTTTACGACACGTCGAGGAATCTATCATTTTTTTTTCACTCGCTGGCTCGATAAGCACGTCGGAGATTGTCTCTTGAGGATGTTGAAATCTCAAAAATACCGCAACGAAATGAAAATTTCGCGCACTTGACTTTGAAAATTTGGCAAAAAAATCGATCGAAGCTGGTAATTTTGAGTAATCACGATTTTTCGAGTTATCGAAGAACTGTCGAAAGATAACGAATTTTGGGAAACAATCGGGAAATTCTTTTTCGATATTTTCATTCAAAATTGATTACTCCCGATTTTTTTGTGTATACACTTTGAATTTTTTCAAAAATTTCATCGGTGTTTTCAAATTTTTGTTTCTAATATTGCAAAAGTCGAGTGTCTTCGTGAGAACGATCGAATTTATTCCGTATGAAAAAATGGAATGGTTTTTTTTTTCAAGAATTTGTCAATAAAGTTATTATTAGAAATTACCGCGTGCTCGGACACGATTGATTTTTTTTCCGATTTTCATAGCATCGTCGAGTACGTGCTGTACACCCTCGAGATCTCGATGGTGATTAAGAATAATTGAAAAAAAGAAAACGAACAATTCGTACGCAACATTTCGCGAAAAATGATTTCCTGGACTACGGTCGCGCGAAGCGTTGTGTTCGTCACTCGAGAAACTTTCGACGAAGCGAAGCCGACAATTGATGAAATTGAGATGGCGAAACGGGGAGGAAAATTGCCGAGTATTTTCCGGAAGATTTTCATCAGCAGCCTTCCAATTCGAAAGGTAAAAATTGCGAGGCTTCTGAGCGGGCAAAGTTTCGATATTCGAGCGGAATAATGTCGAAGTGTTTGATTAATTATCGAAATGTTCGCGGATGGGTTTGCAAAAGAGACAGATAATTGTGGGAAATAATTTTCCAATCAGGATGACTGGGACGACGGGGTATCGTCGGTGGTAAAGATGCTGGAGGGTTGAAGTCGCGGGAGAAATTTTCTTTTCCTCGGCTCGCTCGGTTTTCCGGTGCAAAGTTGCAAAACTTTGCCGAGAAAAGCTGTACCATCACCATCACCGTACCCTCATCGTTCGTCGATTGATTACACCAGTGATGGGATAATCAAAGACTCGCCATTGACGATTATTATCAACCCCCTGTTAATTTCTCCCCAACGAAGTGATCAAAATGGCGGTTCGGCTGCCAGTGACTGATTCATTCGATTCGACAGCATTTACCATAACTTCTGTGATCGAAGAAGATGGGGTTGGGGAGCCAAGCTTGCGACCAAAGTATTATTCGTCTTGCAGAGATGAATCTGTGATGAAATATCGATCTTTTTGCGTTTTTTGGATTTCGAAACAATGAAAGGAATAAAATTTCACCGTATTATATAACATTCTAAAATCAACCGTTCAACGCTGATCCCCACTGACTCTGAGCCCACTTTTCCATCCACTTTACACTGGCTTTGTTATTATCGTGTGGAAATTTTTCGCTCCCTCTGGAATTTTTCGGCGAAAATTATGGTCTTTGAAATCGATAATCGATCAATGGAAAAACCGGCGAAGGTAATGCCCGAAAGGATGAAACTCGTGCGTTGGGGGTTGGTTCGATCGATAAATCACAAGTTGGTTCGACTTAACGTTTCTCTCACATCGAAGATTAAACGCGCTCATGCATTTAATGAATGATTCATGCACGAGGAGCGTTACAGTATGAAGGGATAACCCCTATTTCTCTGGGCTCTTACTACAATGTCTATTATTCAAGTTGGTAGACGACCTCGTTTGGATAAAGCTATGAGACCAAGAGAGAGAGAGAGAGATCTAGAGAACGAAATAGATCGCGTTAGGCGATGGCAACTTTCATGCAAAAGTCTACGAGCTTACCGAGTTTGCAACTCCCGAACACCTTGGACCGCTTCCTGCTTCTCCATGGCGAGCCATTCAACGTGGAGCTTTCTATCTCGACACGTTTGGGTCACACTATAGCCTCGCAGGTGAGGATAAATCCCGATAGATCCTTCCTGAATCCCAACTAACGTGAAAGACCATGAAAGTCAAGTTAAAAAAATGCTCACGAGAAGTAGGAAAAGAAGGAAGTTAAACAGGGAAAAAGATCGATAAAGGTGGTCATTGTTGGTACTATTTTCAATGCAGTAAACGATAAGCGATTGATAACGATGAAAAATCATCTCATTTGACAATCTGATTGATAAATAGACGAAATCTGCGATTATTGTTTTGCGATTCGGTTTTATCTGCGTTTCGTATCCACGAATCTGTTTTGAATTCACTCGAATTTGTTAAACCATAGTGGAAGAACGATGTGACTGTAAAAGTAAAAGTAAAAAGTACCAATTAATTTTACGTAATAAAAATATTTTGACTAATTACACCGCTGGGGAAAAAACATTTTATTCGCAGAATTTATTTGTAAAAATTGTATTTCCAAATGTACTTTTGGAAAATATTTCGCCAGGAGACACGAGACACGAGTCATTGAATTTGATGATGCAAAGAAAAACGAGATTAAAATGTATTTTCAACGCGGTAAGTTTTCCATCAGTAACCTAAATGCAATATTATTGTTGGTCGTCGACGACGTACCAATTAATTTTTTCATTAATTTCAAGAATGCGTTCGCAGGAAACCAACAAGAACGCGGGCAATTGTTTTTTTTTCGGCATTTATTTTTTGCCCTTTTACTTTTCGTTTTATTACAACATAGTAGAATGAATAGCACGAGGAATGATTTGAATGAGGAAAAAAGAGGAGAGAAAGAAAAAGACAATCCGAGGAGAAAGTTGCCTTATTCCGTAATTGCTTCTGCCTCTCGAGCCAACAATTAAAATCCTCATTCCGGTGAGAGAGCGCACAAAAATGCACGACACATTTTGTATATAATAGCGTTTTCATTTTAATGGAATTCCACTATTTTTATACGCCAAGTTGAGTACACCAAGAGACAATTCTTTCTCGCTCTCTCTCTCTCCCTCTCTCTATTTTTTTTTCAGTCTATTATAGAGAAGTAGTAATGGTGCAGTTAGCAGAGAAAGGAAGAAAAACCGAAGGATGAAGGAGATGGAAAAAACAGAGTGGTATAGAAAATAGGTCGGACGTTGATGATTCCGAAGAATTTTCAGCACCGATTGTCCGATTAATATCAAGAGTGTGTAAAATGTATTTGTGCCTTAATGGCAGATGGGGGATGAAATGAACTGTCATTGGTCAGCAACCAATGTCACGGTTTTCAGGCCCTCAGCGACGACGAGAGATCGTGAGATTTAAAGGGCTTTCGAACTCCCCTTTGACACAACACTGTGCAGACTCCGAATCCGTGTAAGCCCTCCCATCTCGTTCGATTCCAACCCCTTTATACAGTACGTGGTACTAAAAGTGGCCCAAAGCCTCGGTTCTTTGTGCGATTTTCATAAAAATGTTGTCGATTTCGAAGAGAGAAAATGGATTATAAAGACAAAGTACTTTTCGAGAAGTTTGTTTTGATTTTTCACTTCACATGCCGGATACTGTATACAGGATTTCGAAAAACTCGATGCTGAAAAACTGACGATTTAATCCTACATTGGGGAGCAAATTCCAAGTCGAAAAGTCTTCTAGCATTTTTCGATCCGACGAATCGTCGTTGAGTTATTAATTAATACAGTTGAACCGATGGAACGTGAACACGTAGGGTTGCCTCAAACTTTGACGATCAACGACTCGTAAGGTTTTGACCGTACAAAAAAATATGAAAATACATTTCTACGTGGAATTTCTGAATCTCGCTTCAAGTCATTATGATCGAAGTTTTGAAACACCCTGTATAAGCTAAGGTAGATATAAAGAATAGTATACAGAACGGTATGAAAGGGCTATCCTTGCAATTTTTATGTCTTGTTTAAAAAACATGGGAAATTTTTCTTCAACTCTGGAGTTTGACGCGATGCATGCATTTCACAGAAATAATTCAACGGTTGTAAAATATAATTTTATTTGTTAGCATAATATAATTTTTTTTTATTGTCCTCGACGTAAACCGAACTTTAGCATCGATTATCTATTAAACGGTCACTTTTATCAATTAAACACAAGAGATCTTTTTCGTAGAGCATTGAATTGCCTAGAAAAAATCTCTCATAGAATTTGTCCCAAGTTCAACGCCCAGCGAGTTATAAAAGTTGAAAATATAATTTTTCTCGTACCACGTGAGAAATGAAAAATTACGACCCGGAGATCCCTCAGTGTTAGAGTAAAAGGGCTCATATTTCAATAGATGTTTCTCGAGGTGCCAGGTAATCTATTTTCCATTATATCGAATAGAAAAAAATTAGTCGTTTTTTAACCCTGTTATACACGTATATACGTTGAGTTTCGATTTATAAAAGGGGTTGTAAGGGTAGCCAAGCAGGGAGGGAAAGTGAGAGGGGGCAAACAAGAACATCGAAGGCTTTTTTATATATATACTGATGGATGGATTCGTTCTCGATTCAAACGAGGCATGATTCTTCGATCCCATTCATCGCCAGGATAAATAATGAATCAGCTGAAAGCTCACCAAAAAAAAGAGAACGAGATTCGAAGAAAAAATTCCCCATTGAAATTTTAATGCGAACCACACGATTTTTTCTTTTTTCAATATTCATCAAAATTGCAGACACGAATGTAGCTTGTATCGAACGTGTCAGGGCGTCAAAGTTGACGATGCAATTCATTTGAAAAATGGATTATTCCTCAAGTATACATACGACGAGTGCACACCTCGCGTATAGGTGGCGAGAACGGCGATTTTTCAGACTCGAAAAGAGCAGAAACGTATCAATCAAAAATCCGTGAATATTCACAAAAAAAAAAACAAGAAGCAGAAGATAAACACGAAATTCCCGACGAACGAGAAACCGCCATATTTTTGAATCCTCCATTTTTACGTAAATCACTCTCCAGACAATTTTTGTGCCGTGAATCTTCGCTGGAGGGAGCGACAAAAAAAGCAGAAGAATTATACACTACACGACGCAACAGTGATAAACGTGAAAAGAGTCTCCTAAGAGAAAAAGAAAATAAAAAATGAGAAAATAGGAAAATAGGGTCACGGTGATAAAGTGGTGCAAAGCTCGGTTCGAGAAACGTCAGCAATGACAGATATCGCGCCGTCGGAGTCTACGTGACGGAAAAGAAGAGGCGCGAGAGACGGAAAAGCGTGTGTAAGGGAGTAAATTTCACGAGCCAAGAGAGAGAACGAGTTATCTCGCTAATTCAGGAAGAAAATGTGCGAGGAAAAGGTGACGAGGGGCGGAGGGGTTGAAAAGCTTTGGTGGGTGTTCCTTGCGTGCGACGACGTACTTCCGGTGCGGCTAGCTCGAGACTAACGACGTCCTCGGGCCTCTTATCTGTGCTTGGTCATGTAGAATGCTCGCAGGACGTATATAGTTGCAGTTACGACTGGATGCAAAACGTTATAGAGTTTCCAAGGCGGCCTCGCGCATGCAGCAGTCGCGACTCCAAAGACGATAAGGATCGCGACCCCTTCACTCGCCCTCCTCGCCCCGCACACCCTTTCATACACAGTGTCTTGAATTCCTGGCTAATTTAGCTCGACAGGAAACGCCATAAATAGGAAATACCTCCGGCCGTAGTTCAGGTCCCCCGCTTTTGCCATGCACGTGACATTCGTCAAAAATAAATGTTAACTTTTGATGATCGCGAGGGGATGGAAAATCGAATATGCATGCGCGCGGTGCATGCAGTTTACGATGTTGATGGAGCATCTTTTACACGTTGTTTCATACGACGCCAGTGTTTGTTTATTTATCAATATTTTTTGCTTAAGTAATTAAGTAATTTTATTTGGAATTGTTTTCGTTTTTTTTTTGTAAGAGAGCTGACGAAATTTCTGGGTCAGATAATTCGTGTTTTTTTTTACAGCGAAAACAATGATTAGCTTGATTCATAGCAAAATACTGCGCAAATAAATTCAATTATTGCTTAACTCGCTCGATAAATTGAATTGAGCATAATCTAATTGTAAAAGAGTGTAATTATACTTCATTGTAAAGTATATTGCCTCTCTGAGGTGTGCGTACAAATTTTGTAACTTTTTTTTCACCGAGGAACCGGACGTCTTTTATCCGGCTGGTATTCAATCGGTTATTCGTGAACAATACGAAGAACGGGGTGAATTTGTCATAAGCTCCAAGGCCATATGACACTGTACGATTTAAGGGGTTGTTGCATACATACAAGCGAAAAAACAGGAAGGGCAGAGTCGAATGACGTGTATGATTGGACGTGCGAGTGGCTAACGGAAATAGAGGTGTCACAGAGGCTTGAGTCACAGTGGCTGCAGCGGTGCATTCATTGCAGCAGAGTAGATCTCTCCTCTATGCGGCACTGCTGCTCTGTGCATCTCGCGCGCACACGCCACGGGTTTTCTCATGAAATATTCATGGAGGATCGGGAGCCTGCACCGTTTCCGTACCCCCCTCCGTTTCTGCTCGTCTATTTGCAGCATTCAGCTAACCTTGTTCCTACTGTATACATTTTGGTAGATTGAACAAAGGGAACATGTCCGTGCACGGCCCTCGTGATTCAAAAACTTATGCTCAACCATAGTAGAGGCCTTATTATCGATGCCTTTATTATCCGCAGCCTCTTGTTCACTCGTGATAAAAAAAAGTTGACAATTATTGCAGTGACGACATAATTATTCTATGAAAATTGACATCATGTATTAATACTAGCGGACCCGACAGACGTTGTCCTGTACACACGTCTTTATAATTCGAAAATTAGTACGAGAATAAGTGGTCCGATATTTTTCTGCATTTTTTTCGACGTTTGTTTCGCAACTTTTCGATATTTTTATTGTTTGAAATTAGAGTGCTCGGTGTTGTTAACATGACAGACTTTTCCAGATTTTCGTATCTGAAGATGTGAATAACGCCAAGTACGGAACATTCGCATTATATATCCGGATTTGTTGCGATTCTACTTCCTATACATCGTCAAGTATGACGCTAAAGAACATTGCAAGGACTCTCGATCGTGAATAAAGAGCAAGAGGCTTTTGAAAATCCCGAATCACGACCGAGGATTTCCCTGTACACATATATACACATGATACGAATGTTTGCCACACAATACAGATATGTATATACAGGATAACCCAAAAGTCAACGCTGATAATACAATGCTGCTTCGGGGACGAAATTCCAGGTCGAAAAGTCCTTTAGCACTTTTTGATCCGACGAACCCCTGTTGAGTTATCAATGAAAACAGTCGGACCAATAGAGCGCCTTCGCTAGCGCGCCGTCCGCCGTAGTGGGGAGGAGGGCGCGCGTACGATTGGCTCCAACTTCGACGGTTGATAACTCCTTGAGTTTTGGTCGTACGAAAAAATACTAAAATACATTTCGACTCGGATTTTCATTCTGAATCTGGCTGTTAATCCTTAACGCTGAGTTTCCGGCCAACCTGTATATGTCTGCATGTATTATAGCTGGGATACATTGCAGACTGTTTCGACGTTGTATGGGTGTGTAAAGATCCAACGTGCGTTGCTCCGGATTCTAACTGATGATGCAGTGGAGTATACGCTGGCAAACGAGGATACACGTTGCACAAATCACGACAAAGCCGGGCATTAACCAAACAAGGTTCTGAATCTTGTTCGACGTTGCGTGGGATGTACCGTACAAGGATACATATACCATACGCATATATATCCATATATATATATATATGTATATATTTGATGGTGCAGAGTAGAAACATCGACATCTATATGACGAAGCTCATCGTTGCACCAGGCGTGCTTGTTACTTTAGTGCATCCTGTATTTACGTGCTCCATTATGTTGCAGTAGCCGGTTTATGATTCCCATTAGAAAGACGCAAATGTTCCACACAAGTTTTGTCTCCCACGAAAAATCTTCAAACTGCGTACCCGATTCTGTAAAAATATATCTCTGTTTATGATGAAGAAACACTCTCGAGTTCTTTTTTAAGGAAAAACAACATCCATGCGTGTGAGAATGTGGCTTTTGCTCCGAAGAATTGAAAAATTATAACAAGATGGTCCATAATGGTGCCTCTGTCTTGGAAAGTAATTTAATCCGCGCGATAAAACGTTCCAATCAGCGTCAATTGATTTTTCAAATTTTCGCTCTTAAAAATAAACTTTTGACAGTTTTATTGAATAGAAACGTAACGCGAGATAAAGCTCTGGACCGTTTGGTGAATGATCGTCTCGCGTGGCAAAATTGAGGATATTTTGAAATGTGAAATTTTCGACGTAGAGTGAATGGTTATTGCTATAGAATAATACCCATCCTCCTGTGTGGACATTAGCTGTTAATGGTTACCGCATTACGTCACGCTAGACAACAGCTGTGACAACGTAAACGAGATTCAATGAGACGTGACTCGTTGATTCGTTCAATGGCTCATTTCTGTAACAGGACTTTTCGGGTACGACTTGTCCTATTCATGGCTGGCAAAGTTTACTGAAATACGTCTCCTCCTCGCGCGGTGTGACAATCGAGCATTGCCTTTATAATTTGTTTAAGATAAGGACACCCGAACAGTATTATAAGAGCGTGATGCCATTAACGTGGTTGCCTTTTAAAATTATCAGACTGCCTCAGAAAAGATGTAACGAAAAACGTCATAAAACGTGAATTCGCAACCGTATAGAAGGGACCAAGTACATTAGATTCATATAATTATGATGAGAGTAAATTTATAGACAACATTGTCGGAAAAAAAATGTATGAAAAATTGGAAATTGAGATGAAAAGATTTTTCAGACTTTTGTCATCGTTTTCAGCGTTCTTACTCGATTTTTTAATAAAAAAAATTGCGATGAAATTGCATAAATGTTTACAAGAAATATGTCAATCGTCTTGCTCAACGAAATGTCTCTTCTCTGATTCCTCGTTGCAAAGATAAAGAAGACAAATCGTTGACGAGATCGCCCGTTAAATCACTCGTAAGTAGGATGTCATTTTTGGTACATACATTTGCAGAATTATATTTCGCTTTGTCATCCAGCAGCTTCAGCTTCCATCGAGCGTGTTCACGCCATCCCCTCTCTTTTTTTTCGCTCTTGGTGATCTTACACACTTTTATTTTCATTTTTCTTTATTCACAATCCACTTGATAATCTATAATAATCTCTATTAGTATATTGTGAAACAAGTGCGGGAAGTTGTCGATTGGGCAATCGACAACACCGCACGAGTTTCAGATACTTCTTTTTTTCACAAATGCGGGGATGTATTCTGCTGAAAAATTGTGGTTTTCAGTAAGGGGGGCGTAGGGGCGAAGTAGGCGGCGACGGGGGGGTTTGGGGGGGCAGAGGCCCGCCATCAGAATAAAAAAACGAAGTTAAAAGTAAAATCAACATAACTTTATTTCGAATAACCATAATATGAGCGGAACCAAAAGTAATTAATTAATTCATTAACCAATTATTTTTTTTTATTTTCGCTTAGATGTATTAAAATATTTGAACTCACCGTCAGCACTTTCTTCAGCTTCAGAAGTAAAATGAGGATTAAAACTCATTTTTAAATTTTGTTTATATTTTCATTTAAATCCTATGATATACCAATATTTATATCTGTCACTTCAACGTCACGTTTTTGATACTGATACTTCGATTCTGTTTTTTTTTAGCAGTGTTTTGTCATCGGTTTGCGTGCGATAAGTAAAAATTGCGTGCGGTAAGTATACTTGTCGCACGCAAATAAGCGTTTGATTGGAAAGTGAGAAAAGAGCTACTTACTAACCGCAAAAGTGTGCTCTAAGATACTACTTATCCCGCATGTGTGATAAAAAAATAAATAATACGCACATACAGGGTGTCACAAAACCGGATGCTGCTAATTTAATGCTACATTGGGGGTGAAATTTCGAGTCGAAAAGTCTTTGAGCACTTTTCGATCCGACGCGTGCCCGCTGAGTTATGAATTAATACAGTCGAACTAATGGGACGCGTGCGCTCGCGCAGCTGCCGCTGGGGAGGGGTCCGGGCGCGCGTGCGATTGGCTCAAACTTTGGCAATCGATAACTCGTTAGCTATCGGTCGTATAAAAAAATACCAAAGTACTTTTCGACTCGTAATTTTCTCCCGAATCTGAATTTCAATCAGTAACATCGAGTTTTTCGACACCCTGTATGTACAGCGTAAATTATATTTATAGAGTCATGAAGCAATACAGAGGGAGATCAGGAACTCTCTGGCATCCATCACGAAGCCCACTTTGTCACGGCGGGATCAACAATGTTTAAATTGTATTCGTTCGTTTCCGTCTCGTTTGTCCCACGAGAGGAAGTGAAAAAAGGACGTGAAGTAAAAAAAAAGCGTAAGGAGAAAACAGTAGCAACGATAGGTCGTAAATTTTCATCCGGAGCTCGTGGTGCTCTCGAGAGTCCAAAGAATCCTTCCGCTTTAATGTTCCCGCTGTTTCTGCTTTGCATGCATGTTCCACCGCCTGTTACTGGCCTACACTCCAAAACGAAGCGAAAAAAATCGCAAAGTATTAATTAACCATTCGTTACGAAAACTGATTGGACGAAAGAGCGAAAAAATTGAACGTTGTGCCAACTGAAAAAAAAGTGTAGAGATGTGAGTTTTTTATACTTTCTCTTTCAAGAGATTTTTGTAGATTCAGTTAATAATAGAGGAAAAATAAATGAAGCGCGTTACTACTCCGTTTTTAGGGACTGCAACTTTGAACCTCGGACATTTGTGGAACAAAATATATTTTATATTTTTTTGCTACATTATTTTTTCACATAAAATATTGATTTTGAAATTTTCGAGTACAAAGATGATTTATGTAGTTTTTTTTTATTTCACGACATTATAATAATTAACTCGACATATCCCAAATGAGACATATTTCGTTGTAATATATAGCACAATTTGAATTTGCTTCATGATAAAAACGTCGATTAAATTTATAGATTATATTATTTCGCGTGTGATATTTTTTGTTATTTCATCAAAACAATAATTTCGACTAAAACTATTTATTGGACCGTCGATTTCGCGATAATTTTTTTCCACATAGAAATAATCAAAGCTGAACCGCGATTTAAAAGAATATTACATCTCATTGAGCCATTAAGGCTGTTGGGAGATTCGAGCGTTTTAACGAGAGTCGGCGAAAGCGCGGTATTAAATACGAATAATACCCCAGGTACACATGCGCGTGTACGAATTTCGCGGGGAAACCCACACAGCGAGAAAATCAGCACTTATATTAATAAGGCTACTCACTGAATTCCGCGGCTTACACGAGATTAAAGTTGTCTAATGGAAGAGGCGAAGATATAACGGTGGTAAAAATAAAATTAAAACGAAAAAAGCCAGCGCAAGATTACTCGAAAAATGAAAACAAATGAAAAACGTAATAAAAAAATTAACGAAAAGCTCGGTACCGAGAGATGTATAATACAGAGAGCTCGCTGCTGGGGCTCTGTACTCGCGCGTTTTACGTCGTGCGCTTCCCAGTGGACGAAAATCCTCACCCCGACCATCTGAATTATTTCGCTAGGATGGACTTCCGTCCCGGTGGCCATCACCGAGTCCCGTTGAAACCGGTAGGATAGAAAACGTTGGGGAAAATCTCCGACCATATGTACAACCTGGGAGGAAAGTGAAGCTCGCTGCATGGACCATTCGTTCGTGTAAACTACGCTCAAGACTTTTTTCGCGAATAATTCATTCCACCGTAAAGCTTGATACTTAAACCTGGAGGAAAAAAAAGTGTCCACAAAAATGTTATTGCTGTTGTTATTATTTTCATAGACAAAAAAAGGAGCGACGAGGAGCGAGGAGTTTGAACGATCGAGGCGAAAGCTTCAGCTTCAATGATTATTTGTAGACTTTTTTTTTTGTAAGGTGGAAAAAAAATCGTAGCTCTGGCGTTTAGTTATTTATCGTCCATTGGGGTTTTTCCAGATGGATGCTTCGAGCTAATATATATATTTTTATATATAATGTATGTGTATCTCTCGCCTTTTCCTCTTCGTCTTTTTCTTCTTCTTCTTCTTCTCGAGTTCACGCTGCATTATTGAGGAAACTTTCGAGTAAAGTACAAGCAACGTTTCCTAAAGTGCTACACGTATCTTTCACCCTCGTACGAGGGTGGAAAATGGTGGTGGTGGTAGCGAGATAAAAAAAAAGTGGAGGTGGGATTGAATGAAAGTGGGTGGAAGATGCGTCGGATGCTGCGAACGGAGAACGATCGAAAAAGTTGCGTCAATACGCGAGTCTCTTTCGCGTATAATGCTTTTTGTCGTGCTCGCGAGAGTTCCTGGACTACGGGGTGTGTTGAGAAAAAAAAAAATTTCTGAGCGATAAAAAGAGATCTAAGGACAAGCTGGATCGTTACCGCGTCGTGTCACGAGTGTACGGAGGGTAGGAATCATCATCGAGCCTCTGCCAATTTCGAATTTTTCGGTCTTGCATTTTTGACATTTTTTATTATTAATCTCCGAAAAGATCAGAGCTCGGGATTCCGAGGTTCCGTTTGAATAAATTTGATGAAAAAACGACGAAGAATCGGAGCGATCTTCTTCGCTATCGCGGCGAGCTAAGCTCGCAGAGTGACGATATTTTCTCCATGTTTTTGCCTCTTACCGACGTACCGGAAGCGGGGAAAACCACGTTGATTTTTTTTTGGGAAAACGGCATCGGCGAGACCGCACGAAAAAGGTGGCAGCACTAACAGACTTGCATCTGACAGTTCCGCGTGATAAATATTTGCACGTATATCTTCCGACGATTTAGTTGCCTCATAAGCGGAAAACCGGTTGCGGAAAACCGGAAGTGATTATTCACCGCAGGATTAAAGTATCTTTACTTCTAGAATTTTTTTCAAAACCGAAAAGCTCGTACAAAGTTTCGAAATCTGACAGTAAAATATTCAAAAACATACTCAGTATACTCACTGATTTTTTTCGAGTTGATCGAACGAAAGGCGATTTTTTTTTGAATATTGCCGTTTCGTAAAACGCTCCTGGTAGATTTTTCTTGCTTTTTGGTTTTTTTTTCTTTGGAGCGAAACGATTCTGGATCAATCCCTGCTCGACTGAAACGCGATTATTATTGATAACCTGACTGAGAACCGTTGTTCAATTGTCTCTCAATCGAGTTTCGATACTGAGAGCATTTACATGTCCATGACGGGATTTAATGTGTTCAATTCCCACGGGATACGGTTATATAACAGAACTTTAGGTCGATCGAAGTGTCCACTATTGACGTTGTATTCGCGAAAATATACACGGCGTTTCAGAAATAAATGATACATTTTCATGATTTTTTAAAAATTGGAGCAATTTTGTTTTTGTTTCGATCATCGTAACCGCGTCAATTGATTCAGATCTCTCGGATGATTCAGGAGATTAAAATAAAATAAACGAGGCGAGAGTGAATTAAATGAATTTTTCAAACTTTTATATACACACGACTTCAAAGCGGAAACACCCTCGTGGCGACGATTCCTATTTTTTCAAACACAATTTTTCCAACTCTGAGCAACGAAAAGCAGATACATCAAACAAAGAAATAGAATATGCAGTACGAAAATGCACTCGATAAACCTCGCAACCGTCAAATTAGCTGAATCGAAAAGAAGAGTAAAAAGAAACGATGCGCACACGAAAAAAAAACATTTTTCACCCACCACTTTTGCACACAGTATTTCGAACATATTCATCCGTTCGAATGTTCGATAATCCTCGAATAAATCGTCGGACGATTATGAAACACCAAATTTTCATGGAAAAAAAAACCATTTTCAATTTCGGTTTGGCGATCGAGAGAGGAAAAGGTTCAGTGGTTTCGTCGAGTCAAAAGTTCGTCTCGAGCCTCCTCGACGCTCGATACAATCACGTGGCCAATTTGGCCATTTCGATTCATCGATCGGAGAAGAATTTTCGCTTTTGAATTGGCCTGTACGCGAACGAGATTGAATTTACGTGTACACGTGTACGTAAATACGCGTTCGTGTGTGCTATTGGTCCATGAGAAGAGAGAGAGAGAGAGAGAGAGCGCGCACGATTCTCGTGAGGAAGTCGAGACGGGTGTCGAATTGAATCCTACAGGAAATCCCGGTAGGCGGTGAGCTCCCGGTATTGTTACTTCTGCATTAGTGTTTGTGTGTTTCTGTGTGTCTGTGTGTGTCTCATACAGCCTGCATGTATTTCGAACGTCTGTTAACATATCTGTGTGTTTTCTTCCTCTCTCTCGCTCTTCCTCCGGCTACGTGGATGCTGGATGCTGCATCGGTTGACGTTTGTGATTTCCAACAGTCGGAAGCATTAGCATGCGTCGCGAATAGCTTTCCCGCGAGCCAATGCGTGTCACGTCTTCGTGGTCCCGACGTCGTCGCGTGTCTCAACCTCGTCGCATTGGCACCCTTAAAGGGTTCAACGTTATGCCGTTTAGCTTCGAGGCTGTCTGTCTGTATGTGCATGCCTGTATCTTTCGAATCTCGTCTTATTTCTCCTCGACCATTTTCACTGCAAACGTTGCATCCCCTAATTCGTTTATGAAGAATTACCCCCATGATTGATCGTTCGACGCGTTATCCGCGGATTGTGCATCAGGATCCTGTGAGTTCTCCTAGATTGGAATTTTAACTTCTCGGAGATGAGAAAAAACGGGCAGATTCGCTTCCGTTTCAAATCCGTCTGATTTCATTGTAATTTTCATGACAATTATTGCGACTTTTTTTTCATTTTATTTTTGGTACTTTAGGAATCCAAGTGGATTTAGGGACATTGAGATTAAGTCGAATTGCACAAGAAACGAACGTTGAAAATGTTGGGCGAGTATTTGATCGTTGGTCATATTTGTATCGGCTCGTGTGTTGACGATAACAATTGAGCAACAATTAGTTTGCATTTTCAATGAGCTTTAAATGCAAAAATTAGAATTATTTATTTGTCATCGATGACCATATGTATTTATTGAATTTTCAAATCCAAACACGTACGTCATATTCGTCGCGTGCACAAAAATGTGCCAAATTTGTTCCCCCATGAGAATATACAAGAGGGTTGAAAAAAATAGCAAAAGACAAAAAAATTCGCTGTAAATATTAGTTCATTTTTTAAAATATCCTAAAAAAATTTCAATGACTCGAAGGCAAGAATAATTTCTCTGTTCTCGTCATTCGCAAGAATCTTGTTCGACATTTTTATCAGCACAGCCCCTTCCATGGAAACGATCGGAGGGAAGAAAATTGTGTGAAATACGTTTTTTTTTGTACTTTTATTCTCTCCCTTTCTCGCTCTGTCATCTTCTTCGTCGCCAGATTCTCATTTTTTCTCTCCATAAAAGCTTTTTTCCGCTGCTCTCACAGCTCGATGTAATTCACATATATCGTCGAGATGAAGAGGAAGATAGCATTATCAATGAGTATAGGGGATGAAAAAAAACGAGTAACATCGCGTGTGTGCTTCTTTATCGAAAGGGAGTAGCAAATATCCATTGGAGATTCAAATCTGCCGGCGATTGATATCCACTCTGCGATCTCTCTAGGATTCCCGTTGGTTTACTGTATGGAAAAGGTTTCGTTGATATGGTACAGAAGCCTGGACAAAAGCTGTACGGAATAAGGGTTCGATAAAACACGAGAGGGAATATATATCTCGTATGGCAGTGGATAGAGAACATCGAGTAACCAACATAGTTTTTCAAGTACGAAAAGAAGGGGTGAAAAAAAAGTATCGAACCTATCGATGTATCTATAAATATCCTCTGGTTGAACAAAAGAAAACGAAAAAAAAGTCAAAAGTAACGAGAAAAATGGCACATCTGTCTGTGTTTTTTTTTTTATGATCGAAATGTTCGATTTTTTGCCTCTTCATTGGTCGTCGATGAATTCATCGTCCTGAAGCTGTAAAAAACACACGGTGTTGAAATGCCATCGATTTTCGATGTAAAATCGATAATTCCCACTATGGAGTGTTTGATTCAAGGTCACGATGCACTTCAAGGTCACGAGAGTTGGAAAAATAGTTGGAAGTTCGATTCCCGTTTTTGGTGCCGATACAAATCTTCATTCCGGCGTCTGTGGGAATTTTTTGCGAATCTCTTCGTTCTTCTGGACCGATCCTGATCTTTTTTTACGAGTAAATCACGACAGCGATGAATCTTTGTTTCATTGGAAAGACACTGGACGAACGTTACAACGATTTGCACTTGCGCCTATCGTTTCTTTGGACAATGGAAAAGATCGGACGGGAAATTCGTCATCCTTAAGGGTGTTTGGGTGATGGAATTTCAACAAAATCGGAGTGCAACGCGGATTTTTCGTATTTGGAATTTTTGACAGCTTTTTGAAAGCTTTTTAATGCGAAAAATCATTCAAAACGAATGAGGATATGCCTTTTTAATCGGAAGACAATTTCGCGAGATTTCGTACGATATGAATCGAGCCATCGAGGGGTTCATAGGTGACGAGGACGATTCGTATTATTAGGACATGGTTCAGGATATTAAGAGATAGTCTCGAGACTGTTTGCACACGTGTCATGATGTCTCCTCAAGGGCTGCAAACAGAGAGAGAGAGAGAGAGGAAGAGGAAGAAGGACAAGCCTTCGAGAGTCTCAGAGAGTCGCCCGAGGCTTTGTTTGTTCCTCCAACGTGGTGCATTGCACGTGACGTGTTGCTGTTCGTCTATCTGTGAAGTACGAGAGACGAGAATCTCTCTCGCAAAGCTGGTACAGGACGGGTACCAGGTTCGGATGGTTTACCTGCCTCCAAAGATACATAATAGGATCCACAGACGTATCCTGTCTGTACGAGGATTCTAAGACCTTGACTGTCCACCATTGTTGTCGTCCAGACGGAAGCAAAGTGTTACAAAAGAGAAGAACGTATATTGTATCATCCGATGGACCAAAATCTAACGAGAGTCTCGATGCTCTCCGAGGTCGAAAAAGATCTACTTGAAATGGGAATGAAATTGGCGACGAAATTATTGGGCCTCGCAGACACCCAATTTCGCGACGAAGCTACTCTTTTTGGCATCGTGACCTCTGGTTGTTGTTGGGACGAAATTGTTCACGACTTTCCTCGTAGGGAAAGCCGGAAAATTGTCCTCATCGAGAAAATTCAACGCCAAGTGGAGGACTTTTTTTTCGATCTCGATCTTGGAGGTCAATTTAGGATAGATAATATCGACGGCGGTTGCAAGTGAAATGAAGGCTAAGAGCATTGAGAATTATTCGAATATATAATATTCAATGTTTTTCGAGTAAAAAGTTTCAAGTATTTTGACGTTTCCGGAATAAATTGTTTATAATTAGAATTTTATGACGAAATAATTGTCTTCAATTTCGTTACTATTATTATCATTGTCGTGTTATTGTTGATCTAATTGACAAATTCATTGGCAGTAATCGATTGTAACAAGTCTGATTGCGTCTTCAATTATCCGACTCGATAATCTTATTTTCATCATTTTCCGAATTTTTCGAACAAAAATCGATGATGCATTTCGATCTCTAAAGAATTATAAAAAGTCATCAATTATTCGTTCAATTATCCGACCCGATATCATTGATTTTTTATCCGTCAAGAGGAAATTCATTTGAAACCAGGCGCATTCAATGCAAAATTAATTCCCAATTCAATTACTATTTTTATATACCTATTTACATGATATACATAAGTGATGAACAAAAATTGACATGGCAACGTCAATTATTGAACAAAAAAATAATAAGTTATGCGCAATTTGCATTATATTTTATCTTCAATTGTGGTATTATCATTATTAATGTTGTTGTTGTTATATTATTATGGTATTATAAGCGTTTATCGTTGATGTAAATTTTGTTCTTCGAGTAACAATCGAGCCAATGAATTCTCGAGAAAAAAGATTATCAGACGTTCGCGAGCCCGAATAATCGTCTCTTTTTCTCTCGTACGGACGATGATTATTTCGAAACGTTTCACGTGACGATATAGATGTAACAATGGACCACGAGATTGGAGAGAAGCTTGGGAGACAGAGTTCAGTTGCACGAGCACGGCCTTAATACGATAAACAACTAATTTAACGAGATAACAATGAACCGCGGATATTGGCTACCAGCGCCTTGCTAAATTATGAGTGACAGCCAGTTTTACGAAGAATTCTCGTCGGCTCATTTTTGCTCTCGCTATATTCTTACGTCCTGGATATAATCGTCAATAATAATAGGTATGAATACATGTACTATTCATAAAATTTGACAAATTATTCACTCGATTACGTCGTATTTTTCCGTAGAATTTTGGAATTAAAAAAATGCCCCATACAGAGTATCCCAGAACTTGATGCAAATACTTCATTGGCTAGATCGGTCATGAAATTCTGAGACTAAAAGTCTTTGAGCACTTTTCGATCGGGCGATTTCCCGTTGAGTTATTAATGAATAAAGTTGGTCCAATAGAACGCGTGCACTCGCGCGGTGCACGCCGGGAAAGGGAGGGGCGCGCACGTACGATTGGCTCAAACTTTGACTATCAATAACTCATTAGATTTTGGTCGTATAAAAAAATACTAAAATACATTTTTGACCGGAACATCGTCCTGAACCTGCATTTAAAATGATGAACAGTTGCAAGAAAGTGTATATATCACAGCGTACAATGTATGACGTAAATATTGTTGCACATTGTCCCTGTAATTTAAAAAATAACGAGGATGCGATTGTCCACGTTTCTTCTTTTTTTCCCTTTGCCTTCAGTGCGGTCACTCCGGCAGCTGCCATATCTTACGAATTTAGCACAAACGGACATAAATGAGAATAATAAGATGAAAAAAGTGGATTGACACACATATGACAGAAAAAATAAAAATAATAAAAAACGCGAAAGGACTCGCAGTGAACGTCGCCGACAATACTCTTTTGTCAGGGATAAAGGTGTAGGCGTCGAAGCAAGACCCCGTTAAATATCGTGATCCCGTGACGGAGCCACTTCCGACTACGATTCTTGACCAATCTTCGTGCGTTGGACGCGAGACATTTTCATACATGTATTCTGCGCAAAATTAATAATAATAATAATAATAATAAATATTAATAGTAGTATTATTATTGCGATAGTTATTATTTGTTGATTGAAATTTGGAAATTAAAATATGACAGATGTGAGGTTCAATATATACTGCGGGAAATGCGGATGAAAAAAATTCGAAGCGAGAGGAAGAAAGGAGAGAGAGATTTTTACTAAGATTTTATAGTGGACTGCGTGAAAAAAGAGAAAATATATATATATATACATATCCCTCAAAGTGCAGAAAAATTTATGGTGACTCCGAATGAAAGTAGCATGTACCAAGTTGACGTTAAAAAGTTGCTCCCGGTTGAGAACAATAGCGTCATCTCGAGTGCTGGTCTCTGTGGTACCAAAGAATACACTCCAGCATTGGACAGGTGGTGGTCCCCGGGTTGTCCAGGCGCGACAAGACGAAAGAGGAAACCATAATGGCTGCGTGAATGCCACGAAGTATTCAAATATATTATTTTTAACATATTTATTATTCGCATCTAAGGATATTTTTTTTCGCTCGCAACCTACGATTTTATACGTCTCTCTCTCTCTCTCTCTCTCTCTCTCTCTCTGCATCTGCACGACAAATTTTCTTTACTCCGCATTCGATGTAATTTTATTCTTTTTTGTGACGGACGAGTAAGGTAATTAAATAAAAAAAACTGGATAATAATACATCGAAGAAGTTTAGAGAAATTATTTGAAAAATCAATAATGTCTAACAGTATCGAAATAATTATAAAAAAAGGGTAATGAATTATTTTTTGAAGTCTCGTTTCGACGTTATTTATTTCTAATCTCTCGAGCAAAATTTCATTCAAAATTATTGATACAATTATTTTTATTGCAAAATTGTACAAAAATATAATTCTGCCATTTCGATGATAAATACAAAATATACTACATTCTCAATTTACGTATGATGTATACGTTCGCTCTCGAAGCGTATAATTTCTCAGGCAAATTCATCGTCAAACGTTGCAAGAGGGAACGTCAGAATAATGCGATTGAAAGGACACATTTCTTTATCGTTCGTAGACAATAGTACGAAATGTAAGAAAAATAAATTTTCAAAAGTGAAATATCAGAGATGAAATATGCGAGAAACATCGGATGCTGTGCTCCTCTCCCCCCTCTGAGTCTCGCGAATGCATTTTTTCTCTTTGATCGGCAGATAAATCACTTCGCATCACTTCTTTCTTCTCCCCTCTCCGTCTCACGTATACATACATATATATATTTATTTTTATTTTTTATTTTCATTCAAAGCTACTGAAGTGTTTCACGGATACAGGGGTGAAACCATTATCCTAATTGGTCTGGAAAAAAACCTTCGATATCAGGGGGAATCTCGCTTCTCCTTGTTTCTCTTAGTTCAGCTCGAGCTTTGAGCTTTTTATCCCATCCTTTCCCTCCTCCGTATCTCAAAGCTCCTCTGGCCCAACGTATCGAACGAAGAGATAGATAAAACAACAAATTTTTCGGTCCATGGAAGAGGAAGAGCGTCGCTAAAGATAGACGCGATGGTGCACATGCATGTCGTGTATGGAAAAATATCTCGCTATAAAAAAGTATCAGAAGGGAGTAAAGAATGTTTTTTTTTTCGAATCTTTCGAAAATTTCATGCAGAAACGTTCACTCGGCTCGCTTTGACGTTTTTTCTGCTCAATTAGCAAACGTTTATAGTTTGATATCGATAAATCAGAAATTCATGTCTTCTATTTATTTATATATTTGTATATGTATTATAAAATGCATTTATTGCGGTATACTGTGAATCAGAAATCTTTTTTGCTGTGTACGTATCGCGATATAATAGATGCAGTTTATAACTCGTAACGATTTTTCTGAACAATTATTCATGGATGTGATTTTTCTATACACAAAACAACGAATTTTCAAAAAATTTCAACAATGAAAATAATTATTTTTTCAAGCATCTCGCACTTTTGACATCCGCCTAAGAGTTGAGAGTGTCGATTCCGATCATGAAGATCGTCATAACAGAATGGTCAATTAATTTATTGATTCCATTCCTTTCTTCGAGCTTCTAAAACCTCCCGCCTCGTCAAGCTGCTCAGCGGTGGTACTACCTTAAGATCCTTGCTTTTCATTTCCATGCCGATGAAACTCAAAAAATCAAACTGATTATCGCTCTTTTTTTCCGCCAAAATGGCAACCTTCTTTTTTTTCCATCCCTCTCTCGTCTCTCATCTCAAAAACATTTCGTGACTTTGTTCGCGAACAATGCGCGAATATCCTGTCACCGTACAAAGGATCAACGTGTGACAGACCGTCGGATATCCGTAGATTCCTCCGGTGCTTGCGGTTTTTTCTGGATACTCCGCGAAGATGGAAGAGGAAGACCACCTGGATCGCCACGGCCGTTTTACTTGAACGGTTCGCTCGTGCCTCTTCGTTGACAGGCTCGTCACGATCGCGCAAAAAAAAAAAAAAAAAATGCAAACAAAGAACGAAAAAACGTCACCACGAGAGTCCATGTGTTCCGTGGAAAGTCCAATTGTATATTCCGAAGGAAATAATACGCGCTATCTTGAATGAAAAAAAAAAAAAAACGACAGATAGATGTGCAATCGATGACAAAACAAAAATCCCACCGCAGGGGGGATCGGAGGATGGAGAGATAGCGGAGAAAATAAAATGAGTAAAATGGCAAAAGATGTGCGGTTGGCACGTAAGACAGGATGTCACGAGCGTTGTCTCCGGCACGTCACGTAATACGCCCTGTGCGCTGTGCTCCTCCGCCGATGTCGAGAAAAAAAAAGAAAAGGAGAAACAAGCATAAATGACACTCGCGGACTCGGGACACACGAAACCCTCCACTCGATGTATCTTTATTTATTTTTCGTTTTTAATTGTCGATCTCCGAGAACACTCAGAGTTGAGGAAAAAGCTCGAGTCGCTTTTGACATTTCAATCTCAAAACGGAATTATCTTTCCTTTCCTTTCTTTTTGTATTTTTCGTCCTTCAGGCGATATCCGGAAATTTCGCGAAATCGCTTGAAATTTTGCAGGTAAAAATTCGTTTTAGGTGTCCAACATTCGTACATAAATCTACAGCATTTTGAATATCTTTAAATATATTTTATATTTGTAGAAAAGAATACTTTCAAATTGGGGGTGTGAATAAATAAAATTCAAAATACCGTACGTATATTATTATATTTTCGTGATTTCGAAGAATAAAAATACTTTTTCATGGACAGCCCCGGGCTGCGCTTACCTCGTGATAATTATTACCGGCGCTCTGAAAAATTATCGTGAAAGACTAAAAAAAAAGGATGAAAAAAATGATCCTTCCTAGATTGGTCCATTAAAGCAAGAAACGTCCTCGGTCTCGACAAGAGCGTTTTATCCGCAGACTCGAGGCAGATATTCCATGTTTACTGACCAAATTCTCGGTGTGGTAAATCGAAAAAGTCTGGAAATACATTGTCCACTGTGCGTTCGTATGACCAGTTTTTTAATTTTTTTTTTACAACAAAAAAAGAGAGAAAGATCGTTCTAATTACAAAACGGAACTGCGAGAGAGTAAAGGTATATCAGGACGTACGTGCTGCACCGTTTTCTGCTCCGTTTTTTTTTTCTCGTCTTCTCTCCGATCCTCGCTGTGAGTTGACTCGTCCAACCGGCAATTTTAAACATTACCGCAAATCCACGGATAAAAAGCTTGAATATAAATAAATATGTATGTAAAATATGCGAGCTAGTAAATTGGAGTAAAATTTTTCATGCTGTAACGTCACGGTGGAGTTTAAACTGCGGGTAGACTTTCTCTATTCCCCGCTCGTTTGTCGCGCAGCACATGGAGATATTACGAGCCGTATTTAAAGCGCGATAAAAAGGCGCACATAGACACGTACGTGTACATTTTGTATCGAGTCTCAGAGCTACTTTGAACTGAAAAGTTTCCCGTGGAATTTAATATTATTTTTTCGAGGGTAAATCTCAATTTTGCCCGATCGAATTTCGCACTGTAATATCGTGATCGCTTTTTTTTCTTATTTAATGCTTTGAGTTTAGGAATAGGGTCTTTAAAGAAATCATGAGCGAACTCGTACTTTATCGAGCTCACGTTACACTCGCGTTGAAAAATAAATTAAATTTGTGAAATGGATTTTTCGAGTTGCTGCTCTTTTTCGAAATGGCGTGAATTTTGAATTTTATTGCAATTTATCTTCGCGTTTCAATGTTACATTTGCGTCGCGTTGATATTTATTATCGATTGAATTTCATCGAAAAATCAATTCTTCCTTCAATTTCGAAAATACCCGAATTTCCAAAATAAATCGTTGAATATTCAAGGGAAATTAATGAAGCAGATGATGAATTTTAAGCAATATTCCGTTCATTTTTTGAATTGACGTTTATTGACGAATTTTGTTTCAATTTTTTTTGTTCGAGCGTAGCAAAATTTATTCCTCGTTGTTTCAAGCGCAAACTACAGCGATTATCAGAGGAGAAAGGTGTGTGGGTGTGTGTGTGTTTTTTTTCCTCGTTTTTCTTTCCGAAACTTTGAAAGCTTCGTCGCGCCTCAAGTTGGCCGCAAACCGTTATTGGATCGCGATGAGTTCGCTCGGATCCAGTTGTCGTGGCTTATGATGAAACTTTCGGGCGATGTTCATGCTCGAGGTAACTCACGTAAATACCTCGAAGGTAACCTGGTTGATAACCGATGATAGCCGACCTTCGCAAGAGCGCATCCCTTCCACCCTTCTGTCTGTCAAATGTTGAATTTTCAGTCATAAATATCTTTTTTTAATTTAATCTAGAATGATTTATAGATATTTTTAATCTGATCTAAATTTTGTTTCGACAAAATCTAATTTTAGATGAAAATTTTTGATTCGATGCGAAACAAATTATTTTATTATATCTAAAATTATTTTTAGATCATCAAACAAGGTTAGAATTTTATGTAAAATTATCACAAGGTATATAAAAATGTAAAATTTATTGGATTTTATTCGATTTCGAAAAAATGTTGAACACAATTTTTATGAAACAGTAATAAATATCGAATAGCAATTATAAATTCATTATTCTTTTTCTATCACTCATACAGACATTCCTAAGTTTATGATTACATAATTAAGCGAAATGGAGTAAAAATAAATGATGTTTTTTTTACGAAGAAAAATGTTCAACATTCCCCTTTTTGAAACCTATACGATCGTTAGTCAAGATCGCTTTTGATGAAACTCGAAATGCTCCTGTGTGGTGTTGTAAAACATCGCTCGATACAGTGACCACATTTTCTCAATTCCGGAAAGATTCGGTACTCAAAGTGCCCGAGGTAAATCGTAAAAAGCTCATAAAAAAGCCCGAAGGCAGGAGACTCTTAACGACAGCAGGGATGCTCGGTAGGGTACTTCGTACACTTTTCTCAGCTGTAAATTAAATGTCGTGGGGATGAAACTCTCTGATGGTCGAATAACGACTGTACAAGAGTTGAGATCAACGCTCCAAGATACACTTTTTACAGGTTTCACTTTCATTATTGGAAAAAGTGTGATTCAGGACGAGTATATTTTGTCAAACTCCAATAGTCAATTTTATGTGCTAAATTCACCTCAATTATTAACTTTTGTCCTCCCAACATATCTCTCTTAATAATTCTCATATTAATTATTTTCGTAGAGACGAATATTGCACAAAATCAAATGCAATATTTCGAGCTTTTATTTTGGAATACAAAAATTCAATCAACCGTGGTGCAATTTTGTTTGGCAGATTTTTTTTGTGTCAGACCTTTTAATGTACAATAAATGAATCTCCTGGTTAGAAAATAAATTAAACATCGATACTTTTGGCTTTAGAAAAAAAATCGTTTTCTTCTTAAACGATTTGTCAGTATCTTTTTTCACACCGATTGTATTAAAACAGAACATCTCAATTCGAAGCTTTCTCCATTCTCCGAACTGAAGTTCTGAAGCATCCTGTATCGTTCGACGTTCGATAAACACCGGTTCGCCCATTGGCTCTCCGATATCGTGTTCTTATGGGTTTTTGGAGTCGCTATACAGACTGTCCTGATAATTTTCTTGGTAGTCGAAACACGCTGGTGCCGAATCCACCGTTGATAACCGCACGGAATCTCGCCAGTTGGAGCATGCTAATGTCTCGTCGTCCACCGTAGCGAAGAGGAAGAGAGAGGAGACAGCACATACTCTTTTCCACTCGCTCTCGTTTGGCTTTATCTTTCTTCTTCCATCTCTCTTTATCTCTCCATCCCTCACTCTTCCTCTCCTTCCCTCTTGCCATGTATCGAGAGAAATTGAGACAGCGTATCGTTCCAACACCTGCCCAAGATTCCGAGCACCGAGGAAGTTTAGATGGGCCAACGTACCCTGAATTTCAACCCCCGTATGCGAGATACCAACGAAAGAGAAGCGAGAAATGGGCGTAGACATAACACTGCGAATGAACGAAGATGAGAACGGTACTTTTGCCATCTTCGCTTCTCATTTATCGACTGTACATGAAAACCGCACTTTTCTGCTTGCCGAACGACTTTGCTCCTCCGGCCCAGCATCCAACCAACGTCCCGACGCTTTTTCCACCCTCTTTCTTACCATCAACCCTCGTCTACGATTTTTCTTCTCCCACTCCCTCGAGAAACGATATACATCTGAAGGTCGGCAGATTTCAAAGTTTCACGCAGTCATTGTGCGCGATTTATTATTACGTTGTCGCGTGATAACGCTGAAAACGAGAGGAGGATCGATCTTAAGGCGTTAAAATTCGTGCGAGAGATCTCGGCTTGAGTTCCAAACGGTTTTGAGACACTAACGCGGAGGGCGATGAATTGCGAAATGCGGTTCCGTCTGACCTTGAAGAACCAAAAGATCACTTGGTTATCACTTGTCGTGACCTTGCGTGACCTTGAGACTTTTTCTGCAGCGATTAACGAGGATTTTTTGGTTCATCTCTGACGAACAATAACTCATTAATATTTTGTTTAAAAAAAAAATACTAAAATTATTTCGGCTCGAAATTCCACCCTGAATCTAGCTTTACATTATAAATATCGAGTTTTGGGACCTTTGTATAATGTCAAATATATAAATAATAATATACCATTGAAATAATATATTAGGTATGATGTTTCTCGAATGTTTTGCTAATTATACAATTTATCGGACATTGACTGGCGAGTTTATTCACGTTTTACTATGACGGTTCCGAGACAGTGACCTAAAAAATCCATAGGAATTCCCGTGGTCCAGCAGGGGCAAAGAAGGGTGCTTTTCCATTCACCGGTGGAGGAAAATACGAGAAAATCGTGTTGAACGAAGACGAGATATTTTTTTCACTGGTGTTACGGCATCGCATTATCTTGTCAAGGACATGTAGTTATTCTTCATCCACCGGAATGGCCTTTAATAACGATGATGGTGAAATATCGCGAAAACGTTCGCAGTGTCATGGCGTCTATCCGTGGTAAGATGAAGGAACAAACGATTCGAACATTTCCTTCTCGTTCCTTTCTCTCCAATGTTTTACTCAACCGGATGAGATGAAACTCTACGAGGAGGACAGATGAGATGAAAAAAGACGAGCAAAGTCGGGACGCCTAGTCTTGTGGCCTGGAAAGGCCACGTGGACCACTGCAGCGACGTCCAATAATTCCAACGAGCAAAAGAGCGAGGAAAGTGAAGGTTCTTGCGAATCCCTTGAAAAATCGGTTGAAAAAACATGCTCTTTTCTTTCTCTTCGATAAACACGCTAGGAGACGCGAGAATTCAACGTTTGACCTTGAAATGAACTTTGATGGGTTATAAGCTCATTTTTAGCGCTCAAGATCGCTCCAAATGACCTTTTAGAGGTCTGAAAGTTTAGTATCTTTGGAGAGTATGTAGAATAAGTAAAACCAGGATCATGGACTTGAGAAGCAGATATATTTTCAATATTTAAGACGAGACTGAATATTTTTCGTTGGTTCTTCGTTTTTTCTCTGTTTTTTTTCCACGTGATGGTCTCTCCCTTTATTAGCTCGTTTCCACCCTGATTCTCGTCTTTCTTCCGACACCTCGCAAGGACTCTATGCTCGTGAGACGACCTTCTCAGGGTCCAGAATGGTCCTTAAATAAGCGACCCCGGAACTGTGCGTTACTCTTGATTTCGAAGCAAGCCCACGTTTCCATCCAGCGCCAAAGTTCATTCCGTGCCGTCCTTTACGATTCCGGGTGACTTTTTCCGCGAATCCTACACGTGATTTAAGATGTACCAACGTGGGAATCCATTCTATCGCATTTTTTCTCAAAATTTCGTAACCGACGATAACGCTGGCAGGAAAATGATCACGCTAAATCTTGATACCAGTTCAAAAATCATCGAGTTCATGACGAGTTCATTAACCGACGAACGCGAGTCGTTGACCTTGAAATTGAAAGCGAAAGAAATAAAATCGCTGCTGTACCCAGCTGCAGCCCAACGTTGAGCTGTAATCACCTTGTTGATGACGCGATAACAGTCGATCAATATTGCAGAAAGCATCTCGATAACATTCATTTGTAACAGGGGCAGGGGGGAGGATCGGCAGAAAACAGTAGAACGGTTCCGCAATCGTTACTCACGAAAAGTTCCTTCAACCCCGACGAGCACTCGTTAATGCAAGTTCCTCGATAGTCCAGGACTTCTCCGAGACAGTGTCGAGCTGAAACTTTGTCTTTATTCTCCCGCAAGACAGACTTTTCTTTCCGAGTTTATACTTTCGTCGAGACATTGGTCTGCCTCGAGGCACTGCTTTCAAATCCCTCCCCTTTGTCCCGCTCTCTCTTTCCCTTCAACATTCTCACCCCTAGCGACAACGGACTACGGAACGAAGCTGTTCAATCCTTATGTTTCTCTCCTTCCCGCAATCTTAGTTCGGCTGGTTGCCACTCACGCATAACAAATACCTCCGAACTGGCAAGTTTCTACATCTGGCGCATCTTTTTCCTCGTAGCTTTCCTTTCTTTTCTTCCGCTGCTCGCTCCCTTCTGCCAGCAGCTGTCCCGTTCTACACCTGTAAATTTGTACGGAAAATGAATAGCAGATGAAGCGCTGTTGCACGAACACACGGGGAAGAAAACGAAAATTGGCGGAGCCTCGCCTGCGGGGGGTGAAAAATGACGTTTTTGCAAACTGTCAACCTCGAATAATCATCGATACATGATTGTTTTGATGACAACATGATATGTCTCTTTCTGATCCGATCGTACCGATGAGTTTTTCAAAATGGCACATCAGTTTCCACATTGACCCTGAATGACCTTCAAAACTATGCAGAACATGACCCCACCCCGACTAATAGCTGTTCCACAAACACGTGGATGGAAATAAACAATTGGTACAGAATTGTCGGTAGGGTTCCGAATTGAACGCTTTTTGCTACTGTTATTAAAAGAATTGCGCAGCTACTGGGCTAGGAGTGCATCTGCAATTTGCATCTGCGTGCGGCCAAAATGGTCAGAGTGGTCCAAATTACCCCGGTATGACCTTCCGTTGACCCTTGAGCTGCCCATAGTCCGACGTGTCAGTAAAACCTCGAGCATGAAACAGTCGACGTCTGTAAATAGGATGGCAAGGAGGATGGGTCCACCGGCGGGGTTGACGTCCACCGGAATCCAACCAAGTCCGTCGAGAGTTCAGGTACAACGAGCTTTTACACCGATGTAGCGAGTGTCTGCAACGTACAGCAAAAGCAGATGGATGTACGGTTGGTTCCGGAGAAACTAACCGAGGAGGGTGAGGGTTGGAGAGGACCAAGCAAAGAAGAGAAATGAAGTGATGGGAGCGAAGCGAGAGAATTCCGGATAAATGGACTCTTGGCTTCATGCGGTTGGTACAGTGAATGAGTTTTTCAAGTACACCCAGAGGGTACTCGATGGCACGGTTTCCTTCCTTACTATCTGACAAACACCGGAAAACGTCAGCTTCCATCGAACGAGCACCACAAGTGTGTGGTCATCGACCATCTAGCACCCAAGAAAGCGGTATTGTTTGTCACCTTTGCTGTCTGAAAACAAAGAGCAAGGAAGTCGATTGTGACGTTAAGATGTGACAACAAAAAAACAAACAAGAAAAGAAGAGGCGACGGATTGAAACACTCCATGGTGGAAAAGGTGGAACAGGAGAAGGAGGGGGAGAGGACGAACCTGTGTGCAGTCCTCCACCGGCCTGCTCTTGTTCCGCTTTTCCAGTTTCATCCTTTCGGAGCCTTCCCTACGATCGATTCATCTTTTACGGTGAGCAACGTTTGACTGGTTGAACCAGGTCGGACTATTACGAACCCACATATAAATTTCTCGCTCGGATAAGTTTGAATTTCAAGGTGAAACCATTGCATTTGACTAAACGTTAACATGTTGGCCTAAATGAAATTTCATAGGAAATGTTATTGCAAAAATCTAATCGTCTTTTCTCATTCCTTTTTTTTCAGGTAAGTCAAGGTCTCTAAGCATTCTCTGACGTCTTTTGTCTCAAGTGGTAAGTACCCACTGTTTGATGTCAACGAAACGTATGATACCTTCAACGAATACGAAATCGACAACCACATCGCTACCTTGGAACACAAATTCGTAGAGTGCGTCTGCCATTTTGCAATTGCGTTACGAGAAAGACTGGAATAAAGGGTTGCGGACTATCCGGTTGATTCCAGTGTCACGAATTAGGGTAAAGAGGCGGTAGACGTTGGATAGGTAAAATGGGATTCGGGATCTGTGATTCGGAGCCTTGGGTTCAAAGGCAAATTAAATCATCTTGGCGTATATGCGGGCATATCTGGACGTCATCCGTGACTGGAGTGTGTTCATCACAAAGGGAAATGTCGGTAGGGGACGAATGATAGTACCGTGAAGGGCTCTGAAAAGAGTACGTGGAGCGGGCGAGAAGAGACGAAGTGAGAGGGCCGATTTCACACTACAGAATGACAAATGAAGACCGCAAGATTGCGTTGACATCCAATTAGCTGCTTGCCTCCTCATACAGCATTCTCCACCTGCGTTCGTTCGTCGACTCGCTTTATGTCTCTGTACCTCGTCGTTTTCCGTCTCTTCACACTCGCTTTCCACCGTGTTTCAAGTCCACTTTCCCACGTATTCCCATCAAACAGCGGGAAGAGCAACCCTTCCCAACTTGGGGTCGAAGTCAGCCGTGACGACGCAACCTCCTAGCGAATGATAAAGGCTGGCCATGAAATTACCGGAAGCTTCCATTCTGCCTGGAGTCGAAATGCAGTTACTTTTTTCTGATTGTATTTTGGATACATCTTTATTCGCTTCGATTGTTCAAAGACAATGAGGCACTGGTTGATTCCCTGAACTGTTTTCACCTGTATTTATCAAGGCCGCCACATCAAGGCCGCCGACTGGCTATGAGTGATTCGCGAAGAATTATTGTTCATCGAATGGACTCCCACATTGAGGCAAAAGACTGGACCAAATAGGAGGTGGATTTTGGGACAGACGGTAATTAGAGTGTCTTCTGATGAATTTAACAGCAGTTTTGCGATAAAGAATGAACGAGCACGCGAGATAGAAATCAGCATGGACCAAGGCGGAATTCTCCGCGGTAAATCTTTGATGGCAAAAGCTGCGGATGCTGCGGGACAGGAGCAGACGTGAGCGTCGTCCAGATGCCGCGTTTCATTGCGAAGCACATGTGTCCGCCACGTTCGTCCGTCTTCAACGCTGCGGTGGCAAATAGTTCCGTTACTAATTGTTCATTAGCCAAGCTCGCAGACATTCCACATTTGACTTTGCTAACGTCCGACCATCTTGGTATTTTGCCATGACGTTGCCATCAGTCGGAAGATCGAAGAGAAGGACGAGTTCGAACTCATCGCTGGCTTTGCGAATCGAACGATTCCGTGCAATCTCCGTTCCTCAATGACAGGGACGTTTTCCCGATAGCTGCTCCGATAATTGACGATTATAGGAGACATAATTATTCATCGCGGGGCAACTCGAGCCGATCGATATTACACGGAGAGAGACACTTCAAGGCTGTGTCATCCAAAGGCGAAATTCGATTAAAAAGCAAGAAGCAGAGTGTATCTTTTCGTGCACGGTTTGCCGGAACCACTCGAGTTAAAATTAAACATTGAATCGTTCATTGTATCTGCGTTTAATGACAAAAATACTGGTTAGAAGTTTCTTGAGAAACTTTTTTACGTTTTTTTCCTAATTAGTCGAGTTTTTTCGTGCAAGTGCTTGGCCATATGATTCTGAAATAAAATCAACTATGCCGAATCACTCGAGCAACGTTATAATGTTGTGTGAAAATTGTCAAAAAATTTGTCAACAGCTGTTCAATATTTATGCCATTCAAAACCACTCAACATCTCATACAGGATCGATGCTCTTGGGATTCTGAAAGCATTGAGAATTTCTCAATCAGTCTTATTATAGCTGGAACGTCGATACAGCTGGAAGTGTAATATCGTTAATTCCTCAATTTAGGAAGACAGCACCCTTATCAATTCTGCCGAGCATCTCTGCCAATTAAAATCAAGGATATTCCGCGCACGTTTGCGGTGAACATTAATGAATCGAGGCCCATGGAGATTCGCCAGGTGACGAGATTTCCATCGCTCTCTCACTTTGGATTTGCAGCATCCTCGTGGAAGAAACATCCGTTAAACCACGCGTATAAATAGCCCCGGAGGGTCAACGCCTTTCATACCCTATCCCAAACGAATCATTTCGTACTTTAGCTCTCGACTCCCTCTTTTCAACCTGCTCTACAAAAAACTGAATGGCACCGAGGGTACTCGAGCGTTTTTTTTTATTATTATACTTCCGACTTGTTTCCATCTCCCCTGGCTCTCTTTTTCATCTCTCTTCCATCAACGAGTTGCCTTCACCCTCCTCACCTCTCACCCGCTACAGCTGCAAAGAGTTAATTAATTAAGGGACGCTGGCGTGCCTGTCTCGACCTAGATTACCCTTTGCCGAGTTCTCGAGTATCATCTCTCCGCGTAGTGTATACAACGTTCGCTGGCGTTATGTACCGTTTCAGCAGAGGCGGAGTTTGACTTTTTGGCCGAGGAATCGACGATTCGCTGCCGGTCATGTATGAAAATGAATACGTGCGTGCGATACGATGATACATTTTTTTGAAATCAAAAACTTTTCACGAATACGGTCATCGGTAATTGGGCGAAGTTTCGTCGATGAAATTTCTCCCTCTGTTTCGTCAACGGGGCTGTTGTGGTTTCTGTGATTTTCCGAATTGTGTTTTAGCTGCACAATACCTAGGAGCTATGGTAATGTAAAAAAAAAAAAAAAAACGGTAACGAACCAACTTTCGTTGTACGCGAAAATTCGAGCGAGCAGACGAGTTCCATTTTTCCATTGTACTTCCCGCGGAGTTTTGACACACGCGGTAGAAATTCGAATGGAAATGCGTCAGTGGCGGATTCGTTGGACGATGTTTGGGTTCGAGCTACACGTCAGCCAAAATCAGCGTTCTTTCATCCCTCCTCTTCCTCACCCCTCTCTGTCGAACCTACCCCTTTTCCACCCATCAGTATGCAAAAACTTTATTATTTGTTGGAGGCACGTTAAATTATGCATGCGTAACGAGGCCACGGTCGCACGGGCGGAATCTCCCGGATGTCTAGGCTGGTTAGCGTAGGTGGTATTTTCTATCCACGAAGTTTTCTACCCGGGGAGATACAAGCTCGGGCGACGAATCTAGTTAAATCGCGAGACCGAAGGAAAAGTGAAATCCAGGGAGGAAGTGTGGGAGAACGAGGGAGGATGAGCGAAGACCGGCTATGACGAGGAGGATAATAATGGTAGGATGGATATAAGGTGAGTTAATAATCTAGAGAACGTCAACGTCGCCAAAGGGGTGAAAGAACGTCTCTCAAAGGCAATTGCAGCGACAATACAGTGCAATCGCACAACAATGCTCTCGCTTATGGCCCGAAGGTCTTTGCACTTTCACAGGGGTGCCAGTCACTCTAGGGGTACTTTGTGATGAGAAAATATCGTGCAAAGAATTCCTGGCATAAAACTTGCAGGGTTGGCCGGTAGTTCGGTTCAAAGCCCATGCACGTTGCTTATTAATTTTGGCTGTCGTATCTGGAATATTTGTGAGAACAGAAGCAAGATTTCCGACGTCGGAAACTGGCTCCAGCGCAATCTTTGCGTTTTTCATCCAATTGCTGTTTTATCAGACGCACCTCCATGGACAATATTGTCCTGCTTCAAAGATGCTTCGATCCTCGTTCACTGAAGAGTGAAAATGATCCTTTCAACTCTGTCCATCGGATTTGACGTTAATTATGATTCCTCGGACCGGAAATAAAACGGGAGTTTCGAGCACTCGGCCATGGTATGAAGGTTCGAAAAAAATGGTCCTAACGTCACGTGATAACGATGAGTCGTTGACAAATTGGTATTAAAAAGGAATCTCAGAATTTGGGGGAAGTTTAAAAAAACTTGCTCGTGAAGTATTTTCAAATGTTTTCATCGATCTTCGTGCGGCTCCTTTGCGCGGTCTAATCTCGTTTCCCTTCGCTAAATTTCCTTACATGAATTATTCGACTCGAACCTTCCAACGTTCGTCGCCTGACTCGTGCTAGAATCCATCGAGCCGTACGAAATGGGCCCATGGGCGTCCGCGTGCCCTTCGCCAGCTCTAACGCAAGCCAAAAGTTTGAAAATCTGGTTATAATTATCGCAGCACATGGTTGTTGATGTACGTCAATCGGAGCCTCGAGTGATTACAGCAAACATAAATCCTTACAAGGACATTACGCCGTGTTCCTTCCTGGGACGTGGCCCGAAGCGATCGAATACTCCCAGCGGATGCAGCGAGATCCCAAACTCGTCAATGCTGGATCTTCTCGATTGTGAATTAACGCGAAAGGGTCTCCTTTTTTCTTAAATCGTCGTACACGATAATTCTGCGTTTATTCCTCCGATTTTACGACTATCGCAAGTTCAAACCATCGCAGGACAATTTCGGACGAGAATTGAAACCGTTCACAAAAATCCGGACGGGAAGATCGTGATGGCGTTAAATTTTGGAGGTATCGATTGGAACAAGGTGCCCAGGTGGTTTACGCTTTTGCCATTTTCAATGGCAGTGCTATGGAGTCCCTTTGGATGTTTCATTTCCTCCTGAATTAGGGTATCCTGGAACCCCTGATTCTTCATCCGAAGTAATCAGAATTTGGCCCGGTGAATCAGCATATTGGTTTCCGGAACGAATTCGACCTGAATATTCTCATGTGAGCCGAGGGCGCCACATATCGTCCGACCATTGTTACAGCGTCGAAATAACGCGAGCCCGAAACTTTGGAGCGGAATATTAAATTCAGCCGACGGAGAATATTCGATATGAAAGTTGGATTACTGCGACGCACTCAACCAGCTTTTGCTTTGATCATCATTCGCCCCGGGTCATTGATCAATGAGATCAGGCAGTTTCCGTGTTTAACTCGCGTCATCGACTCGATCGAGGAAAACGAAGTGAACGAATTGGTGGTGGCCTACCTTCTGGTAATATCTCGCTACCAACTTTCACCTCTTCTCGTATTGATTTACATCAGCATTCGAATTACCCAGACAACCTAAATATATGGATAATTACAAAGTCAATAAAATATTTCGATAATTATAAAGTCAATAAAATATTTCAATAATTACAAAGTCAAAGTTGTCAGTTTTGTATAACTTTGAAACGATCATTAGTGAGGTACTGACAATGCCACGATAAAACAGTATTAAGCAAGCGGAATATCAAAAAGAAATAAAGTTATGGTCCAAAATTGATTCCGAATCGAATAGCACTGATAAAAACTTCAAATTCTCAGTCCCTTCTATTATCGCTGAGATAACGCTTGTCGTACAACCTTAAGGGCTGTTTAATGCTCTATTCAATCGTGAAACCATATTTTGGGACGTTTTTTTCCTTCTATTCGTCAATTTTCCAGTTGGACCAGTGTGGGTGGATCGACAGGGAAAAGAGTGGTTGAAATTTTGTAAAATCAATGACGAGATGCAACACGGCGTGAAAACCGTAAAGTATTTTCTAAAAGCAATAAAAACGACTTTATCGAAGATGTAGGTGACGTTTAAGAGTTGAAAAATAAAAAAGTGGGTATCCAGAGTGTCGCGAGTTTGCTCGAGGATTGAAAGCTCCGTGATATTCGGCTCTCTGTTAGCTGACTCGAGAAATTTTTTCTCTCCTCTCGCAAAATATATGCTTTCAAACTCTCGTACTTTTACCTACTTCTCGCACATCCCCGGCGAAACGTTTCAACCCCTTCGGTGTTCCGCATCATACGATTCACTTCCCTTTTCAACCAGTGACCTACATTCTCGCCATCTGCCCCCGGCTACGTCCTGCAGCACACCTAAATCGATTTTCAAGCTAGCGGCGTCCTCGCAAGATTCACGGTTTTCTCGAAATTCCGTGACGCGGGATAAGCCCCTTAAAACATCCTCAAAGCACGTTAATCGCTCGTGCTTCAATCGTGTGCCAACCACTTACAAACAAACGAGGGCTGATGAGACAATCTTTCAATCAAAGAAAAATCAAGAATTCGAGCAGCAAATTTTTCGATCGGCCCTACAGTGACCTAAAATGTTATTTATTATTTACCCTCTTGTATACTCGTGAAATAATTTATTTGCATGTTTTCGAAGAAAAATGAATAAAATAAATAAAAAACATACTGTGCGAACAAGAAAAAAATGGTGTTTGTCGAAATTGACGAAAAATTCAAAGCAGTTCCTTCAAACGTTACTCGAAACGTCTGATCGACGATTAAACGTTTTGCAACTGATGGACACGTGGGCGATCGATATTTCAGCGGTATCTGCGATTGGAAACTCGATCACCGATGAGAATTCTTTTTCATAAATCCTGCGAAAATACGATGGAGAAGATATCGCTATTTTTATACTCTATTTTTACTGGTTTTTTAACGTTTGATGAGGCACCGGAAATAACTGTACACTGCATGTACGATATTCATGTTGCTCGTGAGTGTATGACCGATCCGGAGAGCCAAATGAAAGGGATTAAAGTTAAAAAATAGAAATGCAATAATAAGAGCATCGGATGTTGTAGAATAATACATCGATATATAAACGACACTGCTATTTTCACGTTCGAATAAAATTCAATTATGACTATCGATTGATGCACTTTTGTCCCTTGTTCGGGTCATGTCGTTAATTATAACAGATACACGAAAATAGTTACCCGATCCGTTACATAATTAATACGAGACGCAAATTGCCCTCGCGAAATAACCCAGTGCTCGAGGGCTCGGGATGGGAATTTTTTTTTTTAATCGTGACGACTCGATCTTTTGTTTCCTACACAGTAAAAATGCAAAAAAAAAAAGTAATGATACGGAACGCAAATCGAATATTCCGCGTGATGCTTTAAACGCGTTTGTGGGGAATTCTGTTGGTCCAGTTGCTGAATTTGGTGAAAATAAAAATGTACGGACTCGTGTGAGATTTTGATTCGATTTTGTGTCATCAAGGAGCAAGAATGTACCTTTGATTCGGAGAGTTCAGCAGTGTTGAACGACGTTTGAGCTTTTTGCTCGATAAATCGACTTTTGATTGATCTTGATTAAACACGTATGGCAGATGAAATCTTTAAAAAAACGAAATAGAATGAGAAATTCAATTTTTAACCGTCTGTATGGTCAAATCTCAATATCCAAAAAGAAAACAACGAATAATTCGTCATTACCCATCACTTTTTCGCACATGAAAAAAAAAGGAATTCCATTTTTTGGCTTCTCTCACAACGTTATCTCGCAGCAGATACGATGCTCGATTTTTCTCGAGATTCTCGCGGTATCCCGCGGAGATCGGGCAGAGGGAACGAAAAATTTGCAATCCTTGCGAATAATTCCATCCTCCGTTCTCGATCCTGCACGTTCGCCATTTTTTTTCAGCCTTTTTTTTCGTCTCCGAAAAACCACTTTCTCGTTTCTCCAGCGAGAGATTCTCCTCTCTGACCTCACGTTGATCCCTCCGCGCTGCCGTCTGTAGATGGCGTTGCGGAAAAGCTCGCACACGCGGCTCTTATTAAATGTGGCGATTTATCGCTAGTAATAACGGTGCGGTCTGGTGCAGGATTCGAGGAGAGAGGGATGAAAAGGGGCAGCGGAGGGAGAGGAGGAAAAACGGGATCGTACGTGGGAGGTGAAGCGTTGTGGGGCATTGGGACATTGGGGGATGAGATCGTGGGGTGTATCTCGCAAGCTTCGGTCCAGCAGCAGCTTCCGCGTGTCTCCAGTATCTCCTACGAGTCCTCTTGGCTGCACCCTCATTTTCCCGTGCGTTGCAACGCCAGAAATTCTATATACGTGATGCTGCACGCGGTCCATCGGCGTGTTCTCGAGCACGAGTGGAGTCGCTGATTTTCGCGTTGAAACACAAGGGTTTTTAACCAGCAGTGGCTGAGGAAAAGCGTGGAGAGGAAAAAACACGAAATCCAGAGATATTTTCTACCTTGAACATGTCGTCGGACGATAAATAATGCCTGTAATAAAATATATTCGCGAGGATTCGTTGAATTTCGATATATTTATATTTTTTGTTAATATCTCATTAATTTCATTGCTTTTATAGTCGCATTTTGCAACTCCTCGTATCCTTCCCTCGTCTTCAAGTTTTCTCGAAGTTTTTATTCTATATTTGTTTATCAAAGGAGTAATCCGAGAACGCAGAAGACGATGAATATACCAAAAATTGTGAGAAAAAATAAAATGTAATTCCGCAAACGTAATTTAACGCGTCACCGGTCCATCAAATTTTTCAATACATTTTCCGAATAAGAGGATCAAAGTTGATGGAAACAGGAAACGAGAAAGGGAAAAAAGAGGATATTCAGAGAGGAGAAACGATCGAGGGAGTTTCGGTGGTTGACACGAAAATTTTCTTATTACCTCAGGCTTGGGAGGGGGAGGGGGTGAGAGTCTCGATTATTTAAACGTGAAGAGGAAATGACTCGGAGAGGAAGAGACGAGAAGTTTCATCCTCTTTCCACGAGTGACTCGAGGAAACCCTCGAGCCTCGGGCGATGGCTCGAAAATTGCGAACGTAATATTTCAATCATCGACGTAAATAATGCGAAAAGCGAGGGTTGTTTTTTTTGCGTTTATTCCACGCTTTATTCCTTGCGATCGATGCATGTGGTTCGCTGGAATGATCGTCGATGATGAAAAAAAAAATCAATTTTCATCGAATACTCAGGTGTATCATTTTTCTAATCGTTGGAAAAAAAATTCAAATTATCTATCGTTTTTTTCATCTTTTATGAAATTTATGAATATTCATTATATTTCATTTATTTCGCGAGGTACAACACAGCAGGCTCGCGGTCGAGATATTTCTATCCTCGTCGTAGAAATTGATACCCGATTAAAATTAATTTTTATAATATCAGACTTATTGTTTTTCGAATGATTTTGACAAAAAAAAAATCCAAACTTTTTCTTTCCAATTTTATCGCGCGTTATAAAAATTCAAAAAGATTCTACATTGAAAAAAAAATTGTTTAATACGTTTTATCGATCTTATGGTATTCTCCACGAATTATCGAGCTTATTTTCTTGATTTTGGTCGCGAATTAATTTTTTTCATTCACTTACTGTCATCTTTTTCGTGCACACAATGCGGCAGGCTCGCCACTGAGATATTTTTCATTTTTGCCGCGGTAAATTGTACTTTTCACTGGTGGATTTAAGTTTTTATCCTGATAATTAATTGGCTAACGAAGTTCGAGCGTCTGGCCACAAATCGAGGTGGCCTTAATGGGCATGGGTCGATGTCAACGGGTGTGCATGAAGCCTGGATTCGGGAGTAATTCAAAGCCATACCGATGTACTTTCGAGGTTCTCGGCTATCCTTGCAAATTTTTCGATAATTATCGTTATTTTACCTCTCAGGAAAAAAAAAACGAACACGAAAATCATGACGCGATATCGCGATTATTGGAGCAGCTAAAAAGAAAGGGAAAAAAAGGAGGGAAAATTCAAGCATTTTTCGTCGAAGTTTCCCCTTCGCGTTCCTCCCCCTTGGTCATGGTGAGCGCGGTCTCGGAAACCGGCGGCTTGCCCTCGGGATAATTCCAATCTTGTATATTTGCCGAGCCGAAAAATACGAACACGAAAAAAGCGATCATTTGAGCCACGACGTTTACCCAAAAAACAATCCTCCACCGGGCGAACGTGTGCTGGAAAAAAAAAATTAGTTTTTTTTCGTGTTTTTTTCCCTTCCTTTCGTGCCAGGTGAATTAGTCTCTCGAGTAAATAGCACAGAAAGATTGATAGACGAAGCGATGAAAGCCAAAAGTCAATCGGCGCGTGAAAAATTAAGTGGACCAGTTCAGGGGTGGTTTGAAAAAAATTGTGGGGTTGAAATGGCGTTGATTCAGCAAAAGCAACGATCCGATAATCACACTCGGAGATTCTGAATGTGATTATCGGATCGTTTGCTTCTTAAAGATCGACCACCGAAGCATTTCACTTTCCTTTATCAATTATTTCAAAATTTGCCGATGAAACTTCGAAAAAAACCATCCCTCAATTATTCCCCGTGAAGTTTCTTCGTAAATAAGCTGCTCGCTTCTTGAGAAAAAACTCACGTGCAATATTAATTCCTACAATTCTCTAAAAATCAAAAGAAAAACCGAAAATACCAAAATAATTCAGAAAAAATTCAAGTGTATTGAAAATAAAAATGAGCGAACGAATGTAACAAGGAAAATAATGAGCTTTCTCGGTGTTTTGTTGTTGACTTTTGACAAATTTTGTGGATCGGATTTTTTTGAATGCAAGTTTTCTTGTTTTTTTTTAATTTCGAGCAATGGGGGTGAAAAATGTGGGAAAATTCTCACCCCTCCTTCGGTGAGAAATCCAACGAATGCCGGAAGTATGAAGGCCGATATTGTGCCAGGTGTGTTGGTCATCCCCATTAATATACCAGCGTAATTAGGAGCCAGATCATTGTGATTTGTCAAATGGCCGACAAAGATGGCGCCACAAATGACTATACTCAAAATGAGCATCACCGTAGTGGCTATTCTCTCGCAGCCGATATAAGCAATCGCTACCATGAGAATACTCGGTGGAACGCAACCTGAATACAACGAAACAGAGTTCGTGAAATCGTACATTTTTTTTTGAATTTTATTCGTGCCGGATTTTCGTTAAAAATTTTTTATGACGTTTTCAGTTCTCTCAAACTTTTTTTTTTCTTTTCACGTACTTACCGATGATACAAAGATCTGAAAAACATTCTGAAATTCGAAATCTGAATGAAGGCGTTTTCGTTTATACGACCTTTAAAAAAATGTATATAAAAAGGAATCTCAAAACGACGAACGAATTCCAAAAATATTCGTACGTATCCAGAAAAATAAATAAATTTATTCGATCTCTAAAAGATTCTAAAAAGTCCCCTCCATTTGTTAGGAAACATTTTTTTCAACTAATTTGTTAAAAACTTTTCGATATTGTTATTATCCGAAATCCGTGGGTTTGGTAGCTTCTGTACGAGTAACTTTTTTTCAGATTTTCTCGTCATTGACGAGTACGTGAAACTCACATTCTATTTCGATTTTATTGGGATCGCAGCTACGCGGCACAACCTCGAAATATCTTCGAATTTTTCCGTCATTATTTTTATCCAATCTATGACGAATTATGAAAATATTTGGATGAGATTCAAATCATATATTTCGCGTTATCGCAGTCTTTCCTGATCTTTGGGCAGTGTCTTATTCTAAGTTCAAGGGAATTTAGTGTAAAAAATAAGATAATATATCTCGTTAGGAAAATAGATAAGATATTGCGTGTGTATACATACTAATATTTTAAAAAATCGACAACATTTTAAATCATTATTTTTCAATCTTTATCGTCTCAATTGTTATACCGGAAATAACGACGGTTATGATTACTATTATTGCTGTTACAACTTACTTATCGTAACGGCAATTTTTCGAGCTCTCGTCTGCGTCCAGTAGCCTCGTTTTCGTCCAACGTCCAGCATCCTCCCCAACAGTGGATTTGTGAGAGCATTTATGAAATATGGTATACAGCTTATTGCAGCGTTCTGCAAAAAAAAACAAATGGCAAGAATTCGAAAATAAATCAGAAAAAACGACAAGAATTTAGTAAGTGCAAAAATGTTCAATGACGAAAAGCTCGACGATTCGTGAAATTACGAACGGAGAAAACTTTCGTGAATGAACTGTATCCTTTTTATTAAAAAAAAAAAGCAGGAAGAAAATGTAAATTAGCTTTTGTCGACTTTCACGAAAAAAAAAATTTCCAAAAATCATTTCGGTTCAAATAACATCCACGAATACGGGAGAAAAATCGATTATTACCGACACAGAGTTTTTCTTCACTCGTCGCTGTTAATTTATCGTAAAAATGAAAAAAAACCGATGACGATCATGCCTGAAAAAATAATTCGATAAATCGATATTATGCTCACCGCAGTTATGTCGAATCTGAGCATCTTGTTCATGTACAATGGCAACTGGGTGAGCAAAAAGTACCAGCAAAAATTGCCAAGGGTGTTGGTGACGAGGAGAGCCCAGAAGGGAACGGAGGTGAATATTTTTCGCCACGGTACCGGCAGACTTCCGGTCACCGTTGGTCCACGATGTCCGTAAGACTTGGTCAAGCGATTTCGTTCTCTCTCGCTTATAATTCTTTGATCCTCCGGGGTGTCGGCGAAGAATATGGCGAACAAGACGCACCAGATCAGCGGCAACACACCGTGGATGTAAAATATCGATTGCCAGTCGAGATATCTCATGATGAGACCGGATGTCAGTATCGATATTACCGTGCCGAGGGATGTACCGGCATAAATAATTCCGACCCACATGCTTTTCTCCTCGTAAACGACCCATTTTGCGACGAGCACATTGACAACCGGCAGATTCGCCGAGCTCACGAGACCGGTGAAAAAACGTAACGCCAACAGACCACCGATCGCGTTCGACGCCACCGAAGGCACGAGAATCGTGAAAATCGAATTGAAAAATACGCAAATTACGAGTACCCACTTTGTGTTGAATCTAGAGGGAATAAATAATAAATTATCCAACGATGATCGTTTGAAATTAATTTCAATGCTCGAGCTTAAACCACGAGAACGACTGTATGATTGATGATTGAAAAATCATGAAACGGTTGTTGTCAACGTTAACGATTTTTTCTGCCAATGATAATAACAGTAATGCAAATATTAAAAGTTCAATTCGACGGGGTAATTCAATATTATTTGTAAATATTTCATTTAATCAGCTTATACTCTTAATCGCAAGAGGGGATATTAAAATTTAATAATAATCGTTCATAATTTTAATGAAAATATGAGAAGCTGACGGTGAATAATACGTATTTAAACGTTCTGTTGAAATCGATGAGATATTATTTCTATCGTTGTATACTTTTATACATTTAAATACACGTCGTTTTTTTGGCATTTATTCGATTGAAGATAACAAAAAAATGTAATTATTCAGTCCCCTGTTAAAAGGTATTGACATCGATGACAACGTTTCGATGATTTTGTTGTCATTACAATTGTTCTTGTTGTCGTCTGAGAAAAATAACGTATCAAAGTCGTGAGAAAAAAAATGACTAACCGATCAGCAAAGTAACCGGATGGAAACATGCCGATAAGATAACCAGCAAAGTATAAGCTGACGACCAATCCCTGTTGCGTACGGGACCATTCGAATGGACCCTCGAGATCGGTCGTCGAGGAATCATTGCTCTCCTCGAACATCGGACATTCGTTCGACGTTCCCACACTGCCATTATTTTTGCTCGATTTAACCATGCCTATTATTGCTGTCGATATATTTACCTTGAGACCGTAAATTATCATGTTTGCAATGCAGAGCATTATCGCAAAGAGGAATCTCACACATTCAGCTGAAATTTGTTGGAAAAAAATGCAAGTCAAGAATAAAAAAATCGACGATGAGTCTCAAGTCTTTTTTTTACCTACGTTCTCCTAAAAAAAGTACTTGAATGTTTGTTTTTTTTTACGCTTCGGTAGAAAAATTTCAAGAAAACTCGAATAATTATGAAAAAAAACGTTGAAAATTCAATTAATGATAAATATAAATGATATTTGTCGAATTAAATTTCACTAAAATGGAATATTTTATTGTAAAAATTCGTTTAAAAGAATCTCGGTATTGCTCACCCATTTTTGGCAGTTTTCTCTTCTATCGACGAACCAATGAGATAAAAATATATCAAGAAATCAACAATCACATGTATCGATCGACGAACTTCAGATCATCGAGGAGACACAGAAGTTACTTCACATTGTTTCTCGTGTTTAACGTCAAAAATTTTATTTCACGAAAGACTTTTCGTCAACCGAGTTTACTTTCACCAAATTTCACTGGGATCTCAACAGAAGCCATTCGTGACACGTCCACGCTGAGAGACTGAGAGTTGAGAAACGAGTATATCGACAATTCTGAAGTTAAATACACGCAAACACGAAATGAGATAACGAGGCAACGTCCCGTTATTGCTGATAATGAATTTATAACTGTCAAACTACTATGGGTTGAACGTTGTCCCGATATACATATATGTATACGTTGTTTTCTATCAAAATGAAAAATTCTTCATTATCAGTTCAACGAGAGATTGTCTTTTACGAAATGTACTTAAATGATAACCACACGCTGTTGATTGTTTAATAAAAACACTGTAAACTTTGTACCGAATACCGTATATTAAATACTGAATACCGTCGTTCAATAATTTCAAATAATTGCGGTTACGAGTGAATTAATATCGTTAATAATTATGAAAAAAATGTTGGAAAAAGAACAAAATAAATAGTCACAAAATTTATATGAAAAAATGACGATTTCACGCTGTTATTCGGTCAATGAAAATACCGAAAAACATCGTTTTTTTTTCTTTCACGATCGAATCGTCGGTCTCGTTCTTCAATCGTTGTTTCTCGAAAGGAAAAACGACAATTTGTGAGTAGCTGAGATATTTTGTAAACATTTGATCGCTGTTCGTGAGAAATTGAAAAAATTATGAAACGAAATCGTCAAAGAATTAGTAAAATTTCGTGACGTAATTTTACGTAATTGCTGTTATAAATACATCAATTTTCTGAGTAATTTCGAACAAACTGTTGGATAAAAACCAAAACTTTGATAATAATAATAATTTTAAAAAAACGCCTTTAAGAGGGCAACTTTCACCAAGGATGTCGTCGGTGGAACTGAGAATGCAAGGATTTTCGTTGGAAGAGAGTGCGTAAAAACGTTTGTGTGGGGATGATTTTGAGAAAAAATAGTGAGGGAAGAACGAATCATCGATCGGGAAACGTTGAGAGGAATGTTGAGAAACACAAAAATGCTCGTGGGAAGCGAGGGACGAAACGATCGACATGCTTTTTTCCCCCAGCTTGGGATCGATTCAGGGTTGCTCGTAAAACATGTGTCCCCCATTCGGGGTTGAATCCCAAATATTTCCACAGACGTACGATCATTTCTCGAGTTAAGAAGAAAAAAAGCAGAAAAATATCTCGGTTTGCCCTTTTGCCTGCCACACGTGGCTTTACCTGCTGAGGCTATAAATAAAATTGTAGTATCGAGAAAAAAAAAAGGTTAAGCATCGAGAGATTCGGATGGATTTGCGTCATGGGATATTGGACGTGAAAAAAGACAAACAAGCGAGACGTCGATAGAAAATACCACGTTTTCTTCGAGAAATGCGATCTTCATTTTCGTCCCTGAATTTTGATCGACCATACTGATTGATCGAACTATTATAAACTAAAAAGAATTAATATGCTTATACTTCATTTTTTTCAAATCAAATTCATATTAATTTTGTATAAAAACAATTCATGAAAAATCGATGGGATCTCAGGAGTATCCAATTATTTAGTATATTTTTGACGCCTGCTGTTGTGTGTCAAATTTTTCGAGTATTCTGGAAAATCCTCTCTGCACATTTATATACATAAATATTTAATTTAACTCACAAAGAGAATTTCAAACGCATGGACATGAAACGTAACTTTTTTTCGTTTATACAATGTATATTTATACATATTGTATGTATAAAAGAATGCAATATTGCTGCAAAACGAGATTATATGCATTTGAGAATACTCACAAATAGATATACGAGGCGGGTTCTGGAGCACTGTGAAGTTGGCCATTTTTTAAGTGCGCATGCGCAGTGGCGGGAAATTCAAAAAGATTTCGCCGAATTCGACCGATCACATTCGATTTCGAAGAGTCCCGTACGAAATTCCGAAAAGTTCATTGACTTTTGATCGAAGCACGAGGAGGCAAATCGTGGCATGCGAATGTGTCATCGAAACATTCGATACGTCTCGATATTATGCGGCTCTCGTTCCATTGAAATTTCCATTCCACACGAATATTACGATCGGCAGCACCGTCGGTGTACTCCATTCCAACGACCGTTAAAACGTTTGTTTGCTCCGCGACGGTTTACACAGTTTTCGCAGTCGCGAGTCTGGGAGCCTCCAGCAGGATGTTTTCGCGTTGTCGCTAAAACGTAAACCGTTGTATCCATCGCTGTCACAGTATGGAACATTCACGATGATGGATTGCCTCATCTTTTCACTCGCCGTGTACAATTCTTTGATCGCGAACACCTGAGGATATTATACCAGCAATAAAATAATAATCAATGGAAAATAAAACACGAGTTTGTGCATTCAACGCGACTGCTTGACGAAAAAACAAATGATGATAATAATTATTGCTGTATTATATAATTACTCCCTTTTCGATGTTTTTCCATGACCTTTTTTTATGTTCATTTTCTACAAGTTTAATAATTCAACAATCATTTTTTTTCAAATTTATTGTGTAGCTGGAGAACCTCACTTTTCCACTCGGTGTATGCAATTCTTTGGTCGTGAACACCTGAGAATATTACGAGCATAAAATACAGTCACCATTTTATTTGAATGTTATCATCACTATTCGCCTTATCTTTTGTTATTACCATCGTTACAACATCATCAGATAAAAAGATTAGTGTTAAGATTTTTTTTTTTTTTTTCGCGAAATGATGAGCCGTAAAAGAATCAAAGACGACCAGCTTTTTCTTAAGCTTTGTACGAAGGACCGTATGCGGGAGTCATCGAGTCCGGGCACTCCGCAAAACCCGTGGGCAATCGTACGATCCGGCTTAACGTGTCCGATGGCTTACAAGTATTATGATACCCTGGCTAATCTCGACAGCGAAGCCCCGGTCCAACCCGTCGACTTACATGCATACTGATGTCCCTACGAATCGTTAATATTAATACCTCAATATAAGGCCCTCTCTAGAGCCAATTCAGTCGCTCTCTTCACTCTTTCTCTGACTCTGTTATCGTCACAAACAATTCAGCATGAAAAAACCTTATCGTGCAAGAAAATGTGAAAAAAACGTAAAAATATTCTCTTGATCATTGGAATAATGATTTTATCAAAAATGTCATTATTATTTATTAAAAAGATAACGAAATTTGTTGACAAATAAATAAAGGTACTTTCGATAACTGTGTGAGATTCAATAATAGTGCAGAAGAATTATAAATAGCAGCTGAGCAGTAAACAATTTTCGAGAATATACAAATCATTTTTTAATTTAAGACTGATGCACTTTGATAAAGAAATATACACAAAACACGAGTATGCGGTTATAAAATGAAAAAAAGACCGCGGTAAAGTGGGTGTCTTCGCGTGACAGATAAGACGTACTCGATCATCAAGATGAGATTATATTCATACACTCCATCTTCGAGAACTTTTCTTGGATTTATTTATACACATATCGCTCTACCTAATGAGAGAATTAATTATGATCTTCCTCGGACGCAGTTGCGAAAAAGATTTTTTATTTCCTACAGCCATTAATATGCTACTTTGGAGGAAAACCATCGTTCTTTAATTTTCGATTAAACTTGTGAATTTTTATTTATACGCTGATCGATCGATTGCTGCATGTTCGCGAGATGGTCGATATAGGAAGAGCAGCCTAATCCTCATAAACTACCGAACAACATTGCGTTATCTTATCGCGTATATCAAGCAGCTAATCAAACATTAAATCAATGCCGAGCTCAGCCTTCGTACTCGATTCGAAATTACGCTGTCAAATATTTGTTTTTTTCCGATAACACGACTATTAATAGTTACTTTTTTATTCTGAAAAAATAACACTTTGATGTCATTCACTCGATGGAAAAATTCGGCTTTTTTTTCTTTTCGGATTTTTCTTCGATACGACGATCCATCCGAACGTTTAAGGACGTGCGACAGGTGTTATTCCAGCAACGCTGGGAACGGATATTTCGAATAAAAACAATATTGGATAATTATTAACGAATCTTTGAAAAAAAAAAAATTGAAAAATATTCAGTAAACTCTTTTTTATTTCTCGCCAAATTATATCGTTAATTTTTCCAAATACACGTCAATTTCTTTAACATTCAGAGGCCGTTGGGAGCGTTTGTTTTTTCGATTATGAAAAATCTGTCGAAAATCAGCAGAGCTTTCGAGGGCCAACAAAAAATCCAAAGAGCAAAAAGACGAATCGGTGAAAAGCTTCGGTTCGAATTTTTTCGACGTCTGTCACTGTCACTGGGTTATGTTTTTTTTTCATTTATCGAATACCAAAAAAAATTTGCGATCCAAAACTCGGGAGAATCTCGTTAGATTTTCCGTACGATTGGAAAATCGTACGAGGCGTTTCGTCGAGTTCCGACAAATTCCGTTCGACCTGAAACGAGAAAATAAGATTCAATGAGGATCTTTGGACGTGTGTGACACTCGGGAACGAGGACGACACGTTCCTCGCCATCTGCCAAGTCGAAAAACGGACGTAGAAGCGACCTAAGCATCGTATATTCGCCGGTGAAACCCGCTGATGCTCGTACAGTGTCACGAAATTTCAGCTGAGCGCGTGAAATATTATATCCAGACGCGTTTCTGCAATAATACAGACTGGAGATGATACATACGCTCGAAGCACAGCGAAAGATGAAGAGACGACGTACATTCGTCTTGTCAACGTTCAACCAGTCTCGAGATCCGTTCTTCCCTCATCAGCGATTCCGGAAATGACGGAGATTGCATCACGGCGCGTGATGAACGACTAATTAAGGGGGCAGCACGGGATCTCGATGACTTTCTTCAGAAAATTTGTCGTTTCGTGTACATTTTTTTGTCAAGTTTATTCCGAGCCTCGAAATTTATCGTAGACACAAAAAATGAGGTTTCAAAGTGACGTGAAAAACGTTTTTTTTTCGTCCGTTTGACGGCTAATCTCCACGGTGGAGGATCGTCTCTGAAGTCCGGGTGACCCACCGATATCGATTATGCAATTGTTACACCCGCGACAAAAAGAAAAAAACGATAGCGAACTTTTGGAAAATCGAGCCTCGGTAATTTCAGTTTTCATCGTTTTTAAAGGGACTTTCACGATCTTCGACAAACACGTGTATTCTCTGTCCAACAGGGAGAGTCGGAGAGTGTGTCTTGGGTCGAAGCAAAGCTGGAGGAAGAGGGTGAATGTAATTGAGAGTCAAATTTATACGGGGTATCATACACCAAGATTGCGGTCTCCTCGAGAAGCCCTTAATACAGAGAAGGGTGTCAGTTGCAATCAGAGATCCTCTGCCTCTTGGCTTCGGCTTAACGTCTTCCGTTTCTTCGTCATATTTCAACAAATACACTTTTTTTTTGCACCGTTAAAATACGAAATTATCTGATTTTTTTCGAATCGTTTTAATGTTAATAATAATGGTAATAGCAGCAATATTGCTATTTATATTATTAATAACGACAGTAATTATAATTATAATCGATATTAAACATTCTCCCCCTGGCTGAGAAGACGAAAAAAACCCTCACGGTGTCCTTGGTAAATATTCGTCGAGACGTCGCCCTCGACATCGCCTTTATCTCTCACTGATCGGGATTTCCTCGATCGCGGTGTCCCGCGGGGTTAGATCCTACCTCTCCAGGGTCCTCTCTCGTTTTCCGATCGTTTTTTTTTCCCATTTTCACATCCCCCTGTCTCGCACGGGGTTTAATTTATTTTTTCCTTCTTTTCAATCTTCCTGTTTCCTCCTTTTTTTTCGCCGAATGTCTGGCGACGAGAATCGCAGGTTCTTTTCGAATTTAATATGCCAGGTACTGACCTGTTGAGCTGGCCAGAGAGGCTCGTTTTTATCGTATAATCGTAAATTACGATTTACGATTTTTGACTCGAATTCGCTCGGGAAATGATTTTCTTCTTCGTGCGAAAATTTCGCTGCTCGATATTCTCGCGTATTATTAAAAAATCATCAGCAAGCTAAAATGTGGTAAATCTACGAAAAGAACGTTCTCCAACGTGTGAATAAAGCGTTGCAACACTAGAGAAGAAGAAAAAAACTAGATAAAAATAAGGAAATAGGAGTAAGAAGGAAGAAAAAAAAACAGGATCGCATGAAAGTTTCAGAGGGATATAAGGGCGTCGAAAAGGTCGAGGTTGCACTCTGCTGGGACTCGGTAAAGAGTCGCGATCGGCTCATAATTCATGACCGTAGGATGGTTAAAGGCGAAATAATAAAATGAAAGCAACAAAAGTCGCTGAGAATCTTTCGATTCCGCTGGAAATCTTGACCATGACTCTTATGCTCGTCCGTACTTTATTCTCGTTAAATCTTGCCGCGATCGTAGCAGCGATCGTGAATTCTTTGCTCGTGCCGGCGATATGAGATCGTGATGCTGCATCGCGGCTAAGGATCTTTCGCGATTTTTCAGCCTGCTACTCCGTCGTTCTCGAAAACAACTCTTTTACGAGGGACCGTTTGCCATAAGTATACAAAGGACATTTAGACCTCGCTTGAAAAATTTGGAAAAAAAAATGTTTTTTGTTATCGACAAATATTTATGAATTCGATACAATCTTAAAGTAAAATATTGAGATGAAGAACCAGAGGCACAAAAACCTTCTCTAAAGTCGTTTAAAAAAAGAAAAAATCCTACGAAAAAATATTAATTCTTTCTTTATTCATCTTCTCAGCCGCTTTTCCGTGTCAAGCTGCTACCTTTTTCTTTTACTTAAATAGCCAGTATTCAAGTTACAAAATCAACGTGAATGATTTATCGCAAAAAATATATTTTATTGTTTTTTTTTGGCAGGAGAGGGAAGGCGAATTTTTGTAAAATCATCGTAAATATCTTCGATCTGCGAATCCAAAAAAAATATTGTTTGAAAAGTCTGATTAAACTTATCACTATTTTTTCAAATTTTCTAGGGTATACCAATGTTCGTCGACAATTTTCTTTTTTTTGTCATACAAATTTCGCGTTTTCACTCGAAATTCCACATCGACCGAGTTATCGTGTAAACTAGAGGAAACGCATACTTTTTCGTTCCGAATAGAGAATTTTCGTTTGACCGACGAGAGAGGATAAATTTTCCCCGGCGCCGCTTCATTTGGTGTTTTTTTTTGTTTTTATTCCACGGTGACATTTTTTTCCCACTCTCTCGCCCAATTTTCATGTACTTTCCCGTGTCACGGTCCTGGAGATGTCTGGATTCATTTGCACTTGACTCTGTGAAGTGGAGAGCCAGTACCGGGTTAACCCGATTCCCTTGGATAACCTTTTATCTCTCTCTCTCTCTCTCTCTCTCTCTCTCTCTCTTGTTCCCTTAGTGGGACGTTAACGAAATTAACGCGTCCAGGATGCTTGGAGGCTGGGAAAGGGTGAAATTTATGGAGAGCAAGCGAACACAGAGGCGGTGGTTGCTGGACCCAGCAGCGTGAGAGCACATCGTAGTACAGTGGCTAGCCTCGAGGCTGGTCTTCATACATCAAGTGGTCAGACAGTACCGGTAGCCGGTAGCACACACTCTGCTATTGGAACTTGACGCAATGACTCTCACTTTTACTCTCTGTCTTTCTCTCTGTCTCTCTCTCCCTCTGCCTATCTTTATCGCGATTTCTCCAGTCCTAAATTCTCTCCAGTTTCCCTACTTCATCTGACGAACTGTTGCTTCGAGCTGGAAAAGTATCGATTTCTCGATTGTCGCGTATCTCGATTGTCCCGAATTCGATGTTATCTTCTTCCATTTCAGCAATTTTGACACTGTTTTTATTTTCAAAAATAGTGCAACTTTACATTGGCTCTTTTGAGGAGGGACAGAAAGTTGAACATTTTCCACAAATTCATTTATAACAAACAATATTGACGAATTAAATAGCAACATAAGACGAAAACGAAAATAAAAGAATCAGAATTTCACGCGCAACTTGCGCGTTCATTTTTCTAAACATAATAATAATAATGTCTAATGTTTTCCAAAAATTACTCCAATTTTGATAATGAGTTACCGACGCAATTTTCATAATTTGATCCGAAGCTATTTAAAGCAACATTCAAAGTACGTCCGAAGAGAAACGAAAGCAAAGTGTGAAATCGATGCTGTTATAAAGTTATAATTAACCTAAATTGCATTTTGTAGAGCTCGCGACGAAATATCGAGGCTTCGAGTATAAAAGAGAAAATTGTGAATCAGTTGGAAAATTATGCGAAAGGGAGAAGGAGTCTGTGCGAAAAAAGAGGATTTTTTGAAAAATGGAGCAAACGAGGAGGAAGGAAGTGTCCATGGTTATGCATAATGTATGGAGAATTGACACACATGGGCTTCAAGCCGTGGTTGAAAGTAGATTAAAGCGGCATCAAAAGCCGGAATGGATATATAATTACATCGGCACTCGGTACTATCGGGTTCAAAGTAATCAGAGAAAGAGAGCTCGGTCCATGAGAGGGCGCCGAGCGAGATGAGGGACCTTAATTAGGTTGTATCGAGTTCGTACGGAGACGAGCGTGGCAACAAACACATTAGATTTTAATGGTACGTTATTGTATTTCGACGTGGCGTACGAATTTTGTACCCGAGTTGCGAAAGAGTTCGCAGCTGCAAGGAAGATTTCAAGCTCGAATTTGCATTTTAAATACACACACGATTGCTCTGCAGTGCCTTAATTTTTTATGTAACTCAATCTGTCAAAATTTGATAACTGTCAAATTCATTCGCTGATTGCGAAACACCTATAGCTTCGATTTCGAGAAAATGAAATTTCAATGAGAAGATTTAAAAAAAATCGTTACACCTGAGAAAACACAACGGAAAACAGTCAAATTCAAGCAAAAACAAGAAACATGCGCGCATCAGATAAAAAAAAACGGAAGTTTGTTGCAACATTTTTTTTATTTTCTAGAATTTTCATTCGTACTCACAAGAGCGTTTTTCCCGATGATGTCCATCTTAAACCTCGAAAAAGTATCATTGATTCACGTCACAAGGATGTTCCAAGCGCGCGATAAAAGTATTAATAAGTTGACGAATTTTAAAAAAATCAATTTCGTAACAATAATCGATCGTTTTCCCACTCTTCTTTTTATCGTCATAAGCCACCTGTCGTACACGCTCGCAATTCGTATTATTTCGTCATCACAAATTCGTCATTCGATAATTTTTCCTTCTCCCGTCACAGATGAAAATCATTGAGAGAGAAAAGACGAAATGACCGCTAAAAAGTAGGTGCAAATATCATCCCATGTGCCGGCCTCATCTCGACGCTTTCCTTCGAATCTTTCCGTCGTTTCTTCCCGCTTGGCTGTCCAAGTGTCTCGAGTCGTATTTTCTATGCGATAAAAGTGCGTGCTCTCTTTCATCTCTTTGCAACCTCGATGGATAAATGTTCAGCTAAAATTATCGCGAATTTGAGATTTCAAGATGACGGTGACTGGTGGATGTGTTCACCGCTAGACCCACTCCGTTGACGGTTGGATTCGTCGTCGGGACGTTCTTCGTTATTTCAGCCTCTAGAAATGCACGTTTCTCTATGTACGAGAGGCCTTAAGGGGTTCGTCTTCTTTACGCCTGTATGCCTTTCTAGTTTCTAACGTATGTACACACATAACCGTGTGACATGCAACGTTTGACGTCGGATTCGGCTCATCCTCCAGCCGTTTACCAAGACGAATGGTCACGTTTTTGATACTCATTAACCGTTCCGCCGAGAGACACACGCGAGAGCGGAGGTAAAGTAAAACGCGCGTAATCAACGTCCCGTGAAATCTCCTCGATGCTAACGAGGGACTCCTCTTTGCTGTACACGACTGCGATGCTCGATCTTCGTTCCAACGTGACGTTTAAAGGGTCACATCGTCTAGATGTGTTTCATTGACATTCTTTTGCACCGACGTTTGAGGATTCCTGCTCCTTCAATTACGCTCTTTAATCGTCGTCATTTATAACGATGATCCCTTTTATCATTCCCCAAAGGGTGGACATTTTCCTCAAAATTTCGTCGTTTATAATCACGATCCTCTTGATCGTTGACATGCAGAATTATAAAACAATAAAAATAATAATACGTTCAAGATTTTTATTGCTATTCAAACTTATAATTTGACGATCGATTTATGCCTCTTGAGTTTTCAAATTCTCTCTATTATCGTTTCATTTTATTCGTGCATAATTGGAAAAAAAAATAAATAAATGATGTTAAATAAAAAATAAACGTGACAAAGGACCGTCGAGGCAAAATCTATCATACCTTCGAATAAAATCACAGCTATCCTCAATGTTCTTCAATCTCCTGTTGCAATAGAGGATAATGAACAAAGGCAAACATTTGCATCGGTCTCTCTTAAACTTCAATTAACAAGGATCGTCGGAAGGGTCCAGAGGAATGCCAAAAATGCATCACTAATTTGAGGTGATAACGTTCGTACAGACTGTCGTGTTCTCGCTGAAGAGTTCAATCGACGTCATAGCCCGCCACCGTTAATTGAATAATTCCTCGAACTGGAGTGTACTGCGGTTCGCCAAACGCTGGGGGTAACCCGACAGCGCGGAGATCTTTGGGGTCGCAGAATGCGCTCATACCGGCAACTGCCGAAGGTGCCAGGATACTGACCGGAAGGGTTGTCAGTTGAAAAAGGGTGTGAGGAAAATGAAGGTTCGTACATATACGGAAATACATGGACACACAAGGGAAGAACGCGTGCACGGATTCACTCTGTTTAACCTTGTCTATATACTGATAAACTCCTATCTCGCGTCGAATAGTCGGAACGTCCAGCGAGTTTCTCGCAAAAGCGTCGGACAAGTGCGAATGATGGAGGATATATTGGTCGGATCGGCAGGGCTTAGAACGAGTTAGTTGTGTGCTTCCGATAACCGCAGGCGAGTTGCCAACTGCTATGTTCGCGACCCAACCATTTTGGGTCGGACATACACATCCGAGACTTCGGTGGACCGGAGGACGTCTGTATGTATTTATACGGGGTGATTCAAGCATCGAAGCCAGAAATTGCGGATGCTGCGTGACATTCCGAGCTGAAAAATCGGGAGCCATGATTCAGCCATATTGGAAGGACCGGGAAGGGTCCAGGACCGGGAAGAAGATGGTTGGGCTAAAGGAGAAGTCTTTTCTGGATTTAAACGTTGGATTCTGTGACAATCTTGCGAGTGGCAATTCTAAACCTACCCTCAGAATTGTACGCAATTCTAAAGACAACGCCTTTGGCGAGAATCTCAACATCGCTTCATTTTCTTCTTACTCATTTGATCCTTGTGTATCATGAGGGTACTGCTGCCATCGTCAAATGGAGTCTGCGCGGGAAAAGACGTTGGCCGAAAGTGCGTCGACGAGAGGGACGACAGAAACAGCTTTAATGGAGCGTCCAACAACGCACCGAGGGTTCTTAAACCGAGCGAATCCGGAAGTTCCGCTCTTCAACCGCACCCGTCACATTCAAGGGGGTAAACGCGCTTCAGAGCGCGAAAAAGGGGTCTTTCAAGAACTTCTGATGACTTTGCGTCCATGAGTCGAATAATAAACGTCTTGTCTTGCGGTTTTTAAAGTTGAGGTTACCAAAGATATCAATGATATTAACGGGGTATGTCATCAGTGTGCCATAGACCATTTCTGGGTCCAGCGATGCAAGATTCAATCTTAAAGCGAGAGGGCTGACAATCTCGAGAAGTTGTCTTAAAACGAAGATGGCAGACTTGGTGCATGGAGCTTGGGATGCTGTTGAAGATTTCACTTTGTCTCGCAGCGTTGCATCGTTGATGACGTTCGCATGATAACGCTGAAGGTACAATTTGTCAAAGAGGCGACACTGAGCCGCCAACTTTAGCCAGTAGCGCGTCACAGAGCTCATCCAGGGTGCAAAGGTCTCCCCTTCCTCGTGCCAAAGGTCCTTTCGTCCTTGCGCGCCTCGACGTCAAGGCTGTCTTCTCGTTTTCCTCAACGTCAACGTATCTCATCGTCCACGGTTTCATGATGACGGTTTTCACCTACAGGGATGGTAGTCCTGCCTGCCTCTCCTCAAACTCGGCTTCGATCACGAACAGCCCGTGTGTTCCTTCGACGCCGGGATCTCTGGCACGGGGCAATCCACCAGCCCAATTACCTTCCGATGAAATTGATCGAACCTCGCAGAAATCGCCTTCATCGTACAGACCTCGTCGTTAGGGGATTAAGCTCTTTCTCAGACTTTGGTGGAAGTTTGATGACACCCTGTAAAGTTCGTGGGAACTATGTCGCGAGGATCTCCACTGTATTCGGCAGACGTGGTTATGCAATTGCTCCATGAAAGCATCGAGGAGCGAATATCGACGTGGTATATCGAAAATCCTGCAACATCCACGAGTCTTGATGCATCAGCTGGTAAGACTTGGAGAAAACTACCTCGAGAGAAGTTTCGCGCGTTCGTTGATGAACCAACAATTGACAGAGTCGAAAAAACCCGAGATACGACGACGGAACCAACCGGCAACCGTTCGAACATCGATCGTCAACTCTTGAACCCCGTTGATCCATGGTACCGTTTCGATCGTCAATTTCGGACGATAAAACGTCAAGAGTGACAGGGAAAGAGAGTCCTACACGTTGATCCGAATATACATAGCACGTTGATGTGAATAATTCGTGCAAATTGGGTCAGCGCTCCAGCAATGTTGCAGGGATATTTATGCGATAAATGTTTTGTTGATACACGGCAGATGGAAAGCCCCTGCGTTGGACTCGCAGGATTTCTCATGCTTCACAATGTAGTATAAATACTGTATGCATGTTCGTTTCTAAAATTGAACGAGCTTCACGCAGGCATACGGGGGATTGTTTCTGCGACTGTACAAGCCTCGCATGGGAATCTCTGTCAGTGGATGCTGCGCTCTCGTTGGTCCACTGGTGCACCGAAATTTTCTCGCGCACATGGAATCTCACGAGGCCCTTTCTATTGCGGTAATATACACCACACCGATTGACGTTTCACGTTGAAATATTAAGCGCGTGAACCGTGACAGTTGTAGCTCGATACAGCGGTGCTCTCGCGTAGCGAGTATCGATACACAGTTAATGAAGATACAGAGTGACGTTTTTTGTATTTACGTGTCGGTACAGATTGTATTTTGGGAATTGATCCTCTTTCCACTACGTACGCGTGTGTGTTTTTGCTTTTCACAGCTATTGCAGAGCTTTTTTTATTGTCGGCTGGCGGAGGCACTAGGCCACGACGGTTACCCCAAAAAAATGGTAAAATGTTATCATCGTTATTTTTTCATCATCTAGTTTTCGCGAGATTGACATATTTTTAGAGCTTCGGAGAGACACGAGGCACTCGAGCGTAGCGCTTGAAATTTGTGGAAAAATTTTCGCCAGGGAATAATCCAATTTTTAATATACACCCCTCCACATTTTTTCAGCGGTTTTTTCGAAATCGACAACGAGATCTTGCGTCTTGCACAGTTACCGTTCGACCATTAATGTGATAAAAACATCGAAAATAATGTAATTAAAAAAAATCGTATTTCCTCGCGATTTTTTCCTCTATTTATCTCTTCAACTAGTATCTGTCTCGTCACTTGCTCATTATCTATAGATATGTCATCAAGTATAGGGCTTTCGACGCTGAAAAAAATAATTGATAAATTGTCGGCCATGTTGAACGAAGAAAAATCGATGTGAATAAAGTGTCCAATGAAAGTGGTCCATGTGATTCAATTCTACGGTAGAAAATCTAATCCTAAATATATATACGTATATCGATCGAACGAAAGGGTTACAGAGGTAAATACCCGAACAAGAGTACACGAACAGCACGCAGTGGTTGCTGCTTCGACTGCGGTGAGAAGCGAAGTAAAAGAGATGAATTATCCGGGAGTTGAGTCACATTCAGACTGACGCGCTAATGCGTCTAAATCCATTTAACAACCGCAGAGTCTGAACGGCCTGGAAAGGCGAAGACGAGCGAGAGAAATTCCACATATAGCTTTGCTGGGATATAGCGTTGCTAAATCCATTCCGTGTGACTGCGGGAAATCTTGTTCGCGCGTTACATGGCCTTTATCGTTAGTAAACTCATCGCGATGATAACGCAATTGATTAGAGCGGGAAACAGGATACGCCCTGAAGTGTGGACGAATTTCGGCAATCGAGACGAACGCTCCACCATAATTGGCCGAGTGTGAATCGTCATGGCGAATGAACATTTTTGAAACTCGCGAAAATTCGTCATGATGCGATCAACGAGATGAAACAAAAATTCGACCTTCAAAAAAGTGTGTTTTTCGCATTTGAAAAAAACATGGGAAATTGTGGAGGCGTTTTTTTCAATTCCACTTTCGAATTCTTCGGGTGAATTGCGAAAAAAAAAAATTGTTTCAACAAAAATTTCGAAATCAAACGGAAATTGATGATCATTTCTCAAAATCGTAAACCTTTCGTATTTCGATGCACCGTATTGTGATCTAAATTGGCATTTTCGTCCTTGGACTCGATAAATCGATAGGAAAATGTTTTATTCTCACATTCTGTGGAGGTAAAGAGCAAAAAAAATGGTGAACATCCCGTTTGTATCTGGTTGTTCGGTATTATTTTTTTTGTTCCCCAAAAGTGTCGCGTTTCCTTCCCATCGCAGGGAAGTCTGGCACGGGCTCAATGTACTCGCGACGTTGCACAGAGGCAAAGTAGATTGATATAACTTGTACGAGTCGAATGTTTACTCTACTCGATGCAGAAGCGGAGGCAAAAAGAGAAAAAGCAAAGAGACAGAGAGAGAGAGAGAGAGAGAGGAATCCTTGTGTGAATTTCGAGTCCGTTCGTGAAACTACCAAGAGTCTCAGTACCACGGCAATCCAGCAAGGGTTTTAATTTTCTGCATCGATGGATGCACTACCGGAAATCAATGAAAATTCGACGAATAACGCATCGATAGTTCGGAATTCGTAGTTGAGATTTCAACCAGCTTCAAGAGCGAATCGATGCAAGCAAATGTATGCTCAAACATATCGGTGTGTGTGTGTGTGAGAGGGGGGGGGGGGGTGAATCGACGATAACGCGAATATAGCGAGAAGCAAAGAGTGACGAGGATGAACGTGAGTAAAATTTGATGTCGAACAGAGTGCAAGAGAATTTGCGAGTATGGGAATGATAAAACAAAATATTCAAGGTGATGAAGAAAAAAAAATGCAACCCCAGACAAGCCCAGCAAGAGCTGGCTTGAGCTCCGGTTATTCGCGTACTTCCGGTTGTACGATTCCGAAAAATCCCGACAACGATAGCAGACGCATCTATTGAATTACTACGAAAATAATTGGCTAATGAATAACCGAACCCTTCACCGAAGATCAAAGAGTTTTTCGATCTTTTTAGGGGATGAAAGATATTATTGTTCGGGCAACACACAATTTTGTTCGGCAAAAAAGTCACAATGACGCAAACTACCCTGGACGCAAATAGACGCAGTGCTTTAACGTCATTTCCGGGTCTGTTGACTTGTCGAGGAGTCGGTTAAGAAGAGGGTGGCTTTGCGGAGGGTGGATCGCGCCAAGATCCTTAGATTTCCCAAGCGATTTTCTCGCAAAGTCTCGTCAGACCATTCATCGACGACGTGCCATGACTTCGTAGTGACTCGCACGAGCGTTTGCTTTCTCCTGCAGTCTTCTAAATCGAGTCACTGTATCTTTACCGGTGAAAGATCGACCCTATAAGCGCACCCCGAGGATTAAACGATCGGATGAATCGTTATTTATCGAACAATTGAATAAAACATTAAACGAACCCGAATAATGGTAACTGAAATGTTCTTCAAGGATTTTACATTTGTCATAATGACCTTGAAATGCTTCCCAGTAACTAATCATTATAACGAAGACCTCGAAGACGACGAATAGTCAAAATCGAACCCACAAGCTTCCGGAAGTTTTTATTCAAGCCTGCAGGTACGAGTAACAGGATATTATAGTTTTTCTTAGTTTTTATCCGTATTGTAAATCCCATTAGCCTTTCCATGAATTTCACGAAACATAGTAATTAGTGCTCCGTCAGGAACCGACGAGGCGTTTGTGCCTCGGAGTAATGGGATCGTCGCTGGGATGAAAGGGGAGGAGTGTGAAGGTCGAGTTCCATGTATCTGAAAAGACCCGACCTTCTACGCCCTTGTGGACAACGTAAGAGGGTGTTTGTGCGTCGTGGGGCTAATTATTCAAACAGCATCTCTACAGGTTCGGTCCATGCATGCTCACTCTGCTGCGCGCCGATAACTCGCGAGTCGTGGATGTCGAAAAGCAAAAGAGAGAAACTATGAAAGGTTGCTATTCAGGGTCGGATACATGTACAGAGTCATTAAAAAAAATAGCAGCGAAACCTTCCTCATTGTATGGGGCTTGGAAAACGGAATGATAAGTTCCTTTGTCAAAATTCATTCGAAACAAAACTAACAAAGTTGTGAGTAATTTACAGTGCGACTCAGAGCGCATGCGCGACAGCGAGAGTTCTCTCTCACGCGAGGGAGAGGCTTGCGCTGACGCACGCGCTCACCGACTTGCTGACGCTCGAGATGGTCGACGTTAAATCTATCACAGTTTCTTCATTTTTCCTCGTAACGAATTTTGACAAAGAAATTTATTGTTTGATTTTTTAAAATGCACAAGATGACGTAGCTTTCGAACGATATATTTTCAATCACCCGGTATCCCGGTACAGGGTCAGGCTAGTGAAAGCTTTGTCCAAAAAGGGATGGAGAAAGTCCTCCGCGTCGTATCATCCATCATTCTGTAAAACGTACGTGCGCGGAGCACAGGATGCTGCCTGTCTTCGCGCTGCTTTACGGATAATTGAGCGTTTGCATAGGGAAAATGTATTACGCGCGATATTATATACCGCGTTACGTATGTGAACGGTATTATATGTACATCCCTTGGAAATACGCGCTTGAAACTCTCCCGGTCCCCTGCACAGGAACCATCTCCTAATTACATTATTATTTCGTACTATTCATCAGGCAATATTAGTTTTTTTTCGTCATTATTACTTTCAACGATACGTTGAATAATTACAACCATGTACCAAAATTTCGGCCTCGTTGGCTTCGTCTCCCTCGGTTCAATTTCAGGGTGTGCGAATAATTCGTAAAAGCGAGTTATTAGGCCAGCACGTTTTTCCAAGTTTGGTTGATATTTCTTCCAAAATAACGATGAAAACGTGTTTTTTTTTGTGCTATGGGGCTTTGTCAGACGAGCATAACGAGACGAAAGCACAGAGGTACAAAGTCGCCCGGCTGATTTACAAGAACTGTTTTTCCAACGAGGTAACTCGATATTAACGAGGCTCAGGCGTCGCGATGCCGCAAAAGGATACAGAGAAAAGCTCGCGGCGTTTCAGAAGGATGTAACTGAGGGGGAGTAGGAAAAGCGAGAAGTACAGCCCGAGAGTTTGGTTTTCAAGTTCCCCCCTCTGGTGTCTCGAATGAAATTGACAAAGTTTGAGCACCTTGAGAAATGTAACGCTCGCGTATAAATTCGGCGGTGCCTTTGCGGAGCACGTAGTGAAATTGTTCGTAGCTTTTGTTAGCCTTTTGCCAAGAACGAACGAGAGCCGTCGCTTGGTAAATTTCGTTGTCGCGCAGGACGACTTGTTTCCCCTCCCATAATTCCCATTCGCTCGATCGGCTGCTTGTTTCCAGACGCTTTATTATATGCCGTACAGCCAAAGGTGCGATGAAACGTTCTCCGACACACACGTTCATTTCCAGTCACGAAACCAGCTGCGCCGAAAGTAGAGCAGAGTGGAATGAATTCCGTATTGTTTAATTCAAACAAGCCAAACATTTACGAACGATATTAATTCGAAGCCATCTCGCACGGTTTCTCCTTCCGTCGGCAGGTCGGACGAAAACTCTCGAGAATCGGTTCTAAAAGCAAAAGAGGGTTAAGCAGCCCCAAAGATACTCGAGAAGATAAATCCTCGAATAGCGTTTACACCAGAGGGTTGGGGGTGAAATCAATTTTGTCATTATTCGCTTGGTGAAACGTCGAAACTAAACGCTGTGAATTAGTATTCCGGTCGGGACGTCGAGAGCGTTTCTCGCGCTTTGGCACACCGGTGTGTACACAATGGCAGAACCGTTCGGCGTTGGAAAAACGTTTGGCCGAGAGCGAGCTCGGCAAAAGTAGGAAAATGCTCAGGGTCTCGAGCTGTTCCAGCATTCCGTTTTGCCTCGGCCTCAGATTTATAAAACTATCGTGAGAGCCAGCGCGTCTCTTCGTGCAAAATTAAGAACCCGTAACTCTGGCCGCGCACGCGAGGAAATTAGTATTCCGAGGATGCTGCCTTGGGATACTGAAGGATATTGCAGCCCCGAGGGGAGAGTAAGGTAAATAGATATTTTTTTTCCGTTCGAGTTTTCACTGTGACGCCAGGCTCTGTGCCATTTGCTTTGTTTTCGCGGGAAGAGCAGGGAAGTCTTACCGGTTGTACATTGAAATTAATGCCCGCATTGAAAGGCTATTAACGTCAATGACCAGCACGACCCGGCTCTATTTGTTCTGCTCTCTATTCTTCTACCGGAAGGGAAGACTTTCATTTCTCTTCGACTTTTGATTACCTTGAATCCTGACCTCGACGAACAAGTCATCAGCCCTCAGGACCCGGAGTTCGCCAGGCTCTACTTGATTCGCCTCATCCCGGTACGAAATGGGAAAGTTTCATCAATTGCCCATGGAAATTACTTATTTTGTTTCCTTCTGATACGAATCGAAAGACAACCAAGCCTCGAACCTCCAGAGACCGAATGAAACTAGGAAAATGACCTTGAATACCGATTTCACGAGCAGGTTCGTTAGTCCAACTCCCGCTGTAAAGAGCAACCTGGATTTCGTCGTACCATCGAGGAATCCAGTCACCAGCGGGTTCGCCAGATCCCGTTTCATCTCCCGGTCCAATCGCTTGAGTTTGAAAAAGGACCGTGGATTCTGCCTCACTGGTTCGGAATTCTGATAGAAATAACACGTTTCGCTTTGCTCCACTCCGATGTACGGTAATCGCGGTCATAATGATGGGGAGAACGTTCGCGAGATATCGGAGCTTAATGCCTCATATTGGAAAAGCTATCGATGCTCGGATAACCATTGGCCTCTACCATTGGCAATCTGCGCGTCCGATATGGAAGGATCAACCGGCGGAGTATTAATCCCAAAATACTCGTATAATCGTTACATAGCTGATTCGGTGTCGCATAGAAGCCAGAACCCGGTGCGTTACTGAATCAGCCTTGATCGTCAGGTGTATGGTCCATGATATAACCGACGAAGCGTGCTCTTCCAGCGGAGAGCCAGGATCATTCCCAGCCGTTGGATACGCCAGTAGTGCATGATGCGGGATATTGAGTTTACATTATCCGCCCCGGGTGGTACCGTTAAAATTACGATATCGGTGTATCGATATGGTTTCGTCGTACCTCCGGGGCTTTTCAGGCCAAAGTACGAGGCCGCCCATACCCGCTCTTCCTCCCGACTATGGACCAGCCTCGCGCGCCAGTTTTGCATGAAAAAAATGGCACCAATGGCGACTACGTTCAGCCGCAAGGTCGATAAGAACCCCACGGGGCTAAAAGATCATTTCGTCAAGGTCTCCTTTGTCATTGCGGCGAGATTGGATACGGAGGAGATGGGACTGAAGGGGTCAAAGGACCTCTGGAAAAGTGATTATGCTCCAATGTCTTTTTCATTGTTTACCGTGCATCTTTCGTTCAAGAAGTTTTTCCTCGTCCGGAGGCTGATACCGGAGATGCTCGATGATCAAAAGACAATTTCCCGTGATGGATCGCGGCTTTTTCGATCGCGGGACTTTGGACCCGTTTGAAACGTCGGGATGCTGGGGAAAATTTTGAAAATCACGTGGATAAGTTTATCGGACGAAGGTCGTTTATGTCTTTTGCTCGAGGTAAAGCGTGACCTGCTAGTTTCTTTTCAGGCTTTAATCGAAATAATTCATTCTCCATTTTCGCGTCTCCGTGGCGAATGGATTCTCTCTCGTTTCGAGGGGGGACAAAAAGGAGCGTTTCCTCCGAACCTCGTAAAATTTCGATTGGTTCACCGTTCTCCGAGCAATACCGAATATTCCGAATTTCATATGCAGCATCCCATATCGAAGATGAAAAAGGAATATCGAAGCCGTATATATGATACGAAATCGCCGGTAATATCAGTTCCCTCACTTTCTGTCTCGTCGGCATTCGATGTATAAGAGACCATGGTCAGCGGGTATAATAGGAAAAATTCGAAATCATCCCGCATAGGCGCAATGTCAATTTCTTTATGATAATTCAATTTTTCGTTATGCCCCGAAGATTCTTCGAGAGTCCTGCTTGCTCCTCTCGAATATCTCCGCCATGCCTTCTGCGAATATTGAACGCATAAGGTCAGGTCTTTGGCCGATTTGCAAGAGGGAATATTATCGACATCATACGCGGAGGAAAATAAGATCTTCGATGAACGAAAAATATAACGCCGAAGCCGAGGAATTTATTTTTATCGGCGGTCCACGAGTCCGATATTTATTTTCCATCCTGAGGCACTTTTTTTTCGAAAATTGCCGAGGTATTGCGAACTTCGATTCTCGAATATCTTTTATCGGTTTTTTTCATCCTCATTCTCATCGACAGACAGCATGTCTTTCGTCGAAGGAATTTTGACCATCTTGTTCGTGATGACGTCCTTCAAGCTTGTCTCCCGATCAAGCTTTCAAGCCTGAATACGTATGTAAAAGGTTCAATCAGAACGGCTACTAGGACGTTATTCGATTTTTTGATGATTCCTTAGAAACTTTTTTTACTCATTTTGAATTTTTTTTCGCCGTTTTTCTCTCGATTTAGTACCAGTAAAAAAGGAAGCTGTATTTTTTTTTTCGCCTTCGCTACGATAATAAAAATGGAGGTCCAGAGTGCAATCTCGATGACTCGCCATTTCGCGAACGAAGGGAAAAAACGTACGATTTCACACCTTTGCGAAAACGAAATGGCGCCCGGCGAATGTTGTTTCTTTCGTGATCGTAAAAAAAAAATCTTACTTCATTCCTCTTTTCGCTCATACGTTTCTTTCTCGACTCGGTCTTTATTGTTTTTTTTTATGCAATATCTCTACACGTTTGCCTTGCTGTTGGCGATATTGAGAAGCGAGCGTGTCCGCACGATCCTTCCGAATTATATATGACTGTATTTATATATATATATATATTTATATCAATACGAGAAAACCTATAAAAACTCGTATATTGTTGCAACTTCGAGCATGTGTATGTCTTTTTCATTCTGGATCTCCTGAACACCAGAAGAAACGAGGACACGTTTTACTGCGGGCCATCTATCGGTCCGAGGAAACGACCAAATGGAAGGAAAACACTAACAATTGTATAAACGTTCAGGAAACTCCTCGCGTTACGATGCCTGCGTATTTTCAACGAAAAACTAAAGTTTTTTTTCAATAAAAATGTAGGTTTGCAACGCATACGAGAAAGCTGTCGAAAGATCTTTAATTCCAACAATAAATTCATCGCAACTATCGTGATAATCGTTGTCATTCTTGCAATTATTATTATGCAATCACAAATAAAATTCGTCCGACAATGATTTTTATTATTATAATAAATTTTTGAAAAACTCATCGACGGTGTTTTGAGGGATTTTCGGGGCTATCTTTCCCTCGAGTCGAACGAAAGAGCAATTTTCGTCTAATCTTCAATAGAGCGTGAAAGAATTCGGGCTGTAATGACCCGCGGGGGCATTAAATTTCCGCTCAATTATGGCGAGTCATAACACAGCCATAACGTTCATGAGCGATCGTATAATGTACGAAAAAAATGTCCTCCCCCGAGCTTGGATGTAATAAACCATGTCGTACGGTCGTTCGATGGACGCGAGAGGCTCTAAACGCACTTTGCGAAATTTCCAGCCCTTTTGCAAAAGCTCCAAAGGAAATTGGGAGAAAGAATATGCGCGTGGAGGCTGCTCTCCCGCGGAAATTCGTGCTCAACGACCGAAGCGATTTTACGGGTGATAGCAGCGCGCGAGCGCATATAAAACCTCAAGAGAGAGAGGAGGGGGAAATCGCCGAGCGGCCAACGACGCTGTCGCCCTCTCGCGGAATAGTACACTAAAAGAGAACGGGGAAAACGCTCTAACGCCGGGGTAAATTAGTTCCGGAAACTATTTCGAAGCCGCATTAAACGTCCGGCGTATTATCTAGCACAGAAGGTATATATACCTTGTATATAAACCTTGGAGAGTCCCCTGGCTGCTCCTTGTCCTGTCTATTCGACTTTTCGACTGGTCCTTTCGAACTGTCTCACCGTTTCTCTTCTACGGTTCTCCCTCTCCTTAAAATCACAACGGAATTCTCCTTTAATTAAACGAATGTATATATACATTAGAAATATCGATTTTACAAATGGCGGACGATACCGCCACGACCTTTTCACCAGGATGTTCCATTTGAGGTCAATGATCGCCGAGAACCAAGTCCCCAGAAATCACTGAACGCATAACGCTCGTAAAATGTTAACCCTATGCGTTTGTCTTTCGATAGGATCGAATTCGTCAAATTCATTTTATCATTGGACAGTTCTTTTTTATATCCCGCACTCAGGCTGGCAAGGAGCGCTTGTGGGATGGCCTTGACCCCTGACATCCACAGGCGTTTTTTTTTTAAAAAGGGTGTCTAACGTAAATCACTGAAATTTGAAATAATTACTGCAAGCGGTAGTCCAAAGATAGGCGTCAACGCGACAAATTGAATTTCAAATTTGGGAGCATGATTTTCCCAAAAATTCCAGTCTTTCCACGTTACCCCGAAAAGAATTGTTCATAAAAATCTCAAGTCTAAATCATGAATGAGGTGTCGATTGAAGGAAAATTATCAATACAGCCAGATATTTTTTTAACAATTTCCAAAAGACTTTCCGAAATTGTGGTCCCCCACTTGGATGGTCTTTTTTCAAATTTTTTTATAAATTCAGGAAAACAATAATGTACAGCACGATTTAATTAAATTTGGCTTCCGAATGTATCCCAGAAATTTATTCGATTGAGAGATAAAGTAGGATCCCTCTTTTCGATCTTATTCGTGCGATTTCCCGAGGATCAATGGAGCATACGTCAATACGACAGTTCAGGCGTTATTCATTCGGGGATAAGATTTGCAGCCTGGCCCCCTCGGCAATAAGGGTGGCTATTGGCGCAAGGCTATTCATTCGAAATATCGCAAGTTGCTAATTAACCAGCCAGATGGACACGCCGTTTGCGGTAGTATCGGCTTAGTCGGCCAATAAGTCCGCCTCGTATATTTCTCGGACTTTCCACCCCTCTATAATATGGTCCATGGTAACCAGAGCTCGTAAGATGAGGCTTCACTAATACGTGCTAGTTGGTGGTCGCTACCGCATTCACAGCTTATACGCTCCTGCCGGGCATTCACTTTGATTTTGTTAATGAAAATTCAAATTGTTCAAAGACCTGTGAAATTAAGAACCTAAGAAATTAAAAAAAATTCCAACTATCGCACGGGATACAATTGGAAAATTTACCAAGAGACAGTATGGCACAAAAAGCCTTCCAGCTTCGTCGTTTTTCGAGCAATATTAAAATGATCGGGACATCGTCAAGACAAAAAACAAATTAACAATTGAGATAATCGTGGGGGTAGAAAGCGAAAATCGCGTAATTCATACGGATTAAGCTTTTATCGTCGTTTTAAATTAATATTTCCCCCCTTTTCGTCCTGTTTCAGGTGATCAGTGAAATTTACGAAAAGGTGACTCCGAGTCGGAGTTTAGTACGAGGTGAATGAGAGGAGGACATGAACTACTCGCAAGGTGAGTTGATTGCTTGTTATTCTATGTTAAATTTATTATTACAAGAACACACAGGTGTTTTTCACTTGGTTATTAGTGTCACTATTGTTACTGTTTTAATGACTTCAATTCATATCGTGTAGAGAACGATAATAACCTATGAAGATGATGAGAATAATTATGACAACGATAAAAATTATCGTCGTCGATGATAAAAATGAGAATAAAATTACCGAAACCAGGGATCGAAGAATACTTTAATCCAGTTTTGTTTCTGGTATCTCGGAGCAATTATTTTTTGAACGAGGGTTAATAAAAAATACTTTGCCGGATTATAATGTGAATGGCACGTAATTACATGAAACGGACCGTTCCGTAATCGGCTGTCGAGGACGATTAACCAAGTCGAAGCTTTTCCATTTTTGAAAGCGTTAGTTGCCAATCCACGATTTTCGTTGGTTACGTACGGGAAGAGTCCGAGAATCAACTCAGCTAATTAAATACCGCTAAAACTGCTAAACAAGTTACAGTGGCAATCTACGTGGGTCGAATAGGCAATTCGTCGCGTCGACTTTATCTCCGCATGGCGCTCTTTCTCGCCCTAAAATTCCCGATCTAATTTCGCAACGCGCGACATTTTGCACGTTCATCCCCTTTTCGATCAGTCCTCGGCGATAAACAGGAAAAAATCTCGAAACTATACGAAACGCGAATGATCGTCATCCAGATGACGTTTCGAGCGTAAAAAAATACGAAAAAAATAAAATGCGAATATTTATTATTCCAATAAAAATAGATTATTCGATATATTTATTTTTTATCGCATATGTTGATAAAATATACAGAAACGATTCAAATTCAGTTGTATCATGGTGTGATATACATTCACCAATGAATTTCCGACGATTGAAAAATAATTTTCCATTTCGTGAGTATAAAAATTGGCCAATTTGATTTTCGAGGGTATGCACCGCGGAATACCGCGAGCTTCGTAGCTCCAGAGACGAAAAGAGGATTAAACAATCGTAGAAATAACGACGATAATTGGCTAATGCAAAATTCATCTAGCAAAGTCGTAAAAAAATTGCAGCGTGTCTAGATGCGCTGCTTTATCGCTCTCCACCCTCATTTTCATCCCCCTTCTTTCCCCATCTCCCTCCCTCCCTTGATGTATCCTTCCCGGGTAATTTTTTTCATTTTTTGTTCCCTCGCTTCTCCTCACATATGACGCGTATTCTCGTGGTTTTTCGTGCCAGCAATACACCGTCACGTACGAGCGTTAAGCCGAGAATTTCTCGACGATGGACCGACCATGGCAATTCATCGTGGCTGGAAATGACGATTCCGCGTGGGCCCCCAACCCCTTACGGACTCCGATCTGGCGCCATCGTGCGAGATAGAAACCGGTGACGCTCTCTCCAACGCGGGGGTTAATAAACTTTCGGATTAATTTGAGTAATTTCGAACGTCGTTTCGCGAAAGTATATATTTTCGACGGTGTGTGAGCGGCCGACGTGCGAGGGTCCCAGGCGTTATATTATCATTGGACAATCTCCAATCTCATCCCCCTGCATTATTCCTCGAGCGCTAACCATTTTTTCTCCTTCTTTTTTTTCAAAATGAAAACGAATTTATCGCGCGATCCAGGAACGACCATCAGAGCGAATGAGGATCGGAGATGGACTTCGAAATTGCTTCTCGAGTCTCGTCAATTTTCTAGGAGTACTTTTTTCGAATTAACTGTATTTATCTACTTTTTCAAAAGATTAATGAAAAAAAAAGATGATGCCGTTTGCGTACGATCGCGCACGTTAGCTCGTTTCCTAAAGTCGAGAACGGATTTTTTGTCGATTTTGTAGGTTCACTTTTATTTTATTCAGATTAATTCATCCCGGAGTTTGTCCCGAACGAATGTAGTCGATCGATCAATTGATATTTTTCAAGGAAAACTCAAAAAAGGAGATGTCGATCGTTGCAACCTTGGTGGTATTTTTCGTTGACATTTTTCTTTTTTCGTTTCCACAAAAAAACGTTCATGGAGTGTAAACGCCAACGTCCACTTTTTATAACGACAGAATAATCTTTACGCAATCGAGGGAAAAGTCTTGCTTTACCTTCTTGAAGATGCCACGCTATCGCGCCATGTTCTCCTTGGGTGTGCTCAGCCTCTGTACCTCGACTTGAGGAAAATGAATGGTAACATTTATTTGTAACGTTATTCTTGCAGTTAGTCCCCTGTCTTTCGACTAATTGCCTTGCTACCGTTGCTTTCCTTGCTGCGTCGTCTCTGACTTTGCCCTTCCCATGTTTCTCTCATCCCTGTCTCTTTTTTTTCTCTCTTCGAGGTGAGTCTCCGTTTTTCCTCTTTGTTCCAATTGCTCGTTTCATTTCGCGTTAGATGCAACGTGAAATGCTTCTCGCACTAAGCTGAGGGTGAACGCGCGGGCTCTTTCACGTGTACCTAAGCGCATCTCTGGGCATTCAAATGCTAATACCGCCATTAGGAAACTCTCCGAGCGAATATGACCGCGTAACCGCGGGAAGAATTACTCCGGAATTTGAAATAATTCCAGCCGACATTTTTCTTCGCAACGCGAGGAGAAAAATCATTTTTCACCGCGAGACATAGCACCGTGTACGTTCGATGGAAAACCTTACAAATTGCGGATTTTCCGCCTCATTAGTTCATTCAATGAACAGGAAACCACCCTCGATTTTACCGCTCGCTCTCCGAGATAAAGACTCCGAGGCAGGATTTTTTTCTTTGCTTCAAACTTTTGATTCTCGGTCCTTCGTTGAAAATTCAACTGACGATCGAAATTCGATATGAATCAAGTCGGTGTAATGACGTAAAAGTTGAATGGAGAATGGAGCTCGTGCCTGTCGGATAATTCGACGCAAAAATTGAATTTTGGAACGTTTGGCACATTTTTTTTTAATTCGTCAAAAACCTTTTTGGTACTGTTACTTTTTCAGAAATACCGTGTCTCGCGTATGATTGATTTTTTTCCGAAAATATTTTTACTTTCTCATTGCTGCTGGAATCTGTCAGACGTCTTTAAGCAGAGCCTTCAAATCGATAAAATATTGACGCAATCGAGAAAGAAAAATGAGTCTCGTACGTTCGCTGCTCATATAAAAAAAGATCGCATAGAAACACTATTTATTGATTCCGGCTCCAGGTAGGACAGAAAAAAATTCAGATCGAAGCTACGACTAATGCAACAGCAGTTTACTCGATAATGAAACTAAAGAGAAATTAAGGAGAGAAAAAAAATGGAAAAGAGCTTCACAACGAAATCGGACGTTAAGGGCGTTAATAACATTATCGAGAATATATTCGGGGCCAGGACGAAAAACTCATTATAATTTTTCCATTGTCGTTCGTTTGCTCTCAAAGTGTTTTACGGTCGTCCGAACGGAGTAAGTTTGGCGTTGACCGAAAAAAAAAAAAAAAAAATTCCACCGCTGCCAAACTCAAAGAGAATCGCGAAATAAGGGAATTTCGGTTGGGAAAAAATTACCTCTCTTGTATTCAAAAGACCAACACCGAATGAACAGAACAGCGCCGGTGTAATTGATTTAACTTTTGAAAATAAAGAGAAGAAAAAAAAACGAGAAAAAAAAGAATTATCGACGAAAAAGCAGGATGGACAGTCAGTAACAGAGGGACTCTTCATCCCCCTTCGACCTGGCGGCCATGGAGAGCACGAGCGTCGCGTTACTGAACGCATGGCTGGCCGAGCGAGAGCACGTTGATGCTACCTGGATGCTGAATGATCCAACCGAGTCTGCATTTTCACCCCCTCCTACCCCTTCACCTTCCTTCTAATGGAATTATCTCCGGCTTCGTTCTCCGTGCTCGAGTCAAAGGGGATAATTTTTGTTCTTCTTTTTTTTTTCATTTTCAATCCTCACTTTTTACGTCTCACTCCCCAGCGACAAGTTTCCCGGTCCCTTTGGTGCTCGATAATTATTCGGACGATCGTTTCGCGAGGAAAATTTTGTCGGACGTATCGGTTACACGGGGGATGAGAACGAACGCGAGAAGCCAAAAGCCGAATGTCATATTTTCGTTTTTTCTTTTTGTGACAACATTTTATAATCGCACGAGTCGAAGCTATTAAATAAGGCGATTATTTGCGAATTTTACTCTGACCCAAAGTTCCGAGGGGGCTTCGCGCTAAAAATCGATTGTGCAACTAAAATTTTACCGTCCAGGGAATGGGATAAGAATTTTCGGGAATACGCCGGAAATAAGGGTTGATGAGGCTTTTGCGGTTCAACGTTGTTATTGATCTTGGTTTCTTATCAACTTCCGCAGCAGACGAACTAACGAGAAACTCGAGAGAAAAAAACGAAAATCGCAGACGAGCGATTTTTCAATCGGTTAAGGGTTGAAACGGGGGTTTATATATTGTAAATACCCCGTAATCTAGCGACATGGGACGGCACTCGCTTCTTCATTACCGTCGTCGGTACTATTGTTCCCTCGGTATAATTGAATTCCCAAGACAGTCGGATCTCTACTCTCCATCCCTTCCTTTCACCCCTCTCTCGCCAACCCTCCTGCGCTCGAATCTTTCCTTCTGTTCCTGGTCTGTTGAACCCGAACCCGTCTCCTCCAACATGTTCGACTTGGTCCATTCTATTCGCTTATTCCGTCAGCATTCCCTTTGCTCGTCGGCGTCGCCGTTGGTCCTGAGCAAACCTAGAGCTTTTCCAAACGGAATCGAGAAGCTCCGATTCATCTCATTCACGAGTTAAGAACGAGAATATCGCGCTCCAGAAACCGCAGATGCGGCAAAGCAGTCGGGATCAGATGTTCGCCGATATCTCGGCAATAACAATTGGCCTTTCGGTGTATGGAAACTCGCGAAACTTTTTTACTGTTAATTACCCGTGCTGCTGCGTCAGGCTCACGTTTTTCATCCCCTAATTCCGTCCTCCGACAAACGCGCGAGATTTATCCAACGATTCCATCTTCCTTCCTCGTTTTTCTTTTCATTTTTGGAAATGTCATTGCAAAGGTCATAATACTTTTGGGTGAGTGCCTTTTCATATGCGTATCTTATATTCCCTAATTATTGGCATTTTTTTCCCAGAAGATATGCGCGAGTACGAATATTCTAAGGTCCAAAGTCGAGTTTAATCTCTAGAAAATCTTAAAAGAAAACCTTCATTGGTTACCCCGAACAAATGAAGTGCCAGTCCTGAGGAACAAAGGCCGTCAATGTCCAAAATGAAATTCGAACGTTGCCCGACCTTCCCAAACACGCGCTCGTCCTTCTATTAACGATAACCAACGATCACTCGGACAAAATCCACTCGGCAAATATGGCTTTTGGCGGGTTAACGGTTTAACTCACGAGCGTTATAATCGCAGTGTCATTGCTCTCCAGATTCCCTCCCGATGCTTGCGGGATTCGTCGAGTGTTATGACCGATAACCTTCATGAAGATTTGTCAATAACATTGTTGGGTATACCATAGCCTAACTGCCGAGGGATGCTGCAATTGATGGCCGCATCGATTGTTCACGCCTCCGTTCTGCAACATTCGTCGAGGAACATCGGACTACCTGGATAGACCCCACGCCATCGGCCCCTCTCCCTTTTCCCCAACAGTTTACCGATAGATTTCCGCACTGATCTGTATCCCTTGTCGTCCGGACCATCAAAAATCTGCCAGTGACAGACGATTTCGAGCATGAATGTGTGGGTATCAATGTGTGTATGAGTAGCAAGCATTGCTCGGTACTTTGGTATTCCGAAATTGCAATAACGGTGACGGTGATTACCCAACATTTTTCCCACCCTATGGACGTTTCACGTCGTCGAATCGCTACAATTGCCAGGTCCTGATTAACCGACCATTTTTCGATAATCATCCAGCAGACTGCGACGAAGAGCAAAATGAACTCCGATGGAAGAATCCTGTCCCATAACAAAAACCAAATGGAGAGATAGCAACAAAGGACGACGAGTTTTGGGGGATGCTGCACGACCTTGCGATTATAGTAGAAGCTAGCAAATCTATCCAATGGACCAGTGAGAGGCTGGCAATTGTGCCTGATTTATTTGCGCTCTTTGACTCGAACCGGGTGGTAATCGGATGATCCAAGACGCCATTATCTTAGATAAGTAACTGATGTGGTTGCGTTTCTGTCGACAGATTCGAGCGGAACACGCGTGTTCTTGATGGGGCTTGCTTGCACAGAATTAAGTCTATTCACGAAATTGCTCTCTCGCATTATGCAGGATCACAGCCACTCGTGGATTCACGGCGAGGTTGTGACGGTTGCCCCGGTAATCCCATCGTTTCGCAGCATCCTCACTGTCAAGAATGACAAAGCGGAAACACCCTATGAGAGATTCTTGGACTGCCGCGAACTGCCGATTGGTATTTCAGGTTGGGTATTCAAAGACGCTCGCACATTGCCACCAGCAGACCGACTCGAACGATTCAGGCATGGGCACTTGTTGTGAAGGGTGACTCTCCTCCGTTGGGTATGGGTTACCAGCACTGTCTTGGTGCGGATCTGAGCATCTATTGTTCGGTCTCCTTCAACCGAATAGCTTCCAGATATCGCGAAGCAATTACGATGGAAACACCAATCAAGGGATATCGATAACTTATTTCGGTTATCCATTAAGGGGGTGTAGATATACCGGATGTCGCGGAATTGGATATCAATCATTCCGATAAAAATATTATTATAATTATCGATAAATAACCTGTTGAAAACATACCCTTTCACGCGTAAAAAGGTTTCCTCTTGTAAGCACACCTAACAATTGAAAAATCCTTAAGGAGAACTTGTTCTATGAAAAATGTCGTATGATACTGAGTGAAAAGTCAAACGCCAAATGACATTAAAGTCTACTGACAAATCCGTCAAGAAGCAAAAGTTTACTCCACCCTCGGCCTACCTGGGAAAACGCACCCTCTTTTGTGCTGCAGATTGATCGCATTGCGTCGCAAAAAAAAAATTGAAACCTCGCGTATTATCAGTCGTAAAAATTCCTTCGGCAAATTCGCCATTGAACGGGGTGGCGCAGGCCGCTACACACTCGAGTTTTACCGAAGGACGATCAGGGGTGCGTGAGGGTGAGAGCGAGCGATATACAAAAGGGTGAAAGGTTGACGCGCGTGAAGAAGGTAAGGAGCACGGCAGCGGGGTTGCGTCGTTAAGATAGCCAACGTTTTAGGTTCGCCCGTAGTGCTCTTAATGAAATTTAAACGGTCGAGACACGGAGCACGAAGAATTGCAAAAAGAGGAGGCCGAGTGGCTGAGGGTTGAGAGATTGCACGGGGTTGTACGAGGCAACCCTTATCGAGAGCGTGTCGCCCAACTTCTGTTATATACACAGCGCACCCCTTTCCCTCTCTTCTGGGGAGCGGTGACTAATCTACCCTCGCCGTACCTTGTCTTTCGTTACCCTTTCCTCACCCTGCCAACCCCTCTCTCCAGACTCACCTGTGCCTCTGACTGTTTCTTCACTTTTGAATTTTTCAAGCAACATCCCAGCTAGGCTACAAGGATAGGATCACAACAATTTTATAAACAAATATTTTCGGTAATTATCCATTGTCTCTTTTTCGGCAATTTGACTTTTTTCGTTCGTTGATATTTCGCGTATCAACGCGACTTTTCGAATCGAGTCGAAAATCGTGACTCGTTCCTCTGTCCCATCAGGAAGATCGAGGGGCTCGATTCCACCCCTTTGACTCTCGTTAATTCGGGGGTGAAACTCAACGTGAACCGATGCTATCCACCTCGAGGCTCTACTGCGTACCTGGTGACTCATTCGGAGCTATTGAAAGTTTCGAAAAGCAATGCAACACGAAATGCTCCTTTCGTGTTGAAATTCAAATTAATGGAATAAAAAATCATTTCATTTCCGATTATTATACTGTTTTTCAGTGAAGGTTTTTGAAGTTTTGTTTTAAAGCTTTTATCGTCGATATTTATCGTCGAATTCGATTTTAAAAACACAACCAAATGTGTTGTTCAGCGAGCATGTAGAATCATCCCGGGAGATTTATCTGCATTAAAAAAAATCGCTATCAATCACGACGGATTTTTAAATATCTTTGCTTTTTTTTCGACGATTTTAATCGCAGGCGTACGTATTATCCGTGTGAATGCTGGTTGATTTTCATTGTACGGCCGAAAATGTGGTAAAACCTCCGGGGTTGAAAATAACTCTGCGAAACATCGGAAAAACTTTGGCATAACTCGAAAATACATTTACAAAAATGAACAAACGGACTTGGCGTGAAGAAAAATCACTAAATATTCCATTCCATCGGAAAACATTAAGATCAAAAAGACGAAAAAATTTATTGAATAAATATCAATTCAACATTGCTACTAAATTATAATCATACCAAAAAGCAAGTTTTTTTTTGTAATTCCCTCGCTTTCAAAACGCCCTGAATATTTTTTTTTCGTTCCCCATAATACTTTCCAACGTCCAAAGGTTTCCTTTCATTCAGGATCCAAACGCAAAATAAAAAAAAGGAAAGATTTCAAATCGAAATTGACTGCAAATGGATCCGATTGAATTCGACCATTTTGTCCCATTCGATCGCGAATTTTACTCTCGAATATTTTATTTCAAGCCCGTCGAGTTGTCTCAACGAGAGACAATCGACGAGTGGAAAAAGAGAGAAAGAAAAAGGCGAAAATGTTCGAAAAAAAGTGGTAAAATAAATTCACGTATTTTGTGCAAGCGACGAAACGTATTGTGCCTTGATGAAATTTCTCTGATGCAAAGTATCATGTGGCTTTTATAACTTTTCGCCGACGAAATTTCATCGAATGGAGGAGCAAATATTGACGGAGCGCCGAACAAATTAATCAACTATCGACGCATTTATATACTCTCGTATCATCGTCATCGCCACAATCATCATCGTCATCATCGTCGTCGCATTCATTTCCTCGACGTCATTTGTTTTCGTTATTTTGTTCATCGATCTCGTTTCACCTTCCGCATGAATCGCGCCGAACTTTTCCATGCGTTTCACGCAATTAAATCGCACCACAGAGATTCGCGAGTACTGCAGTATTGCATTGAATCGCATACAAATCAAATGTACTATGATTTTCACTCTCTCTCTCTCCCTCTCTGTCGTTTTCCGTTTGTCTCTCTTTATCTTTCTCTTCTCATTCTCTGTGCATACAGGTCACTGTTTGTAGACTAACGAACGACTGAAGGGGGATGGGTTTTCGAGCTTGTTGAAATTTACAATGTGCATTGGGTGGCGATAATAGATTACTCTCAGTAGAGCACAAATCGATTGAGCGGCGATAGCAAATGAGTTACGAAATCCATAGATGAATTTTAACAATCGAAACTAATATATAATGTAGTGACGTTTGCTTGACGAGGCAAAAATGACACGCAATTATACATGTGTGTGTGTTTGTGTGCGTTTAAGTCATACGTTAATTTCAGGAATTGTTTCACACTCGAAATCATCGATACCATTGTTGATTTAAATTTAACCACGAAGGATTCACCACGTTTTCAGTAATGGAATGAAAATCAACGAGTATTCACACCGACGACACGTATACCTACGTATTTTTTCCTCACCGCAGAACAATTTCGCAGGATGATCATTTTTTGTACTCGTGGAATAAAATGTGGATTTTTTTTATCGTAAAAATGTGAGGTGAAATATATTTCGATGATGCGGTTTTGCGAGGCTGGGAAACGACGAACTCTTCTAAGGAATGGTAAATACCAAAAAAAAACCTCAGAATACCAGTTTTCGGGAAAAAATCGACAATTTTTCGTATTTTTGTACTCCGGATTGGATCCGCCATTTTGAAGCTATATTTATACGTTTTATTTATATATTTCGATAATCAATATATATGTACACGTTCGAATACAAATTAGGTTGCATTTGAGGGTAAGCAGAGTGCCCTCCGTAAAAATAAAATTTCGAAGATTAATCTCGATGAAACGGAATAAAAGAATAAGAATTTTATGAACTACCGAGTGCCACTGTTATTTCGTCTCTCCGTTGGATCTTACGGAAGTGCGAGCCGGAAGCCATTCACGATTGTTAAAGTGTCGTTTCAATGGCTTCGATTTCTAGCCAAAAGCCACCTTTAGCCGTAAAGACGAAGCTGCTCGCACTTAATTCAAGCGGCACGCGTGTTTTGAGAGCTGGCTTCAAGCGGCACTTTGACAGGAGATGGAAGAGGAGAACCTTCGTTTCGAGCAGCGCAAATCTGTTCCCAATGCACATTCTGGGTCCAAGGCCGAAAGAAATATGCGCCAATGGATCGACCTGGTCTTGACCGGTCTTCATGAATCTCTCGGGATCAAACGCGTCCGGATTGGGAAAATATTTCGGATCCCTCTGCAAGGAGTAAACGGGAATCCAAACGTTGTCACCAGGTTGGAGAACGACGGGTTTGGCGCCTGGAAATGCCGGCGGCAGCTCGTACGTTTTAACGCATTGCCTGTCGAGAAAATTGATAACCGGATAAAGCCTAAGGGCCTCGTTCACAACCGCGTCGAGATATCGCATTTGATTTATGGCGTCGTAAGTCACATCTCCATTCGTCTCCTTCGAGATCTTCTCGATTTCGTCGCGCAATGTTTTCTGGATCGCTGGATTAACGGCTATTTCATGAGCGACGAAACACATGAGACTCGCCGTGGTGTCGAATCCACCCAAGAAGAAGACAAACGCCTGCGAGGTCATTTCGCGCATGCTGGGCTTTGGTCCAGCCCTGGATTCGTCATCCCGCGATTCCATCATCAATTGCAGCATATCGGGTCTGACGATTCCCTCGCGGGTCCTCGTCTCTATCGTCTCTCTCACGATATTCTCAAAAACCGTTGCCACCTTGTCACCGATGAGTTTGACATTGAAGAACTTTGAGACACGAGGAAAACTCCGCAGCGCGAAGAATTTCAGCGAAGCGACACCCTCAAAATCAACGGCCTTTCTGCCAAGCAGGTAAAATTCGTTGTTCGGATTTCTCATCGAATCGACGTTTAAGCCAAAGGCGCAAGTGGCTATAACATCGTTCGTGTATCTCGTGAACGCGTCTTTCGATTCAATGACGTACGGCTTATTCGTGGCTCGATCGGCAACGAAATCGGCAAAATTTGACGCGCAATCCGACATGAGCCTGAACATTGCCCTCATCTTGCTGCTGGTGAAGGCTGGAGTCAGTAAATTCCTCATCGTTTTCCATTTATCGCCGCGAAGCAAAAAGAGATTATTGCCCATGAGAGGTTCACGTGTCGCGTCGACGAAGCCACGGTGATCGACGAAATGATCAAAGTGCTTGATCGTTACATCTTTTATCAGATCCAGCGATCTTAATATCATCATCGGTTCACCAAAGTCGTAAAACCCGACGTACTTGGCCTCGTCGTTGAGCTTGTAAACTTTGTCGACGATTTCGGCAAACGGACTCATCCTGAATATAATAGGCGCCATGTTACCAACAATCGGCAAAGGCTTTTCGTGCAATACACCTAATTTTTCGAGTTTGTTCAATTTGCGAGAGGAAAAGTAGAGAATCGCAGAGAGTCCCGCGAGTAGAGAAAGGACAAGGTGAAGCCACTCCATTTTTTGTTTCCACTACGCTTTATTTTCATCCCTCGAAGATGCCGTCGCCGATTACCGTAGAATTTCTGTTTCTAACGCACTTTCCACTTACGAACAATCGTTGAAGACTGATTCACGTTGCGAAAGTAATTCTCGCTCGAAGTTTATACGTCCTTGGAGAGACGAGCGATGATAACGGAGAGTCCTCAGATAGAGTCCAATTCGACCGGAGAGGGGGGAAGAGATACCGCGAAAACGCGAGAGACAGAGTGTGCGAAAGAAAGAGACACACGCACGGACTGATTGCAGTGGTCCAATCTGCGTATATCTGCTCATTAAGCGTCTGTGTCATGTATGTGTGGTTAAGATAATCCATTCTCAATAAAAATTGCTCGCAAACAAAGTCTGTTTACTTCGCCGGTAAAAATACGTGGATAAACTTCGAATATTGTACGATACATTCTGGGTGTCCTAAAATTCGATGTTAATAATGCAAAGTCAGATTCAGGATGAAATTCCGAGTCGAAATGTATTTCAGCGTTTTCTCGTACGATCAAAACTTGACGAGTTATCGACGGTCAAAGTTTGGTCCAATGGAACGCGCGCCCTCCCTTCTCCTGCCGACGCCGCGCGAATGCACGCCTCCTGTTGGTTCAACTATATCGTTTGACAACTCCGCGGGGGTTCGTCCGATCGAAAAGTGCTCAAAGACATTTCGACTTGAAATTTTATCGCCAATGTAGCAGTTAATTTAACAGCATTCGGTTTTTGGAACGCCCTGTATATATCCTAAAGTGGTCCCCCGCATCTCAGCGCCTTCTCAGCACCGCTGGCTCTGTCTCACCACTGAGAACATCGGGATCAACGCGAGATTGTTATCACGACCGAGTTGGTCATTCTGTTTCTATTTCTCTGTGTATCTTTTTTTTCCACTCTTCTGAAACCATCCTTCATTTATATTCCAAGAATAATTATAACGCCTCGGATTTTATACGGCAATAAAATTAAAATAAAATTGAGGAACGATACGATGAAGAATGCGTGATTCCACTGTGGAGCAGAGGCGGAAGAGTGGGAAAAAAAACACAAAGAAAAAAAATTGAGAGAAAGAGCGGTGCTTATCCGGTGGAAGAAGATCATTCATCAATTCTCACTTGTCGTATCCCTGATGAATCATTCTCTCACGGAAATACACTAATGTCGTCCCGATCCGCTGCCTTTCGTGCCTCTAGATACCCACTTTTGTATCACAATTTTAATGGTTTCGCGTTCTCGGAATTATTTTAATTTCGAAAATACGCGCTGCGATAAAGAACCATGTGATATACGAGCGTGGTATAACCCGCGAAATTTTATTTTTCGTCGTGCGTACAAATGCTGCCAAGACCGAAAGAGGCGAGACGCATTTTTTTCAAATGATTTTTCACGTCTTCCGGATTTTTACGATCGTTGAGATTCTTCGCTAGTGGAATGTGCGATCTTTAGCAATCATTGCAACTTGCCGCCGGAGGATTTTTCAACTGAGGTATTAAGGAGGTTTGCTCGTCATTTTGCAACTCTACAAAACAACTGATCTTTTCGGGCTTTTGATCGTCAGAAACAAATTGAAAATGGATTATTTTTCTCATTATAATCACGAGTATCATACCGGTATGAATTATCCTATGATTTTCGACAATTCAAAACAATAAATATATTTAAGACAATTTACGAAAATTTACTCCGAGAACCAGCAGAAATGAAAAAATTTGTCAAAAATTGACGAATCGTCGTATTCCGACGAGCGAATATTTCAAAGTCCGAACGGTGAGAACCCATTCAGCTGGACCATGTCCGCTTGACGCTTGATAGAAAAAAGAACTGAAAATAATTAAAGTAGAGCAATTTTTTTTTCCAATGAAAAACAATTTCTCACAAAAAAAATTCTCTTCACCAGTGAACGTCGATAGTCATTGAAGTCTCGTGCCATTTTTCACGAGAATCTCATTGTGCGAAAATATGCAGAATCATCGAGGATTCATAAGACATCCGCGACTATTTGAGATCGTTAATATCGCGATCGCACTGCCATTCTTCGTCTCTGCGTCATCCAACGCGCCTTTAACGTCTTTTTTACGACGACCATTGAATTTCACGTCGTTAAAAAATTTCGACTAATCGGATCTATGATATTCTCGCAAGAAGAACGCGAAGCCTGGAGCTTCTTCGTGCAGACGAGATAATAAAGGCAAAAAAGAAAAAGGACCCACACGAGTTCGAAGACTCTGGCACAAGTTGAAAAGATTCATTAATTATCAAAAAACAGATCGATGGAATTTTTTACTATATATACAAGTCGATGCTTCCTCGTGACTATGAAACATTTTTAAATGAACGACCCCTCGAGACAATAATGATCGATATTCCATTTGCCTCGTGATTAAAGCTTTTTCACGCCGTGTATTTCTCATCCGCGATAATCGATAATTCCATCGTCGCTCTGCGAGCGACGTGCATTTCAATCTTCAACGAAAGGATCCAATTAACGAAATACACTAATGACATTTGGCGAAAAAAGATCATTATTGCCATCGATTATGAGTTTTGATATTCCTTCAGGACGGTCGAGATTGTATGTACCCGTCATCTTGAAGAAAAAAAAAAGAAAAAGGAATGATGAATTACCCTCGAGGTATCTTCGATAATTTATCAGGGGAAAGATCAAAGATCTTTTGTGTTTCGCGCAATGGGGTTCGCACACTGCGAATAAAATTGCGCTTCCGGGTGCCTCGATAATTAAAATGATCTCGCTATGGCTTAATCGATTGTCTCAGCGAGGGGTTAATGGTACAGACGAGCGCTGACACGGCTATGAGAGAGCAGAACGCTGACGGAATAAAAGCTGAGAGAGACGAGAGCTGGAGATGAGAGGGGAAAAAAAGAGACGAGGAGGATGCTGCGAGACATTCGTTGTTTCGACAACGGTTGAATAAAACATAATCAACGTATTCTCAATGTTCATGAATTATTTGAGATTTTTATGGACGGTAATTTTGCAGTTAAGGTGGGGGAGCAGCGAATCTACAGCGATTTTGCAAAACGGTTGAAAACATCGTTTCTAACATTTTTTTTTCGATTTCTACTTTATTTTGAACGTTCATGATTTATTTCAGATTTTTATGACCAATTTGGAGTTTGCTTTTTTTGGAAACTCTCAAAAAAGTATTCTAGAGTAAAATACAATCCTGACAATTTGCTTTCAATCTACCGTCGTTGCCAATAAATCTGGTTCATTTCAGATTTTCATGACCGATAATTCCGGGCTACATCCGGGTGAGGAATGGCGATTTTTGCGCGTCTTTTTGCCAAAAAAGTGTCGAACGATCCTAATTCCCGACTGCAAAATGCAACTTTTTGAATTCACGCGATCCACAACTGTTTGCCAAATTCAAAGGACGAAAAAGATCGAACCTCGATTCAGCGATAAGCGAGAAAATCGAGTTGGGAGATGAGCTCTTGGCTCGATGCGAGAAAATTTTCGGGGGATATCGGAGGGGAGCCTATTAGCGATGTTCGAGGGGCGCGAGAGCCGGAGAACGAGGGTTTTGAGGTATCGTTTCGGAAAGAACGGTTGAAGGCGTTGAGGGACCAGGGTGAGGAGTTTTACGAGATCATATTAGAGTCTCCAGCGGTGATCTTATCCTCTTAATAGATTCAGCGATATTATTAAATTAGTACGGCCGAACGAAGCTCGGCTGCTTCTCGTACGAGCGAGGAAGCAGAATCACGATTCAATACCGTTGAGGCTAAAGCCTGGACCAGAGGGTGTTGAGAACAGAGTTAATACAGGGCCGACTTCGCTAATCCCACCGTTCACGTTACTCTTATAGATTTTCATCCTCATCTCTGGCAATGTCATTGTCACTTTTAGCTCGAAACGCCTAGCTCGGAACGAGTGAATATCATCCCGAATGTGCGGAGACATTCGAATCGAGAATGAAATTCCATTCTAGGTTCCATTATTGAATTACACCAAAGATACTAACCCTAACGTTGAATTCAACGTCCAATTCTCCCTGTTGCTCGAAATAAAGTCCACGGTTCAAGGTCAAATCCGACAGTCGCACACTGGAGCTTCGGAGATCGGGCTGACCTTGGATTTAACCGAGGGTCAACCTTGTCAATGTTCTCTTATTACAACGTTTTGCGTTTGAAATTATGGATCGATGGAATTTCGATTTTTCCAATTCGCAGAAAGGATCAGACGCTTTTATTTCGGTATCGTGAAGAGTGCCCTGGAATAGTCAACTTTAGAGACAAAAAGCTGGTCCTAATGTGGTCCTAAGGTATTGTGTTATCGTGCCATTCAGGCTGATAACATTTACGAACAGTTTGAAAGAAGGTTCCTTCCGCAAACTCCATGTTGAGTCATCCTCTTGAGTACCCAAGGAGCACGATCGATATCCAAAGATTTAACTCGACAAATGTCTTCCCCTCGAATGGAATTACAACTCAACAAAGTCGGTTCTTCTTCGTTTCTCACACAGGATTTAACACTTCATCATAAAAGTTGAGGCTCGAAAGTTTGGACGTTGCCAAGCGTGGGTCTCCGTCGTTGTGCGAGGGCTGTACTTTATCGAGGTAGCAAACAAAGTTATCCGACCGAGTGTTCCTACAGGAATTAACAAAGATCCACAAGCGGGCAGGGTCATTGAACTACTTTTGGATTCCCAGCGAGTAATGAAGCAAAGTCCCAAGTTTATCAGGAAAATGTGCAAAATTTATAATCCGTCCTTCATTTACCGTTTCATTATGTACAATTAGGATGAGACAAGATCATCTCATCTCCTACGTGATACAACGAAATAACGAGATGTATTCATGGTTTTTGAGTTTATCAAAATGAGGGCATTACTGGCACCGAAGAAACTGGCGTTTCGACTTTTTAGGGGGTACATCGTCCCTCGAGCGATCCAGCTTTACTGAAGTGTAAAAAAAGCAAGAACCAGCGGGTTTACGTCATGTCCAAGATATTTTGGGATGTTAGCGAATGTGAAACAAGACAACAGCGTGTCACACTTCTGGCGTTCCGGTGACCAGCGAATCTCATGGGAGATGGTCAACCGTGGATACCGAGAGAAGCGCAATATGACGTTTTGCGAGAAAAACCAGGCCGCTTGGAGCCACGTCACTCAATAATCATCCTCCAACGTACCTAGCTCTTGTATCCGGACTTTGGAGCCGGACAATCCCGGACTACGAGCTTTACTAGCTCAAACTCCAAGGTTTTTTCAAATCACGACATCAGTTGGCTGAAAAACGCCTCCTCTTGCTTCCCGGTTTCGGAATGCAACGAGAGATCCTACCTGAACCTATCCTCTTCAACGTTCGTTCTATTTTTCACCGGATCATTCGCTCCCAGTGTTTTCATTGGCTTGACCTTCATCAGGCTTTCAGCGATCCTGGAACAACCCTGTGGAGGTGCAAATGGAAATCGCCGCTCGACCTTGGATCTCCAATCCAAGCCAGGTTTCAAGGCCGACCTTCCAATCGACCTTCGAGAAAACCTTCGACTTATTTCCGTTCGAAACGTTTCTCAGTTCTCCAAGGAACCTAATGGCAATTTCACAACAAATTTTCGTGAATTGTAACTCGCTACGATTGCCAGAATCGAATCGATTGAGGGTCCTGCTGGTGGAGGGATGCGGCCGAAGTGAATATACTCTCTTCCAGTAACTTTCGTGATCATTCTCCCTTTAAATCCTCCCGACGCGTCACTGTTTCCTCAAGCACGAACGCCCGAAGGATCTTTGCCAGACAATCTGGTCTTGAACCCTCGGAGCTCGAGCAATGTCGTATTGTAAGCGATGAATCCGTACGGCTAATAATTACCCATCTCCTCGAATCTCTGCACGTAGTCCTGTCACCCTACGTCTATTTCACGCCCGAGCGAAGCTTCGATTTCGAGAGAAGCGTACGTAAGAGAAGCTCCCTCTCTCCTCGCGTTTATCCTCCTCCACGTACATACTCGTGTGACAAATTTTCGATTCTTTCGCCTCCGGGCTTGTGACAATCTTGAGGACCCTGCCTTCCATAGAGTTCCTTGATTCTTGCACTTGAAATTTCGTGCCAAAGGAGAACCGAATTCGACCGTGAAATTAACGATGCAAAAACGACGACGGAGAATCGTCCTTTTTCTCCACGATCCTTGATTTTTGCCCCAAAGGACGATCCTCAAGGACAATGAGGTTAAATTTTCAAATTTTCCTCAGGAAGATCTTCACGCGGTCTGTTCGCTTTTGCTTTGTTGAACGGCGATTTTTTGTCGCGACGAATATCGAGATTGCTCGTTAAAGTCCCTCGATTATATCACCCCTTGCATCCGAGGCGATTGCGGGGCTGGTTCAACGAAGATTTCAGGGAAGATTCTTCAGTCGGCTCTCGAGCACTCTCGTACAGTCGCACAGATAATCGGCTAATTTCACGCTCGATTCTTCGAGCTTTTGCCCTCCGGGCGAGGGTGGAGGATCCTCCCCGTCTTCCTCCAGCCTTCCCTTATCTCGTCCGACTAATTACATTTTTGTTTGGCCCCGCTTGTGCCACCGAATACAAAGGTAACATAGCTTCGGTACAAAATACAGCGGAATCGGAGGGGGGTGCATGAGTATGGATAAGAGGGATGACAGAGTGGAGATTCGAGTGAAGCGAGGGTATAGTCGCGATATCGTCGTGAAAAGAGTCTCGAGCCAAGAAATTCTCTTGTCTCTTCTCATGAATATATTAATAGCGTACGGGGCTACGTCGGTGTCACTCTCCGCGCCAAACTCCGCACTTGCATGCTCGCAGCACGAGGGCTTTTTTCTTTTGGCTTCGTCCTCCCGAGGACTTTGGAGGAAGCGTTCGTGATGAGAAATATCCAGTGCCTCGCAGCATCCCTGGAGCCAGTGTCCATCTTCGCTCAGCTGATCAGCTCTTTTATCGTTTTTATAGACACCCCCTTTCCGGCTTCCCCTTCAAACTTGAAGCTCGAAGAGGCTGCTTTGAGATCTACCCGGGAATTTCATTATTCCTGGGGTGTCAATTTCGTTGTCTTTTTATGCTCCAGCAACGATCGATGATGAAAAATTGCTGCCTCATTTTTCGCGCAACGTATATACGTACGGCTTTTTTTTACCCCATGGAGATGCGCCTTCGAGAACAAACAGAGAGACGAAACGCAGTTGGAAGAAGATGGTTTGTGTCACGTATGGTTCGGATCCGCGAAAACCAAGGCACGTTCCGCCATAAACGAGGAAAATCGTGAATCGATAATATCGCGTGTGAAGTTAAGGTGGTAACTCGATAAAAGGCCGCGCTGGCGTTTTCTTCGAAATTGGGTGTACCATCTCTATCTCGTACGTACGTGAAAAGGAATTGCGAATAGCAGCGACACGATAGCTGTGAACGAAAACTGGGTCGTACATACGGAATATGATAAATAGATGATTCGTATATTCATGCTTTGAGCAAGAAAGTAGAAAACAATAGCGAGACGTGTGGAGAGAAAGAATTTTCGAATACATCGCGACGATAAAGTCTCTTTCCACGGACATGGAATGGCTCCCAAGCACGGATGTTGGAACAATTCGAACGTAAGGATTATTCGCGTGGAAACGAATATTATCGTTTAATGACAAGTCGTTCGTGCTTCTCGAATCTCTCGAAAAACTCACGAATTACTTTGAGTTCGATTGATACGAGCTTTTTTGAATTATTCATGAAAATTCAAATAACGATGTAATTCATCTGTATATTCGTTATATATTCAGCAATATTACAAATTTAAACTTTAAAAGCCACAAATGAATGCAATATACTTACATATCTGTGTTTAAACAAATTTTTTTATCCAGCGGTCTTCGGGTAATTCTTCGAGTAAAAATATTTGCAGTCCCGCCGAATAATCAAACGTCCTAATTCTTTATTAATTTTTCAATAATTACGAATGATAAAGCAGTTGGTTTACCGTACAGCTAATTTAGATCAAGATTGCGCTCTGCAGTCTGCGCAGCTGACGCGGCGACGATCAGCTGTGTTATTGGCTCGGCGTTTCTCCCACCACACGCTCCGCCAATCGCGTCGCGCGCGAGAGCGAGGTGGGAGGCGTCGTGCCTCTCGGCGGATCTCACAGACGAGCAACTGCAATAAGAAACGCCGTGGGGTTTGAAATATCAATAAAAAAAAAAAAAATTTGCGATCATTTATGGCGCTACGCGTGAGTGATAGATCGAAGCGATGATCGGCGGTTAAGAATCAAAAGTATGATTAATTATCTTCCGAAGAAACTGAGATGGTCTGGCCTTCGTCGTGAATAATTGGAATAAAAAAAGATACGAAGAGAATATAAATATACAAGCACAGAGAAAGGGCAGCCAGCGTAAGGTTGTGAAATGAGATCCATTTTCGCTCGTGGGAATAACTTATCAGAATCCACGGTCTAACTTTGAATTGAGTAATCGCTGTTTGCATATTAATTGTTCATAAGAAACTCGGTGAGAGCCCGAGACTCGCTGAAATAGCGATAATACCATTATTCGGTCTCCTCAACGAGTCTTTGTTTTTTTTTATTTCTATTTTCTCACACAGCTGGCCAACGACGAAGCAACGAAGTCCGGAACAATGCTGAAACGTACCACCAGAGATATTTGTAATTGCTGAATTATTTCCCCGAAGCAGAGATTGAATATTCACTCGTCTTTTCATCCCTTATTCCATTCCGAGGGAAAAACCAGGGGAGCGTTGATCTTTTTTTTTTATCTTCCCCTTCGTTCTCCTCTTTTGCATTATGTCAAAGTTCTCTCGAGGGCCCCATGTATGCAGATTTTTTTAATCATTCCTCTGTAAAAATTGGGGGAGAAAAAGAAGCAAACGACGTCGGTACGATCGGCCAAATTGCGGTTTCGAAAGTGGATTCTTCCGACCCTTAATGGGTGGCTGAAAATTCCACGTTGACACGATGGTAATTTCGACTAAAATTTGTTTTCTTCCTACGAATTTGGGGCATGTTTTTTTTTTCTTTTGCACAATTAACATCAGGTGAATATTGAACGGCCTGATAATCAAAAAATACGGAATATTTTGGATTTCCCGTTGTTCTTTGCAGAATAAAAAAAAATCGAATGAATTATCTTTGACTTCAGTAAAAACTCCAATCCCTCGGAGCCTTGAACAAAAATTCATTGTGCCTTTAAAAGTGATTGAATTAAAACCCTCGTTTCTCCATTCTCTAAAAACGACATCGATTTTTATAAATCATATTCTTCGCGAGGACGTAGAAACCAACATCGAAATACTTTCAAGTTATTTAACGTTTCGGTAATTTGGACCTTACATGGCGAAATTTAGTTGGATATACCGGCAGTTTCGCGTTGATCGTCAGGAGAATAAGTGCGCGAATTTTTGGCAAAACGCCTCGTAAAAATGAAAATGACAAACGGAAAGTTAAAAGTAGATGAAGAGGCAGAGAGGAAGGGAAGAAATAAAACTGACACTCGAGTGAAAGGGCCGTGAGCACTGGGATGCTGCTGAAAATATATGTGGTAGGTGGTATGTGAAACCCAGTAAATTCTGGATGAATCGTAAAATCCGCTAGACCGACTAAATAATAAGTTTCTCATTGGAAAACTTTATTAGGTTCGTGCGTCTCGAGAATCTACGAGCCGAGTATATTATTCGCCGTTACTCTCACTCTGCGCGAACGTAACGCATAAAATTTCGTTTTTCCGCCAACACTCCGTAACATTGTCGGTAATAAAAGTACAATGAGGAAGTACGAATGGGATCAGAGAGGACTGAGATAAAAAAGAAAAACCAACAACATTGTTTCTCGTCCCTCTATTTTCGTCGATCGGCGAAGTTTCGTCGTATAAAATTTTCGTGCGATGCAGCTTTGATGCGATCGTCGCCTCGCATTCATCCTCCGCCACACTATCTCGTTGCACGAATTTTACCACTGAGGAAAACAGCATTTCGAGAGAATATTGAATTATCGAATCGTTTTCGAAATTTTCATCTTTCAGAATCATTAAATAACGCACCACTCGGGTGAACGATATATTCTTTAAATTATATGCAATTACGCGTTTTTGTGAAAAAAATGCTCATTTTATTGTGGAATAATAATATAAATTAATTAATTTCTGGATGGAGAAAAATTGTAGCACGCAAGAGGATGATTTTTAATTGAAAAAAAAGCGTATCCCCCATATTGTACTTCCAAGCATCCCTTGAGGTGCGGGGAAAGTGCCGAAATTCCATGTCGATAATATAGAAATTTTGCAAATTTTTCCGTCGATTGGTTTTTTTGAAAATAAAATTATATTGTAGATGAATATTTTAATCGGTTCAGGCTTCAACGGTCACCCAACCGAGTATCGACTTCTCCAATTGTCACGCAACTCAGGGATGACCGTATCGTCATTAGTCAGGGTGCTCTATAATCTTCCCCCTTATTGTCCGTTCTGCACAAACACCGTCGCCGTTGAATTCACAATGTACTCATGTACAGAACGCGATCGATATTGCGCTTGGAGATACCAGCGGTAGAATTGATTGAATATTAAGGGGTGTGCGAATACTATCACAGAATTCTATCGAATAATTCGGAATTACGAATAATTGAATTAATCGGAATTTTTTTGCTACTCGACGAGTACTTGGATGAAGTCGATTGAATAAAAAATTAGCGAATTATTCCAAAGCTCGCGAATAATCGAAAGCTGTCAGTAATGCGATTTGATTTCGAATATTCTGTTCGAATTTTGAATTTCAAATTTTTTACCGAACAGTCGAATTATTGTCATCTGATTTGCCTTGTTAGTTTTGTAGGATAGAGTAATTTACACAGCGCTCTTAATTTCTATAGAATAATTGATTCAATAAATTTGAATAATTCGATGAATTATAATAATTCAAATTGAATCATTCGACAAATTCAAATTCATCGTGCGAATGATCAGAGGCTTCGAATTATTCACAAACTTTCGAATATCCAGCTGAATTGAGCTATTTTCCCAGTCAGTTTAATAAGATTCAAAATTTTTCGAGAATTCCTCAAACATTTTTCCGCATATTCCATAAAACTTATCTCGCCATCCACACGGCTCTCATAATTTTTATAGTACATTTATGGAGTTTTTTACACTATCCTTCTTTAGCTGAATACTAGGGGTGTGCGAATTATTTCAACACCCGAATTATCGACTATTATTTTGCGATTCGTAATGTCGCATAATTCGTTGATATTTCGAATAATTCGAAAAACCTGGCGACACAAACTTTCATTGGAAAAATGACGAACAATTCGAAAACTCGAGTTAACAGGCCACCCTTATAGAATGCAGAAGGGAAGGCAAAGAGATCGACTCTGTGTATGTGTGTGTATGTGCCAAAGTCAGTTTCCCTGTGCCAGCAAGTTTCGATGCTTTACATGGTTGTGCTACATCTCACAGTGAGATGAACACTAAATTAATATCCTGACGTGAGAAAGTTCAGTCAGTTTCATGGACCGTTGATCCTTTGCTATTTTGCTTTTGCCATCTTCCGCTTCTAACCTCACTTATCAAACAATTTCCACGTCCCGAGTCTCTTTCATGTATAGAAGCTGCGTGTAGATCTGCGGAAAAGCTGTGTGGAATAAAATAGAAAAAAAAATCGAAAATATAAAAGAACTCTGAAGAAAAATCTGGCCAACGCAATCTCATAATCTTAATTATTCGAAATAAACGACGTTAACATCGATAAATTATTAGATGGACGAGACAACGCGGAAGAAAATTATGGTCCGCATTTTTTTTCCGCATATTTACGTATTTCGTAAAATAAAAAGAAATTTTTTGATGAACGATACCACAATTTCTCGGTGCTCTTTTGTGTTTCAGGTACGTCAAAGATTCTCCGTGGATTCGTCCTTCGAAAATGCACTTATCTTGTGGTAAGCTTATGTGATCTTCGTTTTTTTTTAATGTTCTTTTTCGCATTCAAAAATCCACAAAATCCAGTTGTTTTATTACGTATAGACATACATACATTGTGGTAAGGAAAAAAGATTAAATAAAACGATTTCATTCGTTTCCACTCTCCCTCTTGCTCAATTCTCGACAGTTTAATCCATGTTCGATTCTCTTTCGTTTATTCGATTCGATCGGAAACACAGCAGCCTCCCCCTTAAATTGCAGAGAATACGGTTCGCATCGCCCCCGCAATTTTCGATACGCACTCGATTCGCTCGAATCGCTCGTTTCAATCTCGATCGCTCCTCGATACACACCCTCGATCGTTCATTTTTACCATCGCGTTGGGATACTCTCGATTGTTATACGTCCACGCTGCTGGTCCTCCCTCGAAATCTGCACACAAACAATACCTGGCTCGCAATGTTTTTTATCACTTTTTGTTTCATAAAAAAAAAAGGGAAACAGCTGGACATGGCATCCGATTCTCAAAGATGCTCTGCATGACAAAACGTGATTTTTCTTACGTTTTGTTTTGATTGTTAAATGAACTTCTCATCATGTTACAAAGAAAAATAAAGGCACTATGACGCTGCCGGACACTCAGACAACATTTTCCGAAAATATTTAAAAAATAGATTTTTGGCAATATGGAATAGAAAAATAATTATCCCACGACCACGACATATCGTCCGTCTCCTAAGATCCGTCTCGAACTTTGCTCGACCTTGGTTATCCCCCCGACAGTGATTAGACATCGTTAAGGGTAGTCAAGGTCGATTTTTTTTCACGCCGAACGATAAATTGGTCAGAATCAAGGCTATTTGACCTTGAAAACATGCCTCGAAACATGATCCCAAAATGCACCCGAATTACCCTCGGGGAGAACGGTGGCAGTCTTCCGCCCTTCCAAAAGGGTACAACCGCCTCTCGGCTTGATCCTCGTTCGCTTTCATCTCACCGGCGAATCATTCGTCCTACGCTCTGGTCCCGGCCTTCCTACGCGGTATTCGGAATCGAGAAACGATATTCCGACGGTATACGCGAACTATCCCGAGGGTGGAGCGAGGAAAACGCAGGGTGGGTCGGGGAATCGAGTCACGAACGTGACGGTCGTAAAGGATTTTATCGTTATGAATTTAATTTTCATACAAACAAGTCCGTGTTCCATTCTACGGTCTCGGTATCACCGAATCCCCTCTTCCGTCGCGTTTTTGATGCGCTGGTTTCACAAGGGGGTGCGAGCTTTGGGGGCGCACACTCGACGGGGAGTACCGGTGCCAATGCCGACGGAAAACACGGGACCGACGAGAGACCCGGAGGATGAGAAGGGAAGATCGGTACTTAGAAGCGACAGGAACACAAGGGCTGCTGGTACTTCTCCGCTGTTACCGATTCCGTGGACTCGTAACTATGCAGACTCTCACTCGCTCTCGTTTGCCTCCTTTTCTCTCTCGCTTTTTCGCTCTTTCACCGCGTATACATTCGCCTCTCTCGGCGTTGTCGTTGCAGTCGAATAGGCGGGAAGCGAGGCGAACTACCCCGGCTGGTTACTCGTAATCCAATAAAACTCAGGGATGAAGCACGGGTGAAAGGGAAACGGGAGACGAAATTTAATATCCAACGCCATCAAAAGTCGCGGGGATTGTTTCCAGTCAGTTGTGACTCTCGCTCGCTCTTGTACCGCGATCAAATGTTGTATATATATTTTATACACGTATATAAAAATATATATATTTGTATATGGAGTAGTCTACGATATATATATATATATATATATATATATAGCCTTTGCATCAGTGGACAAATTCATATCATCTACTTTCTCCTTCTTCCATCTCGTACTCCCGCACACTTTCCGTTCGCACCATCGCGAGGGATGAGCCACTGCAAAACTACTCGCGATAAAACACGTTATTCGCTTATTTTTCGCAGTCTCGTATCGAATTTTGGCTCTTAATGAAATTAACCAACGCGCAAACAAAGATCCGCGGTACCTCTCAGGTTTCTTCGGTCGTTTTTCGAAATATTCATGTAATTTTCATCCCCGTAGATCCTCTTAGATCCCGTTGAGTTATTAATTAACGTAGTTGGCCTCCTCGAGTTTTTGTCCCGCAAAAAGATGCTAAAGTCGACTCGAAAGTTCATCCTGAATCTGATTTTAAATTGTCGACTGTCAAGAGCGTTCCTTTGTGTCAAAATAGTGGGAGAATGGTCCTAGAATTATAGTTTTCAACCTTGGAAGCATCCAAATAATTGTCAAATTTTTACTTTCCTTAAATTGATGATAAAATGAAAGCCTGATGGTCAAGAGCGTTCCTTGGGGTTGAAATAGAGAGAGAATGATCCTAGAAATCCCCTATCATCTCTAGGTAAATAGTTCTCAGTTCTGGGAGCATCCAAACAATTTTCAAATTTTTACTTTCCGCAAATCGATGATAAAATGATACGCTGATGGTCAAGAACGTTCCTTGGTGTCAAAATAGAAGGAGAATGATCTTGGAAATCCCATTTCATCTCTAGATAAATAGTTCTCGGCCCTGGGAGCATCCAAACAATTTTCAAATTTTTACTTTCCGCAAATCGATGATAAAATGATACGCTGATGGTCAAGAACGTTCCTTGGTGTCAAAATAGAGGGAGAATGATCTTGGAAATCCCATTTCATCTCTAGATAAATAGTTCTCGGCCCTGGGAGCATCAAAATAATTTTCGAATTTTTACTTTCCGCAAATCGATGATAAAATGATACGCTGATGGTCAAGAACGTTCCTTGGTGTCAAAATAGAAGGAGAATGATCTTGGAAATCTCCTTTCATCTCTAGATAAATAGTTCTCGGCCCTGGGAGCATCAAAATAATTTTCGAATTTTTACTTTCCGCAAATCGATGATAAAATGATACGCTGATGGTCAAGAACGTTCCTTAGTGTCAAAATAGAGGGAGAATGATCTTGGAAATCCCCTTTCATCTCTGGATAAATAGTTCTCGGCCCTGGAAGCATCAAAATAATTTTCGAATTTTTACTTTTCGTAAATCGGTGATGAAATGATACGCCGATGGTCACATAGACACCCTGTACGACGACGTTCGTACGGTTCGTTGATAAATAATGAGAATTTTCATTGAACCATTCGATAATCTCTGTTGATACAGCATTCGTTGATGGTCCCACCAACCCTTGTTTGCGTATTATTCTCCAAGCTTTCTCATGCACCCTCTTTATTCCTCTTTACGTCATCTCGTTCGCGGTGGTCAGTACGCGACATAAACGCGGCTAAAGTACGTTTACGTACCTCTCTCGCGGTTCCACAGAATCGACCAGAACGAACTACTACCACTGTCACGGTTTATCCGTTGTGGTTCAGACGCATTTGTACTTATCGCTATTAATCAGAAGCTCGTATATACGAGCCGAATAATGGACAGAGGCAGTGGTGTTAACGCGGGTACAGCGCGCAAATCCGCTTCAGTCTCTACCTCCGCAGCCTCCTCTTGCTCTCCTTGCTGCTCGTTTTCCATATCACCCCTGACCCATTCCGTCGTTGTGTGCACCGGTGGACGACACTTTGTAGAATTCATTTGCCGGCATTCCCCACTCTCCGTACGTTCAGTGCAATTCTCGCAATTCACCGCTGCGAGTTTCGTCTTCGAAACAACGCATTTCCGGTAGCGTATAGAGAAACGCGTTGTTAGCGACGAATTAACGAATGATTAAAACTTCCACTTCAATATCACGAATTTTTCCTCACTTTTTTCATTACAAGATGGAGCCAGCATCTGTGTATCGTACCGACTGAAGAATCCTTCGTAATATGCGGAAAAATGATAACAGCAAAGCGATAAAGTTGATGCGTGGCTGTTGGAGAATTTGCTTTTCCCACTCTCTTTCCGGGGTGAAAAAAAAGTCGGTTTGGGGCCCGAATGACGCTGGCGACAAATTTTCCAATGACCAAAACTTCTACAGGGGCGGTACGAAATTTTTTTCAATTTTTCCACCGCAAAACGAGAGCATCCCATCTTCGTCGTATGAAACATAAGAATCCTTTGCCGTACGGAGAAATAGAGGGTAAAAAATGATGAAAATGTTGACGCGCGGGTGTTGACGCGAAACAAAAGCTTCTCATGGCCGTACTCGTATTCGCATATTTTTCCAGTCGTTTACCCTCAAAGGCTCCCGTTCTCGTGGCAGAAGAATAAAAATAGAGGTGGTGAGGAGGGTAGTGCAATAATTGGAAAATGAAAGTAAAAAAGACTGAAAATCGATAATTGCTCTCATGCTTGGAGTGAAGCATGAAATCCCTTGTTACGAATAATCGTGTGGTGAACGTGTTCAATCGTCAATGTCGAGTGTTTGAACTTTTTTTTTCTCGAGTTTCCCGGCTCACTCGTGGGATCGTCGCACTAGCTTTTAGCCCGAAATCTATGATCCAGAGACCTTCCGAAGGTCAATGTGTCGGTCGTGAAGATGAAAGTGTTCATTGAATTCAGCGAAAACATTTCCCCAACCCCTTTTTGTCCTTGCTGTCCACCAATGGCATAGGGGTACTTTGCTGGTCAGCCAACCCCTAAATTTGGACCCAACAAAATGGAAACATCGCCCGGAATCTCGACCTTCTTCGCAGCTTGGAAAATCTACAATTCTGTCTCATTGTGGGCTGAGACAAAATGGAAGAATAATTCGCGTGTCGTGGAAAAGAATGTTTAAGAATGTTATCTCAGTTCCCGGCGAAACAACGAGGAATGAAAGGTCCGGATTCTTGACTTTTGGTCTGACGGCGATAACGGTAGATTCGCCTAACGAGGTCCTAAATAAGGGTTGGCAATATCATGCGCTTATGCGCAGGTTCCACCGGATCCTTAGAAAGGGTTGCGCGTGAGGTGTGCGTTAGCCTTGGGTAAAACAGGGGAAACAGCGAGGAACGAGTAATCCCTTCGGCGAGAAACGAGAACAAAGAGGAATGAAGAGAGCCGGAAGGCTTGGATCTACCACGTGAGAGAAAGACAAGAGTCAGAGTGTGCAAAGTCACGCGTTACACCCACCAAGGTGTAATATCTGCAGAGGAAATTACCCCGCATTGGGAGACCTTGGCGAGTACAGAGGAGCAGGCAACCGAGCGAGGGATGAGGGATGAAGAGAGACGGGACGGGACCAAAGACGAATGCGAGAGAGACAAATTCATGCTGCGTGTTCTGCAGCGACGGTGAACGTAAATACCAAGTAACTTTTGAGCGATGAAGATAGAGGGGCAGCCTCTGTCATGGACTTTCCAAAAGAAACGTTTGCACGAATAAGGGAAAAAACGGCATTTCCGGCCGTAGAAAGAACGACCTTTCTGCTACCTTGTATTGAACAGGATCAGTAGGGCATAAACTGGCTAATTAACCCGCTTAATAATCAACGCGTATTCACCATCGTACCCAAAGCCACCATGACTGCTTCACAACCAGTTGATTCACCCGCAACCTTTTGCGTTCAAGGTTATATCAGAGATGATTCTCGACACTGGATAAGTCATTTTTATCTCGTAAATCTCCGCGTTGGCGGCCCGTGATTTAACGTTTTACTTCCTGGCTGTCCTCTGGAATGGTAGAGCTGAAGGGTGAGTGGGATGCAACGCAAGACGTTGATCTCCTCTCGAGGAGGAATCCAGAAGGTCCCCGACATTGGCGAGTTAGAGTTAAACGTCGAGCGTAAGCGTTGGACGTGGACGCCAAGAAAAGACAACGAGAGGGTTGCAGCTCGGTTGGGTCTCTTTTCAAGGTGGGATTAAGGATAGCCCGGCGATGCTTCTGAACCGGAGGACCTCCTTGTCCTCCGGTCCAGCTGGGTGGGATACTCTCGCCGCCAGTATCAGAACGACGCTGGAGGATTAATCGCTGGAACAGAGGAGCAGTTAACATTAACCCCTGGCATTATCCTCTCCACTATGTCCAGAGTTCCAACGTATCCTAGCACAGATGCAGCATCCTCCATATACGATGGATGTAACTTGGATCGTTACAATGATGATTCCTCCATCATTATCGGGTTCTGCTCAATCGATCTTGCAGTGAAATTCAAGTGCACTGATACCAATGTGGAGATAAGCCTCTTATGTTGATGTCCTAGTGCTACCACAGGCCAAAAACGACTGCCTGTGTTCTGAACGATCTTGATCTTCCAGAGCTGGCACATTGATCCACCGATTTCTCATGACTGGCGTCATTCGTCCCAGAGGTGGAATTCGTCAATGCTCGATTATGGATAATGATTAATTCAGTAATCCTAATCAAGATTGAAAACCTAACGACCCAACTGCTTTCAATGAATATTGATTAGTGACGATAACTTACGTTCGAATCTTATCATACCCCCAAACGCCGAGTTGTGAAGAATGATTTGCGCTGGAATTGTGATACTTTTTAAAATTGCTAGTACACGCGCATTTTGCCCGATGTTTTCGATTTCGATTTATTGCCAATTATCCAAAAGGATCTCCGACGAAGTTTGCTTAAATACCGAGTCGGTGTTCTCCATGTTACGAGGATGAAATGGGCCAGGAAACGTTATTAAAGAGCGAAGATTGATGGGCCTCGGCGAATTACCTTTAACCAGTTGCCTCTCGACTAAGAAAAGCAGTCAGCAGTCGGACGAGCTGCGGAGTGGACTTTGCACCCAGCGGGTTAAGAACGGTCAGGGGAAGCAGGGCGATTCCCTTTTGCCCCAAACGTCCCTGAACATCAAGGAACTCAGCTATGAACAGCGAAAACTGCACTTTGCTTGTTGCAGTTGCGTTCGCGGGTGTACGAGAGCTTTGAACGCTGCACAGGGTAGACCCGCGCTAACCCCATGAGATTTATGCGCCGGATGTGACTCGGCTCTCCGAATGGTTTATGAGTTTCGGGCGTTAAACGTAAGCAATCTCTCCCTGTCTCGTTTCTCACTCGGTTGGTTGCTCATTCCTGCTCATTCCCATGTCTGCTCTCCGTGGTAGCAGACACCTCGCTGTACGTACATTTTGTACGTTCGCGTTCAACCCTTCAGCCGTGATAATCCTGTTCGAACATCCGCGTGACAAACGCTCATTAAGGTTCATCGGGAGGAAAGAATTTTCCAAAAATTCAGCCTCCTCGTATTTTGATCGTGTGTCCCGTTAGGTTCAGACTCCTCTTCTATTCGGATGGACCTTAATTGTCTTTAAAAAAAATGGTTTCCAACTGAATAAACGTTCGAAGTGAGCCAACATCCATGTTACGAATTTGTTACGAATTTTCCGTGTGAAATTGAATATTATTGTTGGACTGAAAGCTCGAATTTCGAAGGTCATTCGGTAATTTTAGGAATAATTCGAAAATTTCTTAATATTCAATTTTTTTTTAACGTGGAATTGAGTTCGAGAATATAGAAAAGCTGATGTTTCGATCGCGAAAATTGTCACTGCGGACGTAGACCCGGAAGAGCTTTCGTTACATCTCGCAGCAGAGCGAGACGTCGTGTGATTCTCCCCTGTGGAGGCAATGTGAATTCAAAGGGACAACTATCCAATAAAAAGAGTATGTAAGTGTGGAAACTGCATCTCGATTGTGGGAGAATCTTTTCCGTAAAAGCCCATCGAATATCGTCGGGAAATATTCAAAGTCATGGGAGATCTTGGAAAGAGGATACTACGATGATACTATAGAATTTCTTTTTGCATCACGAGACTCTCGTAACGACAGCTCTGCGATCGTGTGCTTACAGCTTTTCGATCTTCTCACCCACACTTTCTTCGTACGAACGCACGGACTTTCAGCAACGTTGGAAAACACGCGTAGAATCTTTATCCTCAAAGGGAGCAATCTTGAAATCGTATTGGTGCAAAATAACTTTTGGATATGCTTATTCCATCTTTAATTCATGGTTTTTCCTACTAAAGCTCTTGATTTTGAGATTATTCGACGAATAAGAAGAGTATTTTGGCGGTTTTTCTTTAACAAGGAATATACATATATATAAACTTTTGAAAATATAAAAAAGAACGCGATCCGATCGTTATTCGAATGAAATTTTGATTGAATATTTTTGAAAATTACTTTCGTGCGTAACTCGCGATTGAGGGGAGGGTTTTTGAAAGACTGGAGATTGTCATTTTTCGTAGATGAGATGAAACAAAATCGGGAGATGAAACGCTTGTCGTACGAATTTAAAAAGAAAAGGAACCGTTGTGAGTTGGTGGAAGGGGAGAATCAAATAAACGTAAGAAACGTGAAAGTACGAGGATGAGAAAAGACTTTGGTCGAAAAGAGGGTACGTTCATTTTCATCGTTCTCTCGAAATGCCAAGAAGCGAGAAAACGAAGAACGCCGATTCCGGAGAGTATCTCGATTTCGTATATAAGATGCTCCGGTGCTATAACATAATGTGGTATCGTACGATCGATTCAAGCACGTGTACAAAACTCGCTGGTGGAAAACAGAAGCGAAAACGAAGGGTTGTACGATATCGTTGCTGGCAGACTCTCCACCGCGTATAGCTTTTCCGGTTTATGACCGTTCGAGCCAAGCCAAATGGCCGAATATCTTGCGATTGTTTGTCGTTGTGGCGTTTCACGCTTCTGTTTGAAAAAAAAAATATGTGAATACGTACATAGACGAAATGCGAAAATTTTGAGGCACTGGTACTTGAAATAGTATGTAAATATAGGTAACACGTCTATTTGCAAGATAAAGATGCAATATCGATATTATTCTTAAGGGGAAGTCAGAGGTTTAAAAAATCAAAATAGACGATAGACATGACAATAAAATGTATATTCAAGAATCAAAATCTCTTTCGAAACGGCGATTTTTTACCTCGGCAGCTTCCGGCTGTTGTCATTTGCAACTTATCGCTTTTCCTGCGTTAAATAAGACGGGACTTTCGGGGAATATTTAAACACACCAATTAAAAGAAAAGTCGAAGAATATTTGGAGAAAATGGAAGAACTTTTTTTTCTAGGAGTGCGAAAAGATTCGAAAGCCAAGTTTTCACGTTCATCGATTAGACACGAGTTCTATTTTGTTGAGCATCAAATTTTCTGCAGAAATATGTTACATTTTTCCTAACCTCCACGATTAATAGCTAAAATTTCAAAGTTGCAAAAATTTGTTTATTCAAATGGGAAATGAAAAGCTGCCCCTCAAGATTTTCATAAAGGGCTCGTATTTGGTGCTTTTTGAGGTTTTTGAGGTCGATCAATTTTCCGGTGTACCAAGAATACACACGCATAATAGAAAATATATAAATTTTCAAAAAAGTAATTCAAGTTTCACAAGTTTTCCCACTTTTTGGCTGAGAAAAATGAACTTTTCACTCCGACACAGGTTCGTTGAAGTGTGTCTCCTCAAAATCGTGAGATCGATGATAGTCCCCAAGATTTGTAGTTATAATTGATGCATCAGAAAATCCACGTGTGAAAGATTATAGAGAATCCATGCAGAATTCAACAAACTCCTTCGTTCGACTGCTCGCCCACTGCATCGCTCAGACCCCTGACTTTCCCGACGTCTGCTCGTCGCTGCATTTACTGCACGCTGCAACTCAGGCAGAGAGAAGAGCTTTGACTTCTTCCCTTCACGAGAGCGAGTATGTAAGGATGAATAACGCGAATATCAATGTTTGCGGTCGTACTAACTCAGAGTGCATATTTGCTTTACTGACCCGTTATACAGTCTACGTTCTGTAGGATCGTCGAGATTCGTACCTGGCATGTATCAGTCGTCAGTTGTATGTCTAGGAGAACTTGTTTATCTCAGTTTCTCCCACACAGTATGCAATCCCCATTATTTTTTTTCCTTCCACCTACTGTTGCCGTACAGTTCGCTGCGATGGACTATTTACTCCCAAAAGTAGCAGGTACAAAACACACAATGATCGGTATATACGGGGACAAAAACCAAAAGATAAACCACGGATGCTGGGACGAGTCGAGCGACGATCGGACGTGTTCAAACTTGATTTCCAACCAGGTTGAACTTTGTTCTCAAAAATGTACCGTTAAACAGACACTATGGATGTACGAATAACGTTTGACTTCAATAACGCGTGAATACGATTAAAAATTCAAATTTCGAAGAGCGAATTTCTGACTCTTTTAATTTTTACTTTTTTCATTTACGAATTTTTTCGAATAGCGCGAAAGTTCCTTTCGATCGAAGCTCGAATTCCCTCAGATCGAAGTAAAATAAGCGAAGCGTGAATTTTGATTGTCAAATAATCCATCGCCAGGAAAAATTAGCCACGTTGCGAAAATGCGGGAAACAAGGTTGAAAAAAGCCTTTAACGATCGAGGATCGATTCTCGATCGTTCACGATCGGTGAGGCAAAATCCGTTTCGCGTTGTCGATCAAAGAGCTCCTTTGATCCGGCGTCAATCAAAACTGCTCAGGCAGTTATGCGCCAATACCCTTGGGGCTGCTGTTGCACGAATGTTGTACGAGTGCAACGATATAAATGTTATTAAATGCTATTATTAAACGCTCAGAGGATTCCGCCCTAAAGCCATTAGCGGTGAGTTGCAGTTGCAACTGCAAAGGATGCGCGCGCCTGCGGTGAGCATAATTTTAACGAGAATGCGGCAGCATCAGCATCGCGGATGAATCAAGATGGGGAAATATATATCCTAGAGCGAGGGGGATGCTGCAGAGGGCTGCGAAAAGCTCCGGAACACCTCCTTAACTGTTGCAATAATAGCAGTTTGCGGTGGCCGACCGTACAACTCCTGCTGCTTCAATGCACTCGCCAAATGTTAGAGGCCAACGCTGAGGGATCGAGGAAGATGTACAAGGAGAAGAGGAAACCCCGGCGCGAAGGTTATAGAAGCGTTACAGGGGATGACGGTGGAGCGGAAAGGGTGGTTTTCTCTCGCATCAAGGATCGAAGAGATGCTTCTGTTCCGTTAGGTGGCTGTGGTTGGCTGGGCGAACGTTGCTTTGGTACAACGAATTGGACGAACGGTTAGAGCGATTCTTCTTCGAAGTGAGACGCAAAAGAGGAGACGGGACTCTCTCCTCGTGCTGGAAACTCGGTCCCACCGCTGACTAGCCGGAGTCCAGTTTTACTGGATCCTACCTAGCGGCGGTGTAGCGGAGATTCGGGAGGAACTGGCTCCTTCCTCGGAACTTTAAGATGTGGGCAAGATTGCAAAACTACCCCTTCGCTAGAGGGTACAATTGGCTATGAAGGATTAATGGCAAAAGTCGATCGTGAATATTATTCGTTGATGAAAAGTGTATGGAATAGGAAATGGAAGGCTTAATTAATACAAGGCATATGTTCGGAACGAAAGAGTCAATTGGGATGGGCTTTAAAAACATGGAAATTCTATCGCAGCTTTGGACTCAAATGTATCGTCAATTTTAATACTAATCCACGTGAGGATCGTCTGCAGAGGTGGCTAAGGTGAGAGAAGGACCCGCAGGACTGCTGTGTAACTCGCAGGATGTAAAGGACCAGTCCGAGATGCATCATCTTTCCTCCCTTTATTCTCCGTTTATTCAAATATATTCCAGAAACTATAAAATCAAGCGTAACATTGTGGATTCCAAAATCATAGGAATAATAACAACCCCACAGGCTTTTTTACACGAGCGAGTGACGGAGTTTTGCGGTAAAAACATCAGGAGAATGAAATTTCACGCAGAATGTCCAAAAGCTCAAAAAACCATCGAGGCAGTTTCCATTTTTCTTGCATTTTTTCCTGTTTTTCTGCCGAAAACCTGGCTCAACTCGAAGAGCATCCTGGAGCAGTCGGGCTATAAAAAAATGCGTATATAAAAGCTCGTAACTCCGTCACCATCGTCGGATCCCTTCGCGGACGAAAATCTTGTGTCTTTGCGCACAAAAGATCGCCCAGCAAGGCTTGGGATAAATAATGATGACGGAAATTGCGAATGAAAGTAGCCTTTGTTTGCAGATGGTGAAAATGGCACATTTCATTCTGGTGAGATGGCAAACATTGGCGGAACATTGGCAAAACACGACAAACCACCATTTTGCAACCAACTCTCCTTTCCACTCAAATTCCAATTCACTTTCATCGCATTTTCCAACTTGGTTCGTTCCATCTTCGGACTAATTTCACTCGTTCGAGTTTCCATCAATTTGTTTCTACCGGACCAGTCAGACTCCAGCTAGTTTTTATAAAAAAAAAAACAATGAAAATAAACAGACTACCGCTCCGTTGGGCAAACCAGCTGGGAAAAGAACAACATCGAGTGCAGCATTCGTTCCAATTGTCATCATTCACGCTTTATACTCAAGAATCGAGGTAATAATTGAACGTTGTTCGATTGAGTCGTGAACAAAAAGAACATTGAAATTGCTCACTTCCACTCAGCCCGAGATGAAGAAATGGTCATGACGATTGTGAATTTTATTTATTCGTCGTTGACTCGCCAGAATTCCCAGGTTAGTTCTTCAGCCCCGGTCACGCCCCATCGATTGTCGATCCTAATTGTCGTCCATGTTTGTTTTCACGATCGTTGCATCAGGAACAGTATGAACAGCAGATTAGGATAAACACTGCACGTGTCCCAAAGGATTGAAGTGCGTTAAAATGGACCAAGTCTCGCCTGGAAGATAAACCTTCCAGCAGGATGCAACTGTCGATTAGACTTTGTACGCAATGTTTTTATTTCATCACTGCCACGTGCCTTATACAAATATAAGCACTGCCCGGAGGGGATCCAGCGACGTTCAGCACGGTACAGGAAAACCCTAAACGCCAAAGGTCCTGGGGAGCCAGCGACCTTGGAAATCTCGGTTGCTTTTATTCTTGACGAGGATACCAGTTTATAGGGTTCGTTTCGACGCGGTCGGTTTCGTTACATGTCGGGAGATCATGAAAACCCGCCTTCTTTGGTGCCTTGACTTTGTCAGCCAATGAAAGCCTGCGAAGGTTATCTTTCGTCAAAAGACCAGCAATTCAGGCATCTAAAGTTGGTTCTCTGCGGGTCCCAGCAGTCATGGCAGGTCACTGGGGGTCATCCCTAAATGGACCATCATTGGACCTTGCTGAACACCCGATTGGTTTGAATCTTGGCTGGTTTAACTCGTTCCTAACTCACTCTTCCTGGTTGGGAATCGATCTTTTCTGCTCTTGTTGTATTTTATTCAGCTTTTCGTAGAACAATTACTTGGTAATGTTCAACCAATCACGTGGTTCTCCGATCAGTGCAAAACCTCTCGCAATTGACAGATGTCGCACGTGGACAAATACGCATGGGTAGAGCTGTCACTCCATCAATATATCAGTGACTGGTCTGATCAGCGGGAATTGGCATACCCTGTTTCATCCCTCTCTTCTGACTCCCTCTTTTGCTGCCCATCGTGCTCATCTGAATAGATATGGAAGCTCAATAACCAACCCCTTCTCTGTTCTCTCCTGCCTTTCATCAAATGGCAGACGTTTCCTTTGGACTATGTACGTATGAAAACGACGGAGATTGGCGGAAACAACGACGTCCTTCCATAACTTCATAATGAAATCACGGATTCTGTGACGTTTCGGTCCTATCTTTAGAATCAATGACATTGACGCGGGATTCTGGTACACCGATGAATCTTTGGTGTGGATTGGATTTTCTTTCGTTTCCTGTCAAACGTTTTTTTTTTTTCGAAACAATGATGGAAATTACACTTTTTTTGGCTTTTGAATGAAAAGAAAAGTTGACGAATCTGTCGTGAGCGACGAAACGGAAAGTTTGAACGAAACCCCCAAGGAACCCCCGATTTCCGCTCGAACTTTATCGCCAATCTGTTATAATACCGTCTTTTTTTTTTGCGTATACATGTAGGAGAGTAATACCGTATTGTTCCGTTGTACACGCGAGTACATGGGAATTGCCAGTAATCACAGTCATACAAAACGTTCGCGCTAATACCACTATAAAATTACCCACGCTACATTGGCTCTTGTCACAGGCAGGGTTTGCGCCTGCTGTCCCTTCATGGTACTTATTTTAATGCCAAAATAATGAAGCAGCCCGTTGCATTCGGTTGGCGCGAGGCATCGGTGGTACGGGTAAAACAGTCAAACCAACATTGGACAATGCCAGTAGGATGAAATACAGGGAGAGAGAGAGAGAGGGAGGGAGAATAAGGGAGGGGGGTAAAAGCGCGTAATTGAACGCGAGCAAAAGCCCCAGAGTCACCCTTGTCCATATATTAGTCACATAATACGAGAACTGTCCAAAGTATTTGAATTCTAAATAAGCGAAAAGGGAAAATTGCGCTGCATCTAGTTTGACAATTGTTTCGGTGCTTTCTTTTTTTTAACCACCAAAGAATAAAGCGGTGCGCAACAATTATGCAAAGCTCGATCGAAATTGCCAATGATGTTTATCTGGGTAGTCTCGAAATACATATATGCGTGTAAATGTCTGTAAAAAAAGGTAAATACAATAATGAAAAATATCGTGGAAAAGTAAAAATGTGTATTTCCGTATATCGGTACTTTTTATGAACTTAATTTTTTCTCGTGGGTAGAAAAGTTGTTGAATTTTGTATTTCATGAGTAATAACAGGTAAGACTAAATAGGTGAATACTCGTAAATTCATGCACGTATTTACGATGTTAATAAATTACATTTAAAATGATAAATCCATGGAATGAAAAATAATATATCTATTTATGTAACAATACAGCACTTTTGACACTTTTCGTAATCGCTCGTCGACGTTTGGAAAAGAGATAAAAAAAATTAAGTCAACTCCCCTCACGTGTTAAATCGTTCGTTCATTTTTTCGGTCTTGCCTTCGAACGATACATTTATTTGCTTTTTTTTTCATCCGCGATTTCTAGTTACCGGCTATCGAGTAACAAAATCTCGGGGTAAAACAGAGGGTGAAGAAGATGAGAAGAGAGAGAGAGAGAGAGAGAGAGAGTAAAAAACACGATAGAATCTACGGAAGAGGATCCTCCAGTGGCTTGTAAAAGGGGAAAATACAGTAGGACGCCTCTTTTGCCATTACGCTCCGAAGAATCGACTCGTGTGTTTTGCTGCCTGCAATGTGTGCGCCGTACTACGTAAAACCCGCCATTTGTAGACGTCCCAACGAGCGTTGGAGTACGTGTGTATTTGCCATTTGTTGAAAACGTGTTCAGAGCGATCGTTTTTCCTTCTTGTTTGAGCCACGGTGCGTCGCCACATTTTTTTTTCTGTTTTTTTCTCATGTCTGATCCTGCTGGACCAATGAGTCGGATTCTCTCCTCTCTGTGCAGTCTGCGACCGCTTCCCGTTTTTCCCCCCTTCGAGGGATGACTTACGACCGTTGTAAATCGAGCCACTGAATTTTAGCACGCGGATATTTTGCCATCGAAACAAGGATCCCCTTTTGTCGTGCCACTTTTTTTTTTCCTTCTTAAATCGAAAAGATAGAAAGCAATTTTGAGGATCTACCCTTGGACGTATCATCCCGAGAAAGCGTTGAAAGTTTTCCTAGTGGATTCGCCTTGCTTTGTTTGCCAAAACGTTTGATTTATTTGTTTGAAAGGATTTATCGCGTTTTGGGATTCCGAAAGAAAATTTGATCGCGATGTTTGACAATTGTTTCGAGGGATCCGATTCGCCTTTGCAGTTTAGGGGTTGGATATGCGTGGACTGGGTCGAGATACACCGAAGATTCACTGCAAACCATGCTAATATCGTATTGAAAAAATTTAACAGCTTGGAGAAAAGGGAGGAAGCTCGTATGTCGAGGAAGGACGCCTGCCTTATGAAAATTCTTTTTTTTATCGATATTTTTGATCTCCCATGTTTTAAATAAATTTGTATCGTCAGTTTCGTTCTGCGATCAGACTAATTTTTATAACAATTACATTATTTCGTCGTTTTTTTAGATGCAGAGCGAATAAAGTCTGTTCAGATTTTGAAAAAAAATGCATATATTAAACGAGTAGCTTATTAGAAAAAAAATGAGATAACAGGGCAAAATTTTGGAGGAACTTGAATTTTTAATAATGGCGAGTAAAAAATAATGAAGTACGAGGCCGGTGAATTTTCGGCCCGAAATAGTCGGAGTTATCGTTTCTTTGTATTTTATACCCTTCGATCATGTTTCCTGGATGTCCCGGGGTGAGAAAAGTTGAGCTGGAAGATAAGACAGCATCCGGAAAGAAGTCAAGCTCTCACTCGACGGCTGCTGACCGAGTATCTTGACCCTCTTCATCAAATCCTTACGTTCCTTTATCGTTGTTGCTATTCCAACCTCGCCGAGTCTTTTTCCACCCTTATTTCCAAAGATTTCCCTCGATGCTCGTTGCTCTCTTCGCATCTCCCGGTCCCACAAGAGGTCTGCGCAAAGTCGATACGTATACATGTATATAAAAGCTTATATTTACTGCGAGCATCCTTTTGGCGCAACCCTCGTTCATATCTTTACCTTCAGCTACACGTTTATAGCTCTTACGAATTTCTCTCCCTCGTCTTCCACCGAAACTTTCGTGGAAACTCAACTAAACACAGCGATTCTCACTATTCGCCCCTTTATTCCCATTTCATCCCCCTTCTGCACCGTGCGTACACCCTTTTTTGAATTAATTTTTTTTCGACGTCTACGATTCAATCGTATTCGCAGGTGTGCTACTCAGAGACGCTGTAAAAATTAAAAAAAATAAAATCGATCGGACGTAAGATAATTTTCCATCACGAAATTGCAATAAAGTTATGAAAAAATAAAAAGTCTTTGAAATATTCGGAAAAACTTTTTTTTTTCTCGTATTATATTAATTCGGCGTTATTTGAAATGGTCTTTACGAAAAATTATGAATAACGCGTGAAAAAAGCGACGAAATAATTTGACACGAAAAGAAAAAAGGTTTTTTCGAATATTTTCGGAATTTCGTATTTTAACAATTTGTCGGAAAAGTCGAATTTTTCAGATTTTTACAGCATCGCCGAGTACGAGGAATTCAAATCCTATTTCGGTTTTGTTGATATTGTGCTGGGCAATATATGCATAAATAAAAAGTACAACACGTCTTTTTCAGTTTGGGACGAAAGTAGGTTAAAGCTTTCGTGCTCAGCCATTAGTTTTCCTTGGAAATTCTATCGCCCCTGGCTCCTGGCTCTTTTGGTCAGGCTTTATCGTTATTTCATGGCGGAGAATTGGCCACAGTCTCGAAATTTCGATGTTGAATAGATCGAGCTTTCGTTATGGAATTCACGATCGCCCTACAGCCCGAGGGTACTCGCCCTTTAATGTTTGCTACACTGTGTACGACAGGCATATACTCCAGAGCGAAAAAAAATAAATAAACATCGCTCGTCCTTTTCTACAAAGTTCGAAAACTGTGAAATAACAATTTATGCGGCTGGGAAATTCACCGAAACTGTATAAGAGATCGATCCAGCGAATTTGATCTTTTTTTCGCTTCGACAGCAATTCACGATCGTTCTAACAATTTCGTAGACAAAGAATGGTGCAATTTGATTTTTTTTCAAGTTGAGCTTTGTCGAGCTCGTTGAATATTCTTTTGGGGCTGAATTGCCAATGAGTTCGTTCGATTTTACTCCCGTTTACGTTCATAATTATTCTCGGGTTCCTTCATTACATGCTGCTTCCTAGAGGCATTCATTCAACGCCATATTGAGAAGGAATCCGCAGAGTTTTCGTCGCTGCGAGATTTTTTAATGAGAAAATCAAAGTGAAAAACTTTCGTGCAGAAACCATGAAAAATCTGATGAAAAAAACAACAGTAGTTTGTTCGTAAATCGAGTGAATTTTTGTAATTCTGCAAAAAAAAACATTTATACAACATCCATTTGTATCTTATCAACGTATTCCCAAAAAAGGCCGGCGGGTTCATTTCAAAGCTCGATTAATTCGATCGAATGTACGGGGTGTCACCACACCCTCCAATATCGATGACTTTTAATTAGATTCGGCTGAAAAATTCGAGTCGAAAATTATTTGGACGCTCTTCGATCGGACAAACACCTGACGAGTTGTTAATCAATAATGTTGAACCAATCAGACGCGTGCGCTTGACGACGTAAGCCACGCCTCCACCTGTCCCATTGGTCGAAATTCATTGATTAATAACTCGGTAGAAAATCATCGGATCGAAAAGTTCTCTGAAACTTTTCGACTCAGAGTTTCATTCTGGATTTGACTCGACGATTTATCAAGGTTGCATTCCGGGACACCCTGTGTATCCGTGTATTTGCGGAGGATTACTCAATTGAGACGAACAATTATTTTCCCGCTACGTCGTTCGATGTTGAACGAGTCTTCTCCAGACCCGGAATATTTTTAGCAAACCTCCAGGGATGACTCATTCGGGAGCTTTGACCGATTAACTGATGTAGTAACGAGTTTATCCAAGAAAAAGTCCTTATCCGAGACGACCATTTATCAAAGGTCAAGGCGGCTTCGGGATAAAGACAATTAATATAGGATCGAATCTAATCTTCCGACTGTAGGAGAATTTTCACGTTGCCTTTCGTGCTGCTGTAGAAAAAGGCTTTCGGGATAAGGCGACTCAAAATCATCGATCTTTTGATGGGTTACATTGTATATTTCGAATTGAGAAAAGAAGTCGATTTTTTTCACATTTTCAGAAACGTAACGATTCTACTCATTTGTACTTTACCTCAAATGTACTGTAATTCGGAAAACGCTTATTTCCTCAACGAACCTAATCTGTAATTAGCAAATATATCCTACGAATCTCTGGGAATTACGGAGAGCATTTAATTTCCATTATCCCGCGATAAAAAAAATTAGCCCCAGCGGAAAACGATTTTTCGGTTGTAAAAATTTCAAAAGCTCTTGCCGATAATTTCAACTGTAAATAACTATCGGAAAAGTTTGAAACTTTCCTATTCGCGAGTTAGACGTACAACGGCGAGGGGAATTGCGGGAAAATTTGCCGATAAAAACTTGAAGATCTTTGAGCGTGGTATTTCGAGGGAAACGCGAAACTTTGAGCGCAGGAAGAGTTAGTCGAGAGTTTCATTGATGGAATAAATACGCTCGATCCACATGAATTAACAGGCCTTTACAGTCGAATCACCGGGCATCTCAACACCTCTCGAAAACCACCCCACACGACCTCGTATATCGTTTCCTTGGTTGGTTAAACGTTCACAGACGTGTCTCGGCGCGACGCTTTAGGATGGTCGTTAGCGTTGATTGGCCTCGAAGAGAATCAGCGAGGAAACACACGGCTGGCATCTCTCTCCACTCGACACCGAATTAACGTGGATTTATCGTCGTATTCCGACGTTATTTCGCGTTTAACCAAACTAAATTGATGGCTCTCGTCTTGGATTCCCAACGTTCGTCGTGGGTGTTCGAAGAAAGTAAGCGCGATGATTTTTCGATGAGAGTTACGATAAAATTGACATTCGATCAGGATCGTTTAACGAGCGTTTAATATTTCATCATTAAAGTGGCAGTGCTCTGGATGATTTTTGGGGAAAATCCGAATATCTTTCAAAAAAAAAACTGCGTTTCTCCACTATATAACGATTTTCTGTATCGCTCTGAAGCCTCATCTGTTACGTCTAAAAAGTGTGAAGTTTGAAAATAAATTTTACCACGAAAAACAATTTTTAAAGACGCTCGTTAAGATCCGATACTGCCCCCTTAATTGGTATCATTTCGTATTAATCGAAGAGAACCAAAAGAGGCTTTTTAAAATTTTGCACAGCTTCCCTCGAGCAGGAACATGATCCTGTCGACGAATTTTGTCAAATCGATCGGAAAACCACGTGGAGAAAAAGCTCCTGACAGGAATTCTGTTGTCTGTTAAATCTGAAAGATCGTTTCTCGGCATATTCGAAAAGTTGAAAAAAAAAGCAGTTAAATTAATATTCGATGAAGCCTCATCGTGGAAACGTGCGGTTATTAACTATATTTTATGCTCGTCTCGAATTTATTCGCTCGGGAGCTTTACTTTATAACACCTACGGGAATAGGACGCTTTTTTGGGTCAACCAACTTCTAATCCACTTCCGTTAATAACTTTCAGCTGTAAAAATCTCTAGATTGCCCAGTTCCAACACGCTTGTCCTGTAGACTCGTATGTTTATAGGAGCAGTAAAAAAAATCTCATCAGCGTTGCTGGTCGTGTGCCCATTACCAGGGGTATGTACTTGAGCCGCATGTACGTATCACCGAAGAAAAAATGTACGATGGAGTCGTACATTTAGCGTTTTACTGTGGTTTTCTCATGCTCTTGTCGACAGGGACATTTTCTATAAGTGTATAAAGAAAATGTTTGAGAAAACGATGCATGAAAGATCGTAGATCTTAAACATGTAAAAAAAATCATTTTTCTATTCGACAAAGCCAAAACACTTTCCAAGTCGGGCTTAAGCATGCCAAGCTGACAGATGAAGGGACGATTAAGAATCTACATCAGACACTATCCCAGCAACGAGAAAGTAAAAATCATAAATCGTCTCTCGCTTAAATTGCTTAAATTTGCCAAAACCATCGATTCCACTTTGACTATGATTCTTTCGGATGAACGAGTTTTCAAATTAATGACAAACGTTTCAAACGACACTATACATCGTGTGACAACTTGACCAACAGCCGATATTTCAAAATCGACATCATCCCCGGTGAAAAAGGCTCTTCTGCACGGCATATGTAGTTCGATGACCTTCCACAGTCCGGAGGAATCAGAACACGAGTAACTTCGAGCTTTGCTGTTCCGCGTGATGGGGGATGCATTTTTCCTGAGCCGAGCGATATGATTTTTCATACAATATAACGTAATAAGCATGGAAAAGGTAATGGCGCGCGTACCATTAGCGCAAAAACATTTATGAACCAGCTGCATTGTTCCCAAGGACAATGAGTCTCCGGTCATGTCCATATGTATATACGGTGCACCGTATTACGGTACATTGAGCTGGACCCCGTCCTCGACAAAACCGTCATCATCGCCCGCAAGAGCGAGAGCGAGCACTCGTGATTGGTCGCGAGGAGGGATTAAGGGGGTTGGTTGATGCAACGAGGGATAAAAGGGACAGCAAGGGTGGACAGAAAGAACGCAAGGGTGGCGGCAAAAGAGCGACGATTGAGTCGTTACGCACGAGTCCGCTCGTGGTGTCCGTGTTGGCTCGAACAATTGGTCCATTACCAGACGACTGGACGATTATATTCCGCTGGACCTTCGGTAGGATCCTGACCCAACAATTTTCTTCGCTGCCATTAGTTCCCTCCCGGGTGTCTTCCAGCTATAAACGTCGTTCCAGCAATACCTCTCCAGGCACTCAGCCACCACGTCGCAGGACCGTCGAGGACCACTCTGTGCAATCCAGTTGGTAGTCCAACCACCCCTGCGTACCGCACTTGCGTAATTCTTCTCTTTCTCTTCGGACGCTGATGATTTGTTGCGAAAAAAACGTTGCGGCGGTCGTCTCCACGGGATTTCCCCAGGTTCCACGTCGCTTTTGGCCAAGGGCAACCGATTGAGCGGTTGTACTCGTCACCATCGTCGGCGTTGTAAACTTTGTCAACACGAGGATCAAGTTCGAACCTGCTCCAGCCGGAAAACGCATGAACGAAGATGATACGGAGGTCGGAGGATGTGTTATGGTTTTGAGTGTACGGCTTTGCGCGCCGGAGCTTTCGCTAGTCTTAAGGGGGTGACCTTTTCGTCCGTTAACCGGGTTACGAGAGGAAAGCGCTGGATGGAGGGAAGGAACGGGGAACAAAAGGCGGCGAGCTGCGGAAAGGTTGGAGAGCGAACGAGTTCTCTCATACAGCATCTCCCCTTGGTCCATTCTCTCGATGCTCGCTTCGGCTGACCCGCTCCGTGTTCACTTATATGTATCTCGCGTTGTATTACAAAGCGTGGCGTCACACGTATACACAGCTGCACACAGCTACACACGAGCCCTCTGACCGGAAGATCGAGGAACTCCGGCACGTAACCTTCTACGCACGTTGCTCGACGCGACCTCTCGTTAGTCTTCCCGCTTCGTTTCCGGTGGGACGTAGCTGGCTTCTACCCGGTTATTACCGTTCCCGATGCTCGCCCCACGTATCAACGAGCTCTGACAAAAAAAGAAGCCCGTACCGGGAGAGGAAAAGCTCCGTCTAATTTCCGTCCTCTCGACGCGCGAACCTCTTTTGAATGACGCGCCATTTCGCTCGACATATTTTTACCTACGTTTTTTTTTTCTCACAAAACAGAACAGGGTTTTTACGTCGAAGAAAAGTCCTCGATGATGAAAAATGCGCACGATTTTTGGAAACGAACCGGCAACTGTACGAATTTTGTAAACGCGTTAAGGCCGCATTTTTCAAAGTGACGGCAAATTTCTTAAATCCAATATTTTTCGATGAACACGTGTGTAGTTTTACGGAAAAACTGATGTAGAATACGAAAAAAAATCCCCTCCGAAAAGAGCGGAAGCCAAACGAGGAAAAATCGTCTATTTTTGATTCTCTAAAAAAAAAAAAACTTCCAACAGACGGTTCGAATTTTCGGCGCACTGAGTAGACACGTAAGGTCTTGATAATTCGTTTTATCGTCTCTGAATTAAAAAAAAACCATTTTTTCGAATGAAAATTCAATTCTCACGGAAGAATCAGCTTTTTTTGGAATTTTTTGATAACTTTTTTTGTTGTGCCGAAAAAAGCTCCTCGGGCAAAGAAACTGCATTTCTTATGCAAAAGTTGATGAAGATAATTCCGTTAGAATCGTGAATATTCGACGGTATACGAATGGCAGCACGAAAAGGAAAATGAAAAAATTATTCCCAGACGCGACCCACATTCGTCGAATTTTTCCCGCCGTCGTTCTCTCTTTTGCTTCACCCTTTTGTATTCCCAGGATATACGGAATCCGCGGCTCGCGATCCACCGTAAAAAAAAAAAAAACCGCGTATCGATACCAATGGAAGAGGTTGTAAAAGCGATACGCAGCGGAGCAAGTGACGCGAAAAGACGGGAAAGTCCTCGGAAACCCAGCTGTCTGTATGAAAAACGCTCTCGTAGAAAAAAAACGAAAAAACAAAAAGAAAAATTACTCCAGCAAAGCAAAGACGTTCACGATCGAGTCTAAATTGTACGAGAGAAGAGATGCGAATCGAACGAAAAAAATTATTCTGCAGTTTGATGACTTTTTCGAAAAACGCCAGGAACATTTTTTTTTTTCCGCCACGATGTCGTCTATTCCATTACAGTGAGTGATATTTCATCCCCCCCTCCTTGAAAGCACCCGTGTCTGACACTCAGAATCCCAAAAATCGAGATTACCCAGCAGCCACGACGATTTTTGGAGTATTTTTTGAATTTCCTTCAATCGGAATCTTCGGATGTTCAAAAACGATAATCGAACACGCGTGGATTCAGAAATTTCAATGCCGAATAAATTGGGGGAGATGATCGGTGAAAATATTAAAAAAGCGATGAGAAAAAAATACTCGAGAGCGAAAGAAAAAAGGATGAATTTCGCTGGTTTTTTTTTTTTCAATCCGACGTGTGCGCGATGATAAAACGCCACTGGAGTGCACCATTTTGTTTTTTCCTCCTTAAGATTTATGGGTTACATGCATTTTAATCGTAGGTTTATAATGGAAAGGTAGAGCGAGGACGAAGACGACGTCGACGACGACGAGAGATCGTTTGACGCTCGTGGAAGCTTCCATGCTGCGAGGCCGATAATTTAATAGTGCATTATTCAGATCAAATGAATACTAAGGAGCGAACGCGGAAGCGCGGGCACACGCGGAAGAGTCATCGAGGCCGAGAAGCGTATTGTAATCCTGTCTGAAGAATTTCCAATGAACCATCCGTTGGGTTCGCTTCGTGATTTAACGCCCAACGTTCTCGCGTCTGCACCCATGACGGAAGAGAAGCTCTTCATCCACCCTCGGGAAAGACTGAAATCTCGAAATTTCGAAAATACTTTTCAAAAATATTTCCGACGATCCGAAAATCGTCGACTTTTGAATTGAATTATATCGAATTATTAACCATAATATCGAAAATATATATTTTCGGCCGGTTACGTGATCGCCATCGGTAGATAAATCGACACTTTTCGATAAATCGAAAAATCTTGTAATTTCCCATATTGCGGAGTGTATATTTTTCCATCGTTGGGGGTATATTTGTGTGTATCGAATTCTTCGGCAAAACGCTGCAGAGTATTGTATCATTTATTGCCTATTGACCCGAGCAACAGCTTATACGTAGCTCGTGCTGTGAAAACGTGAATGGTGGAAAAGGAACGTGCGAGGAAAGGTGCAGAATGCGCTATGGGAGAAGATAAATTTCCCGTAAAAGCGGAGCAGTGCGAGTGCGAGAGTTCTCCGATAGAGGTTTTTCTCTTGATATCATATATACATATGTATTTATTTATATATACATACATACATAAACATACACGTTCCCCGACTATGTACATATGTACAGTTGTATATACATGTATATTTATGTGTTTGTATATAGATATACATACGAGGATGCCTCCAGAGTAAACAGGATAACATCCGTACGTTTTACTCCCCTTTTATTTCACACTTTGTCAGACTCGTGTTGGGATTCAAACGCGTGAAGAAGATATGTTGCCCGGGGACGTTAAGTGGAGTCAGAAACATGGCCGAAAACGATCGAGCGGGATAATGAGCAAGGGAGGAAAGAGTTTGAGAAGAAAAACGAGAAAAAAAAAGAAACAAAAAATGTACAACAAAGTTTAACGAAGCTCGAAATCGTTGAGTCAAAAAGTTGGGCTTAAAATCGAGTATTCTTGACGCCCTTTCGATGATAAAGGGATGAAAATGCACACGCGAGGATAATAAAAATCAGACGCTTTTTCGTTTTGTTTAATTGCAAAATTGGCATCTTATATTCGAACTCGAAAAAAATCGTGTTTTGCTTTTGTGGAATTGTGACATTTTCTTCCACTTTTTTTTCCCTGAATTTTGATAGAATTTTTGCTACCCGCAGTTTCCTCGAGGATGAAAATTATGCAGAGGCTTCATGCTCTCGCGACTGGAAAGGCGGAAATGATTATTTTTCATTTTCTTCATTTTCGAATTTCACCGACTGTGCGGAGGGGGAAAAAAACTGCGGATTCGTTTTTATTTATATTCGTAATCTTGGGAAACGTCAGGTTGCGTTGCTCTCTACGTGGGGAGTGATATTGGCGATATGTCCGCATTTCTATGTTGGCCTGCATGACAGCCAAAATCAAAAAATGTCTTTGATTCATTGGAACGAGAAGAAAAATGAATAAAAATTCATTCGACGCGGCTGAGAGCGTCGTAGGATCGAGATGCTTTTGCCTCCACACCGAGCCTTCGAATGGCACTCCAATCTCGAATCGTAATAGTTACGAATGAAATTTTCATACGAAAATTTATGGAATGATTCGAACAACGTTGTACGAAAAAAAAAAATAATAATAATTTTCTTGATGCTAAAAAAAGCCACATAATTCTTACTCTTAAGTAAAATCCTGCAATATTATTCCACACCGCAACAGAGATGATTCTACACCGTTGAATTTTAATTCTGCTCTTCGTAAAATGTTCTTCGAGTGGAAAATTTCCGTAATATCGAAACACTCGTCACATTCGCAATTGAATTTACAGCAATTATTGCCGTTCGAAATTCGGATTCGGAATTGTCAAAAACATCGAAGCTCGTGAATTTCGACTGTATTTTTCAAAAATTCCGATTTTGTAGAAAAATAAAATAAGGAAAATCAAGAACAAAAATCACGATGCTAGTTTTTCCTCTCGCTTCACAGAATTTTGCGCAATATTTTTCATCTTGAATATTTAAGTATACTTAAGAACGAGCACGAAACAGCACGATGAGAACTTGAATAAGGATGAAAAAAAAAAAATCTGAAATAACCAGCCAGCACGAGAACGAAGGAAGGAATCTTTGCATTATGAAGATCGGCTAATTCACTGTAACGAGATCTCGCATTCTTGTTTGCAATGAGTTTCAAGCGCACCAAGTCCGAGTCCAGGAGCTCACTGGATCAAACTTTTGTACGGTCGTTCTCGAGTTTCGAGCGAGAATAAAAACTGGGTCAACGTGTCCATGGCGTCCATGTACGTCGGATTCTTTTCCTGTCTCTCTCTCTCGCTCTCTCTGGAAACTACACCTGCACTGATTGAAAAAGTAAAACACAAAAAAAAGAGCACCCTTCATAAGAGGAGCGGTATGCTCGACCTTAATTCCGAGATTTTCACAGCATGAAAGCTGAACTTTTATACACATCCGCGTGTATGAAATTTCAAGTTAATTATCTCTAACGCAAGCACGGACGCGTTGAATTATTTGAGCATTTTTATTCCCGGTGATCGATGCAGCTCGTCGTAAATTATCAACAATTTCGTGAAAAACTAAAATTCGTTTGACGACGTTATCTTTCGTCCACGATCTTGCTTGATAAATCCGTAAAAAAAACAAAAAAAACGCATCTTGTTCGTTGTACAGAGTTGACGAAATCAGAAAAAAAATCGTGGTCCAAGCAGGATTCGAACTGCGACATTTTAGTTCCAGTTTCCGAGCCTTGATGCTGCTACGCACCTGAAATACCTTCTGATCGCTTTTTATTATTTAAAAACTATTCGAAAAAAAAAAACAAACGGTGAAGTACTCTTGTCCAATTTCTGGGCTTGATTCTTGATGAGATTCATCTCGTACATCCCTTATGTATACTATATATATGTACGTATGATATCACTTATCACCAGTGACCCGAGGCTTTTATGGACCTCCAGCTGGAATTGATTTCACGTGGCTGGCCGTATTTTGCGGACGCTTCGAATCAATAACCCATTTCTCGGTTGTCTCTATCCACCATCCGTTTTTCCATCTTCCTCCCTCGTTCAACGATGGACCTCCATCGAACCCTCTATCCTTTGTCTAATGCCTTCCTGCCCGCCCTTGCCGATGTCAGAAGCGCTCGAGTAAGAGGAAGAACAGACAGGGTGGAAGGAATCGAAAGATTTTACAGTGGAACAAAGTTCGCATGGCAGACCGCATCGCACACAGCGGCGAGCTTCTCGTATATATGTATATAATAAAAACGATGGTTTCGCTCGATCGGCTTTTCATTATGACTTCCAGGGGAGTCATGGAATACCGATAGAATCGCGAGCAAATGAAAGATCAACGAAGAAATGGTACGGAATTAAAGTTCGGTTTGCGTTAAACGTCATCTTCCAAGTCGCATTGATATGTAAAAATAAAAAAAAAACGATCAACTAATTACGACTCTTTGAACGCTGTCATTGGTTCGGTGGAAGCTTTTTATCATTGTCGGAATATTCCATGCGGAAGTTTCCCACCATTATCGATGTTGACGATCCGCAAAGAAGTCTGAAGAAAGTCCAGCGGAGTCTTCCGGCGTAACTTCCGGACACTGCGCTTTTCCCGGCACTTTTTACCCTCTTTTGCTTCTTAATTGCCTAGAATCAATGGTACATCTACCAAGACGCAGGGCTGGTCAGGTGCTCCGTGGGATACCGCGAGTCGCTCGACCCCTGGGTCGCTCGCGCTACCGAGGATTAGGGTGGCATTGAAAATTGGCATATCTGCTCTCTTCCGAAGGGTTGAAACGTAGGGGAGGAAATAAATATTGCCGAAAACGATTTCTCAGGGTGCAGAGACTCGATGATCGTGCGATTGAAGAGTGAAATCGACGACGGGAAGGTCCGCGAGTGTCGAGGCGATTGCCGGATGCTGCGCGAGGAGCAAAGCAACCAGAGATGATGAGATGAGATGGGGAATGAGGCGCAAGACTGCGGAAGATGCAGACGTTGAGGTTCGTAGGGAAATTAGAGGGAAAGGTGAGGCTATACAGCCAGGATTGCAGAGAACGATGGGGGTGCAAGGGGTTATTTGAAGCGCGAAGATCGTCGGAGATGCCCGAGGCAAGAGTTGTTGGGTGAAAAGGTTGGTGTGCGCGCGGCGGATTGCCGGCTGGCGGTTTCACCATCGGGATCAATACGGAACCGTTGGGTCGGCGGTGGACCCTATGGTAATACGGTGGTGGTTGGTTTTCCCGCTACCCCCTATCGCCGGTTGCCATACCCCACGCTCGCACCGGCCCTATAACACGTGGGAAGAGCCACGGGACAGGGAGAACCGCGGATGAAAATATACAGCATGTGTGTGTCGTTTGCAATGAAAAAAACAGCTCTTTCGCACCCTACGGACTCAAGAAACCGTTGCTCGGAATAATAAAGATGCTGATGAGACGGTGAAAAAGATCAATACCGATCTTAGATTGAAACATATCCGAGTAATTAGCTGGCGAAATTGTTTGTAGGTTCAGCAGATTCCTGACTGCTTATTTGTCCTATTTTTCCTTCTTAACTCTGCTGCTGCTGATAATTACGATTACGACGAACGACGTCTAATCCGAATCCTTGATCAATCGTTATTGTTTTATCATTCAGAGTCCTCATTATGACAGCTGGGCAAATGGACCACTGGCAGGCTCCGACGTTAACTTTTGAATAAACAGCTGACAAACTGTGATCGACCCACCGGTCGTATTGGGTACAAACGATTCTACAAATCTGCACTGAGCAGAGTTACATTCCAACGAGTAGTATGTTGGTCAATGTACTTTCTAATCTGATAGTTATTTGTCCACTCCGGAAGACTTGCTGGGCTAGGCAGCTGCGGTATCGGCAAGTATTTCAATAAAGCGTTCACCGTACGACGAACCTTTTGCGCAAGCTGCGAAATATTGCAAACGCTTCACACAAGCTCCTATTAAACCTACCCATGTTATCGAACAACTTCCAACAGAGCGTTGGTGGCAAACTTCCATGTACGACAAACGCGATTTAAATAGCCGGCTCTTCGCGATGACCAACAAATTAATCAACGTAACGTTTCACCAAATATTTCTACAACGGATTGTTCACCGAAAATACTTTTGGTTGACCCTCTCGTCACCTTCCTCCAATGAAAATTGCACTCGGTCCGTTGTTCAACAGGACAAAAATTCATGATCCCATCTGAATAGGAATTAACAAGCCCAGCGGACTCTTCGATCAATTAAAGTGGTTCTACGTGCATATTCTATAAATCGACGCGATGCGATGCCATAAATCTTCCTTGGAATCCCGAATACATACGTTCCCCGCCCGCTTACACCATCGACCTTGGTTTTTTTAAGCAGCCCGGTTGATTTACAAGTTGGTCGATTTTTTAATGGTCCATAAATCACGAGACGATGCCGATCTCCGCGGCCGATGTTTCTTTCGACCCGAAATTCATACCATTTCCGCTTACGCTGTTCTTACGACTAATGTGGCGAGTAGTTAATAGATATTCCCAGTCAACATGACGTTGGGTTGTCCTCGTCGTTGGCAATCGGAGAAATTCCGGGTGAATCAGCAAAGCGCAGAAAACGCTAGTTCTCTTTCATACTTGTGTACCACGTGCTGCTGTGATAAGACCCTTTAAAGCTTTATTTGGTGAACTTTCAACTTTCAACTTCTTCAACTTCTGCAGCTTGAAAAATTTGTAAAGTTCTCCAGAAGAAAACTGCAGCGAGATTTTGAATTCCAAAAAGTCTCGGAAAAAAGTGACTAACCGGCAAGAATAATAAAATGTAGATTGGAAACTATGTTGTAGGATATCGAACTAAAAAACTGCTGATTCTGGGTGATGATTCGAGGTCAGATTCCAGCTCAGCTGATTATTTTATTTTCAGACAGTTTCCAAATGAGTACGAATATAATTGATTTTCGTCTACGCTATTGCCGACTAACCTGGCAAGCAGATGACAGCTTTTCCACGGTCAATATGACCCTTTGTTGACCCTGTCGCCGTCAAACCGAGAAATTCCACATTGATCCGCAGACTTCTCCAAAGTCTGGTCCCTTCCGGACAACTTGGATACTCAATTGACGAATCTTTCATTCCTGATCGAGAATCGGTCGAAATTTCTCTGGACAATAGTCATCAGGGATGCCGGGTACGTCAAGGACAAATTTAAAAGTGGTTAACGCTGGTTCAGCTGGAGTACGATCACGTTGATGTACTTTTCTTCCCGGTTGGTTAAGCCTACATCGCTTCCGAGAAGAAAAAGGAAAGAAATAAGAGGGATATCCTGAAAATGAGGAAGACGAAGGGAGACGGCGAGGTGACATGGAAGTAGGAGAAGTTAGCTGGTTCGCTGGCAATTCCCGGTTATAATGTTTAATCCGCATTTCATCGCCTAAACGGTGAACTCTGAGGCTCTGGTTTCCACGCGGACTTTCCGTTCCCCTCGGCCAGAAGAACTATGCGGAAGCTGAGGGGAAACGTTGCGGGATGGGATAAGAGGAGACGGTCGTCCGGGCAGCGGGGAATCGTCACCGTATACCCTCGCGAAAGTCGGATTCGGAGTCGCAGTAAAATATAATTACGTTTCAAGGATTATCCTGCCGACGAGGTAGATCTCCGTGTGACTAGCGCCACTAGGGTCCTTCCTCCATGGTGGATCTCCTCTTTTTCCACTGGGTGGATTCTTCTTTTCTCTCCGACTCTTGACCCCCCGCATTTTCGCGGAGGTTCCAGTCTGCGGATAGCAAGTCTTTGCTCCGGAGATCGGATTTTGTTTTGTTGTTTTTTTTTCCGATTTTACCCCTTAAGATGATCGGCGCGCGATGTACGAGTAATGGAACGGATACGACAGTCTCTCGTGATCACGAGAGTTCATTCCCGACGATATGTATTGGTCGATACTTTGAGAATCTTTCCATCGAATCTCGCGTTTTTTTTCGATTTTCTTTTGTTTTCTCTTCGTCAGTTAATAATCGTGGTAGTTGGGATTGATCTTTCCGAACGTTCGTATCATCTTGCAACAACGAATCCCGTTCCACAAGGTTTGGCGTAGACGTATACCGATGGTGGTATGACTCCAGTGATGGAATCATAAAGTCCACGCAGCGTCAAAAAATAAAGATGAAAAAGGAATGCAAAAAAGAGGAACGCTTGAATAGCGAGGGAAAAAAAGAAAAACAATGTACTCGGGTGGAATGTTTCGAAAATGGGTATGGAAGCTACCGAAGGGCGTAAAATCAGCATCGAACGGAGAATGGGGTAGTTCACGGGACTCTCGCAGAGTCTATGAAGCCTATGGACCAGAGGGGAAAAAGGAGTGAGGGACGGAGAGAAAAATAGGCAAATTCGAAAGAGAAAAAGATGGGGATTTGCAGCGGAGGCGACCAGCCGAACTAGAAGGGAAATAGACCGGGCGTCAGTCCGGTAAATTGGCTCCATTCATCAGAGGGTATTCCTGTCGCGAGTCTACCTCGTTCTTCTCCATCATTCCACTCTTTTTTCCATATAAACTGTATATGCCTGGACAATTCGGTGTGTATATATGTATACGTGCGTATGATTGTGTATGGGAGTGTCTGCTGTCCTGCCATTTTCTCTCGCAGCCGGTGACTGCGGTTCACTTCAGCAACTTGGTTGAATTCGTCACGACGTGTCGAATTTTTCCCAGGAGCAGCTACTTCTTTTTTTCTCTTTCTTTTCAATTTTTCTGGATGCTTTGTTCCACGCCAACGTTGGCCTTTCCATCTGACGGAAGCTGCCGAAAAATTCGACGATCGGTTCGTCATTTTGCCAAGAATTTCAAGGTCATTGACTTTGAAAGTGTTTCATTACGGATATTCAGGATGGGAAATGACCTTGGTGTTATTCGCTTTTTTCGGGGGTCCATTTTGAGAGATTGTTTCGTTTCAAAGTGCAAATAAACGTTAATTCGGAATGGGTCTCGTTAACGCGGATGCTGCGTCAGCAGATTTTTGTGGTAGCACCGTTTGAGCGTTTTTATGGAATGGAACGGAATGAACGGTATGTTATGGTTCTGTTCGACCGCGAGGGGATGGTTTGAGGGGATTGGCGAGTGTAAAAGTTCGCCAGGGCGAATGATAAGATCAACTTTGATGACGGTCGAAAAGGCGATGAGCAACGTGGACGAACGTGTCTGTTGGTGACACTGGGATGCTCAGCTAATGAGAATGGAAAATCCAGGACAACGTTTTGAGGATAATTCTGAGAGGCGAGGAACTTTAACGAGACGAGAGACGACGAAGCGCTGAGAAATGCAAAAAAAAGCTTGAAAAAAAATAAGGAAACGGTTTTACAGCAAACTCTCACGATTTTTCGCACGTTGGACGACGAGTCAGCGCGTCCTTTTTCTTCGTCACGCCGGATGAGGATAAACAGATAAGAGAAATGGCCTTTCTCGTACTACCCAACCCGCTCGAAGATCTCTCACGAACATCATGGACCACGTTAGAGTCACTCGTTTAGCCATTCATTTCCTTCTGTTGCAGGGAAAATAAGGTTGAAAGCTTTCCACACCGCTGAATAAGGAAATTATGAAGTACGAGTGGAAAAACGACAATACGCCGTGAAATCATTTGGGAAAGGGACGTTTTTTTCGTCGTTTGTTTTGTACCTCACGATCGCAACTTGTTAATGGACGGATGAATCGTGTTGTCGGAGATGAAAAAATATTTTTCGTTTGTAAACGTGTGACGAGTATTATTATTCAGGGAATAATAAAAAAGTGGATGAAAACTGGGCTGGGTAATCTCGGGTAACAACAATATTCAAAATTTATAAACGTATTGTTAGAAAAAATTCGGAAAATATTGAGAATAATTATTCTCCTCTCGCGTCAAATTAATTCGTTAATTTTTATTTTTTAATAAAACTCGAGTCGTAAGAAATAGAAAACAGTTCAAATTCGCTGGAATGTTCCGACTGCGATGAAACATCCAAAGAAGCCCGTGATATCTCTGCAAACATTGAAATAACAAAAGAGTCTGTGGATTTACCCTCGAGAGTACGCTGCACTTTCTTCAACCCCACACGGAATAACCTATAGCCAACACCCGAGCATTACCACCTGAAGCCTTCGCCATTTTTGCACTCGTTCGTACGATCCCTACGGTGCTTTTACCGCAGAATCTTGCAACAAGGTCCAGTGACACGGCGACAAAAAAACATAAACCGTAAAATGACGATAAAAAATTATTGTCATCCGGAGATAAAAACTCGACACTTCCATTGCGAAATGTCACTTTTCAATGGACAAAAGAGGAATTGCACATTTTTTTTCAAAAATATACTTGTGAGGCCATCCAAAAGTTGAATCCGCGTTATTTTTTCGAAACTAAAACCCTGCGAAATCGTTGCGATTCCTCACAAACAACGATCAACAAATCCGCGTGTTGGATCAGATTTATTTTTTGCCAAATGCATTGAGAACTCGGTTTGCAATTAATATTTTATTTTTTATTAAAACTCTATTGAAGAAAATGAAAAGATCCTTTTGCAGATACAATTGCAAAGTGAATGTAAATTTTGCCAGCTTGATAAATAGTGCGAAATTCGTTTATTTTCTCTGACAAAGAAATTCAAATTTCCTGAAACTTCCACATACATGTTTTTTTGTTAATTAAAAAAAAAAAAATGTTGCGTCACGTTTATCTCTCCTATGACCTGTCGTAAACCGAGAATCCTCTCGACCGCAAAACGTAGAGAGAATTGTTTGCTTTACGAATTTATAATCGGGACGTTGTTTAAATAACTATTTACCTCTCGTTTGCGCCTTGCCTAAATTTGTAGCATCCACTTTTCCTTCTCGTTCGTGCTACGTGATTCGTTCCTCCCTCAATCTCTACGTTTTCACAGAGTTAAGAGGGAGAGCGAGGCCTCATCTTGGTCCTTGATTAACTCGTTGAAACTGTCGTACATATACGTATGTTCAAAGTTTCAGTCTCTGGCGATGTTAAACAATTATTTGTCTGTGCGTATTTGTGGGTACATGTATATCTTTTGCTCTGAAACATTGTTACGTCTCTGGTGGATCGTAGTTTCCATCGAGTTTAGAGGAAACTTTACACGACTGTGTTACCTCCAGTGTGTTCTTTTTTCCACCCCTTTCTAATTCGAATGAATATTCATAGATTTGTTTTCAGCGAATAAAATGTACGTCCACAACCCTCGAATCCAGCTGCTTGCTCCGTTATAAAAAAACATTGACAAATCTTGAGAAAATCGTGCAAATTACTCTCCACATTTTTTCGTCTCTAAAAACAGCCTCGCGGATTTTATTTTTTTCCATCGAGTTTAGAGGAAACTTTACACGACCGTGTTACCTCCAGTGTGTTCTTTTTTCCACCCTTGTTTTTATTGATTTGTTGATTTGTTTTTAGCGAAAAGAAAGTACACGTCCATAACTTTCGTATCCAGCTTGTTGCTCGATAAAAAAAAAAAAGATTGACAAATCGTGAGACCAATTAATATCGAGGTTTTTTGTGCCTAAAAGCGGTATCGAACACTTCTTTTTTTTTTCGTCAGGAACTGAAAAGTCTCTTTATCTTACAGTCGTTTATGTGAAAAATCGTCTCAGGACAATCGAAAGGGAACGAGGACTGGTCGAGTGCTCATCTTAGCTTCGTTAAATATTAATGGAACGAATGGACAAAAAGAGAGAGAAAAAATAGAACTCTCGTGAATACGAGCTAATGAGAGGAAGCCCAGATCCCCCGCGTTGTTCCATAGAGCATGATCTTTTTTTTCATTCACTAGGCTTTTTTTTTCTTTTTTCATTCAGCCCTCCTCGGTCGATCCCATAAATATTTAATCGTCACGATGCTATCGACCCCCCACGTCTGGCGTTTCTGCACCCAGGGCGATCCGTACTTGTACAGTCTTTTCTATACAGATACGTGCATTAGGGTGGTCAAAAAAGTACAATTTTGTATTCCCGAAGCTTCAACCTCGAAAAAAGGGTAGTTTTTTATTTGAAAAGGGTCGTCACGAAAAATGATGCTCCACGTTTATTCCGGAGCTGGAGCACTTTGCGGAATCAAAATTTTTGTTTCGAATTTATTTTTCTCGTAGAGCACGAGCGGAAATCTGTCCCATAGAATTTACCAGGCACATTGATTTATTCGGAATAAAGAGACAACTCGTGTAATTTTCGTATCAAATATGTATACGATTTTTTCGAGCCGAAACTGTTGGTCACAGTTAGTGGAAATTCTCGTAAAGGGCTTTTCGTTGTTTTTGATTTTTGGCTTTATAATACGACTTATGAAACTACCTTGTATATATGAGGTACTCGACGCAGGCATTACGATAAATTATATACGCGTTCGTGTCAATTTCAAGCTGGTGGTCCATAAAAGGAATAATTAAACCGTGTGTCCTCGTTCATTGATCGAGGATCTGGTAGGCGAGAGTATCGAACTGTGCCAGCGCACGATCAAAGAGAATCGAACCACGTTGCTGATTAGCTCGAAGCTCGACATACCCCAAAAGAGACGAAGCTGCATTGATACATCCTTGTCGTCATTGTTAGAGAAAACTTTTTCTCGTTTTATCTCAACGATCCTCAACAGCATCCAACGTAAATTTTATTTTAAAAAATATTCACCGCTATTTTTCCATCCGAGATAATTTACATACGACGTTATTAAAATTAAAGGGACAAAAAGTCCCTCCAATTGTCCAATCAACGGAAGAAGGATCAACGCAAAATGCCCTTCGGAAAATCTGACAATTTGACGATCTCACGAACAGTCACGTGTTTCCATCCCCCTGAAAATAACCTTATTGTTATCATCGAACGTCGCTGAATTTATGCATTCTTGTTGTCCTCATTGAGGGACATTTTTGAATTACTTATCACAGATCCTCATCAACATCCAACTTTTCCAAGATTGGAAAAACGATGACCACTTTTCGTTTATAATCCAAGCTAATTTATATTTCTCACCTGGGCGACGCTTTTGTAAAATCAAGCGCGTCGAAAGCCCGTTGAATTATCCAATTAACGGGAGAAGCACCGGCGCAAAATGTCCTTTGGAGCATCTGACCATCCGGACGACCCAATGAACAATTAAATATTCCCAACGATCTTTTTATCGCAAATTTTCGTCCTTAATTTCTCGTCCATTCACGGGATGTAAATCTCCGCGTCCGATACTTGGGAACACGCGCTAAAGTATTCGCGGGGTTGGGGGAGGGGGGGTGGGGGTGCGTTAATAGCCGTCGAATTATCCGGGAACGATTAAAGCATCCGTGTAAAGTCTGGACCGCGCTCAATGTGGCTTTGCTGGAACTGCTCTCGATTTTAGTCTCTCTCACTCTCTCTCTCTCTTTCTGGTATTAACTTTTTGGTTCTTTCTCATTCTCTCTCTCTCTCTCTCTCTCTCTCTCTCTTTTTCTCTCTGGTCTGTCCAACAGGGGTCCAAACTCGACAAATAATTTAAGCGAACGACCACCGGGCAAATAACGCTCGTACGATAAACAACGGAACCTCCCACGCGAGTTAATCGCTCCATTGTCCGATTGCGTCGACGCGCGGGCGAACGAGAGAGAAACGCGATATGCGAATTCCATCAGAAATGTATATGGAGGGTGGTTGCGGGAAGAACGATGTGGTACGGTGACTTTACGCTACGGTGCTCCTCTCTCTCTCTCTCTCTCTCTCGTGTATACATGAATTCATGTACACTGCACATGTATACACGAATACGTGTTAATAAATATGTTTGAACAATGTATATATAAGTTTACATACCGGCATTTATCAGTATCTGAGGATGTTTCGATAAATCGTTTTTATTAGAAAATCACAACAGAGACGATTGTTGGGAAAAATGGAGAAACGGAAAAAAGCGATTTCCGCAGTGAGGGGAGAGGAAAAAATGCAAATTCCCAATTGTCTCGCTCGTCGGGACACTGGGCGCCACGAAAAAGCATTTTTTATTTGAATTTTCGGACATTGATGATAATTGTTTGTTCGAAATGGACGAAAAAATATTTTACGATATTTCACGTACACAAAAGAAATTTATAATCCGGTAGAAGAAGCTAAGTGAACATGGAACGCGATTAAAAGTTGCATGATTCCAAAACCACGCGAAACAAGCCACAAACTGTGTGGTTTGTGTGATTCTCGATTCAGAAGCCGAGGGGTTCCGCGCCTGTCCTTCGAATCCCACTGATCGCCATCTGGCGTCAATCGGAAAATTTCGTCAAAAGGACCGGATTTTCTCTGATTCACGAACAATCGACGAGCGTTGCGTGAATTTATACGATAAAGTATGTACGCAGGGTGTCTCAAAAGTGGATGCTGATAGTTTGACGCGACATCGGGGATAAAATTTCAAGGAGAAATGTCTTTAAGCATTTTTCGATCCGACGAATCCTCGTCGAGTTATCAGCTGATGTAGTTGGACCAATAGGCCGCGCGCGCTCGCGCTGGAGAGGGGAGGAGCGCGCGCCTCCTACTGGCTCGGACTTTGTCAGTTAATAACTCGTCAGATTTCGACTGTATGAAAAAATAGTAAAAAACATTTCGACTCGGAATTTCATTCCGAATCTAGCTGCAAGTTAATGACATAATGACTTTTGGGACACGGAATATATGAAAACAGCGGTATCTCGAACTGCCACTCCATCATCATCACGATTCAGGCGTCCCTCCAGCCACGATCGAGACAAGTATGGAGGTTGATCAATCGCGTTGCCTCCGCAGCCGGTCAAAAGATTCACGGTGAAATTTCACGTGTATAATCATAATGAAAGAGAGCAAACCGTGTATTGCCCCGCTAATCCGCTGGGCACCGTACCAATCAGAACAACAAATAGGAATTAACGTTGAGCCCCGTTCAAACATCTCGTTTCCATCCCCTCGTACGCGCACGTAACGCACACGTACGTCAACGTCATTCCGGATTGATTGACTTTTTGCCATCTTCCTTTGGGTGCTATATGGTGGTTTTGCGGGAAAAACAACTCCCCTGCGCTCCGACAGGCTGGATTTCACTGCCTCAAGATCGACGAACCCCTAACCTCCGCTCGGACCCTTCTCCCGTGAGCGGTTCGAAACGGGGATTACGTAATATCGTGGCAAGTGGATGAAACTGCTGTTCTTAGCATTAAAAAAATTCTAAACGAGCCGATACATTTCTTAGCCAGCAACAAATTGAAATAACAACGACAGGAAGTATATTAAATTGGAAAACGACAAAAAATGACAAATTAATTTATACAAAAATTCGCCGTTCGTTTTTGAAATCCTTGTTATCTATAATAACTACCTTAAGTAGCCACGCATGATCCATGTTTTTCAAATCCCCGTACGATCGCCGAGTAATGGAAATTCTAATTCCATTTCGGTTCTGTCGAGTTTGTGCCTGCCGTACGTCCTTAATCCCCGTAGGATCATTGATGCCTTTTTTCTCATTTGCTCATCCCGGAGCCGATAACGCCCAAAAGCGATCCCCGTACGCGTTACACCGGACATGGCTGTACGAAGTGTACGAAAAAAAAAACACGAAAAAAAAAGATCGATCCAATTTCTCCCTGTTGCTATTCACGACCTACTTATCTTATTATTCGACGCGACGATGCCCTCGAAGAATTCAAAGCCACGGCACACGCGAGAGGGTAAGCTGCGCACTGGGGATTTCCAAAATCGTCATAGGATGAAAAACGTGCGAATGTTTGGGTCGCGACGACTCGTCCCGACAATCTGAGTGGCAAATTGGATGGAGGATTCGAGCTGATCAGAGTCGATACGTTTTCCTGGTCGAAGAAAAAGTGCAAAAAAAGATAGAGGAGAAAACGATGACAACGTATGAGGCTTTCGTGGAATACAGCTCCAAAGTACACCGGATATATACACCAGATTGACGCGACAAGCGTGAAATCGAAATGGGCGTTTTGAACGCGCGGAGCCGATGAACGGATTCGCTTCGACAATCCGCTACATGGGATTACGAATTGGGAACTCCGAGCTTCTGTGGACCCAAATCTCTGCCATTGCCTATGATGCCACATCAGAGAGAAAACGGTTAATCAACATCTCGATCCTCGCGAAAAATGCCCGATTGCTCCTTAAGGGGTTATGCACACCGTAAAAAGAATATCAGGGAAAAGGTCGATGATAAATTTCGAAGACTTTCGTCGCAAAGATGAATCCTTTGAGATGAAAAAGGCACGATTGTGACGAAGAAAAACAATTGATCCCACGTTTTTTCTTGAAAAAGAAACGAATCCGAGTCTGTTCTCGATTACAGCCAATGTTCGCTTTTGTCCTCGCTGCTCTTCGTCAAACGCTGATAACTTTCAGCCGTCGGTGAGAATTTTGGGTGACAACGGGGAGAGAAAACTCGCCGGAAATTCGATGTTTATATCGAAGAGTATAAATTCTCGTGAGATGAAACAGCGTTTCTTACTCTTTTCTCTTTTTATAACAACTTTTCTATCGGTCATTCGGATTGCCACGGAAAAACGGTTTGGTAATATTGCAGCGAACGAAAAAAAAATGGGAGAAACAGAAGGGGAATTGTTGGCAGGAACAGGATTGTCGAGGGAAATCCAGGGCGATAAAAAAATATGGAGAGGCAAAAAAAATAGCCAGCAACTCAATGCTCCGTCTTTCGCTGGAGCGAGACCGGAGCGCGGTCCCAACGGGTGCCTCCAGCCCCAGGGGTAGCGTCAAGGGAAAAAAGGAACGAGGTGGAGAGAGAGAGAGAGAGAGAGAAAACAGCGAGAAGAGTTGTGATAAACCTGTACAAAGCGGCGTGGGAGTCCCGGAAGTGCGTCGAAATTCGCTTACGAGGTCGATAATGGCGTCGGTGCGACATACGCCGGGCTGTGTAGTTTTTTGGGGAAACAGCGAATCGTCGGGTGCGAAAGGCACGAGGGAACGAAGAGATAAGGAAACGAGCATCATCGAAAATACGAGAGGGGTATGAGAGGAAATGATGGCAAAAATGGCTTCAAAGATTAAATTTTCCATTTTCAGCGAACAGGTTCCAAAACACGTTCGTTCATTTTTTCAATGCAGATTATTGTCTTTTTCGTTTTTCGTTTTTCATTTGTTATTAGTGTATTCATTATAATTTTTTATAAATTTCAATCATAGGGACCAGTGTATGGTCCAATTTCAAGGGCATCGAAGACCGAAGCGAAGCCGAAATAAAAAGGGAATTTTGGGGACTGAAGTATGTTGAAAAATTTGTCGAAAATGACAAATTCAAAAAATGAATTAGCACACGGTTCCTCATTGTGACGGACTTTTCCAAACATTTTTACAAAAACGCTGCTGAGCACCTGAAATTGGCATTCCATTTCAGTTATGTTGGGATTGTATCTCCGGATCCTCCTTAAGGGTGGTATATACGAAAGCAGATATATATCTTCGTAGCGGATCCAACGTTACACAGCAGGAACGCCCACTATCCCACTCGGGCCTGTGGGCGCCATTCGTTGCAATATTTTACTTTGGCGAACAATGCAGTTCGGGCTGAGGAGATTGCCAATGGCGTCGGTATACGATGAAATTATAGGTCAATGTTTCCAAAACGTATACTTTCCATACTGCTTCCACCGCAGAGGAAACCAGGGCATTCCATCTTCCGAAAGTGTATAATAAAATTATAGAATCAATCGTCATTGAGGAATCGAGCCTCGATGAATCACGACAAAATGATCGTTCAACATCGTTTCGCGTTGCAAAGTTCCTGGCGGCGACTTTGGATCAATTTTCAGCGGATGCTTTGATCGATGATAATCGGGTGGAATGGCGCGTGCAACCTCGATCTCGCATTATGGATGAGGGCTGAGGTTATCTCTGATGAAAAGATGGATGAATTTACGATAATTCAGTGACTTTATGGGTGACTGTACTCCGGTGATCATTGCATAGTCGTTACATCGGCGAGTTCTGCCTCATCGTCTTGTTGTGCATCGAGAGAACTCCGGGTATCGGCTGGACGCAAGGTTCTTGCCCATGGGGCAGCCTCGCGCTCCCGTCGTCCGGATTGCACAATTACCCATTGTCCGATACTGAAATTTATGTGTGGGTACCGGGTAACAAGCGGAGATGCTGGAGAGAATAGCAGCGATCCACTAAATCCAAATGAGCTCCGTGGGACCAACGTCGAGTTGCATGCATGGGCCTTAAAAGTGCCCGGATGAGCAACGGTTAGGAAGTCCGCTTTGTCATCGGGGACTCTCTACCCCTTGTCCGAGGTGGACTTTGAATTGCCTGAAACTTTCCTTGACCATCGCCTCGTACTGTCCTACTACAGTTGCTCGTTTTCGAACAGCAGCGTTTTCTTCAGCATGTTATCTCAGTTTGTGTCTATGCGAATCAACGGAAAAATCCACCTGAATTTCCATCAACATATTGTCGCCATGATCATCGAATGGATATCCAAGAGAAAAAACAGTTTTTTCTCTTGGATTAATTCTGGTTGGTCCAGTCAAGTCGAAGAAACCCAGGACGATGTTCACTTGAACGCCGGTTCCGGGGTGATCGGATTATCAGTTGAGGAATCATGGTCCATTGCAGCTTAATGCAAGCAGAATCGGTTCGAGGCTCTGTCTTGACTTCTGATATTGATTTTCAGAGGGTTGATGCATGCGAACATGGAAAACATTGGGCAGCCGAGAGATCCCTCCGATTCTCAGCTGTTCACAGAGTACGTTATCAAAACCTGCAAAACCTAATTATTTTGCATAGGTCATTCAATGACGTTACGATGTTACATTTTCCATACGAGTCTTGCTCTTTTATTATTCCATGAAAAGTACGGAATATCAATCAGCATTTCATAATGATGCAGGATAATGTTGTGATACGTACCAATTGATCTGCAGCTTGATTCAATGGTGCATAAATATTTTCCTATAGATATGACGTGGTGAAAATGAGGCTGTTACACGGAGATTCCTTCCAATGATCTATCGAGTGGAAAAAGAATTTGAACGAGTTATTCGAACGTGAAGCAATTCCGTTGGGATGCTGGATGGGATTTTACCTGCGTCTCTTCATCTCCTTTCATCTGATGTTCTATTTATCATATCCGATCCTCAGAGCAGCGAAAATCGTGAAAGATCGACATCAATGTCCTACAATATTTTCTCTAATGAGGCAGGAATGATTGAAAAAGTAGTTGAAAATGGAAATCTCTCCACTTTTCGCACGGTTGGGATAACAAGAATATTGATCTTTGCCTTTCCAAGCATCATCAGAATCCAAGGACCATGCAGCTTTCTTGGATGACCTTCGTATGACCTTCAATCTGCAAAGTTCTCGGTCCGTTTTCTTCTTCCTACTTGTCCGCAAACTTTAAGTTCTTTCGACGTTATACGCTCTTCAAAGTATTCACCTTCGCAGCCTTTAACCTTCCCGTTCGAATGACTTGGCGACGCTAATGCTCGCAACCACTCTACTTTCCGATGCACACACTCGTATTGCCATTCAGAAGAGGTCTTTCGAACAAAAGTGCACTGTTTTAACGTCCAACCATTTACGATTCAAGTGCAAGAGTCGTCCAAATGACGATTCTGCTGTTCCACCAACGCATTGTTTTTGGAATCTCGTAAAGACCCATGGAGCGATTTTTAAATATGGTTCGGAAGACCCGAAGGAACAATCGTACGTCATCATTGATCACGAACTCAATCGAGGATTGAAAAGGTCACAAAGTTGATGATTGAGAAAATAGTGAGACGCCTGTGGATGATTTAACGTGGAGCATTCTATTTCCGTTATTCCGTTAATTCATATTGCGAAAATGCTGGTAATTTGTTGCTAGGCAACGAGAATTCAGGAAAGGAAGGTACAAGGCAGAGAGGCCAGGACTGAAGTACGTCTGTGTCGGTAATGGCTATTTTAATCAGTCTTCTAGCTAATTAATTAAACCATGGAAGAAGAGGTATTTCCACCAAGAGCCAGCCACGGTGGTGCTTCTTCGTTCGGCTTTATTGAGACTTTGAAGCAGGCCCTGGGAGGCTGCGAAGTATGGAGAAGCGATATAAGTAGGTTTAATGGGTTGGTAATATAGGAACATGAGGCGGGAACCCTCTTCCAATCTCTATCTGTCATCGTTGTTTTGTTCAAACCACGCCACTGATGAAACCCTTAAATTGCTTCAACCCGAGCAGAAAACCACTATTTTTATTTATTACCGCGATGAAATCGAGCGGAGAAAGAATTAATAATGTTTCCTGGCTTTTTCCTCTCCAACCGGATATCAACGTACCCAACAAATTCTCGTACAACCACTTTTTTTTCTCCACCGACGACCACAAAACGACCCACCACTGTTTTATTCGACTGTCCAACGAGGCTCATTTTTGTCCGGGTGTTCCTGAGCAAATCGCGTCAATCTGGAGGTAAAAACGAAGGAATAAAGGACAAACGAGAGTGATATGAAGCAACGTCAGATAACGACTCGGCCGAGAAGTCCCAAGAGCGCTGTTTACGCGGTGGAAAAGGAAAACCTCCGGCTTTAAGGCTGTATAAACAGAGAGGAATGAAACCTGGTTGACACTGTCTCGTTTTCTCTCTCGACGTTTTTTACCGCGTCGCAGACATGGTAATGTTTGCGTTTGTATTTACTCACGTGCACACGTGGAAGAGAAAGATGTACACCCAGCGACCACTTAATATCATGATATTACAGGAGGGTAAATAGGAGGAAAGAGAAAATGGGAGCAAGGTTGAACGAGGGAAGTTTAAAAAGCATGCACATTATACGAAAATCAATGAAGCATTGCGGAAGGGTGTCGAGGCAGATTGATGCTCCGGACTGTGATGACACAGCTGGCCACAGGCGATGGAATCGTCAAGCCACGAATCTTCTTTATTATTTCAGCACTGATGGGTCCGATGATTTTTTGGCCTTGGAACGAATTTCGTCTTCTCGAGTTTCTGCTTTGCTACAACCCCTTTTTTTCTTCAACCCTTTAATAAGCCCACTGTTTGAGAAGGGAAATCAGCCTGAGGACAACTCATCTCTGGCATCGGCATGGGAATGATGGAAAGTGGGGTAAAAAGTGGGAACAATCGTGGATTACACTCGTTAGTGGCAATGCAGGAAACTTGTTATTTTATTGAATTAAAATGACTCGCAGCAATGTTGCAGTCGGCCGAAATTCCACGTGGCTCATTTTTGTCTTTGGTACGAAATTCTGGTTGAGGAGGCCGGAAAGAGTCTCGTTTCTCAAGTTCCTGCTTCAGTCCGACCCCTCTTTTCTCTTTAACCCTTTTACGACCCTAAAGTCTGAGAGCTTTCGGGGAGATCAGCCCGAGGCCTGCTTATCTCTGACATCACGATGGCAATAACGGAATGGAGGAGAAAAATTGAGAACAAACAATGATTACACTCGTTGGTGAAGCATGGATTCACGAGGACCCGATACAAGTCCATAAAATTCGGTACTGGATTCAACAAAAGTGGCTTGCAGGGAAAAGTATTTCAGTCAAAGTTTCGTATTATTTTCGTCATTTCTTAGTCGTGCTGTAAAATTCTGTTCGGGAAAGCTGGAAAGGGTACCATTTTTCAAGGTTATCCTTAAATCCAAACCTTCTTTGGCCTGCAACGTTTGCATGATCCAGAAACCATTAGAAAAACTGCAAGAACCATTGGAAATGCAAGGAAATTTAGTGTCCGATTGAATTAAATTGACAAGTAGCAAAAGCCATTCACCCAAAATCACTAGTAGCTTGTCCTCCGTTCTTGCACATGCTGGTGATGACGAAAAAAAATGGCAACTCGAGAGAAAGAATATCGAAGGTCGAATGGACCGTTCATGACGAGGATTACGCTCGACCATTGGGTTGGTGCAATAAAATCATACCAGGTATGATTTCAGGTGGTATGAAACAGAGGAGGGAACGTCATGTCTTGGCTGTGCGACTCCAATTCCCTCTCGTAACTTTTTGATCCATCCATTGAATTATTCATCCAGCTGAAACATGAACAGTATCGTTCCATCTTCACAGATTTTCTCTCTCTTTCACACTCTCTTGCTTTCCAGTTTCCTCTTATTCTCTGTGCTTGGACAGTTTGTCAGCTCGCTGCTTTCTTCCACCACTGCATCTACAAACCCTACCCTCTTTATTCCACTGGCTGTCCTTTTTATCCATCTCTCCTTCCAGCTGCCTCTCCTTCGCTCTCTCTGATTTTTCTTGATTCTGCTACACCTCTCACCGGATCGTCGTTTAGTAGCGAACCACCCGTTCCATCTCCGTTTCCCTCGGAAACCTCGTTCCTTATCCCTGTTCCATAATCCATCGCTGTCTCTCTCTCTCTCTCTCTCTCTGTCTCGTTTTCACTCAAATCTTGAATCGCAAGCACAGCACTTTCGCTGACAAGCCTGAAGTCGTCAACTTTTCTCGACTGCGATTCCTCCTCCTTTCTTTTTACGGGTCTATGTATACATGCGTATATTAGGGTGTCCGTTATTTCTCAAGTCGACTCATTTTACTCGAGTATGCTTCGAATCGTTAGTTTACAGCCCAAAAACATCGTTGGCTCGTGTCGGCTCGAAATATTTTCTCTCAGATGGACATTTTCTTTTCGGATGGCCAAATTCTTGAATCACGATGACAAAAAAGTTGTTTTAAATATATTTCTGAAGAAAATTTCGTGAACAGAAAAAATGGACTGTAATTGAACTAGAAATTTTATATTACATCAGCAGTTTTTCCAGCAGTTTAAAAGATCGACGACAGATGGAGAGAGATTATCTCTCGAAAAAGAATTATCGACAAGCTTCTCACATTTTCATTCATTTTTTTGCGGTTTATTCGTGTCCCGAATTGAAAACGTGAACTCTGTACGTTTATTCTCTGTAACAGCGCATTAAAGCTTCGTTGAGATCTCCATAAAAACGTTATCTCGAAAATTAGCGCACACTCGAAGCCTTTCGAATATTAATAAACGACGTGTGTTCCTCGTATGTAGAACATCGCAGTGCAAAAGTTTGAAAAAAAGCTCGGACCACCGAAGGACAGGACCCGATCGAAAAAGGAGAATGTCCTCAATTGGATTTTCGATCGAACGAAAAGCAAGCCCCTGATATTTAGGTCTGATGAATTCCAGAAATTTTCCATTTTACTATTTATAACGAAGACTAAAAACGACATGAAAAAAAAGAAATCAGAACGACGTCGATAACTGATGGAAAAATAATTAACCTTCTGACGTGTGTGCTGGTAGATTTGCACGGGTACGCGAATCGATAAGTTCTCAATTATTGGCTAGTTAGAGTTGCCACGATAAGCCTTTCGTTTCCACCTACTGACGCTGGACTCGTTGAATATTTTTACCCATTCGGCGCTTCTTCTCCGAGGCTTTTTTTGCTCTCTAATTATAGAATTCGAATTAAATTCCCAACGTTAAATATGCCTCCAGCAATAATGATCGTACTCCATGAAAACTATTGATTTGTTTGATTGATAACTTTAAAAAAAATTATTTTTCCATGTTTGTTCGTTTGACAAGGGAGAAACGTCATTCTACGTAAATCAACATGGAATAATCGTTAAAAATTCACGTTTGTTTTATCGCTTTGTTCTTCTCGCGCCATTATTTCCCATCTCTCTCGCTCTCTCTTTGCGGTGTATGCAGTAGTTTTGCACTGTAACAGCATTAACCAGCCGCGAATACGTGTAGAAGCTCGTCGATGACTCGCAAAGGTAGATCGATATTCGAGGCACGTGCCCTCGTTCCTTCGCTGCTCCATCCGACCCAACATACGCTACATACCAAGATCTTTTGAGCTCCGTACCAACCCCATAATTTATCATAATCGTCTCACTACATATGCGTGCCCATTCCTATACGTGCCTTTCGATGATTTCGCCCGTGAACGAAACACACGTCGTATATCTTGTGCGGCATAAAAATTCAGGCTGGAATCTGCTTTGTTCTTTTCATCGAAAAAGAAAGAACACTTCATGTTTGTCAAAGTTGCTGTTATCAAACAGTCGAAGATCCATAAAATATTTGTATCAAACCTGGCACTCCTTGCTTGTAAGATTAAGGCCAACATACGTCCTCATTTTGTTTATAACTTTTCCCTAGATATTTTCCCTCGCTATTACGTTACATTTATTTCTATTTTTCGCTAATTCGGAATTTGAAAATTACGAATTTGTTCATTTTTCATCGTTATTATCCTGCCACTTCCGAAATGTTTATACCGAAGATTTCAGCCCCCGATTTGACGCTGATAATGAGCGAAATATCTGCAGATGAAGAAAGCCTAGCGCCTGCTGAGCCAACGAAAATAAGATGACTAAAAGTCTGAGGATTTATAGGTGGTGTGTGCTTAGAGTTGCAGTACAAAAGCTTCGTGCGAATACACACGTGATTAAACAGATGGGAAGAGGAAGAAAAAAACAGCAAAAGCGTGCATGTGTCCTTCCATGGAGGAGAAGGGAAACATAAGTCATGGAAGATAATTGGCTGTAGACGCAGGCCCTCGGGTTATTGCCATTGATTCGCGCACCTGCTCCCGCATTTCTCCTCGTAAACGTTGTTGGGCGACGAAGAAGTGCTAAAGTTGCCGTTGGCAATGCCGTCGAGGTCTTGTTCTCCCTTTTTTTTCGTCGTTTTGTCGCTTCGGTAAAAGCAAAGTCTCGGTAGTTCATTAATCTTTCCACGCCGTTTACTTGCGTTCGAGAATTATCAGCAACGCGTAAGAATTTCACGTGGCTTCTGCAACAACGTCACCAGCGTCGTGGACACTCCGATATCGACGGCAGTCGGCAAACCCGATGAAGAAAAAAACAAAACATTCTCGGGTCAGTATTTGCTTTGATGTGTTCGCCAAAGCGATTCCCATGGTGGTATCCAACGTCCGAGGGTACGAAGAAAAACCACGAGAGAAAAGATGATGGCGTTTGACGGCGTTTAGGAACGATCGTTAAAAATCGTTAGGACGAACGTGTAAGAGCGATTGATTTCCGTCGTGACCTTGCCAGTTGCATACTCTTTTTGATACCCATATAAAGCTGCAAAGATGGTTCTTTACTGCGTGTCAATGACATATCTCGCTCGTTGATCTCAGGATCAATGATAAACCGATCTGCGTTCTCCCCATGTGTCGTGATGCGACGCAACAAGGTGGTTTTGCACGGAACAGCAGGCAGAAAAGCCCAGGGATGCTTTGTGGTCGCAGTGGCTTGGGTCAAGAGACTTTAGGATCGATAGCGCTCATGGGGTTTAGCTGTCCAGGCGAGCCAGGGGTCGGTTTTACTCCGAGGAACAACATGGGAGTAGAAACGATATCCTAGAAGCAAATGGGTTGCCTTTAGATTCCATTAACTCTGCTTGCTTACTCACACAACTCTGTCCTTATGGTTCTTGTTCCTTGGAATCATCTCGTACCAATTGGTGAATCATTGTTCTGATGTACCTTCCAAATCCAAGTTGGTCATCGACTTAATTGAAAGATCGATGTGGCAGGTCTAATTGCCGGAAGACTTATTCAAGAAAGAAAAATGGGGACTCATCGATTGTCACCAAATTGGATAAGACACAAGACGTCTGGGAATGATGACATATGCGAGGGGGTCAGCTTTACCCCGAGCAATGACATGGAAGTAGTAACGGTATCTTGGAAACAAATGGGTCGTCTTTGGATTCCGTTCTCTCTGCTTCTTTGCTCCTCAAGGTCACGTCACATCAACTGGCAAACTCTTGTCTAATTCCTTTCGAATGCAAATTGTTCAATAGCTGTAATTATCCAAAGAATCGTTCAAGGGCAGACCTGGAGTCATCCAAGTCAATAAACTGGGCAAGGCGTACGTCATCCGATAATCATGAACGTAGGTTTAGGTCTTCGGAACTTGAACAAGTATTCCGCGTTTGTAGGTTACATCGTTGGTAGAATGAGGGTACTGGTCACTTTGCACAGCGATTTCATCACAATCTACATGACAGAATCAACACGTGACTAGGCCGCACTACGTGATACATCCATGGCACGTTAGGATGAGCGTTGGACACAGTGACGATAGCAGTCGGTCAGGTCGTAGGTCAGGTATGTAAGCAAGCTCTTTAGATCGGAACGCTCGACGAGCGAACTGACCCAGGTCCCAGAGCTACACCGGACAATGAGGCCAACGTATTTCTTCACGAAAAATATTGCGGGTACTTTTCCCCAATTTCATAAAATGATAAACGTTGCTCCAGTAAGGGCTTCGATCAAATTCACATCCAAACACGAGTCTACTGGACAGTTTGGGTGAGTGATGGTAGAAGAGATAAAAAGTCCATACTTTTCGTACAGGTCAGCTAAAACCATAACGAATAATCTTGAAGATACGACAGGGCCTATTAGAAACGTGATCAGCCAACACTTGAAGAACAAGTGATGTCATATGACCTCAGCAAACGTGGCTGGACCCTTCCTTGATCGCTTCCACGACATGCCGGAACAATGCGATGTATTTGCATCACGAACGTTTAAGATGAGCTCACGTGATACGATACCCCTGTGTTGGTATCCTATAGGGGTTTATTCGATGCCAAGCTCGAAGGATAAAAGACCAGCCTGTTTTCGGTGCAACCTGAACTGACAAACGCTGTATGGATTTTCCGTTGGTTGATGACAAGCTTCTCGATCATCGGAATCTTGAGACCACTATTTACTTACAGTTTATCATCTTAAATGCTTGTATTACGACACTCGCTGTATCAACAATGCTCCCTTATGGTACCTCGATAATCCGATGACGATTACAGGTGTCCTGCAAATTCTAGGGAGGCTGCGAGGGTTGACAACCCGTTGTGGAGGCACCGCCGCAACTTTGTCAAAGCGTTCAGACGTTTGTGGTATCGGAGGTAGAAAAAATGCCACCAAGGATTACGCTCTCGCCTCCTTTCGTACATATTTTCCAAAGTTCCAGAAGCGGGAGAGAAAAATTTGAAATTACCAGTACCCCGTTCGACGAACTTTGTCCCAGTCTTATTTCGACTTCCACCCTTCCCCGCTGTGTTGTTCATTCTTTACGTCACTAATATCGCGATGCTATATTTCTCTCGATTCTGTTTTCTTTTCTTTCGCCTTTCCAATGGCCGGCACATGCTCAGCTATAGTTATAAAATATTCCATTCTGTTAGTTCAACGATTTCTACCCGCGTTCACCGACATGGAAAAGTTTGTTTCGAGAGCATAACGAACGCAGGACTCAAGGGGTAGCGGGAGGGTTGGAAGGGGAGGGTGAGCTTGCAGCCACCCAACTGGCTTTCCTCCGGCTTTCACGGTTCGTACTCTTCTCTCTAGCTATTCTCTTTATTCCGCTCTCGTTCTTCTGATACAGTAAGCCTAGTGTTCTCCGGAGCTGACGCTGAAAACAGTTGGTACCGGATCGCACCACAGCGAACGTTGAACGTTGACATTTAGCACGCTGCTGGATATATGGTTTTTTTTTACATTGTAATTTCATTCTGTTTTTCAAATTCGCCGTTGGCAATTCCCTCATGCCACGTGTTTACTCTCATCCAGCTACGATCTTCCGCAACAGACTTTTTATCAAGCAACGAGGAATATTCGCTGCAAACAACTTTTGCGAACTCGTCCGACGGATCGTAAGGTCGAAAAGTTGATGGTGGCAGTTTTTCCAAGACCAGGTCGTGGATAAGTGATGAATCGTTTCGCAACACAATTAGTTCGATTGGGTCTACACCCTCACCGGAAGTAAAGGGCTTATAAAACAGCAAGTGATCATGTCACCCCGGCGAATGAATTTTCTTCAATTAAAATTGCTTTCTATCCTCCAAATTTTTCGTTGGCAATTCTTTCGCGGCACACATTTATTCTCATCCGGGTGCGATCTTTAACAATGGACCTTCCATCAAGCATCGGAGAATAATTGTTCCCGAGAATCGCTGAGAAATCGTTGGGTCGATCTCAACGTCCCAAAGTTGATGGTGACAATGACTGCAAGACCGAATAGCAGATAAGTGATAAATTGTCTCGTAACACAATTAGTACGATTGAGTTGACACACTCGGCGGAAGTGGAGAGCTAATAATAGACCAAGATGTGATGCCAGTTGCGAAAACCTAAAGGTCCTCACTCGACAACTATAATTAATCGATCGAATGGAATTTCGCATGGCTGTAACTGTACATCGAATTTGTGCAGAAGCGAATTTGTGCTGTAACACCGCAGAGGAAGGAACACGAACGGATATAGCAGGGCAAAGAATAATTCGGTTAAATATAAAAGAGCCTGGTTGACGACCGGCGTATGTGGAGGTCCATAGATGCAGCATCCATTAACGGTGTACCCGATCGAAATGAATTATAATGGATCCTCGCGTCATTCACACCTCAACGTTCGATCTTCTGTAAAATATCGATCACGTTCCTCTATCGCTCGACGACCTCATCGTTTTCCCGTCTTTCCTTTCACTTTATATTTTCCCATGGTCACATGCAATGTTTAAAGATCTTCCGGAGGCACAATCCCAACAGAACCGAAACAGATTGCAAATTTGAAGCACTCAGCGATGGCGGATGAACCTGAAAAGCCGAAAGCTTTTCGAAATCACCGAGCCTTTTTTTTCGATAACAACAAATCGAAAAGTCGATGACAAGTGGATAAAAATATCGAGAACTCATTGTCCTTCGATAGCAAATAAATTCGTCCGTTTTTTGCGCAATAAACGTGCATTCTTTCGTCAAGGTCGATTGCTTTTTTGATGAATTTGGTGAAAAATCCATGAAAGAAACGAAGATTATTGATTATTCTCGCACACAAAGAGGTATCGAAAATCGGCAGGCCTAGCATCCTCCGGGGGTCAAAAAAGTCGTTCCCAAGGTCAAGAATGTCGTTTCCCTCAGTTTTCTCCGATCGACAGTGTTTGAAATATTGGGAGGATTCTTCGAACTCTTCGGTCCATTAATCACGCAGCGGATAATTATTACAGACCCGGAGTTGTTGCTTTTTTTTGCATCAGCGATACCAACGAATTCAAGCGACATACCATTGCCGGACGATCAATTACTTTGACGGGGCGCGCTCATTCAACCGTGTGAGCTTGAACGGGCGAGAGCGATGAACGCTATCATGGTTTATACCACGTACCGAACATTTAACAGCAGCAGAGCGGGTCGTTTACGTGCGTGAAAACGAGAGTACCCGCTATATTATATATCTAAAGATATAAGAAATGAAGTGTGCGTATAAACCGGTCCATGACCGCGTCTGCGGTGAGTATCTTTGCCACCTTTTACTACCGAGAGCACTCGCAGTTTTTCTCGCTGTGCTTCAGCTAGTCCTGCGGCAATCTCTCGCCTTGTGTCTTTCGCTTTATTGTTACACCGAGGCCAAATACGTGAGGGACTTGTCTCCATCTCCAACGAACCTTCTCCGAACTTGTACACTCCGTCGCTTACATGACACGTCGATCGTTTCACCACCTAACTCCATTCGTTTTTGCGCCTGATAAGAAAATTGTTACAGTTCGAAGGACATCTGTACTTTTCAGGTCCATGCCAAGGTCAAATTCGCAGATGACGTTGGATCTATGAGACACTCGTCGTCATAAATAACTGCTTTTGACAGGGGAAAAGCTTCCACCGAATCTTTACAAAATTGATCCCACGTGATGTCATGTCTATGACATCCCGTTACAGGGAAGAATCCTCGGAAATCTGTAGATCCTTAAAAGATATCACGTAGCTTAGTTTTCCATAGTTTCTGTATTTATCGACGACGACGGAGCTTCCGGAAGTGTTTCAAAAGCTTGATCACTCAGTTGCTCTTTGTACCGAAAACCGCGGGTGCTAATTAACCTTGAATGAATTGGACCATTTTTCTTGCATCACCGAAACCATCTTGAAGCCTGAATTACTCGGTCGTTCCTTTCATCATCAAGCGAATAAGCCATTAAACACCAGTGAGAAACAAAAATATGTGTCTTCCCCTTATGAATATCGCGCCTTTAAATTGTTAGGCTTCCAGGAACGTTTACACCGAACGCGCTCGTTGTATTCGTTAAAACGCGTCAAGAATCAAAGTGTGTATTCAAGACGAGAATAAAAAGAAAATGAAGAGAAACAGAGAGAGAGTGGGTTATCCGCTGAATGATATTTCGAAACCGACACTGAAAGTGTGTAGCTCTGTTGAGAAAGCAGCAGCGAAGATACCGGAGCTTGGTCCAAAGGGTTTTGGGAGCATTACCTCATCAGCCTTTCACTCTCGGCAACATTGCCGCACCACTCTTCCAGCCCTCCGGAAGTCTCGTGTTTGGGGATGTTTGTCCAAGTGCGACTCGTCCGAATTGTTTTTTCTACCCAAAGCATATAAACCTCTTGTTTTTTCCCTCGCTTTATCCGATCCCCTCCTCTCTACTCCATCTCCGTCTTCTGTTCGATTTTCTCAGCATCCAACGGCATCACAGGCAGTTTCCATCTTTGTCGGGAACCTTAATGCCCAGCCCGCGTATATACAAACACCAAGCCATCGAACGAACACACGTACAGTAAATCTACACCCTCGCATTTGCCATCAGGCTCCTTTTAACGTGCTACCTCTTGGGTTTCAACGCTGCTCCATCGTGAAAGCCAAAGTGCCATCGCTTGATATCCTACACCCGTCCTTACTGCTGTCCCCACTTTGGAATACATGTTTTCATGTACACTCGATATACGAAAGTTTGTATGTATCGCAGTGTCTCGCAAATAGCAGGGCATACATGTTGTTTCGGTGTTGCGATACTGCGATAATGGCATTAAAGCCGAAGATTTCGGGATGCTCATTGTCGACAACCTTGAAGTCTTCAGCCAGCTCGAAGCATCATCAAACTTTGCGGGACGAAAAATCACTTGGTCCCATCGAAACGAGCGTAGATTTCGCGTTTCCAACCCCATTTCAGCAATCGAGGGTTGCTGAAGCTCTCAAACGAACATGGACTTTTGATGCTCATCGGCATCGACCTTCAGCGATGCAAAACGATCGAAACATCATTATCCGGGGTATCGAAAATTCGTCTCCCGGATCCGTTAGTAGGTCTTTAAAAAAAGGGATCATCCGATCTTCGGGATACGACCCTGCGTTGGTTCACTCGCTGATTCCCTTCGGCTTTGTGCTACCCACCCTCAATTTCCAACTCTCTTGCCTTCCGCTCTCATCCGGCTGTCTTCTCTCTGTGTCTCGACACCTCATCCTCCTCCCGGTATTACTTTATACACTAAGGGCGGTAGCCAACGTAACGAGTAAACTTTGGTACGATGAGTACGAGGATCTCGTGAATGCTTTGACGAAGGCGACCCGCTACGAGGCAAGATTGAGCGAGTCAACGTTGACGCGGATGACGCGGAAGCTGGCAGCACGAGAAGGATACCTCCATGTCGATGATCGACCGGCAGAAGGTCAAAGTCTCCGAAGATCGTTAGTGCGCTCTCATACAGCCGGCGTATAACAACCCCGTGGCATTGATGTTTTCTCATTAATTTAACTGCACAAAGTTAACCCCCCTTGTCTTCAATAATGTCCCAACTTGGTAGTTTCTGAATCAACGGCTACCATTTTCTTTTTGCGTCTACGATGCTCTACAAAATGATTACTGAAAACATTTCTCATCTCTTAAACGTGAAACGTTTGAAATTTATATGCATTTAGTCAGACAATTTTGTTTATACACACCGTTCGTATATGCAGACGTAAATAGTGAAGTGTCAGGCCGGGAGGGGTTTGAGAGTGAACGAGGTTTATCGAGCTGGGGTTCCTGATTGCACCCTTTGTTTCACGTTCCACAGGGAAGGGACGGCTTTACCCGGCCTACAGCCTAAGCGGCAGCGAGGGCGAGGATAATTCATTGGGTGTACAACGTAGTGGTGCTGGTGGTGTTGGTGGTGGCAGCCGTGGCGTTGGCTATCCCCAAAATAATCACCAAACCGCTCAGTCCCAACACAATCACTACAACTCGAGTCAGCACGCCAAGCAACGAGCCTACCAGCAGCAGCAGCAGCAGCAGCAACAACAGCATCCGCTTTATCACGTGGCTGGCAGCGGTGCGGGACTCAGCGATACGCCAACCTCGGGAAACGCCTCGGACGAGACCCTCACGGACAGCGAGCTGACTAATCTTGCGAGAGATTCCACCCTCCTAGTTCATACCGGTAAGTTTGTATCATCGTCGAGTGTCATTCCATCTCTTTCGTTGTTCCCAAAATCGATGGTCCATCAACTGGAAGTTTCAAGTCTTGGTATACACAAAAAGGGCCACAGTTTTTACTCGGCCACAGAGTTATCAATCGTATTAGACTCGAAGCTGTGAATTGAGTTGGAATATAGATGCTATTTCGCGCAGCCAGTTGGCTTGGACAAGCTCGTTCAATGGCAATAACGCCAAGTCGTGTCTCCACGTTTATTCGAGTATGATGGATGGAGCTTGGAACGGTTGGGCGAGGTCGTCAATGTTTCCATCGTCGCGGACCACGCGCTCTTCTGTTTCTCCATTGATGTACATATACCCCGTACAGCGAATAACATTTATGTGTGGATCGATGATAGCTTACGGTGGACAACGCAGGTTTAGGGGGATGAGCAGCAAGGGGTGGCGGCAAAGGTTAATCGACGCTCGGTCACACTGACTTGTCAGGACAATGACGTATCACCTCTGGGGTAACGTTGACCGGCTCCCACCAACTCCCAGTGATATCCAACCGATTCCCTACTTGGCAGAGCGCGAACGAATCTGTGACCTTTCTCCCGCAAACTTGGCATTTCAATGGCACCTTGATGACATCGAAACGTCGTCTTTGGAAGTACATGAAGATTATTTCGGATATTACTAACCGATTCTTGTTAAAAATGACATCTCTCGCTACTGTCTTTAAAGTGGCAAAGTTGGCTAGCATCCAGAGGAATTTCTCCATCCGAGACCGTGATGGACCAGCTTTCTCTCGCTGTTTAAACTCGCACTTTGATAACTTTAGTTGGAGCAAGACGAATTATTTGAAACTCTGCGTCGATGTTAGTATCCTGCTGTTTATTTACCGGCAACATTGCAGCGATCGCGAATTGAATCGTCTCTTCGTTTGCTCAGATCGGAGAACGCAGGACCGAGTAATTTCCTGCACGCACGTGACTGTTCGTAATCTCTAGAAATTCGGGACATTGATTTATGATCCTATTTCGCAGGGTTGCGTTCATCGATCTATTTGTGTCCGCGAGAAATATGACTGGCTAATGTTGACAATAACGACGGGTAAAAGATAAAAGAGCAGCGAGGTATTGTGCGGTAGAAAAAATGTGTATTCACCCTCGGACGAGATTCTTCACAGTCACTCTGAGCACGTTTTTTTTCGGCATTGGAAGCTTCTCGATTGTACCAAACGTCATATTAGACATCGATCAGTTTCGTGCGTATGAAATAATGATGAACAACACACGCCTTGGAACATCATACTTTCGGTCTCGCGTCTATCAACTCGAAGACACGTGGGAAGATTTTCGCGAAATCACGCGGTGACTCTGCGAAATCTCGTCATCATTCTTCCTCGACGAAAACACTTTCTGCAATTTTGACTTCCCACCCGAGATCTCGCTGTGTATTCTCCTTTGTCTCCTAAAGATTTTCTCGACGCATCTACTTCCGGGAGGGATATTCGCGATAGTCTTGACAGCGGAGGAGCACGACCAGCAGGAAGCTGGAAGATACAGAGTGCCGCCCTTCAAAAATCTCAGTTGCCTCCCAAGGCCATCACGTTGGTACGCCGTGTAGCTCCTCCATCATCGATCATGTCTCGCTCTCTTTTGTTCTACGAACGAACAGCCTCTCACCCTTCTTGCGTCAAAAAAAAAGATCAATGAAGTTGGTTTGACTCTTCATTTTGGAGCTCGCGTCAATTTTTGAAAAATCTTTGATTGTCCCTGTTCGAGACTTTCTTTCTTTGTGCTCTTTTTTCCTGGAAATTCAGTGTCAAGGTTACGAAACTTTGGACATTTTTGTCACTATCGTTTCAATCGTACACCGACGATGCTCTCCCATTAGGAGACTTGGGTCGATCCAATTGGTGTCCATTTTTTTTTCTCTTTCGTCATACTTGGCGATCATCCAATTGGACCGTAAAACTTCGGCTGATTACGAGTGGCCAGTTTTCATGCTGTGGTTTTTTATTCGTTTTTTTAACAATACCATCGTAAGAGAGGCATGGTCGTCAAAGAACTTGCATAACGTCCACGTTTGATACACCATAATAGCGTATAGGATTTAGCTCGCAAGCAGGGTACTGGTTCTCATCCTTGTCGTCGAGGACAATAGTCATCAGTTACGACCATATCAACCCTCCATTCCTGAATCTCGAGTGTGCATAACCACCTGCAATTACCTCGCTCTGGATTTGCATGACAGTGGACATCATCGCATTATCCGGCGTAGGAACGAGGCATGCAGACGATTGCATTATCGTTACGGACTAGCGAACGGTGTAACTGTAACATCGCCTCCTCTTACTCTCCGGGACGTGAGATTTTCCCTTCATCTTCGGTGCAATGATTTTGCCATGTTTGCGTTTAATCCTATTCCTCTCAACGCAACATCTTCGAATTTCCGCCAACATATATATATATATTTCCGAGCTGAGGCAATAATAACAATGACAATAAAAAAATGTCAAACTGTTCGAATAATTCGAAAAATTCGCGAGTTGTCAATTAAAAAAAAGCTAATTCGATCGTAAAATTCACATACTATTTATAGAGATGCTTTGGAAATAATAATTATTATTATTCGAGTAATAAAATAATTCGAGTTGGTCGAAAAATACGCAAGTTTTCGCTGGTTTTTTGATCGATCGCTTGCTACTCATTATTTCGCACGCATCTGAGGAAAAATGAGAATAATAACGCGAAGGAATATTTCATGTGAAGAGTATGTAAATTTCTTGTAATGAATAATCGAAAAATCATTTTTTTTTGACATGTAAAATGAACGATATTTCGATGACGTTGTTTTTTCGACAACTATCTCTGTTAATATTGTGTCGAATTACGTGTCGGATGAGCGAGGATGACTCGATGTCTTATCCCGTATTTCGCTCTCTCCTTGCGTTCCCCGTTCCCATATCCTTCCGGTTTCAGGCTCAGGCGTGACGAACGCATCATCGATGAACATCGCAGACGCCAAATTTCATACAACTTGCCTCTCGATGTTGTGAAATCGACGAGGTCCCATACGGACATGCTTTTTTCGCATTGAATTCTAACCTACCGGAAGTGATTGGACGCAATCACGCAACATACAATGCTTCCTTATTGCGATAAAAGAAACTTCCCGGCACAAGATACTTCCGCGTCAGGATACGATTTACATCGAGAGAAATTTCTCGAGCTCATCGCACGTCCCGAGTAGCAAATATCCCCGAAGGCCAACAGACATTTTGTCAAACGTAAGAGCTTCAAACACAGCTCCTTTGATCAAGTGGTTATAATCCTCTTTGGGGATAAATCACCAGGATTCAGATGTGGTTTGTCTAACCGTATGCGAAGCTCTTGGGGCTTACGAGAAAAATGAAAAACGGACTTCCAGCATTGTAAATAAGCATGAAAAAGCGTCCCGAATTACTCAAAATAACGCACTTCTTCCCTAAATATCATGAATCTCCCACGACGTTAGGAGTACCCCGGTTTTTAATATTTGTTTCATCAGATAAGAAACGTCGACATATTTGTGAAACTAAAAAAAATATATCAGTTCCATTTTGAAAAACTAGCTCCGGAGTTTCCGAAAGGATCTATCAAGTGGCTCTCGAGATACGTCAACCACTACAAAGTTCTGCACTTATTGATGATTTTTTTGGAATGCTTTCAAAATACAATAAAATTTTCCAAAACTGTATGCTGATAATTTAATGACACATTGGGGATAAAATTCCAAGTCGAAAAGTCTTTAAGCACTTTTTGATCCGATGAAACCCCGTTGAGTTATTCATCAAAATAGTAAGGCCAATAGGACTCGAGAGAGGGGGGAGAGCGCGCGTCCAATTGGCTCAAACTTTGCCGTTCGATAACTCGTTAGGTTTTGGTCGTATAAAAAAATAGTAAAATACATTTCGACACGAAATTTCATCCTGAACCTGAAATTGAATCGTTAATCTCGAGTTTTGGGATACCAAACGTTTCGCAGAAAAAAAAAGTTCGGAATTATTGCTATTTCATCGTTAGACGTGGGTGTTAAATGTGGATGTTGAAAAGATCGCCTTCCATCTCTCTAATCCTTCATTCTCTCCCTTCGCTCTTCTGCTTTTCCTGATACATCGAATTGAGGCTACCCTGTTTCCTCGACGTTTCCGTATCGCACAAAGACACACCCAACGACACTGCGTGACACTTTCGAGGCTTCTCTGCTTCTGTGCCCAATTTGCAGCCAATCATAGCCGAGGAAGAAGCAATTTCTAACTTGAACGGAAGCTGCCTATCTCTCCCTTCCACTTTATGGTGAAGGAAGCAACGCAATTGACAGGCAATCCTCATGCGATCGGCTCCTCAGCCTATACCTTAAAGCTACGAGGATATTCGACTTGGCGGAGAAACCGGAGGAAAAGGATGGAGTGTGGAAGACTCTGTGACAGATTGCGCGCGTGGGACTCGAGGGTTGGAATAATGAGAATGCTTTAGTGAAATAAGTTCAACAAGACGCTGCAAACGAGGGACGAGTCCGTTTCCAATTTACGCTAAATACATCTCTGACCTTGATTAATCCATGTCTGGAAAAACCTCCGACAAACGGTGGCTATCAGACACCAGTTTTTCGAAATTTTTTGTTTTTTATTTTTATGAATATTGAAAATTGCATAAAAATATTCGTAAAAAAATTGCGAATTACATGAATACCTCTGGTGCGCAAAGATACTCAAAGGGGTGAGAAAAAAATGAACAAAACACTCGAGGCTCGGGCTAGAATTTCATTTTTAGTTTTAGTGCACGAGTTATTGCGTGAAAAAAAATGCCAGAAAAATGCTTGCATTCCTTTCCGTCATAAAAGAAATTTATACATGAAATATTGCCGTCACGGGATCTTTAATCATATCGAAATACATGCCGAGTCACACGAAAAACATCGTTCACTTTTGTTATCGGAGATGATGAGATTCTTATTCGTTTTCTTCAATCTGCACTCGCGTTTCCATCGTTTCGTTTTATCAAACCCGCATTCTTTTTATGCATTATTCAGAGTCACTGTGTTGGGGGAAAAAAAGAAAGACAAAATGTGAAAAAAATATCGCAAAGAGTACAAAGAACGAGGAATCGTATTAGCATCGCGGGCAAATTGCATTCCCCGTCCGGGGTGCTTTCTTTGCAAGCTCCTTGTACGCGAAAAGACGATAACGCCGTTGTTTCCTATCTTCCGCGAGATGGCCACGAAACTAAGCAATTATTTCAGAAGTTGCACCCTCGTGTGAATTTTATTCCGTTTTTTTTTCACCCGCTGGAGCAATGCATTTGCTCGTTTAGAAGAATCATGACTCGAGTCCGAGGGTGCTCTCGAGCGGTATGAAACGAGGGACGACATTTTGCCCTTGAGACAAATTTAAATTATCAAAACCTGTGTTGAATGTGCATAGTAATTAATTTTTAGGGTAGAAAAATCGTTCGGGGGTACTTTTAATACGACAAAGGGTGACTCCGCGTTAATATGTTTACCACTTTCGTGGAATTTTTTTTAACGGATATATACACACCATGGAGCTCGAAAAAAAGGCGTTGTTTTTTTCAGAAATGTCCTTTTAGTTTATATTTATCATTTTCTTTTACCCTGGAAAGTTTAATTTTAATTTAAAATAAAATAACCGAGTCGTAAGTTACGCGTAAGCTACCTTAAAAAGAGGAGCAGCGAGAGGAGCGATAAAGATGGTGAATGGACCTCAAGCGAGTTCCCTCAAAGGATCCATTTTGTGATAGAAATGATTCATTCCACTGTGACCTTTCGTGATTCTTTTTTACCTGTAAAACGGGAACTGCCTGATGGTCGGGAATACCGTAAGTCCACTTGGACCGCGAAATGCCGAAGAGCAGACGAAGAATGGAAAGTATACGCAAAGACAAAAGAACCGTATGGATAAAGGTGCACGTTTGCCCAGGAATGTAATTGGTCGCGAACCCGCCAAGGTAAAGAGTACGATTTTTCCATTGGTGCAGAACTCTCCGCGCGGGTATTCGTTTTCCATTCAAGGACCAGCAGAGTTGCAGCATCCCGAAGATGGACGCGAGAAAATACTGCGACCAGCTGTTTCTTTTTTTTTCTGGTTTTTCTCTTTTGTCGGTTGTTACGTCAGGTCTCGTAAAACAATTTCAATCGCGTCGTTAGAACTCCCGGCTGCTTTGAAGCTCACCAAGGACATCACCGAGCATTCCCGACTTCTTGGACGATCTCTTTGGGGGAACAGTTCGCGAGGAACGCTGGTCTTCCGATTGTTTCCCGTACGACGTTTTTAGAGACCCAAGTTCACATACCACGACGATTCCTCTTGTCTGGTCCATGGCAATTCGTTTGAGACTCTTATCCTCTCGTTTCTCTATTTTTCATTTTCTTTCTGATCCGGTAAGTTCGGGTTCTTTGGGCGCGGCGCCAACATTCGCGACGTGGATTCAAAAACATTATTTTTCAATTGATTATCTTCACAAGCAGCGATTTCCACACTGACTACATCGTAATTTTGATGTTTCGAATTTCGAAGGTTCTCGAGGGGTGGATTTTCGGGATCGCCTAACCGAAAATCCGGTGAATGAGCTTTGTCCCTATATTTTTTTGTGGAATTTCAGTTCCCCATTTTTCCGTAGTCTGGTAGATTGATAAATCTAACATAGAGTTGGAAAAAAATACGAATTTATCTTCCAGCAAGAGTTTTTAGGATGCACCCTTATGGGATGCTGTTGTTTCAAGTTTCAGGGGTTCTTCGATCCTAGCTGAAGCTTTCGAGCAAAAAAGATGAGTGGTTCGATGATCACGAACGAATTACGCGATTGTTGAAGACGCAAAATTTTCCTGGACCGACACCGAAGATTCGGAGATTCTGCAAAGATTAAAATCGCTCTTAAAACTATAGGACAAATTATGACTGGCTGAATTAAATCGCACGTGTTGGGGAGTAAAGCTGGGGTAAATAGTAAGATGTCTGCCTGCTGGGTGGTCTGCCAAGCCTTTTGCACTCACACCGGTGAATTATGCAAATATTTATTCGTCGACTTGCCGGAGCTTTCCGACAGAGTGAGCAGGAGCTAACCGCATAAACTATAAATATACACATTTTTTTTCACCACCTTTTTTTATCACGGAAACCCTACCGTTCTTGGAGGATAGGAATTTTTCTCCACCGCGTTTTACGAGACATCGTAAATGAAACGAGAATCCGAGATAATCTCGTATGCATTCAACAAATATTGCGAATAGCAGAAAAACCGTCGGATATCCGAGAGCACCGAAGGAAAAAGCTCCGTAAATTTGTGTATGAATCCTTGATCGAAAAACAGTTCAACAATTTGCATTATCCACGAGGGGAAAACAAAAAACGAACAAGCTATTAAATATTAATGCCGCTATTTTACGAATTTCGATGAAAAATTATTTTCCTAAATGCTGGTTGATTATTTTTCCAAATTCTTTACGACATCCTTCCTCCTTTTCACGATTATGTTGCGAACACGCATTATGGAAGCTACGACGAAAATTGCTCGAAAAATTTTCGAAAAAGCCAATAAATATCAATATCGATATTTCGATAATTTTTTCGAAAAGTTATTTCGTTAATAGACGATTCACTTTTTTTCGAAAATTCATTTTTACACTACCCCTTCTTCTCATGACACGGTAGATGTCTCAAATTTCGATGAAAACAATTTTTATAAAAAATAAGCTTTATGGAAGCTTTGAAAAACATTGGAGAAAAATTCGCTGGGATTTCCCGTAATTTAGTGATATTTTCAACGCTCCGAGGGGCAACAATCACCGGGAGGAGAACGTCAAGGGAGAACAAAGTGCCTCGTGGATGGAAGCTTTCCCTCGGAAGCGAGTTTTTCGGCATCGGAGGAGAGAATAAGAGCGACAGACAAAGAAGTTGTATATCAATGCTGCTGATTACAATCCCGCGGACTGAGATCCTTTTTTCCGATAGGGGTGCGCAAAGTTACTGAAAGAAAGAAAGGGAGAAACACAGAGAGAGAGAGAGAGAGAGAGAGAGAGAGAGAGCAAAAACGAGTAGCAGGGTGGTTGAAGAGAGGGGTAGTGGATTTGCAGATTCGACGGAAACGTAATGGAACTGCGGATGTTGAAGGATGAAGAAGGAAGAAAGGGGTGGCTGAGGAAAGGGCGAGAAACGTTGGAAAGTCGAAGAAGGGCCACTGTGAATTTTACCGGGAGACTCGGAGAGTCCTAATGCGCGTTTATTACGCGAGCCAGCCGGAAACTCCAATTTACATACTTCAGAGTCGGGCTTGAGAAACGACAGAGGTAGCCCACCCTAACGAATGACGTCGAGCCGCCTTGTACTCTCTCGTTCGATCCTCGCCTGTGAGAGGATACGGATTTCGCGAGGAAAAGGCACCTAAAAGGACGAGGGGAAAAAACATGGCGAAGGGCGAAAAGTAAGGGAAATGTATGTATATATACATGTATACCCAAGTGAAAGGGAGGGATGAGAGCTTGGTGGAGATCTCCGACGATCTAGAAGGGGCCTGAGTGGGCGAGAAGCGAAAGCAAATTGCGTTATTGCCATGGCGGCGGCTATTTCGCAGGCAACTTCAAGGTCGATAAGGGAAAATGCGAGAATAAGAGGGGACGGCGCAAGGGGGCACAGAAAAAACGATAAAAAAGACAAAGAGAGATTGCTTATTAGCTCCTTGTACAAGGACCCTACTGAATGGACCAAGGAGGCTGGGTATCGCAATAAAGTTTTTGTTCAATTTCAACAAGTATGATACAACAAATATCGTGAATCTGATGTTTTTTCTGGAAAGAAAAATTCGCGAAGGAACATTACATTTAATGAATTGTACGATCAATCAATATCGAGGAAGATCGCATGGAAAATCGCCATTAAATTGGTCCATTGCTGCGATACTTTCTGCCGACGCAGCACAAGATATTCTCGCCGGATGTTTTGTAACGTGTCAACAATTCCGTAATCGTTTTCCTCTTCCACATGATTGATCGTCGATGAAGACACGCGCCTGAGAAGAATCTGGTTATAACTTTATCGAGAGAAAAGAATTAAACGTCGCGACAAATGGGACTGATGAGAAAACTGGTTTCCCGAAAAATGCCACCAGCAACGATGCTCCCAAGGTGAATCGGCTGCGCCCGCTGGGCATGGAACGCCCAGGGACGTTAAAATTCGATCTTTCACAGCGATACATCCTTCGAGAAGATCGCAGTGAAATCATCTCTGTGGTATAACATCGCGAACCTAAACTGGTTATTAGCCACGGTGATTGTCTCTCCGCAACGTTAGATTCGTCATCAATTTTCGGATTTCGAAGGTGCCAAATCCGCGGTCGGATTACTCGATCATTTTGAAAATTCCACTTGATGACAAAATCGCGTCCGATCGTCGATCGCAACGAGGATTACGAAAGGCTGAGAAATTCTCTCGTTATTCGAATATCCGAGATCGCTGCTGCGCGGTCCTTGGATCTCCAGCTTCCGAGGATTAAGAGCGTTTATTTGAGCTGTGGGAGAGGGAGAGAAGGGGAGAAAAAAAGTGAATGACAATGAGAACTCGAGGAAAGGCGTGAAAATAAAATGAAATACCTCGGAGCTTTCTAACGTTCGAGTCTTATCGAGTTCTGGAGGGTCCGAGCAAGAGAGGGACAGGGTTTGTTGAGCTGAATCGTCTCGAGGAGGGATGAGACCCCACTCGACTCTATAAATCTCATGGCGGGATAATTAAACGTCGGATACCACCCTATTAGCAACACCGGCGCTGGCTTTTGCATGGAAAGGAAAGGGCGAGAGGGAAAGCAAGAGGGTGGAGGTTCGCCTCGTTCGGCAACTTCCGAGCTCAGCAACAGTCAGACGGAAGAGCATGGTTTTCGCTCTACCCACGGATAGAAGGATAAAGTGTGTGTGAGACAGAGAAAAGAGAGAGAGAGAGAGAGAGAGAGAGAGGCTAGCTAGTTGCGGTGAGCAATTATGAGTCGTCAATTAATAAACGTAAATCGCGCGGTCGCGATGAGGAATCTTCGACCGGGCGAAGTTTCATGAAAATTTCATCCCGTGTACAACAAAATTCCGGTGACAAGAATCCATCGATCTCCCACTCGGAAATTCTCGGTCCAGACGTCGTGCTGTCAACGGGTAATATTGCTATTCATGTAATATCAAAATACATGTTTTTCTTTCCTTCGTTCGAACGATCGAGTTTATTTTTTACTGGCTTTGGACTTGGACGGACGGTTTAACTTTAATCGGCTGCCAATTCTGCAAGCGTACATTTCGATGGATCTGCAGTTACAGCTGGTCAGCGAAAATTATTAAGAAAAAGCCAGCAATTTTCATCGCAGATCCCGAAACCCTCTATTTTCGATGAAATCATCTTTGAGACGAAGATCCGTTAATCTTGTGAGATGATAATTACGTTTTGAGCAAGGAACAAAAGATAGACGCGGAGAGCAAAAGGCAGTTTGCCTGTTTATCATGTTTTCATCCTGAAAATATATACATTGACCCAGAGAAGATAAACTACGGTGGGATTACACGGCTATGAAGTTTCGAGACTTTGAGATTCCGAGTTGACAAGATCGTCGACCGGAAGCTCAAACTTTGTTGCGAAGGGATGAAACAACTACGAGACGTCTTCGTATTATTTTGTCAAACTCGTGATGTTACCATCTGTTATAATCGTAAACGTCGATGCAGCGAATTCGCGTTACCCTCCGTTACGCTTACGACGAATCGAGGAAAATTGGGGAACGCTGGATGGTGAAGCTGCGCGAATATCATGACCGTAGATTCTTGACAGACGAAATTCATGCGTTTAGATAACTTTGTCGGATACATATCCACGTATTTAACGTTCAACACTATCGTCGGCAGTCATTCATCCATGTCCCATGGGTAACATAAAAGTGGAGATAATTCAACGCATCGTCGACGAGGAAAACGTACGTCGCAATCTTCCATTTTCCTCGTCCTTTGCCTTTACACACACAAACTCGTCTAAACAACCTGCGCGTGTAAAGTATACATGGTGTCCCGAAATTCGATGTTTATCACTCAAAGCTAGATTCACCATGAAATTCCGAGTCGAAATGTAATTTAGTATTTTTTTGTACGACCAAAACTTGATGAGTTACGGGCTTCCAAAGATTGAGTCGATCGGACGCGCGCCATTGCTGCCGTAGAGGGCGCCACGCGCGCGCATGCGCCCTACTGGTTCAACTATATCGGACGATATCTCAACGGGGATTGGTCGGATCAAAAAGTGCTTGAAGACTTTTCGGTTTGGAATTTCATCCCCGATGTAGCATTGCATTTTCGGCATCCGCTTTTCGGACACCCTGTGCATCCACCCCACAGTGTTCGCATCTACAGTCGACCAGACTCCGGACAATTTTGCCTCATTCAGGACACGTATGCGCGTACAAATCGTCTTGGATGATCGAGAGAAAGGGAATCTTTCTGTCGTACCTCCTGGCAAACCTTTCTCCCTGTAAGAAAAGCGGAAGGGATATCTCGTCTGTATATATATCCAGAAGCAATATATGGGGAAGATAGGAAAAGAGCGAAGGGAGAGCAAAGTTTCCTTCGCAAGACACACACGTACCGTGTGCCATCCAATCTAAAAATTTCTTGTTTTTTTTTGTTATATCACCCGTCGCCAAACTGGCCAATGTTGTCTTCCATCCAGCGCTCGTTTTTCCCCACTTTTCATCCGTTATCTCAGTGTCAGATTCACCGAATATCGTCTCTGACGCGGAATTTTGAGGCTTCCGAACGTCCCGAATGGACGGGAATTTTCAAATCGCCGCCTAAGAAAATGACGTACGTCAAATCGGCGGAACAAAGCCCGTTTAGGATCCACTTTTTAGTTCTGCATTCGCATCTGTTTGCCATAGCCGATTTTTTTCTGGAATGGTCACGAAAATCGACTACGAACGTGTCTGTAGAGTCAAAAGCGAAAAGGACAATTTTTGTGAATCTGAGAAGAGGAAAACTTGATGTACCCAAAAAATAGTTATTTTCGATAGTTTCACGAGTGTCATGGAATACTTTTCGAAGCATTTTTCACAACGCATCGTAGCATCCTCTTACTTTCATTATTTCTGAAAGTTGAACGGGTGAAATTTCGGAAGAAGCAGCAGGCAATGTTGAAAAAACCCGCGTACATTATTATTGAAAATGCGTAGCATTCCCAAAATCTTGATAAAGCGAAAATTCTTTTTCACATGGTAAAACCTTGTTGTTTATTCGAGAATCGTTCGGTTGGGTTCGTTTTGCAGCTCTCGAGGCGTTCTATTTGTCCTGCCAAATGTTGGCATTATTGTCGTTTTCAGCATCGTCATATTTATGGCAAGATCGTTGGAATTAGAGCCGATCACGCATTCCGTACGTTATAACCGGAAATATAGATTAGCCGCGGCCATTACTCATTCCTGCATATGGGATGCGCCATCAGAAAGCTAGAATCAATCCAAGGGAATGCATGTGCGTAAATCAACATGCCACACCACATTTTATGGCTTCGCCAGCGCGTTAACCCGAAGAGTCTCTGATAATTACAGAGCTGTGCATTATCTCTCGCTCTCCCTCTCTCCCTAATTCCTTTTCTACCCTGCTCTTTCTCTCCTCTATATCCGCGGTAATGCGTCTGAAGATATTAAAATACTGGCGTTTAATTAAAGTCCGCAGCGAGTCGTCTGCGTCACCCCCGTCGAGCGCAATAAACTGTTGTGTAATCTACACGAGTACATCTCTGCTTCTCTCTCTTTCTCTCAATGCCAATGTTTGCACGCACGATGGAACCTCTTCTGTAAACGAGCGGTTTGTTTTGCCGGCTACGAGTACATACGCGAATTCTATTCGTCCAGTTGATACATACGAAAGTCTATGATGAGTTGGTTGTTTGGGTGGGGCTGTTGCTATTGCACGCCTGCAATGTAAATTGTACGCGGTTCGTTTGTGCTCTTTATACGGAACTGTATCAGCCCCGTAGCCTTTCTATATTTATACACACAGAATGTGAAAAAGAAGTCAGCTCGAGTGTACCTCAATGCTTTAGCACTTTTTTTTTATCGTTAGAAAATTTCCATTCGACTGTTCCGCATGAAAAAGACTTGTTTGGAAGTTACGATATTTTGTCCGATGATAATAATTTTAATGACCGAGATGTCTAACGAGATCCACCATTTTAATTTACATTTCGTACATGTTGTGGGCCAAAAAGTCCGAGATGAATTTATCAGAATTATTTCAGGACCGACCTTAGGACGGAAGCGTCATCATTTGCAGGAAAAAAAATGTAGTTCACTGCTTCGCCGCTAGATGGCCAGGAGGCGCTGTGTTTCTCATAAGCGAAGACACACGCTCTAAAGTATATATTATGTAATCGTGCAATGAAAAAACATGTTGCCGCGATTTGGAAAAAGACAATTATAACCAGCTATCATCGTAACTTTACATATCTTATCGTAATCGGAGAGAGATATCATAAATTTCCCGAATAGCGAATAAATCTTGCTCGGAATACATGTTTAACAATGAGTACTCTCTGCGTGTTGGATCACGCGATAGAAACGCAAGAATTGTTATCTCTTGGGATATAAGCACGCGTATACAACGAGCATTCCAATCTATTCGTATGAATGAGGAATGGCAATTAACATGCCCGGGATGCTCCAGAATTAAATACCCGAGATACACGCGCTTTGTCCCCCACGGCGAAGACGATGCGAGATACTCTCCCAACAAAATCCTGAAATTCAAGTATGAGATGCGGGCGAAATGGCAGAAAAGGAAGACGATGGCTGAGAGTGAGACTCCTATCCACCCGTGAGATAAATTGGGTCGGGGGAATTTACATTTCCATCTGGCCGGAATAAATGGGTCCTCGTTACCTGGGGCATGCCCGGAACTCATCGAGATATACCCGCCTTTCTCATACCTCACCGTATAACGTATTACCATCTAGGGTTTATTCTCTCGCAGTTTCCATCTTTGTCGAAGCACCCGGCCAACGTGACTCTCGGTGTTGGCTTCGTCTCCGCTCGTCTCCTTGCAGCTTCCAATGCCTCGTCAATGTTACTACGAGGAACGAGACTCGAACGAGTGCCGGGCCAGAGAAAAGCATAAATCACAAAGGGAGAGTATGGTGCATTAGCTGGTTGTGTGCAATCGAGACGTGATCTGATATTAGGTGACTCGACGTTTTAGCATGAATACCGATGCAATAACAGTCGAGGCAGTCATCGCTCGCGAATTACAGGGTTACAGTCGCTGGCATTCCGTTCTGATATCGATCATACCCACACAGTCCCGTTTCAATTCGACGTTACAAAAGAATCCTTTTTCAGGATAATTCGACGTTTTGCGATGATGGAAATGCGATTGATGGTGATTTAGGATGAAAAGAATGGAACTTGATTTGCCTTTCTGTTAATTTCGATATGCATTTGTTCGACGATATTTGATGGATTTGAAAATTGCTGCAGAATCATTGTCAACATAGTGATGAAGAAATATTGTGTCTGCTGCTTTTACTTTTTTTATTACAGATATAAAACTAAAACATTAATATAATCGAAAAAAAACTGACGAAATAAATCGTCCATCGATTGTCGACTCTATATGTGATAAATTCCTCAAACATTCGGAGACCTTTCAGCAGGCTCATGAATTTGCATTGAGAACGACAGTTCTGTCTGCAAACTACTGCTGTTGCTGAATGAATAATTCTGTAAAGTTTTGTCAATGTCTGTGAAACTCTCATGCCTAAAAAGATTTATTTTCATCAAATGTTCGCTGCGAACTTACCTGAAAGCTATGAAATACCTGCAAAAAATTGGCTCTTGTTAGAAATCCGGTCGATCTTATACATTACTGCGATAATATAAACACACAAGCACCGGATTCATCACGCAACTTCCAGTTCACCCTGAAGTTCGTTAATTACCGAAAGACTCGTCTCTTTGCAAGGGAGAGCGCGTTCGCGCCAACGTCCGTGCGAAAGCCGGAACCGGATGTTACTGTCGTCGGCGGTTGTTCTCTCCATGCGTCTCGAGCTTTAGTTATGCGCCCTTATAAACTAGACAGGGTTTCGAGGTATGGTGGAATATCGTGTGCAACTATCTCAACATTCTGAGAGCTCCTAGATACTTATAAACATAGGCAAATACGCTTCTCGTGTTCTGACCGTGACTCAACCACCCTCGCATCCCTTTTACCACTTAAAATTATATGCCTGCTACATTTAGCTTGCCATGCTCAACATTTTGTATGCACACAGGTATATATGTGCTATTCTGTACGTAGGAATCGGCCTCGATCGTTTTCAGTGACTGGCTGAGGAAAAATGAGAGAGAACGAAGGCAAGATGAAGAGAGCGAGGGAGAGACAGCTGATCGCGTGCACGTCAGTGGAGGCACGAGCAAAGGTTCCCGTTTTCATGACGTGGAGAAACATTGACGAGACGTGTATGCCTTTACTTTTCGGTACCGATGGCATAACCTACTCCAGTCCAATCCGTGGGTCATATATTTATATACGCGAAATTAATCCAGATAGGAAAAGTTTTTTTCAGCGATTTTTGGTCAATGATGAACCCCGTTGATTGGTGTATAAATTGGAAGGTCGGACTGTAGGGGAAACCCGTTAAATCGTACGAAAAAGTAGAAAATAACATTGCCGATGGGAAAGTCGAAGGATAAAAGATGATGTCGTATCGTGGTAATGTTCGGCAATATGGCTGGCCTGGCACGTGGTCGTGACACTTGTCACGTGCACGCATGTCCTTCACTTCCCTCGTGTCCAACGCCCGGACCCTGTGTATGCTGCTTGTAATACGCTTCTGCTTACAGTTGCCGACGTTATACGTTTGTGACGACTGACCTGGTATGTGACAATGTACGTGAAGATCGTTATCAAACGTCAGTCCAATTATTTCAGTACGTATACAGGACGACCAAAAACTCGACGTCAATAGCGTACAGTCAGACTCGGGATGAAATTTCGAGACGATATGCATTTATGCATTTTTTTGTCCGACCAAATCCCGATGAGTTATCGAACGTCAAAGTCAACGCCAATAGGAAGCGCGCGCTCGGCGAGCGCGCGCGCGCTCATTGGTCCGACTCGATCCATCAATAACTCTCGAAGGCTTCGTCGGATCGAAAAGTGTCCTGATACTTTTCGACTCGGAATTTCATTCCGGATCCAGCTGTGTATAATCGACGACTGTTTCTGTGATTTCTTATGTACTCACTTGCGATTGCGATCACTTGCGCGCTCACAAAAAAGCAACAAATTTGATGAAAAACGGTCTACCCGCGGCAAAGGACGTGATACCGAGAGAATGTAAATTAGAGGTCGTTTGCGAATGGTCTCGTATCTGGAGGGTTCGTTTCAGTGCTCGTAATAATTTCTTTCGTCTTTTTGTTTGTCTGGTTCCTCTCGAAATCGAACGTGGAGTACGTACGGCATCACGCACAGCTACAATTCTTGATCTGACGTTGCGCGGCCTCTCATGGATATATAAGGATCGCCGTTGGCCCTTTGCTCGAATGATAGATAGGTCGTGACACGCCTATCGTAACTCGTGCTCGTGATACGCCATGATTTACGGCAAGGCAGGGTACGTCGGTTCTACACACCTCCGACACAGTTTTAACACCGAGTCGCGGTACCCTTAAGTACGCTACCAACGGACAACACGTACACTGTGCCGATACACACATTGGCGATAAAAATCAAATGAAAAATAAAAACAACGCGCTAGACACACATTGCACGATCTGGAGAACCCCCTCTCTGCTTATACCCAGCCGATATTTTAATATGCAACTCGTTGAAATTCGCCGCCAGCCGAGCGTCGCAACGATATTCCCGGGCGTTTTACTGCTCCTCTGATTCGATTTATCCAGCCCGATTTCACGGCTACGGGGACAGCCAAGCTCGCTTCAAAGAGAGTAAAAAAGATATAAACCCGCGTTAAGTTCGACGCTCGTTGGAACGTTTTCTATTTTTATTGTAAATTCGAAGATCGTCTAGACGTCGAAGACTATCCGGGAAGCCTGCCAGGAAGAAAAAAAGAATGGGGGAAGGGACCGTACGCGGCATATAGTTCAACTCCCGTCTTCTCTTCGGGGTAGTAATCGCACGTTTCTTCAAGTCGTTTGGAAAGAGAAGAAATAGGCATTTCAAGGTCATTGACAGATCTTGCCAAGGCTCCCGCAATCTAGGTCCTGATTCGATGATGAAGCTTCGAGTGACAACCAAATTAAGCGATCAAGTTCTACGCTGTGCATGGAATTTCCATCTTGCCACCCAGGAGTCCGGTTCCGAGGATGTCATGCAAGAAGGGCAAAGGTGTTTACCGTACGATGCCCCGAGGCAGCATCCCTCGTCTTTGAGAGGACTGACGACTGTCCTCTCTGTATACATATATCGCGGCCACTTCTCCGGATTCTTCGGTCCATCTCAAACATTTCTCTTCGCCGAGCGGTGATGCTGTGTATCAAACGTTTCTTTGATGGTGTTTATAGCGCGTCAAGTTTGTCCAACCGTCTGACCAGACGTCGTCCAAGGTACAAAGACCGCGCTGAAGATGGCTGCGACGAGACTGGAAGGCTTTCCTTGGAATGTTTTCAAGGGTATGAGCTTAAGCATGCGGAAGTAACACCCCATTAGGTGTGACGCGTCGTTCCAAGGATTTCTGGCTTTTGAGGCAACGCTCCGATACCAGTCCTAACGGTGGTTTTCGGAAGTTTCCACTCGTCACTTTGCTATGAAATGCTATATAATTCCTCTGCAGCATTAACGAATGAATGACACACTAACGACTGGGAGTATGAAGAAAATGGAGAAAAACGATTGGAGGGATTATCAAAACTTTAATCTTTTTTTTAAGCACGCTTTTCCAACTCGGGAGGAGGCTACTCTTCTTCAATTTCTATCCGATCGACTTGGAATTTTAATCCTAGTTCGCTGTTCTCTATCAAAGCTCACATGGTTTTCACCATCGGCAATTACTGTTTTCATCAACAAAACACCGTGCTCTCGGTGTAGCTACGTCAGAACCGCCACTGCGGTTAATAAAAATCTGCTTCATGCGACCTTGAAGACCCTCAAAACATTGCTTGGATTGCTCTTTTGGGTATAAATAAAAATTCCCGAAAAACGTCCCACTTTTCGGCGCGTTAAAATGTATGTAAAGCTCTCGATCTATGTTTGTTTTCTGCCACATGTACGATCGTCAGATGAAGACCCCCCCTTCTCGTGGGATCCACCCTTTTCACGTGGTGGTTAATACGAGCTGCGAATTAAGAGAAGCTGGAATATCTGGCGTGTTTCTCCATTTGTCCTCATTCTTTGGATCCTTGCAAACCATAGGGGTGCTCCACAGGGTGCCGGGGACCCCAAACAGGGCTCAAAAGCTGTGGATCTCTCAGTACCGACCTTCAACGCGACACGAGCCCCACGTACGTTTAACCATCGGTCCATTGGTGGCAACATCCTCTTCTCGAATCCGTCTTGCCGTAATTTATTTTTTAATCCTTCTGTAACGACGCCATTCCCTTTGCTGTCATCCTCCACGCATCGCCAACGAGCACCTTTTTCCAGTCTGAATGTCAACGACTTCTATGAGCTGTAAAAATCCTTCCTGGTCCTACGAGTTCCTACAATCCCACCAGTCTCGTCTTTGGGGACCGAAGATTCTCCGTTTCCTGACATGAAACTGATAGAGAATAACGGCAAACACGAATATATAAACGCGTAAATAAATACAAATAGGATAAGAAACAAAGGGCGCCGACCCGCGGTGTTTTAAAGTCCGATTAATAAATCAGAATGATAACGTTAGGTGGAGCACTCAGAAGATCAAAACTTCCAACTCAAGTACAGTTTCTCTCGACGAAGAAGCGGATTTCTTTTGATGCTAGGTCGAGATAAAAGGGGCGTTTCCAAGTTCTCTTTGATACGAGAGAACACAGGGGTTGGTTCTGTAAAGCGGATAATCGACGCCAGGGAAAGACGTCCATGGACCTCTGATTTTTTTTCAACAAACGAGTGACCAGTTCGTGTCTATTGAGTCTATCCATTGTCAATCTTTGTACGTAAAATGAAGTTGAAAACTCGACGGTATACGATATCGGAGTTCTTGCTTGAGATTGCAACTCATCCGGATGCTGAATGTTTTTTTCTCGCGAGATGAATAATTTTTTACGCGTTAGTATTTTAGACGCGGTGACCCGGAAAAGAGCTGGTGGTTCGTGGGTGAGAAAAATTTGTGGTTGATGTCAGATAACTTTGCTTCTGAAGCTTCTTTATCCAAACGAAAAACATAACATCAAAAAAAAGCAAGTAAAAGCATGACTCAAATGCATAAGAGACCGTATAACATCGCGTGTGATTCTCTTCATCCCCATTTCGTACGTTTCTCTTTTTGCATCTTTTTCATCCCCCCTAGCCATCCTCTGTTATTCAAACACACCATTCAGGAATTTTTTTCGTCTTTCCGTTCTGCTCTCGCTTATATCTTCACCCACTTGTCCTCACGAACGCCTACGTTTCTGTGCACAGATATTCCCTCAGCCTTTCACTGTCTTCCAACGTCTTTTCCAAAATTCATATTCCAAAAATTCCAAAAGCTTTTTCATACTTCTTCACAATTTCTGTAATTCCTCCTACATCTTTGGAAGCCCCACTCCAAAAGGTGGAAAGGTGTAATACAATAAATACCTCGCTTCGATCACACCCATAAAGTAGAATTCTTCTTTAATTATGAACAGTGACGTACACGAGCTATTGCAATTATTGTTGCAATCCGATAATTTGAGATATTGGATTAATCGGTACTGAAATGCGAGCATTACCGCGATCATTTTTAGTGACGATTTTTCAGGTCACTTGAACTCGCACTCGAGCTTTGCACCAAAAAAAAAATCAGTACTAATTTCATCGAATTTATTACACGACGAACATCCCGGTATAAGGATGTTTCAAGTGACATTTTTCCTTCGTTGTTCTGGTACACGTATTGGACGTGGGCTCTTTACGATTTTCGTGTACGTTCAGCGCATATGTATTTCTGGATGACCCGAATTTTTGACATCAATGAATACATGCTGCCTTACACAATTTCCCTTTAATTATTCAAAATTGCCGAGTTTGAAATGTTTTATCGACAGATACACATACACACATGCACATGTAGAGTGTTCGACGTCTAACATTTATTTTTACACGTCGTTTGACAGGCCTGTGAAATTTTCCTTCTCTGACTGCACGTTGACACACTTTTGCGCGATGAAAATAAATTTTATATTCGAATATCATTTTCGTTCGATGTTCTTGAATTCTCGTTCGATTTGATCAGCGACCAACAATCTCCATCGGATTTTTTTGCATTATCCAATTATTGAAACCCGATAAAAGAGCCGAATGAGAAGAAAAATGAAAAACACGGTCGACGAAAAGTTGAATTACGAATTCTCCTCCGTTCTCTCGATCTCAACTCTGCTGTTATTTTTATTTTATTTTCGCATCTTTTTGTTTTCCTTCTGAATGATCAAACGGAGAATGGGGGTGCCACGAAGAAAGATTCCGCTGAGGGTGTCGTCGTGACGCCTGCGGGCCGGAAGCGTTATGATTTTCATCGTGATAATTGTCAGCGCGATAACGAGAGTCTCAGCGGAGAGAAAGGGTTGGGGATGAAAAAGAAAAAAAAAATAAGGGAAGATTCAAGAGAAAGGGATGCTGAGATCGAGGCAGACGCGCGTAGGTGTGTGCTCGAACGTATACGTACGTTTGAAAGCAACTCCGAGGTCTTTCGCCACTTCCGGTTTACAGAGAAGAAAAGAAAGATGAAGCATCGCTGCACTGACCTCATCTTCTTTTCTCGTTACGACCGAGTAAATTTTTTAAGACGAAGCCCACCGCCGAATGGCCCAACGAACGAGCTCGAGAGATGGCTCAACCTGGGGGATACGTTGCTGTTGCTTTCCTTTTTTTTTATCGCATTTTCATGCAGTGAGACAGGCCGAAAAATCATAAAGGAAGAGACACTCCCTGGTGGGACGGAAAAAAAAATTCACGTGCGCAAACTCGACGCAAATACACGAAAAAGCCTGGCTCATCTCCCGAACACCTCAACCGTAACGAAACGTTTCGTTAATTTATTTTTATTTCTTGAAAAAGTCGTCTTATCTCTATTTACAGCTTTTTGTGTTCCATCATTGGATATACAAAGAAATTGAGGTGGTTCTCGCGTATGTATGTCAAACTTGAGACGGAAAAAATCGTACTTTTTCAAAGTCAAATTTACATCGACATCAAAGATCACCAATGCTCCGAATCCCCTTAAAAATTCGATCAGAGCGTGGTGGTAGCTGGTACTTTAATTATTTTTCATTATCGTAATCCGGAGGCGACATCAGTGTTCTATAATTTCCATAATTCATTTCCACGTATTGATTTGGACAAGGCCTGCGTAAAAGGTAAAGGATTAAACATGATGGCGTGTAAAGTTAGTGGTTGAGAAAAGAAAGACTTTGGTAAAAAAAATGGAAAAAATCGAACGAACGGTAAATTGCTGACTTACTTATCTGTTGGGCATTGTTTAGGGACCAAGCACGTCATACGCATAGTCTCGAAGCGAACGCTTTGCTGGTCGTAGGGTAGATTTTCCACCATACATTGTTCAAATTGCGCATCACACTCGCAGAGTCGTTTTCTCCACTGACTTTTGTTCCTTATACCGTACTTCTTTCTACCACGATAGATGATAACGTTACACTGATGAATCCCCTCACAACACTTGGCTGGTGCTGCAGGAAATGCTCCACCATTTCTGTAAAGCACGCACCAAGAGCTGGCTCCTTGATGATAGAAAAAAAGGGGTAAAAAATTAGATTTAGCAGCCTTTTTTCAAGAATATTGCTTTTTTTTTTTTTTTTTGTAAAACTAATTCACCGTTGAAAATTGTTCGATACGAGATTTTGATGAAGCTTGAATCGCGCGTTTAGTCTCGCGATGAGAAGAAAAATGAGATGATCTATGAAAAATGGGTGAAACTATGGAGGAACTTGTGCAAATTCAAGTGTTGGTTCAGCTGCTGCTTTCTTCTTTGGCTCTATGGGAATGCACGTATTTGTTGAATCGCGCAGAACACTCTACGCGAGTGCGAGTAGCTTGAAAAAATCTTCGGGTTTTGGGTGTAATTCGCAAAGAAAAAAATCGACAAATTGACTTTTGCAGAATTTAATAATTAACGACAAACGTTATTGCTTCTTTGTTGTTCAAAAGCAGATTCGATCAGTCATTCGATAAGCGAGAATCACGTTCTCGAATACATCGAAAGGCAAATATCGTTCGTGAACTGTCGCGTGATCTGAATGATCTGAATGATCTGAAAACCTTCGACCTGCGCGTATTATTTTTTTAATTCACTCAACACATTTAACAATATTTCTGTATAGTTGCAACGTTAAGTGAGAAAAAAGCAAGCATATTGAGTCCACGAAAAATATCGTAATTTTCAAATTGAATAAATAATATTGAAGATACCCGACCGTGCCTAAATTAATCAATGCAAATTTCTACTCACAAAGTGTCTCGATTCCGATATGTATATTTATTCGATCAACACGATAAAAATTAATTGTTACATTTTATCAGTCGAAATCTCAAAAGAGGCCTTACTCTCAGCGTTTGCTTCGCAAACGTACAAGCTGCTATCTTCATTTTATGTTGTATCAACGTGGCGCAAAAGATCAAATAAAATGGAAATTTCGTCGGATGGGAAGATGAATGAAGTATTTTGTATATTTTTTTTTTCGAAAATCAAACGTTACCTGGAAAATCCACGGCCGGGATCGGGTCTGCGGAAATCCCCTTGATGTTCTGAGTCCAGATTGCCCTCGAAAGGAGATTAAAAATGACGAAAACGAAGCGGAAAATTAACATGATTTCCGGTGGATCGAGCAAGTCTGATGATAATGGTGATAGAAACGTTAATAACGCGCTTTATATATACAGCAAAAATCGATAACGATCGTGGATATTAACATATCTATCATTAACTTTTTTGAAAAAGTCTACTCTGTACTATTCGCTTAGAATTTGCACAGCTGTATTTGGGAAGATTCTACTGCGTGATCTTTTAAAGAATTTCATTACAGCGCGGGCTATAAAGAACATAAGCGGACGATTTCAACAACGTATGCTGTTAAATAATTCAGAGAAAATAATAATGAAACCTATCTCGTGTCTTGAACATTTAGGAATGTTGATTATGTCAATATCACGTGGTACATTGTTATCGAAATAATGAGTACTTACCATGACAATTGCTTCTCGTTCATGCCCCGGGAATGTATTTAATTAAAAACTACATTTGACCCAATATTCGCTCTTCGAGAATATTTTACATTCGATAAAACGTTCGATATTTCGTTAATTTCTATTCGGAATTTCTCGTTACCAAGCAAAAATGAATCAGCCGATGAGCTTTGTGTTTTCGATCTTCTTCCGTTTCTGAGAATAAAGATGGCTCGGGTGACAGGTTCTTTTTGTTTCTTCATATTCAAATTTTCTGCACGGATGATTCGAATTTCTGTTGAAAAAAGGAACCGAATAGTTTTTTACGCCTCAGTGAAGCACTGTTCCGGTTAAGGGAACACCGACAATACAGAACAATGTACGAAAAATTCACTGGCAAATACAAAAAAAGTATCACTTCTTCGAGAAATATCTGACGCGTAATTTTCGGTTGATTGGTTATTAAAAATTGTATATTCATTGGATTTGCGATATTTAAAGATGGCTCGTGTGACAGGTTCTTTTTGTTTCTTCATATTCAAATTTTCTGCACGGATGATTCGAATTTCTGTTGAAAAAAGGAACCGAATAGTTTTTTACGCCTCAGTGAAGCACTGTTCCGGTTAAGGTGACATCAACAATACGGAACAATGTGCGAAAAATTCGCCGGCAAATACAAAAAGGTATAACTTTTTCGAAAAACTTCAGACGCGTAATTTTCGGTTCATTGATTATTAAAAATTGGATATTCAACGTGCAGGAGGAGAAGCTTGTGTGGAACTCGCGTCTTTCATAAAACGTTCTGCTACAAACGGCAAAGATAAAATAATTTAAAAAAAAACCTGTAATTTATGTTAATAAATTCTCATGGAGTACGTCAGAATGGTAATAAAAAAAACGTCTTCCGACGTACAGTTCTGTTAGCATTTTCCTCTGGATGATGAAAAATTCGTAAAAATATCGCCGTGATTCGAAACGAATTGCGCGTCTGCCTCGTGATGGTGCGGCAACGTCGAACGAAAAAACACGGGAATTTTCAAAGTAGGTCATTATGACCATTTTTTCATCATCACCGGCAATTTTGGGAAGAAAAATGAGGCACTTTTTCGTGTTTGACGCAAAATTTTGGATTCATGCGATTTTTTTTATCCGGAAAGGTTCTTATGCAGAAATAAAAGATGCAGGGATCGAGAGATGGATCGTTTTGACATTAACCCCCCCCTCTTCCCTTATTCGCGAAGGTAATCACCGAACCTCGCGCGCCTCGATGATTGTTTCACCTGTCGAGTTTTACAGGCTGCGATTACCGACCATCGAGCCCACGTGGCGTTGCACTCGAATACCAAATAAGCGCAGGAATTTACTCGAGGTTTCCTTCGCAGCTCGTGTTTTTTCGCCATCGGCGAGAACCACGAGATTACAAAGAGCACACGAGAGCATATGCTCTCTCGATACACGCAGGTGTCACGCGATAGTTACACGTCGTGTCAGAAAATTGTCGCACGGAACGGAATCATTCGCCGCTGAAGGACATTTTCCAAAATTGGCACCGTGAGAAATCAGGAAAACCACGGTTCCCGCGCGAAAATGATCGAATTCAAACAATTTTCATGCCAAAAGCAGCATGAAGGATGAAAATGAAAAAAAAAGTCATGATTTCTCATAAAGTTCGTAAAAGTCGCGAAACACGTGCGATTCTAGAGACGCGATTGTTTCGTGGACCAAGCAAAATGAAAAATGCAAAAAATTCGTTTAAAAAAAATCAAAGAATCAAATCTTTCCAAAAAATCTTTGCAAAAAATGATTTTTTGCAAAGAACGATGAAACGCTTGGATTTTTGACAATTGTTACAATCTTTGGTATTAAAAATGGCATTAAGAGCGCAGAGAAAATTCATGAGACACGGAAAACATCTGTCGAATGCTCGTCTGAATGTATTTAAGGGACTTTGGATGCTCGAATCGTTTTATATCCCTGAAAGTTTTTGCGGGATACTTTTATCTCGATATTCGTCCCTTTTTGACCCTCAGTTGCAACCCTCTTAATCTCGATTTTACGAAAGATGAAACAGTCCGATCTGGCATCGATAACATCGACATTTTTTATTCTCCGGAAGATAAAAGGGAAACGCTGAAATTCTAACATTGCCAGGCTCAATTACTCAAAACATTTACATTCATTTCGGCCATCTTCCCGCCATAAACGATCTTATCCTGGCACTAAAAAAATATTATTCGTCAATTTCCCGACGGAAATCGTCAATAATTTTTCAAAGTCGATTTGAGAAATAACAAGCATTCTTTTATTTCCCTGTGCAAGAAAATGCCATTGGCGATATTGGCAATTACATTGGATGTTACGTTGAATATATCTCAAGATTTTTACGACATCTAATGTTCAAACCATCTGACATATCGGTGTTTGAAAAAATGTATTTATATTCAAAACTTCACGTAATATTTGCGCGCTTGGAATCCACGATTTTACAATCTCCGAAATAACACACAAAGATGGAGGCAAAGGGGGGAAAATGTCGTACAAATTTGTCTTATATTTGATTATATCGATGAATCATTCATTTTTATTACATGAATATTAATATCTTTCAAAAAAAATATATTTCGTCGCAAAATATTCCTCTTCGATAATCGAAATTCTCTCCCTTCCCATTTATTTTCCCGGTCTTCCCGCATCAATTAAAAAAGCATGAAGATTTGTTTTGAACGAAAAAACAGTCACGTGTCTTCGATCGAATTTTAATTTTTTAATTTTTCGTTGAATCTTAACATTATCTTGACGAGAAATGTTGATTCCATTGAAGGTGAAATGACGATTGAAGAATTTCAACGATCATAACCGACCCATGAGGGAATAAAAGTTGTCGCATATGTAGCCCTAATCCTCCTCTTCCAACAAACACGAGGAATGATGAAGAGCTCCGAAGACTCATTAAAGTCACGAGCATACGAGCACTCCCGAGTCGTCGAGGTACCGGAAATTCCGTGGGAAATGTCTCGGAACACCTCGGAGCCCAGTATTTCAAACTACAAGATCTTGAAGTGAAATAAAAGGATCCAAGAGTCATCACGTCTTGATGAGAAGTCGCGCAGATGAGGAATCGTACATACAAATGTACCTTCATCTACACACGTGCATTTATGTACGCTCATACGTGTATTGGTGCTCAGAGTGAGAGGATAAAGCCTGGAAAGGTTATATCGTCAAGTTTCCGCCAAATTTATGGGACGATCGTCAAAATGCTGGGTTCGTTGACTGGAGTTACGACGAGGGATGGAAAATGAGGGAATTTTGAAGGGTGGTTGGCAGATATCGTTTGAGCACTCAAAGACTTTCTAGAAAAGAAAAAAAAACATTCCGCAAATACACAAACACGAATTAAACGTTATTAATACGAAGTTTGGTTATTCGTTGAATTATAAAGGGTGTATATTTCGAATAAAAATACAAAATGATATCTCCGGAAGATTAAATGTTCCAAAGACGAAATAACTCGTTTCTGCAATTTATCAAAAACTCATATTTACACATTAAACGAATATACATTCGTTTTATACTTTAATACGGTATGTTTATATTTTTGCGGTATTTATCTTCATGAAAATCTAAGAAAATTGTGTGTGAGTCAGAGGACATTCGCCGAATAAGTTGATATTGCGGGCAAATGTTGTAGAAAAATGGATAAAATGGCAAATAAGTCGAAAAGTCATGAGGCCTCTTTAGTTTTTTATTGGCCAAACGGGCACGACTCCGACACGCATATCGACGAAACTGAGTGATAATCTACATTTGTACGTAACCGTGCTAAATATCCACTCCCTGTAACGCCACAAACGGTGCTAAAACGCGAGCAGTCACGCAACATCACGATCACGGCTAAACAAACGTGGTTTCATTTATGTATATATATAATAAACCTGACACGGAATATACACTTTATCAGTATATATATAATGATCAAAACACGTAGAATAGGAAAGAAAAAAAGAACCCTTCACGATATTTATTAGAGCTTGAAAGACTACACCTTTGACCCTCGAAATAAACGACAAATCCCCGGCGATAATCGTTATCTACGAGGAGTACGCGAGTGGCTTCACCTTGTGGGAAAAAAGACTCATCGCAGGTTCCCCCAAAAAATATCAACTCAACGGCGTACAGCGGCTTTTATCAAAAATTCATTTTAACCCGACGACAGCGTGACCTCCATTAGGGGATGAATAAAAGAAGCTCGAATGTATTAAATGCCCGTTGCTTAAATCTTCGTGATTGCGATCAACAGGAAGAAACGACAAAACGAGGCCAAAGCACCTCAACGACGAGAGGCAAACGCGAATGGAAGATTAAATATCAAGATTTAACCAGGGCAAACTACCCTCAAAATCAACGGCCAAGGGATTTGAAAAGTTTAACGTTCGCTCAAAGTCGGCGATTCTCCGAAATCCCGTGGAATTAATTAATCCTCACTCTGTTCTTATCACGTGACAGAGAACTCGTTCTAAAATGTTTCCGGGGTTTAGAGAGTGACCTTGAGCGACCATGAGCCTCAAAATCACTCAAAAAACCCGTGGAATTTGGTAACGGCGAAGAAAATCATGTTTGACCTTGAATTGACCTTGGCGCTCTAATAAAATCCGTCAATCCGTCACTTTACGTCAGACATCGTCAATTTTTCGGTGAGAGTTCGAAAAAAGCCTGTATTATTTATCGGTAAAGTGTTCAACAAAAATCCTAAATCGTTATGCCTTTGAGATCGTGTGTACCTTCGTCCTGTCGGAGAAACGCTTGGATCCTTGAAGATACATCTGTATTTGTATACCGTCAAACTAAGGCACGTGCCTAGGATCTGTAAGGAAAGAAAAGTAAATAGCTCCGAGACTTCCTCTACCTTTGCTCAGACAGCTTCAACGTCCAAAGTCATTCGCTTTTCATTCGGCTGTGTGTAAATCCGCACGTTAATGCAGGAATGTAAGAGAACGCAGGAATCGCTTTGCACTTTCCGCATAATGAGGAAAATGAAGAGAACAATGGTTGGATGGTGTCAGAACCATCGAGAGGAGAATTTAAGATATCTTTAACGATCTTGACACCTTGAGGACTTTTACACATCTTTCACATCTTTCACGCAGCAACAATCTTTTTTTTAAATTCGAGTCGACGATTTCTTGCTGAAAACAAAATCGGTTTTTCCTTCATCTACGAAGACTCTACGAATTCCTCCATTTTTCCAACAGCCGCAGTCATTCTCGTTCAAGGTCAGAATTCGAGAGATACCGGTGGTTGAAGAGACCCTTCCAGTTTATCGAAATGGCTTCCTGCGACTCGACAACTTCCACGAGCTCTTCGTCACTGCGTGATCAAAGCTCGGCTGGATGATGATTCATCGCTGAAAGGAAAATATGTTTTTTCTTTCATCAGCGAAGCTTTTCCAAGCACGTGAGAAAAGGGATGAAAAAAACATGAAAGCGTCAATGTCGCGTCGAAAGAGACGTACAGGATCCGTCAAATGGAATCACGACAGGGGGGACGTTGTCTAAGCTAGGGAAAGAGAATGGATGACGTCGCGAGAGGAATGAAGAAGAAAACTGGGGGGGATGATGCTGAGGGTCCATGCGAAGTTTGTGTAAAAGTGAAAAACCGCGAAAGCTGATAATCCATCACACGGCTGTCTATGCCAGGGTTTAGATCCATGCAGGAGGAACAGGCAGTAATCTCAACGGTATACGAGAGACGTGCGTATACAATTCCCCGAGGCTAAACCAATCCATGCATTTCATTCCCGTTGACTTGACTGAAAACCGCCATTTTTCATCATCTAGCTGCATCGTCATTTCCCAATACGAACGCGTACGAGTCTGATGGGCATTCGATGTTAATATCCTCGAAGCGAAAAAAAAACAAAGAACTTTTCCAACCTCGCTTTGGTCGCGGAAGAGTGTTACGAGGTGTGAACAAAAGCAGGAGATGGAAATGAAAGATGGCAAGAGGGATGAAGGCAATCTCCCGGGGAGCTTGCACGATTGATATAAACTGCCGGACAAAAGTTCCCGGACAAGGCTATCGCGTAAAAAATGAGGAAATTTACCGTGCATTGGACCAAAAGCGAAACGATTCATTTAACGGCGTATTGCAGAAGCTCTTTGGCGAACGAAAATTCACAACTGGGACACGAAACTGCCACTCGAAACTTCAACTTTGTTGTCATCAAAAATTGTCTATTGCCGCGAGCAATCTAGCATGGGTGATGGCATTTCGGTCCAGTCCAGAGGAATGACCTACAAACGAAATAGTACTAATTTCGTACACACGTGACGAGCATATCCAGGCGAAATTCGAAATAGCAGTGGTTCTTCGTTGATCGTACGAGTCGATGACGAGGGGGAGTCTGAGACCAACGAGGGATATGTAAAAACGTCTCGAAGGGTATTTCGGGCAAGTCGTACGGAAAAGAAACACGTTTTGTTACAATAAACATGTCCGGAAACTTTTGATGTCAGTTCACGTGCAGCGAATACTTGGAGGGGTGAGGATATGTTGATAACGCCCTTGGGGGCCCTGATAGCAGTAAGAGCAGGATCCTTTGACGAGTCACGAGCCTTGGAACGCTCTGTTTCCCCTTCGCCGGGTTGATCAATTCCTTTTCCGAATCGAGTCGAGGAATGAGCTTGAATTCCCCCAAGAAACAACACCCTCAGCTGAAAGAAGTCTTGGAAGGCGAAGCGTTACTTCCAAAGTATAAATTCAGGGGTTGCACGACGGATGTTTTTCAATGATGTTCGCGTCATTTCCGGATTGAGTCCTTGAGGAAAAGGCTGATCCGAAAATTAATTCGCTGGTTGATCCTTCATCCGATAATCCCAAAACAGCCTTCGACTGGAACGTTTTCAAGGAATCACCGAAAAGGTTTCGAACGTCTTGAAAAAGCTCAGCAATTTTGACAGAAATTGTGGGTACCGAGTGACACACTATCTCTCTAGCTTTTTGATTGACCAGCTGGTCAATTGAAAGGCTGTTTATTGGCTGGCGCAGTTCTCCAAAATGGATGACTGACCTAGAACCGAGGAACGTTTCCAGCCCTGAAGGTGTGGACTGCAACGTTGGCAAAAGGTCGGTGAAAAGGCATCCATCTGGATGCCTACCGTTTGAATAGATCCTGAAACACCTATTTATTTCAATGTTGTGGAAGAACCTACCCAACTAGGCAAGTTCTCGGTTCTCCAACATTTTTTCATGCTCCTCGTGCAACTACACCGTCATCATCAAAGGCGCTATTTCGAGAATTTCACGGGCAGACATGGGTGTTGGGATGAAAAATGTTGCATTCGTATTTGAGGACGGAATCTCATCAGGGACTTCCGTTTATTTTAGTCCTGGCTCTGCCTCTCAGCGTTTAGTTGCGCATCCATCGGGGACCTCGCGGGTTTTCCGCAACTCACGCGGTAGGTATATTACGGAATGCGAACAAATATTAAAGTCTCTGTGCGCTTGTATAAGCGCTTCTCGCGTTGTGAGCCAACGTCGAGAATGCTGTACACCGACTGTCGTCAGCCTCGCTGAAACTCTGTTTTATCCTCGATGACCTTGACTTTCGAGCGACGAGAAGAGCTTCGATCTTTCAGAATTCAATGTCAATTCAATGTCATCAATTTCAATTCGACCTGTCAGCATGCGAATGTGTCAAATTTTTTTGGAAAAACGTAAGAAAACTCGACTCGAAAAATGCTAAAATGAATATAAATATCATCTGCAAGTACCACCATCATTATTACTATAATTTCTTTAATAATTCTTGTACATTTTTTTCCAGCGATTACTCCAGTTCGTCGTGCTGTTTTCTTTTGAATTTTCAATTTTTTTCAAAAATGCACTCTCGCATCTCTGTTTGATACGTTACGCAGCGACTCTATCGTTGTTTTCGAGACACAAACATTCGGCCTGAAAAGTAGACGTGCAATTATTCCACGTTAGTTCACCGCGAGAAATGACATGGTTGAAGGAGAAAAAAAATAAAGAGCAGAGAGAAGACAGAATTGCATGAGATTCGTTCTAACCTCAATCCCTTAAAAGGGACGTTTCTCTCCCTCTGCTTGTCTGGTTCTCCGCGAGCGAATTCGAGCGTTCTTTGACGAGGATAAAAAGTCGAGCGAACGAAAGTTTACTCGGATTAAAGTGACGCAAAGGGCATGCTGAAGTACGCGTGTACACTTTAAAGGAGCCAGACTCGTCGACGTCACCGGATCGTTAAGAATTGAAATAAATACACCATGAAGCTCTCGTCGTGTCTGCCATTTTCCTGTTTTTATTTGTGTTCCTTCCTTGTTTCTTCTTCATCTTCCTTCTTCCTTTTTCCGTTTCTTTTTTTTTTCAACTTTACCTCGCTTTCTTTATTTTTTTAACCGTGGTCGAGGGTTGTCGTCGTACCGGTAATTTTCTCGTCCTTGCAGGACGCCTCGCGGAGCCTACCACTTGGCAACCATCCGCAAAGCAACGCGCCGAATCGCAAAACTTTATTTTAATGAGAAACTTTCTCGCTCTCTCCTCCTCCTCTCTCTCTCTCTCTCTTCAGCTCTTCCAAGCATTGCTTGGCATGCAATACCATAGTTTAGGGTACATTACATTTCGGTACAAAACTCCCCTAGACTTTCGTTTGACGCCGCGACGGTTGAATTTTTGTATTTCTTTTTTTTTCCCTCCCCACTGGTTTTTTTTCGCCATCAAAACATAACGAGCGTTCGAAATTCCGCAACGAACATCGCACGAGAGTCTTCGAAAGTTTCGTCTCCGAACGAGCGAACAGCGTCGTTGAATTTGTTCAGTCTAAAAATGTGCAACCCCAAAAGTGCACCTTTCGTCAACAGCATGATTTTGTTTTGTTCATGCTTCGATGGAATATTTATTTTCTTTCGAACAAAATGCCGATCCTTTCGAAAGTATAAAAAATTCCAGCGAGTTACGATTTATTCAGGTTGCAATTAAAAAAAAAGATAATTAATGATGAAAACTGACTTGCGTCGAAACCCAGTGCTCGAAAATCGAAATTTCTTCGTGAATTGTGCACAATGAAATGCCGAATATTATTATTATTTCCATGAAATGTGATTATGCACATCGAAATATTTTAATTAAACGAAAATTTAATAAACCAGCTCAAATTTCAGTAGAAAATTCCCGACATTATTCACCAAAGGTTTCCAGAAATACATTACACCCTGCGATACTCGATTTCAATTACAAACGAAAAAAAAATCCGATCGCGCGCGTCACTCGCCTTTGAATTCATTGAATAATTATTTTCTATCAAATTTTCAATCGCACGCTGATAAATTTTCTCAACTCTCGAGCGAACGTAAAAAAGTATATTATTCGCCATTCCCTGAAAAATCATGCTCGCTGTACCATTTTATTTAATTAATAGCGCACCGACGTCGAGTTTATCGTAAAATTAATCACGAACATCAAAAGTACTAGCTCGCGTTTGCACTTTATTTTCGCCATAGACTCGTTTGTTATTCGCCTCGTGATTCAAACTTTTCGAATAATTAGCGCGAGTTTTCTCTTTCACGTTTGAGAAGCGATTATCGACGATGAGAGGCTGGGGAGGAGAAAGATGATATAAGGGATGAGAATGCTAAACGAAGGGAGGCACGAGGGGATGAATTTGAAGGAACGATGGGAGAGAGTATACGGTTCGCAAAGTGTGCAAAGTACTTGGATTAGCGTGAGAACCCGCAGACAACCCCACTTTTTTCCTTCTATCTCTCTCTCTTCATCCCTTCGCCTCTCCATCTTTTGCGGATACCTTCTTTCATCCCTTTCCCGTATATTAACCTCCCTTCCTTATTTTTTATGTGGCAACCGAGGGTAGGAATGTTCTATTCTGTGATCCGCTTTCGCTATTTCAATTTTGTATCCTCCCTCGTGTTTTCCCTCATTCCCCCGCACCCCTTCCGTCCCAGGCTTTTCCAACCCTCACTTTTCCCCGCGTTGCTCCACCGAAATACACCATTTCGCGTGCGATCTCCGTCCTTCCACGGCCTTTTTCCTCTATCCTCGATCTTTTCGTCGCTTCTCCCGCGTCGTCCTCTTCCTCGTGTATATATTCGCACGCGCGTAAGTACGCCACATAGCTACCCCCCTGGTAAAGTGCCCTGCGTATTCCGCGACACGTGGGAACCCACCAGCTGCCGCCGAGACGTCGTGTATAGCTTCGCAAAGACCGGAGCCGCCTTAAGGTAGCGTGGAGGTACGCGAGTGTGGAGCAAAGGGTGAGCCTCCAGGATGAGGGGATGAAAGAAATGGAGTAAGGGTGCTGGAAAAAAAAGAAAGGAAGTGAAAGACACGGAGGACGGGAATGGGACGAGCCTGTGGCGATGTTGCTTCGCCCTCTCGGAGTGAAAAGCTACATAGTGCGATGTACTCGAGAGGGATCTTTTAGTTATTGGGGGGTGAATACAAAAGTCGACCGATCTTCACTTTTCGAGTAACTTTGTTCGACGATAATCGCATAGAAAAGGAAATAAGAACCAGCTGAGTGTGTCCAAAACACCGCCATAGGACGAAAGTTACACAAATAATCATAATAATACCAAAAACATCAAAAATATTTAACGTATCACAACCCTATCGTAATATATAGAACGTTCTTTTCGCTACCATTTTTATTATTATTATTATTTATAATATTACCGTTTTTCTTCTAATCACGATTGTTATAGGGTTCGTGACGCGAGATGTCTTTCTTTCCTTACGCATAAACCGCGTCGACATTCCCCGAAATTGGCGAACAATCCGAAAGACGTTTTTTTTTTGTTTTTTTTCAACCGTCAGGATTTTAGAACGTGCATGGCTCGCCATGAGTTTCGAAAAGAGATTCCGGGGCAACGATGCACTCGATCCTCGCGCATCACGAAGGTCAAACCTCGCGAACTATAAATTTATTCCGTACATCGCGTGAAATCGCGCGGGTTTCATCTCCAAGACCGGTCCGTGTCTCGCGGTCCACGGCCAGCATCAGATTCGCAGATCTGAGATACATTATACGAGAGGGTTTCTGCAGAGGTCCTCTGATATACTCCGGGCCTCAAGTCGCCGCATGAAACGCCGAGCTTCGCGGCTCTCACCGAGGATCATCGACGTGCATACCCTCCGGGATTGTTGTTCTTTTGCTGGGCACGTTGAATTGAAAAAAAAAATTAGACTCGCGGTAATCCCGGCCTGAAAAACCAATGGCAAATGCAGTTATGCTCCCCTTTGCGGCACACATTTTTGTGGTCAATGAATTCTCATGAAAATTCGAGGTCATTTTCGAGGTCGCTGATTACGAATCGAGAAACCAACATGGCGCTCTTGGGCACCAGCTTTTACGGAAATTCAAAGATTTTTCGAATTCCCGAACTCCATATTGGATCCGCCATCTTGAATTCCCGAAATCTGATGACACCACTCGCAAGCAGCGACCTCGAAAACCCTCCTGTGCGAAAACTCACAAAGATACACGTGGAACTTTCTTCGATAACGAATTTTTTCGAAAAAAAAGTGTACTGATTTGTCTAAATAAGTTAAAAAATGCATGACAACATTTTGAACGTAAACTTTGATCCTCTGACATATCGAGAACATAAAATTGCAAAGAAATCGAATGAAAACTGCGTTGAAATCGAGAAAACGGTTTTTAAAAAAGGTGTCATTGCGGAATTGAATTGAAATTGAATAAAAAACAATATTTTTTTCATCCTTACGGGAAATTAATTATCGAGAGTTTCGCGAAAGTATATGTATTAACTTCTCCATACATTTTGGTTCCTGGATAATTCAAAGTTTCGAAAAAAAAACAAGTTTGTATACAAAAATGAAATTTCGCGCCGATAAAGCTCGCCGATCGTCCCGCCGAAGATTCAAGCTCGTGAGAAGGAGAATTAACGCGAAAATCATCGTCTTGGAACGCCATCGGTTTAAACAAGTTCCGCTTAGCGATTGTCTCGGCTGATTTTTTCAAATTATCCGCCCGTTCCGAGGGTCTTCGTAGCTGGCGGAACCGATTTATGCGCGAGTATTTTCGCGCGAGACCCGGACACGAGCGCGAGTCAGTCTGTGATAGCATCGCCGATTATTTCCCTCCCGGGATTGGCAAGAGTATGTGGACACGAGCCTGTCAATTACAGGTACGGGAACGACGAGTTTTTAAGGTAGTTGCCGCGCCAAAAGTGTTTTTTTTTTTTTTTTCAAGAATTACATGTCAAGTTTGAAAAGCGAATTTCAGGACTTTTGTGCAACTTTTGTCGAGATTTTTTACTGATAGATTTTACTGATATCGTAGAGAATATTCAACAAAAACCTCGATAATTTTAACCCTCAAGTTTCAAAAGTATAATATATTTCGTAATATATATGACATAATATATACACAGGTGTTCCACAACTGGATATTGTAAATTTATTGCCACATTGGGGATCAAATTTGGAGGCGAAAAGTCCCGAAGCACTTTTCGATCGGACGAATCCCCGAAGAGTTGTTAATTAATAAAGTTGGACCAATAGGACGAGTGCGCTCGCGTCCGAGTGGCTGAAACTTTGACGATTCATAACTCATTGAGTTTTGGTCGTACAAAAAAATACTAAGACAAAATTCGATTCGAAATTGCATCCTGAATCTGACTTTGAATTATCAGCTTGAGTTTTGGGACACCCTGTGTAAAATGTATTTTGTTGGTTTGTACATTCTGTGACATAGCTCCGAATGCGAATGTAAGTACTCGAATAATCATAAAGAAATATTATAACGAGCAATAATGTTTTGCATTAAAATATATTTTGTTATTCTTTATTATTATTATTTGTATATTTTATATATTATATAGAATTATATTTCCATCTTTCGCAAATTGGCAAGTCCGGTAACTTTTTACTACAACAGTCTCGACTCAACTACCTTAAGACCGTAAGAAGCGGTCATTCGGTGTTTCAGAATGTACTCTTTCACAGCTCTCGATCTTTTTCCACCTTATTCATCTCAATGGCTGTCCCTTCCGCCTCTCTCCTCCCAGCATTTTTCTCAACTTCATCTTCTTGCACTGGCACGATCGGGGTCGGACACGATCTTCTTGGGTCCAGAATGAAATATATACACGGTATTGAAATAAATAAAAAAAAAACCAGTGGATATGGTCGGTAAATTGTGAAGCATTGGGATATTTATTGAACAATATGGTAAAATATGTCATAAAAATAAAAATCGATGCAGAATCAGCAATTTAAAAAAAGTTTACGAATATAACAAGCGAGAAAAGAATGAAAATAATACTAAAATTAAAATAAACGTATATTTTCAATTTGATTATCAGTATAATCACTTTTTTTGCTGTAGACCGATCGATCCTTTTAAAATATCATGATTTTTCTCAAAAGTTTTCCCAAAGATTATTTTTACTCATTGAATCAAATAAAAAAAAATTAGCCAATTGAGAGAAGTACAAGCAGCTTTCATTCTGCTTGCCAAAAACGATATAATCTCGTCTTCGGATAAACACAGCCATCTTCCAGCACGACGTTTCAAAATGGAGAACGACAATTTTGCATTCTGCGCCAATAATACGATTAGATCTTACTGTTCGTTGGGAAAATTCAAAATGGCGACGAGCAAACGCGTCTTTTCATTTTTAGGAACGTGTGATAGAGCTGAGCAAGCTTCCTCGAGAGTTATTTTCGTAGAGATTTCTTCTATCAAAGCCAAAACCTCTGACAAAATCACCCCTTGATGACGGAAATAGAGATGGAAACAAATTTGCCCGAATGACTGTCAAAGCGGAGAATCCTTATCGGCTTCCCCCCCCCCCCCCCCCCTCCCTCAGCACTCGTAATTTTCTCTCCTTTTATAGCTCGTCGAGTAAATAATTAGTTTCTTCTCGAGGGCGCGTCGATCGTTGTGGAGTCAAAGCTTCGATGATTCTCTCTGGGTGTTTCGCCCGGAAGTTTGTACGAATTATACGTAGTATTTGTGTATATAAATATGTACTATTTATATGTGGAATATATATCATATTCTGTATATATATATATATATATATACCGAGCAGAAAATACACGATACGGACATTCGACTTTTCACACATATATATATATATATATATATCCGAATGTCCGTATCGTGTATTTTCTGACTATTTACCTGCACGCCCTCTGGTGCTTTTTGAACGTTTGCTTTTCACGTTTTCGCTCTCGAAACGAGGGAGATCTCGGGGTAAAATTGGAAAGCAAGCTCCCCGGCGATTAATCGAAGCGTGTGCAGAGGCGACTGCGAATTAGTGTCTCTTATCTCCGGTATTTGCTCTTCGCCAATATTCCCACTTATCTGAAATCTCGTATACGCGGATGTGCGTATGCGACACGTGGATGGATCCTGCGGGAGTCGAATGTGGAAATTGTGCGGTGATCAGCGAAAAAAATACGGCAAACACCGAACGACGAAGGAAAAATGAGTAAAAATCCAAAAAAACATTCAAATTTCGTCGAAAAATTGCGACATTGGCGATGCCACTCAGGCTCGAATCCCTCCTGAAGTACATTTTTCGTTGCTCCTGAGGGTAAGAAAAAGACCTTGAAAAAATGACATTTTCCCCCGTAGTCTTCTCCTTCGCGAGGACAACCGGAGGCTGAGAATTCCACGTCGAAATTTTCAAAAAAGCAACCGCCAACGAGCTTCGAACGACGAAAAAAAACCGAAAAACCGAAAAACACCGAAAAGAGAACGAATCGTACCGGAAGCTGCCGAAACGATGACTTTCGACGAAAATTTATCGCTGCTTTCCAAGGGGGATGGAATAAAAGATGAAAAAAACAAAAACGAAACGAGACACGAAATTTTCCGTGTAGTTTTAGTTTTCGGGTGGATAGTCGGGCGGCGTTGCTCGTTAGCAAAAGAGCAACAGGGTGAGTTGGCACAGGGGAAACAGACGATGGGATCAGCCTGGCTGGACGAATACCGGAGCCAGCAAGTTAGAAATTCGATACCGAAATTTGCATCGTGCGCTCCGGCTTCGGCGTGTGTACACATGCGCGTAGTTTGTGGCAAACCGTTCGCGTTTCCACGAATACCCCTTCCAACCCCCTTTTGCCTCCGAACCACCGCGCCACTGCTGATTGCTGATTATTCACAGAGACCCACCCTTAAATATATACAGTGGGGAAAGAGAGAGAGAGAGAGAGAGAGAGAGAGAGAGGGAGGAGAGAGGCATACCCTTTCTGTCATGACTGCCAAAATGTATGGACGAGTGTGTGTAAACTTGACGAAACGACGCACTCGACTGTGCAGCATAGTTAATAGAGTATACGTGCTGTACCCTGGTCGTATTCGATGCTTTCCTGTATTAATACAGAGCCCAGTCGCTGCCACGTATTACAACGTAATATTACAACAATATCGTACGTATAATTATCAAACGAAATATCCTACGAGTTATTTCAACGCCTGTGCGAATAAAAAATATTATTTACACACATTATTGTATTATTATTGCAACAATGCAAATTGTGAGAAGAGACGACGCTCGCGATTTTTCGTCGTTTTTCTGCAACGCTCTGTCACCGTGAAAAATTATTATAAAATTAGGAAAAAAGGCCTTATTTTTAAAGATCGACGACTCAACGGACCATGAGCTCATTTTTGTTTCATGGTTTATCGTTTGGTGACTAATAATTGATTTTTCACGCGCTCAAACATCCGCAATGCTCGAGGCTCGTTTTGCAATCGTTTCGTCAAATTTCGACGCACGATATTTTTGGAATCGCTGTTTTTTTTTATTTCAAAACTGCCTCGATTTGCGGTGTGTCCACTTTTGAATTCCAGCGAAATTTATGCAAAATATACATACCTCTATCGACTGTCGGAAATATCGAAAAAAAAAACGAATCTTCTCAATGACGAAATTCCGGAATTCGAGCATCGAACAACGCCTGCTTCCCACGTCACGTATGTCGCGATTTTACCGTCATTCGGATGCTGAATCGCACGATCGGAAAGTGTCATTATCGCTTTGCTACGTTGAGAACAAAAGTGGTTTAAAATCGATCGTCTTTTCTCGCGTGTGCGTGTTATCGCACTTTGGGAATCTCTCCGTTCATAATCATAATTATTCGCGCGAGAGCAGCGCGCAAAATGACAAAACGTTTGGGGGGTTGGAGAACGAAAAGGGAAAGAGAATTGAAACACCCGCGCGCGAGACAAAAGATTCGTCTCACTCCCGTTTGTTGCCATTTAGCGGAAATATCATCATCCCCCGCACCCCCTCCCCCCCCCCGCCCCTTTCTCCTATATTTCTCTTTGGAGCAATTTCAAAATTGTTCCTTCGCTATTTGTCTTCGAGATACGATTCAGCCTCGACGTCATACCGGAACACAAAGTATATGCGTTCCGGAAACCTCAGACAAATAGAACAAATAAATTTACATGCCCTCTTCCCTCTCTCGCATCTCTCTCTCTCTCTCTCTCTGGAACCATGACAAGTGTTTGTTCGTTTGTACGTTGTTTCGCGGCGATAACACGTTTGTGTGTGCGCGACGGTGCCTCGTTGTCTTGCGAGCAAACAAACGGTTTTTCATCGCGAGGATCTCTCGTCCACCGTTTGATCGATGGTTTTTCGACAGATCCATTCGTGGATACGCGATTTTTTAATTTTTGCATTTTTACCTACTGAATCGATCAACTTGTACGAGCATCTTTGTTTATATCCTGGTACGATGGAATACTTTTCGATTTTGTGGAAACGTATACTCTATATTTATATTTTTAGAATAGACTCGGTAAAAATGTCTGATTTTTGCGAATTTTTTTTACGAATTTACGATTAGGTACGAAACTGTTATAATAATCGATAATTGTATTAATATATTGATCCTCCCATGAATTCAAGTTTTGATAAATTTATTTTCGTCCTTTGGGGGAGGCTCGTGGCTCGTCAAATTCTCTCGATTCTTCTCCTCGACGACTCACTCGCGAGATCGATTACACTTCCATGCAGTAAGCACACGGGAATCCCATCGAAAAAATGCTGAAATCCCGAGCTGACTTTGATTCGGTTGGATGATAAAAATACGCCCAGCGGTCCGGATGAAAAAAGGTCGTCGGAAAAGGGGGTTGGAAGAGCGAAGAGTGGAAAAGTGAGCATTTATTACCTTCGCGCAAGATGCTCCATATTTTTCATCCCCCAATGTTTGCAATGGAGTTGCACGGGTAATAAAGATCGCGAGGAATCGAGCGTGGTTTTGACAAAGGCAAAGCAGCATGAAAAATAAATATTCTTATTGCTTCTGTGCTCGTTGTTTTCCGGTGTTTTTCTTCCTGCGCCTGGCGTTTCCTTTCCTCGGCAGAAGGAAGCAGCGGAACAAGAATGAAAAGAAAAGCACGAAAATAAAAGCAGGGAAGCAGGGGCCACCCTCGAGGTTGGAGAGTCAAGGGAATCGGTTAACATCCGTATACCACCGACTCGTTGCCTACGCGATCCTCGTGTCGCCCTCTGGCGTACCGCAACGAGCTCGTCCGCCAGATTACCCGGCAAACATACGCGAGAATGTTGGTATACGTCTGTGTGCGTGTCTATCGCCCTTCAACCCCTTTGCCAACGAGAAAATCGTACGTTTCTCCTCTTCTCTTGCTCATCTTTCTCTCAGTTTTGTTATCTCATTTTACCAAAGGGGACAAGGGATTTCCCTGAGAACGGAGAGAACAAGGTATGGCCAAACTCCGGCACACATGCATTATTCAACTTGGCCAGCCCCGACTCACGCAAGACGCACCCCCCCTGTATAACCAACATTGCCGGAGCCCATCGCGAGGAGAATCATCCAAGGCCTTCCATGCGAAAGGGGTTCCACAATTTCTACAACTCGTAGGAATTAAAACTCTGGCCAATTATCGCGTATCGTCGTGTATTCCGGAACATCCCTTGCGATTAATCACGAAAAACGGTCATTTGGTGCGAAATTGAGGCTAAAATAAGTCGTATTCGAACTTGATTTTCATTTTTTTTATCTAGAATCTAGAGATATTTTCAAAATTCATTTCAGAGGAATTATAACGATGGCTGTTTCCAAAAGCCATAAAAGTCAGATAGCCTCATTTTGAGAATCTCCATCGAGAGATTCACGAAGTAACGTCACTTGGTTACCATTTTCGGTACCCGCGACAGCCTTCGACCGACCTTGATTTTTTTGTTCGCTTTTCCGAAAGGTGTACTCGGAGGTTGAGAAATTTAAGACGGAAAAAAGCTTGCGCGTGATTCGAACTTTCGTTGCTTTTTCTTCCAGGCTGCAGCCGACAACGATCAACGGTCCCTTGAGCTTCTCTGGCTTCTTTTCTTCTCCTCGTGTTTCACATAGACAACGCAATGTTTTTTGTTCCCGTAGCAAATAAATATTAGCCATAACTTGAGAAGCAAATGGCGGATCGAGAGAGCGTATAAACACGGAATAATGGTTTATCCAGGTCGCGTCTCCGGGTATAGGTGAGATAACATCAGTTGTCCTCCTCTTGCTCTTATCTCGCCATTCCATGATTCTCATTCTTCCTCTTTTTCTCTTTCTCTCTTTGCCAATACCGCGATGTTACATCCTGTTTCTTCATGTGTACTCTCCACCGGTCCTTCTCCATCCTCCGGAGTATCCTCCGGATCCTCCACAGGACCGAGGAAAACGATACGTAATTCCGACCATCGCGATTCGATATCTCCGACAATCACAAATATTTGTGAAAAAATACAGCTTCGTATTTTCCGTCCAATCTCGAGATCATCGCTTGTTGGATGTTTGTTAATGACGATGCGTCATTGAAAATCCGACGGAAAAGCTTCTTCGAGCTTGCAAACAGATTGTACGAGTGTAGGGCGATGTTTCATCCGTTCAAACACGAGGAACTCGTATGATTCGATAAAACATTCGTTCGATCGTCGTCGAATGATGGAAACAGCTGGAAAACGCAATTCGATCTTTTGCGGTCCATGACAATCTGGGATGCTGCGACTGGGAAGAACCCTGACGTAATCGTAAATGGGATTAAGGAGGTTCCAGAGTCGCAGTCGCGACAAAAAGCAAAATGGAATGCAAATTTCGAGGACTCGGCGATGGCGGAAAAAGCTGAAAAAAATCGGTCATACAGATGATAACATCGAAATTTTGATGAAAAAATTATCATTATGGAAAACATCGAAAAAAAACATTGGAAGAACTTATTTTTTCTGCAGAGAAAGAAATTTGTTCAATTTTAAAAATTCTTTTCATTCATTTCATATTCCCTTCTCAAAAATGCGCCTGTTCAATGGACCCGATCATTTTTCCGAGAGAAAATCTTCGCGTGGAAGAATTATTAATAATTTTTAATGAATCTCCAAAAAATTTAGAAAAAAGGAAATTGACAGCTGCGATGGAAATTCGAGGACAATTCAGTTGAATTGACCTTGTTGTTATCCAGAGGCATAACAAAAGGTGGTGGCCACTTTTTTCAAAAAATTCGCGATCTAGTTCATTTTTCAAAATTTCACGATGCAGTTTCATTAATCGCAGCATCCCCGTCGTTATCCTTCGAGATATTTTCTTCTCGCATCGTGTTTTTCCTTCTCCGCATTCTCCGTCGGATTCCCACACGTCATCTCGAGTCTTGCACCGATCCTCGGCCTCTAACTCGCCGTGGAGTACACACCGCCATCTTGAAAGTCCGAAAGCTTCATCCTGGGACATCTCGGATAACGCAGTCAAGTTTCTTTCCTCTCCTCTTTTTTTTCCCCGAAGCATTCGAAACGAAAGGTCACAAAGGGTGGTGAATCTTTGAATACGTACATCCTCGAATTTGGGCGAGCCAAAATGGCGCAGTTCGTGTGAGTCGAAGCTTCAAATCTTTCGTTCTTCCTCCTCTTTCCTCCTCCTCTTCTTCTTCTTCTTCTCCTCGTCTCGCAGTGAGTGATATCTCTGTGAGAGAATAAAAGGGGCAACGCGGAGGGTTTTTTTTTTGTTTTTTTCTTTTTCGAAGAGGGTGAATCCGCATCAAACGAAGCGATTGCAGAAAACTCGTCGAAGAACCAAAGGGAAAAACGAGGACGGAGGACTTCTCGATCGCTTTTTTATTTTTTTACTTTATCTTCGGCAAATTCTCCCTCTTTGTATATTTCTTTTACTCTCTTCCGCTTCTTCGGGCCTTCGGCATTGACATAACTTCGCTTTACCCTCATCGTTTTATATTCCGCGATGTCACTGGCGACGACCACTTGGATTTGCAATGGAGGATATCTGGGACGACTGTGACGAGAAGGAGACGCAAAGGGACGAAGGGTAAAGGGAGTGGGAGGTTTTATATATGGGGGAAAAAGGAGAGACACGTGGATGGGGTTTTGTAGATGGGGCAAAGGAATATAAAGGGCCCAAAGGAGTTGCGCCTCTGGCGTTCCCTCCTCCGTCCTCCCTCGCGCTATCTGTTCGCTCTTTCTTTACCTCCCTCTGGAAAGTTCAATCTCCTTCGAGCCATGCCACGCCGGATTTCCGCCACGGACCGGTAAGAAAACGGATAGTAAAACGAGAGTCTCGAGTGTTCGCAGACTTTGTCGGTTTCTTCTCCTTCCCGTCTCCTCTTCCTCTCGGATCGATCGATGGATCGATATTATAACGAATCGGGAGACGCGGTGGGGTCTCGTCGACGAGCAGCGAAGACAGAAAATTTCAATATCGACTCTGACGTCGGCAATAATGAATTTTTGAAAAATAACGTTTTTCGAAAATGTTTCATCGAGTTATTACATTATATCTCGTTCTGGATGGTCGAAAAGATCGCGGAAAACATTCCGCAGTTTGTCCATTTTAAATTACTTGGCTGTATTTTTTTTCACAATTTTGGGTAAAGAGAATTTTCGCGATGACGCTTTTTTCGTTGTAATATTGCATATTTATTATTGTTGTAACAATGAATTATTATCAACGATAATGAGCATTGTATATAATTGATAATAATTGATTTGATAATATTTGTTGTTGCATAATCGAGAGAAAAAGATGAACGAAATAAAAATATAAAAATCGTCATTTCATCATTTTTCAACTTCCGATATACGTGTATATATTTTTTTGCCATTACCAGGGATACGTTCTACTTTATACTCGAGTATAATACGCCTGAAAAAAGGAGGTAGGTCAAATAAGAAAGTATACCCAACTACCCCCTCGGGGGTAAGGTGAATGGTACAGCTGAGGGCAAACAAAAAAGATGGGAATAAGGGCTGCAGCTCGGACAAGAGTCATAGACGATCGAGCGAACTAGCAAAAATGAAAAGAAAATATTGCAAGAACTCGAAGTGTAAAAAATGAAAGGAAGCGAAAAGTTCCAACAAAAATTACAACGGAATCTTGATAAATTTTTCATTATCCAACATACACAGTGAAGTATCTTGCCACTTTCAAAAAATAATAATCGAAAACGCGGTATTTCGAAAATAAAAGCTTTTCACATTCTCTACGAAAACGTTGGATTTTTTTTCGACCGATTTTGTCGATTTTTCATTATTTTATTCAAACATTTTTTGTTTCAAAATTAAACAAAAAAATCAGGAAGAATCATAGACGAAACACAATCGACCGTTTGAAGAAATGTAGCGATTGAAAAAAATCAAAAATGAAAAAAATGTAATTTCGACAGTTGGCTTTTGACATTTTTTTTTGTTCCAACAATGTTTTGAGACTAATGATTCGCGGCGTACTCGAGCAAAATGAGTCAACTTGGGAAATAACCGAAATCCCGATACTCGCAGCATCCTTATTTTCGCACTTTCGCTGTAGCGGAGGCTTCGACGGAAATCGAAGGGAAATCCTGAGACAGGAGCACGAGGAACACGTCGAGCAAGAATCCTGTTGAAAAGTGCACGTAACAGCTGACGTTTTTTTGTCTCTCGTCCTATTTCTATCTCTATTTTCCCTATTTTGCCTCTCAATCCATCCATCTTAAGAGAGGCGAGATTGTAACACCCCTTCAGCCAAGATTTCACCACGTACCATTTCCACCGTCTTCTTTTCATCCTACTTCGACTCGTTTACTATTTATCCAATGTCTCTTCACTCTTCTTCAACGAGGGGATCGACGGTAACGGAGCTTTCACTCGGCAGTTTGGTAGAGAAGAAAAAAAACTCGTTCGGAAAATATATAAACATCAGCTGCAAAGATTGCACACGATATTCCCTTCTTTTTAGCATAGGAACCTGCTTAATTTCACTTTCAGGAAACGTACGTTCCCGAAAAAATCGAAACAATGATATAAGGGTTTCAAGTGCTCACTATAATACTGCAGAAACTAGAAAAAAAATCACGCGTTAGATGTCCGAGCGCGGTAATTTTGCGTAATAAAAAAATTGATGAAAAGTTTTTGAAAAAATTCAGCACGAAAACTCATTGAAGTTTTTTTTTTTACAAGATTATTAATAACTTTCCGATATTATCGTGATTCGAAATTATCGTCCATTCGTTTCATCGATGCTACTTTATTTATTCGTGTTGCGAAACATTTTTAGATATAAATCCTTCGGATTCATCCCCTTCGGAAAATCGATCCACCCGGACAGGTGCGGGAAGCGAAGAAGAGAAGAGGGTGGCTTCGTTACACACCAAAGTTCGAAGAATTTTTTACCTCACTTTCTTCTCAGCATCCTCGCCATCAGTCTAAAATCTTTTCAGTGTTTCATCCCGGCAGAACAGCACGCGTTTGTAGCTTTCTTCTTTACTTTCCTCCTCGAACTCTTTTTACGCACATTCGGAGCTATCGCCGTCGTCAAACACCGCGAATTTTCGCCTCACGTGCACAGAAAACTCGCAGCATCATTTTCTTTGAGCATTCGTTTGGAATTGTTCTATATCGATGTTTATCCCGGCATTTCGCGTACGTAAATCTCAACTTTCTGTTTTTTCTCCCCCATTGTCGCTTCTTTCGCTTTTACCATTCGTATCGTTTTACTCTTCCTCTCCATCGTTATCCAGCACGAAAGAGCAGACCGTAGTTTTCAGAGACGGTATACTTTGCCCGAGAGAAATTCACGGGACGAGACGAGCTTCCGATTTTTTTTCGCTCCTCGTCGTTGTCGCAATGAATACCAAAAAAAAAGGATGGAAATGGAGATGGAAGAGCGAGTCGTGTGAGTCGTCGATCGATGATTTTTTTTTTCACTCACTGCCTCGAAGGTAGACTTTCATTTCGATGAGTGCCAAACGCAACTACGGTTTCATCTACGGTCTCTCGGCGGTTCAAGTACATTTCTCGAGACCCGCCAGACAATTGCAATTTTTGTACCTCAAAGTAACGTACTTTAATCACGAAAGTTTTACGATTAATTGCACGTTTAATCGAAAATTTGATACAACATTAAAGAAAATTTATTCGCAATTAGAAAAAAAACCCTGAATTCGTAGCTTTTATCATTATTTATTTGTGTATCGATATTTTCACAATTAATATATATATCAACCTCGGAGACGTGACCGAAAATACTCGAAAAACGAGTCCAAGTTTCGTATGAATTCAGACAAGATAACGAAATACAATTTTCTCCATATAATATTTCGATATCCCGAAAAACAAACAATTTTTCCCATGGGGGATGACGTAAGCTGTCCGTACGTTCCGAAACAACCCTTTAAAGATCCCCTGCATGTTTTAATCTTCGGTCCTCATTCTTGACATCCACCCACCTACAAATCGATTAATTCGAATCACCAACACTTACTTTGACTCGGCCTCATTCTTATTTTATATCCAACCCTCTCGATATTCACTTCGACCAATTCTGTTAGTCCCTTATCAGATATTCCATCTTATCGAAGGCAACCTACTGAAACCAAGGTACGCTTGCACCTCAATATTCCTCTGAATTACTTATATACTATATATGTACATGTATACATACTTCATACACTGTACCTACAACCTTTTCCGATATATTCCCCCTCCTTTTATCCCTTTTCGCTCGTTCTCCATCCTCCCTTACCCACCCAGTTCGTCCTCGTCATTCCCTCTCGCTTTTCTCTCCCTTTCTTCGACAACGTCTTTTTATTTCTCCTCTCGAATTTCAAAACGTTATTATTCACCCTTCCAGAGGCCGTACACGAGTCTTGGATCTTTCTGCCTTCTCCACTGGTCCATACACACATCTTTCATCCCCTTTTCATCCTTCCCCCGTATTTTCTTCATTTTATTCCTCTCTTCATCTCCCTACCTCGCATTCTTCGTTTTTTTTGTTTCTCTCTCTCTCTCTCTCTTTCTTCGCAAAGTTCCCTTTCACAATCGACTACTAAACTCCCTGCTCTCGATCATTTACACATGTATGTACATACTTATGTATGTATTGATTTCACGTCACCATGCAGAGGTTCCTTTCAACCCTCGTGCGATCCAGCGTTTTATCTTCTCGTACTTGAAATCTTCCCCGTAATTGCCGTAAAGTTACATCATCGTTGTCTGGTTGAAATTCATTCGTAGTCTCTATACTCCCCAAATTTGCGATACGATTTCGGATCGAAGATCAGGAACGAACATTCTCAAACTTCAAGCAAGCTTCAAAGGCTATGGAAGCTCGGAGGATTAAATAATTCGACATTCCATGCTGGATCTGTTCTCATTGTCGAAAAAAATGAGACGTACGTCTATTTTTTCTACTCCTTTACTAAAAAAAACTTCAAATTCTCTCCGAAGATACAAATTACTTTTATCGATTCGATTCGATTGATTTTAGTTAGAGAAAATCAAAACGTGAAAACTTTTTCGTTCAATTGTGCAATAAATGAAACGCCACGACGAAAAAAGCCTCGCCAATTGTTTTCTCATCGTTCACCAGCACTGTAAAATTTCCTGGCGAATGTTTCAAGCAGTCCAGCGTGTCGAAAGACTTCAACAACAATGTCCAACGCGAAACTGCCATTTTGATCAATTACGATGAGAAAACCCAGAAACATTCCTTTGCGAGCAGCAGCTTCCGTCTCGCCGTCTTTGATGACGCATGGCTACAATCGAACCAATTACCAATAATGGTTCCACAGTGGAATTCTGATGACGTTATTTCAGGCTCCATTGAGACAAGGAGAAACCAAACATTCTCCAGTTCAGAAAACTAGATGAGACTCTAAAAGTGTCAAGTCCAATCGGGATTGGTAATCCGAGCGAGAAAACGGTCGAAGGACGCAGGACATGTGGTCTCGCGGGTCCGTGGACGAGCGATGACCACGAGAGACCCACGAGTGTCACCTGAATCGCACTCGGGATAAAATGTCAATGCTCGGATTATAATGAATGAAGCATGTTTTGTTTATCAGATGTCGACTCGGTAACGACCAGCCCAAGAGCTACGTGGAGCATCGCAGATTATTTTCTGTCTTTTTTTCCTCACGGTTTCATCGACTGTTCCTCGGTCAGTGTCGTCACTCGGCAGTAAGGTGGAAGACTCCTCGAAAACGTGTTGGCTCCAAGTCTTGTTCTCCTTTCGAGGGGCGAAGAGCGCACGATAGGGAGTAACGAACTCACGTTTCTTTACGATCCAGCACTCGCGGGGTTTCGCCACGTCGAGTGAGTCAGTCACGATGAATGGACCGAATGAATCGCGCGAACCAATTAAGGATTACGACCGGATTCCCCCTTGCTTTGGTCACCCTTATTCCTGGTCGTCTTCCCTTCCGCCTTGTAACGTCTACCGCCAGTGTCCTTCATCCTCGGCTGACCAGTTAACGAGGGTCGTCATGCTTGTTACCCTTGAACCTTCTTATCTTTTCTCCCTTTTTACAAAGAACAACCCTGCGTTGTTCCCGCGTCCGTCCGGTTTCTTGGGGTATCGACGGAGTAGCCTGGGTTGCAACGCGAGCCTCCCAGGTGTTTGGGTTGGATCCTGCTTCGCCTCAATCTCAACAAACTCGAAGGAATATTGAATAACTGGACGATTTTCTTCATCGTGTGTGAACATCCCTGTCCAATTCCGACTTGCGCCTAGAAAATATGTCTACGTAATCCATAGATTCTCCCTAAAGTACGGTCCTGCCAAGTGTCGCTGAACGATCTAAAACGCTATCAAAGCCCGCTAGTACGCGAATCGTCGTTGACGAAGAAGGAAACGACAGGACAGTCGGAGAGAAGATGTTGGAATCGTGTGATCAAGAGGCAGAACACCCTCCGTATCGCCGGAGCACGCTGCGGACCCAGTGAGCTAGCTCCCTGCCGCGATCCTCGCAGCGGAGACTCCTGTCGTTAGAACCGAGACTCTGGGGTGCAGAGTGCCGATTTAGGGGATGAAACACGAGCGACCAGGGTGCACACAGGGGCGAGGTGGGCATGGGGTTCCAGTGCGATACGGGCAAAGTGGAGCGAAGAGTAGGTGGCTGTGGGTGGCGCGGTTTCGGCGTCGACGTCGACGGTGGCGTTGGTGGTGACGAGGGCGAGGGTAGCAAAGAGCAATGCAGGCAGCGGCAGACTGCGCAGGGTCGTCATCTTTATCGACGCATGCGTATCGCGACGAGTAGCCGCCGCTACACTCGGGTCGAACTAGGAGGCCAGTTCAGTCTGCTGGCTGTACTCATACCGCGTACGTTCGCGCATTATCTCGCGTTTCAAAAATAACCGAAACGCTGAGAGACATTGGGACAAGTGTGGATGCTGGATATAAATCGTTACGTCCGGTAAGACCATTTGCCGGGAGACCAGTTCACTGAATCCGGGAATTTCTGTGTGAGTGTGTGTGTGTGTGTGTGTTTGCGTGTGTGTGTGCGCGCGTGTGTCGAGTGCCGGGTGATCAACGGAGAGACCAAAGTTCGGATTGGGAACAAGGTCGAAACGAGGCGAATTAACCGACAAGGCTGGCTCCGGTTGGATCTTTTTTTTTTCCTCCGGCCTCCCGGAGGATCGGAGAAGCGGTAAAACCCACGGAGGATTCGCTGGGAAGAATTGAAACCTCGCGAACTTCGACTTTCGAGCCTGCATCGACCCTTTGACCGTCGCCCTTTTCTTTCTTCGTTTTTCCATCGGGATTCTCGATGAATTCTTCGCTCTCCAGTTAGTCCGAGTGGGGCTCGGCGCCGCAACCGCACGTTTGGGGACGTTCTATGTTCAATGTCGCCCCATTATACGGGATCATCCCTAACCTCATCCTGACGTAGGACGAATCAATCATCATCGCTCTTGCTAGCGTGTCGTTATTGATATCATCGTCGTGATCGTCACGCCATTTCTTTCACGGGGACTCGCACCGAGCGTGCTCCATCGGTCATCGAAATAATCCCTCGCATATGTCGTAACACGATCCGTTGAGTTTACGTAACTCTACCTAGAATTGATCATGAACCAATGAAACGATCAAAGGGTGTCTCTGACCTCGGCGACGTTGTTGTAAGTTCCTGGTGAATTCATTTCGGATACCCATTCCGTGTACATCGAAAGATATCGTTCTGTCCGAAAAAAATCAAGTGCAATTGGATAATCGATCATTAAGGTGATGACGATGGTGATTTAAGTGCATCACGTAAAAGTGTCTTGTGCAATGATAAAAGCGAGAGTCACAGCGATAGCAGTAGAGGATCAATGTACCAGTCAGGTGAGTGTGGTGTTCCTTTTTCTTCAAATTCATCTCGAACCTCACAGTGGTCCATTGAATCTCTCTCAATGGTGAAATATGTCTTACCCTCTCTCGGGCTGTTCTTTCGTTGATGAAAGTCACGAGGGAACGCAAATTCCTACGAATCGGTGTGATCTCTCGTCAAGATGATGAACCTCGATGGACCCAGCCCAGAAACGAGATCACGGCAATCCTCTCGAGCGTTCACGACCCTCCCCAGCCTCCCCACCACGCCCACAACAGATTCGCGACTCCGGCGCTGTCATTGCCCGCATTCGTGAAATACTTTTGGCCCTTTGGCAACACATTTCATGGGGAAAAAAGCACATTGACCCTTCTCGTTGCGTTCGATTCCTTGGCAGGATTTCGGCAACTTTCATCACCAGCAGAACGGTACTTTCCGGAAGTGTTTTCGTCGTCGATCGCAGCGCAAAGATTGTTTTCCTTTTTTTCGGACACTTGGACGGCGCTCAAGTTTTCCTCCCCACTCGTTTTATGCCAATGATGCTGCGTTTTTATTCACCCTAATGTAATCCACTTTGGTTTCCCACTCAGCGGCCATTTATTTCCTACGCGTTGACGCGTTCTTCGTGTCCAATTGGCGAGACCTCGGCGTGTTTTCCCATCGCCTATCGACACTCACACGTTCTTGTTTCAACGACGATATCGTTCGGGGGCTGGGCTCTATTTTCTTCAATCGAGTCTGAGAAAAAGATAATTAGGCTCGGGGATGTGACCTACCCACGACGCTAATTGCGGTCTGACAAAGCGACGATACACTTTTGCGTTTTTCATCCGGTCAAAAGTGCCATTTTTCATCCTGTCAGTTTTTATCGAATCTGGATGAATGTTGGAGTTGCGAGAGAACTTTTTTTTTTTACCCTCATACCCAGCAGCTGCGGAATAGTTGTTCGTAGTCGTATGTCGAGATGGGAGGAAGAGAAGAGAGGAAGATTGTGGAGAAAAGAAGTGGAAGACGAAGGGGAACGCTTTTTTGCAAAGTTGAGAGCGAGCAGCGGCCTTATCGATTCCCAAGCTCGGAGATTCTCGAACTAGACAGCAAACTTCTACCATTCGCGATGCTCCAGCATCCGCGTCTTCTCTCTCCTCCTCCTTTCCATCTTTCTCTCTCTCTCTCCACTCCTTTTTCATCTGGAGCATTCACCGCGTTGTCATAAAAGTACGGTGCACACTGCGCGCGCGGAATCCTCCGAATCTCGAGAGGTTATCGCGCCGGAGGGTCAAGCGCCTTCCCCTTAGACGTCGAGATGAAACTCGATGCATTTCAACATCCCGATATGCCATCGAGTTTGTCCAAATAATGGAAGGAAACTTTTCGGCAATATCGTCCCAGGAAATTCGCAAGGACTGCATAAAATTTATCGTCACACGGGCTCGACTCTCCGTCAACGAGCATCGTCATTCGCAGGCCGAGTTCAAGAATTTTCCAACCGCCAATGAACAGTGCGGATAGCGACACTGAGAAGAGTTGAGAAAAAGGAAAAAGAAAGTAAAAAAAACGGAGCAGGACGGAAATCCGGACGAACGAGAGAATACTTTAAACGCATTTTTCATCAATGTTAATGATTTTTTCACCCCTCTTCGCGAAAGAATAATTACTCCGCTCGTTTGTAGTCTCTTTTCGTGGATTTTTTTTTTCGTCACGATATCGACGACATTTCCGAATTTCCACATTGTCACTGGAATATCTAGCTCCGGGCTGCGTTGATAAATGATTCCGCTATTGCAGTTTACCTCGCACTCGATGTGTCCGTGTGCCAGAGCCGTCATATGTCAGCTCGCTTTCCCTCTAATACATTTTTTTTTCTTTTTATTTTTTTATTTTTTTTTCCTCTCGATCTCACCCTCCCTCTCTCTCTCTCTGTCTCTCTCCGTACGGATTGATCGAGCGTCATTCTCACGACCTCGAAACTCCAGAACAAACGATTGGTAACGTAACTGTGTGCATATGCGGAGCTGTGTGCATGTGCAACGATGCACCAGTCGAGTAACGGGCGGCGTTTATCGCGAGCTAACCGGACGTGCCAAAATCGAATATCTCCGAAAGCTTTCGGGTATTACGATATAAAGGGTTAACGTAATGGATAGATGGATTTTTGATATGCCCGGATCGATGGTACGTAAACCATCGAATCGCTTTGTTATTTTTTTCGTTTTTCTTTCTCATTTTTTATTTCATCCTCCATTTTTCCCATCCGTTCTTGCTGTATAAAAACTTTCCTGCGATAACAATAATATTCGATAATAAATCAAACACGCTCGTTCTCGCGCTGCTGTCATAACGGAGCGCCACGGGTTTTCGCTCGCGAGAAAAAAATCACAAATGAACAATATTTTATGCAGAATCCAGCGACGACTGAAACGCGAGATAAATTCATTAAATATATGAAATAGGGGTTGATTTATTTACCAGGAGGATGCAGCGCTTGTAATTTTAGGAGAAACGAAAGAAATCGTGTCCGTGTGGAATAACGCGTTTTTTTTTATTAATTATCGGTGATTTTGTTCGCCGGCAAGTATACTCTATTCTCTCGTCATTGAGTGTACGTTGATGCGTTCCCCGATGGGGAACACGGAGAGAACCTGGAGATTTTCCCTTCTCTCGAAAGGAAAACAAACGTCTGGCCCTCGAAGGGATTGAAGCTGGTGGCGCCCGCTGTTTTAATGGAAACAAATGCAACTTGTATACCCGCGATTTCTCATCCCTCGGATGCTTTCGGCTCGCGATGCTGCTGTGCGGCGTTCTTTATTTTTTTATCTCCCCGTTCGCCGTCAGGCGGTTCTGCCACATTTTTCTTCTTGTGTGTTCCCCGCATCACCCTAACTTGGCGAACGCGCGCCAGAGTCGGGAAGCTGAAGAGCATTGTGGATCGAGAGGAAAGCACATGAACACACAGACACGAAAATCGCAAGCGCGCGACGGTCGCACGTGCCGCAATCGCCGCGGCGACGTTCGACGATGAAAGGCACGACGTTGCACAGCGGAAAGACGCGAGAATCACGAAAATAGTTGCCGCTCGATGAACAGCGACACATGTTTCACCACTTGTGTGGCTCTCTTCGAGGATAAAAACCGAGTCCTTACTTTGCTCTTAAACGCCATAAAATGGCCATAAAGAACCATGCTTCTGTGCATCAAAGTATCAAGCACCGGGACCAGTACGAAATCGGAACGAAACGCGCGATTGTTTCAACGAAAGACCCGTTGAGTGTACTAGTACCGATAGATGGCGCTAGTTGTCACTCGGCGGGACTCCCGGGAAATTTAAAAGACCCCGCTATGAGAGGAACGGACGTGTCTTTGCAACAAAGTGCAAGAACCAGTCGGTGCAGACAAAGGAAAAGGCAGCCTTTCGAAGGAATCATCGATCGGGAATCTAAGACAACATGAATCAGCAGAGTTTTTACACGGAGTATCATTCGATCGTTCGAATCCCATTGGTCCTCAGTTTAAAAGGCTATAATCTAGACTAGACTCCGCTAGGAAGGTTGGAATTTCGCCGGGTAGGGAGTCTACTAACAAACTTATCGGAAGCCCAACTGGCAAGTGGTTAAAACTTGGTCTTATGACGTCAAGTTTGTTGCTCTTTCCGAATCAGCGATTGAACTCCCGCTCGTGCTCGGCTAATCCGAGTTAAATAGTTTCGAACGAACATCCTATTGACGATTGTTCCATCGACGATAATTCGGCATCCTCTTTCGGCAAACTTGTTCCGATGCAAAAGTCTACAACCGGTCGTAAAAATACGTTACGATTGAAGCCATCGTAAAACGGTGAAATAAATTCCTTCTCGCGATGCGATACACCCTCCGCGATGAAATTTCGAGTAAACAAACAACACACTCGATCGCCGAGTACTCGTCGAGAAACGCCAACGGTTTCGCGACTTTATCGAAGCAACCAATAGGCTTCCGTGGCGCCGACGGTCGCTGCGGTGGGCTCTTTTGATCGTAGAAACGCCGATGTTCGACTTTCGTTGAAAGAAAGAGGTTTTACCGCTCGGAGACGGGCCACTTCGTAGTAGCAATCAATGCCACTTGATGCTTCCAATGAATGTTTATCATTGCGAGGTTCTTCGTTTCCTCGAGACTCGCGGCTTCTATTAAAAATATTTAACCCGAGAGCATAACGGGTCGTTGAACCCACCAATACGCGTAACCAGCCCAGTCTCGTCTCATTTTTTCTCTCTCTCTCTCTCCCTCTCCATATTTATGTGTACGTGCACTTCTGCCTCGTTGTGTATCTCTTTTGGCTCGGCATGCAAATGAAGAGCACTGAATCACCACAACGACAAGGCGCACTATGCCGACCAGTCATCTCTTCCGTTGCTGCCCGCCCGCCTGTTTCACCGTTCTTTTCATTTTCATACACCGGCTCGCGTCAAACGTGCGCGTGATACCAACTAACCACGCGCGTGAATAATAATGAAACACATGCGGTCTGCTGGAAACTTACTTTTGATGAATGAACAATCGTATCTTCGCAATCTTTAAGAGATATTGGAGCATAAATTGATATTCCATTCAATTCGATCGTCTCGCGATGGTCTCGTTTAAAAGTCGTTGTTTCTCAGCCAATTGGCTGAGAAATTACATGGCCCGATACGATTATTATTATTATTATTATTACGTGTATTACATTATATTTCTGAAACTGAGTGTGAACATTATGTGATATATTCTTGTATAATTCGGAAAATATTAATGCATTCTACTCTGCTGCATAAAAAACCTATATAAAATGTTTATATATTTATATAATTATGAATATATAAAATGAGCCCAAAATAAGGGATGAAATTACAAGTTGAAAAGTCCATGGGCAACTGTTGAAAAAAAATAGTCGTGTTACGTAGTTTCTCCAGTTTTTTGTCATTCATAATTGTTCATAATTATATTTTATTCAATTGCGACGGATATGCTGTTTATTTTTGCCAACGGAATAAAACAATTTTTTACGGCAATAAACAGTTGCAGTCTAGACATTCAATCTGGACTCGACGAAAACAAAAATGCTTCCTTTTTCGAGCTCTCAAGAGTATATACCCCCTTAAGTTTACTCAAAGATCGTACGTGGGTATCACGTTGTAACGCGGTTATTTCTGGATTTACTCGAACCCGAACACTTCTCATGGAAGATCGACTATTTTAAGAATCGCAGAAAGCGCCCTGGGAGCCCAAATTTTCGCGCACAAAGTATACTCTTATACCTTTTGAATGGTTTAATCACGCATCTGTGTTTGATCTTTCTCTCTCGCTCTGCGTTTCTCTTTCAGACGCGTAAAACGAGAAAAAAAAGTTCCGAAGAAACTTTGCGCCCCATAGAGCGTGGAAATATCGTCACGGAAACATTTATGTACCGTTTATTTTTACTATCAACGTTTTTGAGTTTTTCAAGAATATTCCGATCGTTTTATTTTTCCATTAAAATCGTTGTCGGTTTATTTTCATTTATTTATTGTGTTTTTCGGTTCGTAAAAAATTGCGATGAAAAGACGTTAAAACGCGGATAAAATTCCTGTTGAAAAGCGAGGTTGATTCCCAGATAGATTTCTCGAACGACGCGGGATATTAAGGGTGAGAAAGAGCGGAGGGATGCGAGTATTGGAAAGTGTAATCGGAATAATAGCGAGGTGCCAACTCGCTCTACGACTTTAAGCTCCGTCGTCTCCTAATGCGGAATTTTTTCTCCTCGGTACGTGGACCAAAAAAAGAAGCTGTTGAAATTTCGTACCCGTTAGATTCCTCATTCATCCCTCTCGCTTTCTCGCCTCTGATTCTTCATTTCTCTTCCGTCTCGTGTTCTTCTTCATTTTACCCCTTCTTCTTTTTCACATTTTCCCGTCGATCCACTCGGCCTGCTCCGTCATACTTTTCTTTTTTTTTTTGTTCTTCGATTCGAATGAGTGCACGATGCACATTCGTACTTTGCATCAACGTGCCGTCTTCGTCGTTGCTTTTCGCTTCGCCACCCATCATGGACGTCTCACCCTGACACATCCCTCTGCACGGTGGATACATTTTTTTCCCAATCTCTTTTCAACTCCATAAAATGTAAAAAAAATACATTCATATATTTTTTTGATTGTTCCAACCTCTTTTTCAACTTTGTCCTGCGTCACTCATCGCAAACATATCCGCAGCAACGTTGACGCGCAATTTAGAAAAAAGCTGGAATTTTGACGAGCATTTACATGAAAAAAACAAAAATTCATCCGCGATGATAATTTTTATCAATTGCCTCGAAATAATCATTGACATTTCTCGACCTCCTGAGAAGACTCGTTTCCATTGATGGAATAGTTGGCGAAAAAAAAATCATAGTACTTCATCCGGACCCCGTGAGTTCGAGATAAAATCTGCATCCTTTTCGGATACGGATAAGATCCATTTGTACGAATGCAGCTTGAAACTTTGTTTCCTTCAGTGTCGAAGGGAAAATAAGAAAAAAAAGAATGGACCAAATGTCTGAAGAAAATAATAAAACGGAAGGAGGAGAGAGAAAAAGGAGGCCTTTCCTTGTCACTCAGTCACCCTTTTCTTCCATCCCTTTGGCCTCTCGAGGGGATAGTACATGGGATTGCAGGCAATGGTGCGGAGTGGAAAAGGAGGAAAGTGAGGGTGGCGCGCCGCCCAGTCAATCTCGGTTTTGGCCCGGGACAAGCTAGGACGTCGGATCGATACATAGGAATCCAGCAGGAGTCTGAAGCGAGAGACACAGTGGTAGGTCGGAGTACTGCACACAGTAAAAGATTTTCTCGTGCCTCTTTTTCTCTTTCGCCACCCTTGATATTAACAGGGGCTCAGAGCTCCGTCATCTCTTTATATATCTTTCCGTCTCATTTCTCTCTGGAATTCCCATCGTATATGTGTCGCCGGAGCCGACTCGGAATAAGATGACATTTTTCATTGAAGAAGAAGAGGAAGAAAAATGGAGACTTATTTACAGCGATGTAATATCATTACGTCAAAGTACCGATGAAAATAATCAATGTTAATGGATCACGGCAATATATCAGACGACCCTTAATGGATTGCAACCATGCGACCAGTGCAACATCGCTCCTAGCACAATTTTTCGTGCAGCATCCGTCAACGGCGAACAAAACTTGCGAAACGCTCGGGATAATTCATTCGCGCCTGGATAATTTTCGAGCGATCATTAATGCGACGTTTAGTCGTTCGGGAAATATCCGGAATCCATTTTGAACTTTGTTCCTTCGATGTATCATGAATTTGCGATCGTGCCTTCGGGCTTCGCGACACTTGACGGGCTCCACCAACTTGCCGAGTCTAACTCCGCAGTCTAGTTAATTAGACCGTCATTTTTCCAGCCGACAGCTTCAAGCCCTCATTAACCAGAAGCTGATACCATGAAACACTGAAATCATGTATTTCTCGTGTGATTCCTAAGATTATCACCTTTGCACGTGACTTTGCGCGGATGCTGCACTCATCCGCCGATCCAATGATTAGACATCCTAGTAGGAAAATTACACGTTCACCACCCAGCAGATGTATGGCTGGACCGATGGTGGATTTCCTCGGAATAAAGACCCGTTAATCCAAAACTGATGGACGTTCCATCAAGGAGCGTTTGTGTTTATATCAAGAGTAATACCATGAGGTTCGATGTAACGATCATCAGCATCGATTTCGTGAGCCCAATTTGTGGTTGGGCTCGAGGGAATGAAATCGTTGCATCTAAACACGTATACCTATATTACGGAGGATGTTGAACATGAGACGGGCCATGACGGGGAGACTTAACCCCGTCTCTGGGTGGGTGATGAAGCTGATAGACATTATCAAGGCTACGGTACAGGTCGGGTGTCACGGGGACTATACGGACCCGCTAGCGGTTTCATCCGATGGATATACGTGTTCTCTATGATCGAATTCGATTGGCTTCCCATACTACGCACTAACCAATATAGTACACGCTCATACCACAATGGTACAGTTAGTTTACCAACAACTATATGCATACACGTATTGCACACATTGAATATCCAGCAACCCGCATGTATTCCCTCGCAGCTAGCGGGTATCTTCCGATGATGCGCTTCGAATTTCGTAGCTCTAGATACATTCGTCTCTCAGAGCGGCAGATGGAAGCCTGCTCTGTCAAAACGATGAGAAGAGGTCATGGTGGAATATTGTTGTTTCTTCAATTCAATTCACGAGGAGAATGTTCAAGACGCCCCGGCAGAACGCTGCTAGACTTGATTGATCTCCTACCAACGTCATACCCCAAAACCTGACCAACGATTGAATAATCTAACCGCCGGAGGAACTTGGACACGCAAGACCGACCTTGCGATCTCAATTCAGGCTCAATTCCACTTGGAAACCGACCAAGTTTTAAGGTTTCTTTGAAGCTAGTCTTGGTGTCCTATTCTCGTCTGATCAACTGTCATAAGATAAGATCGTGAAAGTGGCTCTGCTATGATTAGGATACAATTGCTCCTGTCCAGAGTTTTCCGCGTGCATACACGCGTGTCACCATGACAGTAAAGTCATCATGACGGTGCTGTTTGGTTTTCCAGACGGAGATCAATGACCAAGTACCGTTCAATTGCCCAAAGACCGACGTAAAGAGCTCCACACACCCGACAAACCCAACAGCGGGATGCTGGAATCAAGACAAGAGGGTCAATAGCTGCCGACATGTTTGCACTTAATCCAAGAGCGTTTTGCCCCTTGATGTTGCACTTTTGCGAACAAGACCAACGGCACCAGAAGAGCGGATACACTGTAACCGCTAGCGTATCAGCATATCAGCTTCACATTGTTGTCATAGACCATACAGGCTGTACAGCGTCGGCTGAACTCCAATAAAGCTCGTAATGTGTATGGTCGTTGCATAAACCATGTTGCTGTATATAATACGCGGGGTCCCTAACCCCCAGTGTGAGTTTTCCGCCGCGTGCGTCACAGGTTGCAGGAGCTCCGCAATAAAGTGAGATGGATGTGCTGCTTCCATGTTGCAGGGAAAAGGGAGGCTATCGTGTGTAATATTTATGGGTAGGCAGGCGAATTGTTGGTGAATGAAGCCTGCTAGAGCCTGCCATTGCGGCTCATGACGCCGAAATATCACAACGAACTTGTCGCATTGCTGATTAATCATCTTCACGCTGAAACGCAAAGTCCTCTGGGATGCTGAGGGACACGCTCGTGCAACGAACCGTTCTTGGACCTAGAAATGGTAATTGGATGTCGGCATCAGGGTTGAAAGTATTTCGTACGATCGATAAAACCAGCGATTCTCGAATATTCGCGAATTCCAGCTGGAAAATCAACGACCAAATCTAAGGAACGATGAGTTTTGCGTTCAGTTTTGCGCTGACTTCGTTATTCGATAATTATACACCTGTGCCCCGCCGATCTTTCGTAAACCTCGTATTACCCTATTTCAGTGCCGTATCTGCCCGCCCGGCACTGACAATTGAGCAAGCGAGGGTGTAATCTCGTAAATACAGGGCCAAAATTGAAGTCCGTGGTTCTCGGATAATTCGAGGGTATTTGTGTATACTTAACCTACTTTCGTACCAACTGTATTCCTCTGCACGCCGTGTTGTTTTACGAGTCTATTTTCGAAGCTCGATGCCAACGACGTGAAGAAATCGCCGACGGAGATTCGGGAGTTTAGGCTAATTTATGTCGAATTCATTCGCAAAATTTGGCTGCGCTAGAATACATTTTAAACTCTCGTGCAAAACGTACCCCGTTTAAAAACTCGACCGATTTCATTCATGAGCAATCTCACGATTTATTAATACATACGTGTTCAAAATAAATTGACAAAAAAAAAACAGATTCACTTATCCTTGTTTTCGAAATCGTTTCTCGTTTTTTTGCAAACTTTTTTTTCAAAAAGGGTAAAAAAAACACATCAAAATGTTGGAGACTGCGAAGCTGGCGAATTCGCGAGTTTAAGCCTGTCAAATTTGAATGCGTCATTCAAAATCGAAACTCTCTCGAAGGAACACCTCTTGCAGCTTACCTGATCGATGATAAATTCGATAGATTGGTCATCGGTGAGGTGCTTTTTTTTCTTTTCATTTTGACACCAGAGTTTTCGCTGATGAGATCATTCGCGTGAAAAGTTTTCCCCGCTTGTCTCACCGATTCTCAAGTTTATCAAACGTTCGCTCCCCATTTTCACCCCGCCGGTTATTCTCCCTCGGAGATAAGGAAAATAATCTTTCGGGGCTTTTACCGTCCTCGGTTACAAATCACTCCAAGCACCCACCGCCCGTGGATTAAAACGAGAATCGTGCGAGGCAGCAAACGACCTTACCCTCCGACATTTCGGTCTCTCGCGCTTTCGGCAATAACCTTTTTGGATTTCATCCGAAAGTAGCTCAAATACGAACTCTCGAATTTCGCGCCGTTGGGTATCTTTTTCTCCGCCTCCAGACCGACTCCCTCCGCGCCCTGCCTCTTTCATCCCTTAACTGTCGAGCTTGGAATCTCCGCTGTTTTCTTAAATCCGAATTTATCGCTTATTTCGAATCACCCCATGGGAGTTTCCTCTCTCTCTCTCGCGTTCTTCGCGCTCCTAGAGAAAACCCTTCTCCGGCCATATCACACGCGCTCTTCTCCGTCTTATCGACGCTTCCGAATCGGCGAAGAAACTTTTCGCTCGATAAAACGCACGTAAATACCCCCGAGTTTTTCTCCTACATTTAACGTGGAATTTCGCCGAGGGAAGTTTAATGCGAAGCTACCTTTTTTTCGTTCTCTTTCTCCCCAGACGTATCTCGCGCGATCGAAATGATACGGAGGCGAAAATACGCGAGACTCCTTCGATACCTCCTTTTTTCACGTTCTCCAATCCGCAATTTCGGCAAATGCGTACGTGATTTTGCGTGAAACGTCCGAAAAAAGCGTCGAGTACAAGAATTCGGGAGCACAAATCGAAGCACGAAAAAGAAAATATATAACGGGCATCGACGAATTTTTTTTCACCCTGCAGAAGTCGAACGACCGCAAAATAAGTCTTGCAAAAAAAAAAGAAAATCAAACTCTCTGATTTTCAACGATAATTGGTCGAAACAACGGACGTTCCCACGAGAGGATCGAGATATTCCCAAAAACCAGATTCAATGATAAAAAACAAACTCCGACTTTGACTGCTTATTGAACAAACAAAAATCGTAATTCCCCTCGTCCGCATGTCAAATCCCTTTCCATTTATTGCCTAAAAACAAGAATAAATATTCAACACGTCCTATTGTTCCACGAGAATATATTCAATGATATGTTTGCGCGTTGGTAGTGGAGCCAAAGTCACGGAAATACATGGTCCACGAATGCAACGGGCGTCATGTACCTCCACTGGAATTTCCACCCCCTGCTGAATCTATCATTGTCCAGTTTTCATCTCGTGTATCCCCCCTCCACCTTCGCTTTATTATCGATGTAGGAAATTGACGGGATTGAAATCAGAGTGATTGACGGACCGGAAATGTTGAAACAAAAAGAAAATACGAGATATCCATGCGAGTTATGTCGAAGCTTCGTTAATAACGGGTGCACGAATTTCTCTGGGGGTCGACGAGTGTTTCTGGCGTTTGAAGGCAGCGGGGCTCGGAAGCCCGCTGACCGTTTATAAGGGCATATCCATCCGGAAGAGGATTGGAATGAATTTTGTTAGTTTATATAGACATGTGCTAGATGGGTTGCAGAGGGGGTGTCCCGCATTTCAGCCTCCAGCAACGGAATCATCATCAACACGCGCGCGCCATCCGCGAACCAGTGTATACGATCCAAGTCCAGTATTTCGTAATCAAAGCTGGCGCCGTTCACCCTCTGGTTATTATACCTACAGATGAAATAATGATAAACATACAACACCGTATATCGCTTCGCTGTGTGTTTGCACAAATCTTCACCCTCGTATCGGTGGTGACCGTAGCCAACACCAAAGCTGGATACGACGAGAGACGGAAATTGTAGAGAAAGCCCTGTCCGACCCTGTCTGTCCAATGATTCTTGCCCTTGTGTCACAGTTTTATTATGGCGGGAAGTGATGAGATTCGTGTCAAGTACCGGAAGCTCAGTCTGCACTTTACGAGCTTTGAGAAACCCCACCTAATTTTGTTCCTCGGTGGAGTAATATTTTTGGGATAAAATGGTAAATTATGAGGTGGAATGGAGGAATGTCTCCATCCTGGAAAATCGGCGTGAGAAAAATCGATGGAAGATGGAAAAGGGGATGAAGTTTCGCGGAATACTTGAGCTTTTCGATGGATAACTTGCTGAAGATTCGAGACTCGATATCTTGAAACTTGCATATTCGAAATGTCTGCAGAGTTGGAACTTTTAAAGCTGGGACCGAAACTTCATGGACTGTTTAAATTTTTTACAAGGACCTCTGCATGTACTTGTTTTTTGTGGTGATTTCATCACGACAGTACAGCAAAAAATTGGGAATAGAATGGAATAAAATGAGAGGATTGTCCTGTTCGGAAGATCGATGGTACCAAAAAATTGTTGAAGGTATTATACGTTTTTTTTTTATTCCTCTTCCAACACAATAAATTTCCATCTCTGTACATCGTTATTGACTGTCCCTCGGTTGGTTAGTCCGCAATTCCGTGAGCCTGTAAGGGAGTGTACGGTCCGCCGCGAAAGTTATCGTCGAGGCTCACGCATTCGGTTGAATTTAGCATCGCGATAAAACGATGAAGAAACGAACACACGAGGGGCGAGCAAAGGGACGAGAAACAGACACGACGAACGAACGATTGCAGAGAAAAAAGTGGAACTGGTTTGGGGATGAAAATGAAACGACGAAGAAAGCTGGACGCCCGCTTTATTCCCCCCTTAGGGTTATTTCCAACTTGATGACCTCTGTGTGTGCGATGCCATCCCTAAAACAATAACTCGCGAAACGTGGGAGGCACAAAATGTCCGAGAGTGGTCAACAATGTTTGCCAGTCCGCGACGACAATGAGAAAGAAACATATGAAAATTGTACATGGGGGATGAAAACAAGGATCAACTGTGTATATGTATGTTTATATTTCTCTGGGAAACTCGTCACAGAGGAAGATGAGGGGAAAAGAAAGAAGTATAGTTGGATAAATTGCGAGATAAGTAGAGACAATTCATTCAAGGACATTCACTGCCGAAAGAGCCAAGAGGGTGTAATTTCGTTGACGGGACCATCCAAACATGACAATTTCTTTGTCTGTCCTCGAGTTTAGTTTTCCCATTTATTTACGACGAATTGTCCATATTTTTTTCGCAATACACTTTACTCGCCTTTTTCAAAGCTTTTTTTAAAAGCTGTGAGAGACATAATGGATTCACAGCAGACGCATTATTCCAGCTACAATCGAATATTATGAGCATTTCGCGTAAAATATCAATCACGTGTCATCTACCAAGGTCACTGGGTTCAACGAGTGATAAAAATATTGAAAAATGATGAACAAATTGTGGAGAAAAAACATTCCTGGACATCTTTTTCGATATTATTTTTGAGAAATCTTATTTTCATCGAACACTCATTTACGAGCGATTGAATTTTTTCGGAATTTCTTTGAAATTTGCTTGCGAATCTCGGTATCTCGCGTATGGCTGGCCTCATTTCAGATTTTTGCGGGATTGCCGAGTGCTCGAAATAACGACCGCCGTGCAACTTGGAGCCGAAAACAAAACGATCTTCTTATTTCACGAGATGAGCGATGAAAAACGGAGAATAAATATGTATTTTGTTAATTGCAAGTTAAACAGTTGGAAATCGGCGTGTACCACACTGTAAGGACGGAGCGAGAAGAAGCAGAAGGGAGGCTGAAGTCCGTAAAGACGGAGAAAGCTACTCCACGCTACTCCACGTAGATATTATTATGCTCCTTAATAGGACTTCCGCGATGCAGAATTCTGGATGAAAATCCACCCCTCTGCCGACTCTCCTTGTACCAACTATGGTCCATATATGGCTGTAAAGGCTTCCCTCGTTCGTTTATATCGGCGTGCTCCAAGTTCCTAGGAGAGGTGAGCTCGCGTCTCGGAGGTACGTCGGTTGTAACTTGAATCTCGATTTTCGACGAAACCCCACTGCTCTTCAACCCTCAAAATGCTACACACATATATACACAGCATTCAGGATATATCGCTTCCACCCCTCTACCTTCGTTGCTCGCAAGTTTATGGAGAGGCTGCTCCGACCAATCGAAGAATGGAACAGACGCCGCGCCGAGAGTGTACGAGAACTCTCATCTCGAATCAGGACCCATACATGTGTGCGGATACAACGAAAATTAATATTTCAATGAGCAGCCCGTAACGAACCGGAAATAATCGTCTGAGTTTGCTCTGGCTCTTATCCACCAGCGTATAATATTCGCAATGCGAAATTCGTTAATCACAATTTCGCCCATACCTCGTGAGAATATCAAGAGCGCGCGAGAATTTCGGTAACATCGCGATGATCTTGGATCGGCCATTTTCAACAATTTTGCCGATTTTAACGTCGAATTCTCAGAGTCGGAAAACAAAGTTCTTCCCAGCCACCGAGAATTCAATCACACTTTTGGTTATTCGAGTCTCCTCAAAAATATTCCACGGTTCCTTGCCTTCGGAGATTTCGCGATTTGTAGATTCGTTGATCCTCTATGGTCACTCGCATTGATGGGAAGATGGCAAGATTTATCCAAAAATAAACGTCGCAAGAGTATCGAACGGTGATTAAATTATCGTGTATTTCGGGGGTTCTATGTGTGTTTCGTTGCCGGAAAGGGAGGACAAGATGGGGCAGAGGGAAAACGTACAGAATGAGATGGGAATTTGGTTGTACCCTCGATGTGACACCGCAAGGGTCCTCTGCCGCGTCACACCGCAAAGAGCGCCGCCCGTGTGGTGAATCGATGCTCCGTTAAGGGGATGGAAGGGTTGGAAATCAGGAGGCATTAAAAGTTTTCCCAGTGGAAGGACCGAAGCGCGTATACGCCGTTCGATGCTTGAGCTACAGCAGCCGGGAGAACTGGCTGGATATCGAGCTTCGTTCAACGACTTTGCTCTATATATTCGTCACTCCATTACAAACTCGCGAGAACAGAAAACCCGAGAAATTCGAGGACCGTTCCATCGGGAATCTGAAGCTTATCAACTAGGCAAAGGATGCCATTGAAAAATCACATGAATTTATCGAAGTGATTTTGAAAAAAAACAATTCGAATTTTCACCATCCCGAAAATGGTGGATTTTCGCTTCAGCTTCGTCCAGAATGTTAGAAACCTGCATGGGCAACGTTCTATTCCATGAATTCATACGTTCACCATCGATTCCTAAACTTTATCGTGTCATCTTCTTCGGACAGCAAAAGGTCAATTTCCTAAAATGTAGGATAGAGTTTTCCATTCCAGGTGGACCTTTGTTTGTATTTTTCCCTTCATTATCGGTTCGATAACTCGCAATGGTAGAGTCTAGAAGCTGCCATCCATTGATTCACGAAAATAGAAAAATTCCACGTCCTTAACCGTAACGATCCGCTGTATAGTTGAAGTTGCGTACGTCCGGGTCTTGAAATACCCGCATAATTGTGAGGTTCGTCATTAAAAAGCTACAAAGAACGGGTTCGAAGTATGAGAAAAAATGAAAGAAATAAATAGCAAGAGCTGACGAAGGTCGGGAGGGTGAGAGGTAACCTGATTTATCAAACGACAATTGTGAAAGCTTTTGCAGAACCCACACAAAACTCTTGCCCTCTCTCTCTCCCTTCCTCTGATATCAAGTTCGCTGTCCTACTAGTAATTGGCTCAATCTCGTTTTTTATTCGATCGCTGGGGCAATCGATTTGCTTCGAACGACGTGGCAAAGGGAAGGAAAAGTAAAAGGATGGCTCGTTGGGTGGAGTACGTGGTTCGTTCGGTGCAAAGGAAGTCCGAGGGGTACGAAGCTGCTTCCTCGGTTCGTTAGTGACTTTATAATAATGAGAATCGTTCAGTGGCAAAGTTCCCCTTTTCTTTCCTCTTTCCCCTCGCACTCCCTCTTTACTTAAAGCCGGAATAAAGGGTATTCACCCCCGGTTGTGAGGGTGAATCGGGTGGGAGAAATATGGCATCACCTCTAATCACTGGCCCCAGCTTCCTGGTGCATATCCACTGGGCAAGGTGCAAGGAACCCAAAGGGAAAACGTCGTTCCAGGACGAAGTCGCGAAGAAGGCAGCAACCCTGCCATCTCGAGGGAACATTTTTCTTCTGGGACGGTAAAAAGGCTGGCCTTCCGGAAGATTAAACACTGCACGGACCTTGCAAGCCTTATCCGGATGACTTCTTATACCGTAGAAGACATATGCGAACAAATTGGGACAAAAAATCTTCATCAAAAAATTGTTGTTGATTCGTTGATCCAGAATTTCCAGAATTTGTTGAGGCAACCTGTCTTAAAAATAATGACGGACAAACAGCCGTTAAAGTGAAGCGCATTCGGTGCTTGGCCTTGGAACATTAGGAAATTATCCAGTGGTTGGTGGCTTGAGAGAATTCTTGCCTGAGTGGGGACGAAGGAAAAAAATCGCCAAGGTAGCTTTCCCGAGTGAAAACCAACAACAAAATTGGAAAATTCTTTCTCGTTCGTTCTCCCGGTGAACCTTCCTAATAGAATGCAAACACAGCACGCGGCTATATAAACTTCCAAGACCAAGGCAAAACGTCGTCCTATCGTCCGTCGTCCTATCGGCAATCTCGATGCAAAATTTTCAAAATGAAGATATATGACCAACTGGAACAAAAAAGTCTCGATCGACGCTTCCGTCGAAGCAACGACGATGTGAATTTCACGATCAGCCTTTCATCTCAGGCTCAACTTGATTCCACAAGGTCAAAGTAAGCTCGAAGGTCGGAAAAGCCTGAAAACGATCCAAACGACGGTGGCAGGAGGAAATTCTTGCCCGAATGAGAACGAGCAAAAGATTTCGACAAGGTGGAACAGCTTCCCCAAGTGGAAATCAACAACAAAATTGGAAAAAGGTTACCCGTTTATTCTCCCGTCGGAAGTTCCTAATAGGATGCAAACACGGCACGCGGGCGTCCAAACTTTCAGCTTTTTCCATACAAAGAGGGGTGCGGAAACTCTGTAAAGTCTATAAAGCTCGAAGGAATAAAAAGGAAGTCTGAAAAGCGCGATTCTCAGTGATTATCGACAAAAGAATGCAACTTTTACCGCGAAAGCACAGAGAGTATACTCGATTCACGACGAACTCGATTTCATAAACCGCAGGTTCTACGACGATTCTATCGATCCGTCGCTTCAAACGCAGTACGTCTGTGAGCGCTCACGAAAGACCCAATTCTATTGTAAATAGAATGGTTGGCTGACGGCAAGGCGAATGAAACGAAAGAGGCAAGTAAATTGTACGATGAAACGTGTAGCGTCTGAGAATCAAGTGACCGTAAAGGGATTTACGATTTGAGACATTGGGAGTCGCTTGTATGCAGAGTAAACTCTGCGATGACGTCGGTGTATAGATTCCGTCTCGTGTTTGGATAAACCATTTGGATATTTCGTATTGGAGACTCGTCGAGACTTTACTCTGTTCTCCTTCGTAGCTTCGGGATTCGTCGTCGAAAAGATATTGAAATGTCAACACGACGTCTGCTGGAGACATTTAATCCAGTCGCTGCAACGGATGAGTTCGTTTCTTCGTCGTGATTCATCAAGCGAATCATCTCATCAACGTGAGTTACCCCGGAGCAGCGAATGATCTCAGGAGGATCGGTGGCCTCGGGACAGCCATTTTTTCCAGCAAAGTAACGGTACAAAACCACTGTAGGGATGATCAAAAACCTCGCGAGCGACGTAAAATGGACATTGGAGAAAAGGTCATCCACTTTCAGCCCATCATCCCTGATACATACCGGAATACATGCACGTGCGGTTTCACCAAGCTGCGAGCTGCTCGTGAGTCGTAAGCTCTACGTACTCGGTACATAAATAACGATACCGGTGCTTTTGCCGATACACGTACTCATGTACAGGTTATAGAGTACACACACACTCGCACACGAGCTTCCGGGTTTTCATTCTCTCGCGGGGTTCACAAGCTCGTGTAATGCACAAAAGAGCAGGTCACTATACTCCAACAGAGCAGAAAACTCACTAGAAATCATATAATTTCACCAGTACTCGATTGAAGACTGTAGAAAGCGTCAGCGGTTGCCCCTGTCGTCATCGTTCTTGTCTGAGTTTCCAATGTATTTACGAATAGCCTTCTAAAGCTCGTAACGTTTGCTCGAACAGCGCTTGGCTGCGTGTGTTCTCCTTCTCGAAATCGATATACCCGCCTATTGGCTCGAGTGGATACAGAGCTTCCAGATGGTACATAATGTATATGACGAAACGTTCAGTCTCCTACATGTGTGTGTGTGAAAGTATATGGTCGTAGAAAGAGGACATACCCTTTTGCTTCTTCGTGGATAAAAGAAAGGAAAACTTTGCGATCATGAAGAAAAAGAGGTTTTCGTGCCATTGTGTACCGATATATGTGTGTGCTATTGACGAAGAAAATAAAATTCGCCGGCGCTGTTCGACGTCACTCAATGGTTGTCTCAATGAAGAAGTCATTTTGGTCACTTTGGTCCTCTCAAGGATAACCTCTGTGAAAACTCAACAAAATTGCGATGAAATGGGAATTTCTAGTATTTCGAGGCTGTATCAAAATCTGAACAAAATCAGTCAGAAAAGTTCTTGTTAAGAATGCAAAAAAATTTGCCTTAAATTTAGAGAGCCTGTTTCATCGTTTCATTTCGGTTTTATTGTACCTCCTGAACGTACTTTATGTACCGTGATTTTATTCATTGCGTTATTGAACAGGCTTCTTATCCGGTAGAGCCGGGAATAAGTCGATCCGACATCGTTTTTTTTCTGTCCATCATTCCACAACGTGACGAAGGAATCAAAACAATTTTTACGTATATTTGAATAAATGATGCCTTTTAAACCCCGACGAAGTGTCACTTTTCCATTTGCTCCGCTGGTTCCTAATACACGATATGACATGAAGGGGAACATTGAGACTGGGGGTATATGCACGTCGTTTGATAAAAGCTTCTGGCAGTTTATTTCGGGGATCACAAAAGCTTCGTTCCATAGAAGGTAGCTGAGTGAGTGAAGAAAGATATAGGGAACATAACGTCGCTGGCACACGGCGGAGAGGCATGGAAGTCGGCCGCGATGCTCTCATCAGGGTTGTAGCGCGGCTTCATAAATAATGCAGGGTTTGCGCGGCGGAGGTTCAACTGGTCGGTACCACGACTCTATTCTACAGCTTGTCTCGCACGCTCTTTCGCCTTTTGAGAGGGATGAAAGGGCAGAAGAGAAAGCGAGACCGAGAGTTCTCGCAAAAGAACAAAAGATGAGAGCGAGGGAGGTTATACACATAAAAAAAAAGAGGGGAAAGTGTATCAGACGGATCGTCGCAATGTCGAGAGCAAGAAATATCCGCATCAGTCAATGTTTCTACAGCTTCCTTCCTGCTGGACCAATTTACACGGACCAAAACGTCATCAAAGGCGAGAATGAATGGGATTCGTTGGTTGGCCAACTTTCCAGAGTCATCGCTGCAACGACGAATGGAATCAGCGATGATCCGGGTGGAACGCAAGGTCAAACATCGCAAGCAGCAGGAAGATCGGATGATCAGAAAGCTCCGTCATGTGTGACGCGATGATTGCGGGTATCCTACGTTGTTGAATAATGCCAACTGGCGTTCGCCCTCTTGGTGCATTGCAAAGCTGCTGAAGGTAATGATGGACGAATAGCCATTGGAATAAAAGCGGATCTAGAGATAGGATAAACTGGGAAAGGTAGCAGGCTTTCCAATTCAACGGAAAAGAAATACCGCTTGGTGTTGGACGCGGTAACCCTCTCGATGAAATATGAATGCTGCTCTCCGGTGCAGCTGGCTAAGGTCTGAAGCCGACTTCGACCGTTTCGCTCTCCGATTACCACTATTATTTTTTTTTTCCTCTTCCGGAGCAGTAGCCATACGGCACAACGATGACCCCTGCTAGGATCGATACGATCATGCTATGGACTTTTGTTTTCCGCCTCTTTCTTTCAGTCTCTCAAAGTCCGTCAATGTTCAAAGTCCATTGTGGTGTACATGTTCCTCTGTTGCCACTTGAGATTCTCATTGCATTGTACTCTGTCTTCATTCTTCTGTCTTGCTGCATTCGATCTATACTCTGGAGTCTTGGTGCAATTATTGAAAAAAAGAGTGGAACGAGAGGTTAGCGACTTGCCAGTCGGCATGGTAGCAGATTGGATCATCGAGAACAATGAGAAAAGTGTCCTTAGCTCGGTTAGTAAGGATGCTTCCGGATGGAATGCGAACGTGAGGTTTTGCTCTAGCAAAACGTTCTACAGTGTGATTTTTCATCGTTCAGGGTCAAATTGGAACCAAGGTCAATCAACGTTACAGACATGGGTCAGGTACATGATCCAGCATCAATTGATCAATTGCCATCCTCCTGAGCCGACTCCTTCTACCTTCTCCTAGATTCGGTACAGCAAAGCGTCCGACCGGAAGATGATCCTTTCCCCACGAAGACTGAACTTGAATTTTCCCCTGGTCCCGGCCATGATCGCGTCCAAAGATGTTGGCGTTTGGTCCAGAAGGGTTCAAACATGCACCAACCTTCCCTTTTGCTTTCGTGACCGCGGATGCTATCAGGTAGCGTCAAGACCGGCTAGCTGATACCCGGGCAACCTCGGGTCATCAGTTTCGCCCATCCGGGGAGTTTCCGGAATAGAACGAAACGTTGTTGTAACATACAACTCCATATTGCGGTGTGTTCAGACGTTGTTTCGCGTGGTTTCCTTCAACTTTACTCGTGTATCGCCGTGGCCTTTGCAACGAATTTCGCAACTGCGAACCCACAGAGAAGCCTCGGAGAACCATGATGGAGGAGGATACTATCCGTGGTTGTGCGGTTTCCACTGGCTCTTGTGAGGTAACTCGTCGATAACACAAGTCGGTATCTCGAAGCGTCTACCTGTTCCACATTACGGTGAAGCAGTGCGGAATCGGTTAAACGAGGAGGCTTCGTGCACATCGAATAAGCAAAGGAGATTTCCAGGACTCCGGTGAATCGCGAAGCAACCAAGAGGGTTGAAACGGCCTTGTGTTCTCTAGACTCGGAATCCGAAGAACTTAAGAATATCGAAGTATCGAGCAAAGCAGAAGACAAAAGGTGTCTGCCACTTGTTATTGCACGGATTCCACGTCGTCATCTCAACATTACGAAGGTCATTCAACGTGTAGGGTGGCGTTGAAAAATTGATAAGTTCATCATCGTGGAACTTTGAATGACCGACGCTGCAAGGTCCTTTTTCACGAAAAATTCGGTTTGGAAAACGTTGGTTCTCGCTCGAGAGAATAGGGACGAAAGGACACTCGCGGAAGTCTAAGGATCGGGTCCTTATCCAGTTGCTTCTACCCTCCTGGTATTTATGAAATTCCTCGAGCCTCGACTCTCGATACGCTCACCGGGAGCTGCGATAAATCTAGTAACTTTGTCGGTCCTGCCCCCTTGCGTTCCTCTTCTCGTGTCCCGTGGGAGCCGTGCGTGCCGCACTGTGCCATCGTGAGCTGCACGAACGGAACAGGGGCGTAAAGGTTGGCGATAACGCCAGTCACATGTACGTACATAAATAAATGTATGTATATACACTCGTCTGTATGTTCACGTGCGTAGCTTCGTATAAAATCACCATGTTTCTTCTTTTCTTCCTTTTTTATCTCCCTGCCCATGTAAATGTCAGAGCAAAGTTTCAGCCCCCGGAAAAAAGTTGCGTCGCTGATGGACGCAACGACTGATTTTGATTTGTGGAAGTTACGAAAAGATAGTCATTTATTCGCGCGCGAAATCGATTTTGTATTACATTTTTTGACCAGCATTTCCGTCATTCTTGTATGAACATCGATTTCGACATTCGAAAACATCGATTTTTTCAAAATTTCAAACGGATACGCATTTTCCCGATTGTTTAATTTGTACCCAAAGAAGAGTCGAAAGGAATTACACCATTGTGTGTATAGATTTTGCGAACGATCGCGCGTCTACCCACCCCTAGAAACACAAAAAGAAAACATCGATTTTTTTCAAAATTTCAAACGGACACGCATTTTCCCGAATAATTAATTTGTACCCAAAGAAGAGTCGAAAGGAATTGCACCATTGTGTGTATAGATTTTGCGAACGATCGCACGTCTACCCACCCCTAGAAACACAAAAAGAAAACATCGATTTTTTTCAAAATTTCAAACGGACACGCATTTTCCCGAATAATTAATTTGTACCCAAAGAAGAGTCGAAAGGAATTGCACCATTGTATGTATAGACTTTGCCAACGATACGAGCAACACTCACCCCCGAATAATAAACTCCTCGCTCTCGTTAATCCCCGTGGTAGTCAATGAGAAACATCGCATGACGGTTGTTTATGTATATATTCAGCAGCGTTGCGTTCCCGTTCGCCAGCAGCGTTGACACGTGACTCGGATAACGAAATAAGTGGCGAATACCGTGTCGTCTCAGTGGCACGGGCCTCACAGACAGGGGTGGTATCTGGATAACCGGGTATTAGCGTCATAAAGAAAGAAAAAAAAAACAAGTACGCGTCATTGTCACATTAGTTACAGCCGTGTATTAGTTCGAGGGTTCGCGTGTGTATTGGAAGCTCGTACACGTCACCACCTGGTGGCGAACGAATCGCGGTGCGAACTAACACGCCTGCTACTGCTTCTTTCTCACTTTTTTCGTTCCTTTTTGCAGGAGCTTCTGTCTTTTTTTCTCCCTCTCGCATGGGACATCGTCGGTGATGAAAGAGGAAGAAAGACCGAGGGACAAAAAGAGACAGGGGGAAAATCGCGAGATTTACGAAATGAAAATAGGGGTGCGACCACCGTGAACACCCCGAACAATGCCCCGGGGCTAATCCCATCTAGCTGTTTTGAAAATACTCACACGTTTTCGTATTTGTATGTAAATTCATAGCCACGACACACAATGTACGACATCGAAGAAATTTTACTCGATATTTTCAAAAATATTCATCACAAAAAAAAAAATTAGAAATACGATAAATCGGCCAATTAAATTGTTCAGCTCGATCGATGATTATCATCAGTTTTTCAGTTTACAGGCTTCCGCGGTCATCGTCGACGTGGTTCGTGCAATTTTCACTTTGTTCAATTTACTACCGGACGAATAATGATATTTACAAGTAGAAACAACCCCACGCGTTTCCGGCAAGGGTGCAGGGGTTCCAGGGTGACCTACGACACGAGGTGGAGGGTTTTCGGGAAAGTGACGTGGTTGCGAAGTCGGAAGACACCGGGGGCGAAGATTTTCGCGTACCATAAACGTATCCACGCGTTGTATACGCCGAATATAGTCGCGAATATACGTGTATACATGCGGAAGGGGTGGTTTGATGCGGTGGATGGAAAATCGTGATCTGAGAGAGAAATTTGCGCGGCCCTCGTTCACCCGGTGTCCAATCTAAATTAGAGGCTCTCACAGGCAACATACTATATACTATACATGAATATATATATATACTATATGTGCAAATATACATAGATATATAAAGACAGCCAATCCCAGGAACGTTATATAATACGACGCTAAACCAACCCCAGCTTTTCTCTCGTCTGGCCTGCTCTGCGACGATTCACATCGTGGCTGGGTCTCGCACGAGCGGAGTGGGAAATTAGCGAACCGTTCGTATACACGCGTTTGGCATTTTTTTTACATGCTCGTATATGTGTATATATATTTATATCAGGCCGAGTCCAAGGAAAATACTGTTATTTTTCTTCTTTCCATGCTGAAAAATTGATTTCTCGTCATTTGAAGATGCATCGGTTCAAATATTACACATTAAATACATTAACATTGACAGGTCCATCGAAATTTGTCAGTCGCACATTTTTATATCACGGGACGATTGTTTTTCAACTTTAGTGATTGTTAACATTGTTTTTTAACTATAAAAAAGGGTCTCTTGGTCCTTTTTATAGTGAGAATACTGTGGAATTGTTTTTGTCGTTGTAGTTATACTTTTTATAGTTGGAGAAGTGCAAAAGTGATCGAGATTAGATTCATCATGACAATAATAATATATTAATAGGAATCATTATATATTTGGTGATTAAATTAGAGCTTTTTCGTTTCAATTCAACTTTCGTTGTGTATACGAAGTCTCTTGAAGCGATAGTTCATTTTAACTCTGATGGAAAAGCACGTCCGTTGGGGAAACGTTGCACACACACGTTTCAATGGAAATTCAATCACACATCTGGTACTTTCGATACAATCGAAACACCGCGCGATCGGTATCGAGAGAATTCGTGGATTATCTGCGACAAGCGGTGGAGTATCCTTGCTGATTTCGCAACGATGATAGCCCGCGTGTCTTGATATTCGACTGGATCCAGGGGTTGTTTCATTGTCCTACACCTTTTCACTTCCATATGTATACGTTTATTCTCGACGATTTTCAGCCTGGGCGTCATTCCGATTCAATGTGACGAATCTTTTGGGAATTTCATCTCGACGCTGGACCCTCTTCTTCCTCGCGGCGAATCATCCCTTAAATCTGCCTCTAATCATTTCGTCGTATTATTTTGTTTATTCAAAAGGCAAAAATTGGAATGTTGGCTGTGACTTTCATTTAGTAAATTCCGCGATACGTGCGAAATTTTTTTTTTGGAAAATTCTGGCTTGAAACGAGAATTTATGATTTCTCCATCGAGACCATTGAGACGAAAAAAAACACAAAATTTGCTCGATTTGCTCCATTTTTCAGCTTCCATTAGGAAGATGTTCGATATTTATTTCGAACTTAGAACTTATTTCGATATTTAGTTCGAGGGCAAAAGTCAAAGGAGCGATTGAAAAAAAGCGTTTGAATAACCGTCGGTAATGAATTTTTTTTATAAATGCCGAAATTCCCCGTAAAAGTTTGATTTTTTTGCAACGATTGCAAAAAAAGTTTGATTTTTTTGCAACGATTGCAAAAAAAGATCGCTGCGGTTAGAAAATTCGAAAATTAGTGTTGCGAAAGTGGAGACTGGTTATGAAAAGATTTACCGAATCCATTAATTCCGTTTCCGTCCGTTTAATAATTGCTGCATTCACTCCGCAAGTGAATCAACATGGCGTTACCGCACGTACCAGTTCAATGTACGTTGTATCGCAATTCGTTCGTGATTGCGAGTGCCACAGTGTTTGACTTCCGATATGACATCCTAATCGATTTCTCGTCGTAAACAGGAAGTGCCGCAGTGAATATCGAGTTCAAACTTGGTCCGAGTAATATTGTTCCATACCTCCCTTCCCCCTGCACCCCTTAAATTTCCTCGCGAACCTAATGTTCGTACGAGATTTCCCTCGTGATTTCCGGTTTCGCCCGCAGCTCGCTAAATAACAAGCAAGCGGATGTGTGCTGCGCAAGTTTTTCCACCAAAATTTAAAAAATCGCAGATGTGACACAAAACGATGAAAAACACGTTTTCGCTGGCTGAAAATCAAACGACTTTTAAAAACATCGCGAAATTTTTCTTCCCCATACACAATCCAAGTATCTCGACATTGACATTATGAAATGCCCGATGAAAAAGAATTCCGATGAAAAAAAAAAAAAAAAAATGAAACAACTGCAGCGAGAAAACTTCATTGCAAATAAACATAAATATTTCTCTCGATAGACGAATATCCAAGTATCAAGCAAGTTCGAGGCCACTGTAGGTTTATTTATTATTCAGGAGCTTTCGTTCCATCGTCAGATATATTCGACATGTACATGCGGAAGAGGGTGCAAAAGCTCAAAGGACAAAAAGAGAGAAGAGAAAAAAAAAAACGATTCGCAGCTGACGACGTTGAGCAAAAGATCGAGGGAAGAATTTCCTCATTTCTCAAGCCCCTCGATTTCCCTTCCTCTCCTTTATTTTTTACGCTTATTCCCTTTTGTATTTCCTGCACCCGAGCTTGCGCGTGCTTTGGCCCGCTTTGCCCTTTGAACTACCGGCTATGACGTTACCTTCATTAACACCTGGATAACCTCCTCGCTGCATCCCCGTTCGAGCGTTTTCCTCTTTATTTTTCTCCTCTTTTTTTTTCGTTCGCTTCGATCAACCTCCATGATCCCAGGAATTTCTTTGATCGTGATCCGAAAAAAAGGAGGAGAAAAAAAAATGAAGATGAAAAAAGGTGCCTTGGGAAACCTCCTTCGCTGCGAGGGCGGCTCGCGATCTTCCGGAAGAATTTTCTCCGTGGTTGAAAGCCCCTCTCGGGACAACGGGAAAAGCGCGGATATATGTATATGAGAGTCGCGTGTACGAGGTATGAGAAAAGGTCGGAAAATTTTTCCATCGCCTTTGGTGTGTTACCCACGTTCTTTCTCATTCTTTTCTGGCTTTCATCATATCCTACATGGGCTTTTGATGGTTTTATATATGTATATATGGGCGAGAAGCATTGGGTTCGCAGGCTGCGAAAAAGAGGAGGAATTTTCCTCTAGAATGCACAGGTTCGCGAGAGCTTAACTCGACCTCGCAACTCCTCTATTATGGTTCATCGGAAATTTTTTTTTCCTTTTTTTATTTCCATCCAGAATCTCACCTAGTTTTTTTCCACGCTTTTTTTTTCACGATATCCAGCGTACGAGAACGAGGGAGCTCATAGACCACCACCATGAGCATCGAGGGGGAAAATTTCGTTTAGTTCCAACAATAAATCATGAGTCGAATCGCGAGCTTTTTGATTCCGAGACCCTCGGGGGTTGCGAAAAACCGGTGACTTTGATTCAATTCCGATTCAACATTCGAACCATATTTATAATTATTACAACAATGTTTTGTTTCGTCGTTATCGATTTAACGTCAATTTGTACAAAATAATTTTTTTTTGCACGATAAATTCGACGAATTATGACAATATTCATGTGACATTTTCAAAGTTTACAATTCTTCAATTTCATCGCATCTTTCTGATTTTAAAATTCTAAAATGATGATAACAACAATAATCGCCCGTACTCGATGTCATTCGTTCAAGATTATTTTGTATTGCATCATTTTTCGTCGCACTATATCTTTGATAAATTAATAATATTATTGATATTAATAATACACTATCCAATATGTTTCTCGAGTTTTTATTTTTCATCAAAGTTGGCTGAAAAAAAAGCAAGAGGGAATTAAATGACAATAATGTCTATTCTCGTTATTATCGAATCAAGATTACCTTAAATACCATTTTTTTTCTTTCGTAATACACGTTGATTCGTTGTTATTTATGTGTATATTTATGGTTTTTAACGGTGCTTCAATGTCGACGCGTATAATGTAGTATATTCAACCCTCGATTCGCGCCTACCCTCCAAACCTATCCGACGAAATCGCGTGAGAATATGGCCTCGGGATAGGGTGGGATAATTCCATCGGGCGGATATCGACGAACGGATAGGATATTAAGAGCGCTCAGATACGACTCTGTATATCGATAAAGTATGTGTATGTATAGAAGCAAAACCATAGATAAACGGATACTGGGTTATACTCGGGCCAACAAGCATCTCTCGCTATCGCAATCAGTCGAATGGAAAATGGATATATACTTATATATATATACATGCATTATATACATTCACATAGATATATATATATATGTATTTATATATCGAAATAACGCGAGACCAGGATAATCCTTGACGAACTACTTTCCACTCGGTCACACGGATTTCTTCAACATCCCAATTCCTTGCCTTATCGTCGAATTTCTTTGGGGTTCCTCCAGAGTTTTCCTTCATACCGATTAAGGACGATTTAATTTCACGAGTCACTAAATAAACAACGGATAGTATCGCTGCCATTTTTTTGACCATGAAGGAATGTCACACCCTGTCCTTTTCCCCTACTGGCAGGTGACGTGTGTATTTTTTCACAGGGAAAATGCGGGTTTACATATGGGGCGTTTCACGTCGAATCGATTTTCGATTTTCTCTTTAAACGACCGAAAAATCGGGGAAAAATTGACGAATTTCGGTGGCTTTTTCGAAATGTTGAATATTTATTTGCGAAAAAAATCACGAAAAGAATATTGCTCGTCACAATTAATTGAAAATTTTGAAATGCTTTTTGAATGATTTGTAAGTGACAGTTATTGTTATCGAGTAATTTTCTTCGCTGCTGAACAGTCGATGATTAAAAGTTTCGGATCAGCGATTATTAAATACTCTCGTACGTTCATTTTCATTGAGAGCTTGATTAAATTCTCCAGCAATCATGTAATCTCCGTTATTAATATATCAAGATTGCACGATGCATAGAATATTATCTTATCCGGGCGAAAAGATCGAAAAGAAGGAATACAGATTTTGACAAAATGTCAAGAGCCCCCTGCCTCCCAGCATCGTCAAACCCCTTAACGTCATCAGAAAAGGAAAAATCGGCGAGCACGCAGGGGTAGTTTTTTCCCTCTTCTGTGACAGGAGTCCCGTATTCCGGTTTCTCAACATCGTCCTTCAACATTTTCCCCGTGCCTCGTGCAATGAAGCGAGCTTTTTTCCAGCTATACACCATTTTGCGCGCTGTATAGAAAAAAGCCCTGAGATAACCCGCGAAGAAAAGAAGGATTTTGGAGTACCCCAGAATTTCCGCGAGATTAATTTTCATTTTCCTCCCTCATATATACGCGCTTTAATATTCTCGTCATCGTTATATTAAATTTACTTCGAGATAAGAAAGAAAATTTCGGGACAACGCCACCACCACCCCCGCCCCTCTGCACCCTTGATTTATCTCCGAGACTTGTCATCAATATTGATATTATGCATATTTGTATTTGAATTTAGGTATCACGCGAAATTGAATTTTTATACAATATTAATATTTATATTAATATTAGAATATTTAAATATATTGATATTAGAATCTATAAGATCACCCGGCCGGAAATATTGCAATCTACGTGGATTTTATCTCTCATCACATATTGACGATTTTCATTCGGAAAATAGTCAATTTTCGTTGCAATTATTACAATTATCGCGATGCTGTCAAACTTTTGGCTGGCTCAAGATATTCAGAATTAAAAACAAGTGATTGACGATTGATAAAAATGATCGAGAAAAAACGGCGCAAAGACGACTTTTAAATTGGCCCGATAAGGTTTTTTCTTTTCTCATTATTGCAAATCATCCCCTATCGGTAATACGGGACATGGACTCTGAGGCAACGAAGCGCAGTCACGAAATTTCATAACGGACAATGCAACTTTAGTTTATGTATATATCGCGTATTATATATATATATATATGTATTTTGACGTATTTTCCCATGGGTTCTGCTCCGCCTAACGAGTAGAGCCTGTCGCTCTTTTATGTTCCCTCTTTTTGTATATATATAGGACATTTCGTGTGGGGATAATTCCCTTGAATTGCAAAGAGAACGAACGACTGCTCGCGAGGGGTGAACGTGTTACAGTAACGCTCTTACGAAACAACTCCCCCAGGAATTAATTAAAACCAGTCGGTTTTTGATCACTCGTATATATATTTGCGGGTTTTGTCGACGATATTCCCCGATCGTCATTAAAGATGAGAATTTTTTTTAAGTAAATCCTCCCTCCGCCTCGTCCGCTCCGATTTCTTTTTCCGTCAAACCCGTTCTTTTTTTTTCATACTTTGAATAAAGGCCTTTTTTTGCAATAAAATACAGAAATGTGGAGAGTATTTAACGGGAATGCCATTCACTGTATTTAATTGAAAAATTACTAAACGAGTGTATACATACGTTTAATAGCTCGACAAAAGCGTTTTTTTTTTGTGAAAATAGTTAAAATTCAATTTGAAATTTTAGGGGTCTAGAAAAAGCGTTTTGGGAAGATGCAGAACACTGTTTCGTGAGAAAACCAGAGGAGGAATTGGCTCAAGAATTAATACAGTCTTTGATACGAAAAAAAGATTTTTTTCGAAATTTAATGCAATTTTGAATCACGCGCATTTATAATAGACAGAATTATGCAAATATGTTTGAAAGTAACTAAAATCGTGAAATATGGGATGTATTTGATTGGAATATATTTTTATATTCGGAAAAAAGAGCGATTTTATTCTGTAAGGGACGGCTTTTTTCGCACCGTTTAATCCCCGGTATTAATTTACGGGCAAAATTTATCGAGTTGCGGTGCAAATGAGCACCAAATGCCTATTCAGGTTTCCGGTTATTATACACATAGAATTATATACTAATATATATGCATATCCATTGAATTGGAATATATATATATTTATATATAAAAGCAGGATGCCTAAAACCCTGTTTATGGCTGAGCCGATGCTGGGCCATTGTTCGTCGAACCTGGGAACGCTTTTTGTCGTGATGATGCGTGAGACTGATACGGTGAAGGATTACCCGGTACATGGGCCACCTAATTGTGACTCGATGCCGGTCAGACGGGTATCATCCGCGACCAAAATTGAATAGGAAATACAGCGGAGAAAGGCGGGAGAACAGAAAACGAAACAACCCGATGCTCTTCGAGCAAATTTATACAATGAACTATATCGGGTTAAAGGATTATCATTTAATCAGTGACTTCCTTTTGCTCGAGTAGTTCCGTCTTTTTTCTTCTCTATCGTTAAAAAGGTAAACGAATTTCACTTCGATCTGGCGAACGGAAACCATGCAGAATCAGCGTACTCTTCTGTACTTGCGGTGTCATAAAAAAAAATTGTCTCTTCAGAACATCAAAAATAAAAATAAATAAATAAATTCTTTTTCATATAACTTCAATATGGTCCAGCTGAAAATATTCTTAAAGACTCTTAGCCCGGAAATTTCATTAGAATCCCGTTTTGGGACACGGTGGTTGGATACATTCTTTTTGGCAGCTCGAGAGATTTTTGCACGCGTGAAAACTGAATCCTAAAGCTCGGCGTGTAACGGATTTGATAAGGATAGAAAATGTATCTTATAAGCATGGTAAACCTTTGAATTATTTAAGACGGAAGAGTAGCATCATGCCGTGGTATCAAAAATAGAACGAGATACGTAGAACTTACGATACATTATTTATCACGAGCGAAGAGTAAAGACCCATCGAGAGTATCGATCGTAAAGTAATGTTCTATTCCGGGGTCTTGGAGTGAGAGAGAGAGAGAGAGAGAGAGAGAGAGGGAGAGACTTGCACTCAAATTCACATCCATAACTATACGTACGTACGATGCGATTGGCAGAGTCTTGCTTCGTCGAGGATTAATATCCTGAGTGCTCTTGTCGTTATCCAGTCCTGCGCCTCGAATCATCATGGTGTCCAAAAGTGATTAGAGGATGAACAAAGGATCGGTGGAGCGAACGTCAAAGAGTTTCCGCGGGTCATACGATTGTTGCAAGAATTGAGACATTTGGACGTTTCTGTCCAATACAATTTTCGTCCTTAGGACACTTTGCACGACGGAATTCCGTGTCAATATGAATTTTGAAAACACACATTGGCGATTATCCCTTTCCCCTGAAAGATAATATACTTTACAAAGAAAACATGTGTATACTCGTATGATTTTATAAACATTTCATTTAATCACGAAAAAACGAAAACACGATTAGTTTGCGGATAACAAAATCGATAATAACCTTTATATAATTATCAAATGCATTTTTCGATTACACACATTTTTGTTTTTAACTTCTTATTTATGTTTTTACATGGAATGCATGAAGAAATATGTTCAGTTAAATATTGATTTTTCCGGAACGTTTCATTAATATGTAATATTAATGGAAAAAAAAGTATTCACCTTGGTTTATTTGTTATACACAAAAAAAAGGCATTTTCTACTGGCAAATACGATGGAAATACATGGAATAAATACATGGAAAATATCGAGTCGATATTTGATCGTGTTTTTCGAAACGGCCGCGATTTTACGCGGTATGAAAGAGGTGTCGCAGGGTAGTTAACGGGGTTAACTACCCTGTCGTCACTGTACCGACGGGATCGCGTTACCGGGTTCGAGAAGTTACACCGAGGTCGACGAGTGCTCGTCGAGTTATCGCCCTTGAAACGAGGAACAAAGTTGACATTTTAACCTCACATATTTTCTCGTTATTTACGAGCTACGCGTAAAAAATTCCCGAGTGAACGATAGTTTTCGTAAAATCGATTATTACGACGAGAAAACAAGGGTAGTACATGTAGTACATAAGAATTCACGTGTACGGGAATTTTCAGACATTTCTGAAAGCTTCGCCAGTCCACCGCGAGATGGCGAACACGTCAACCACTCACCCGCAAACGAAGGTGTCTGTTCATTGATTAAAAAGCCTTCGCATACTCTTTCTCCCTCATCTCATCCCTCTTGATCTCTTTCTCTTTTTGTCTCTTTTTCCACCCTCCACAAACCGAGCATGCAACAAGAGAACCCTACAAATTTCACATCCACTGGAGTGGGAAGTCAACGGCTCTCACACTGCATCATACATGACTCGCCGGAGAGCATAGTTACCATTAATTTTTTAATTAGAACCTCGAGACAACAAGTTGCTTCAGCGTCGACAATAAAATCATGAGGGAAAAACAAAAAATTGAGTCTTTGAGTCAAATCTTCAAGAAACCTGGAAATTTTGATAAATTTCTGATATGTCAGAAATAAATCTCCATCACCATCAGTGCTTAAATTCATTACATGGATGGGTGACCACAAAGTGCCTGATTCACCGCTTGTTTGCCTCAAAACAGCGAAAAATAAAAAAATTTTCCAAAATATATTCGTGAGCTTCATTGACTCATGAGAAATATTTTTTTTTGGCTCTTCAAAATCCTGTCAAAATTATAACGCATCGAATTTCCACTGTAAACCTTCCACAGAATTCGTAAGATATGACCTCCTCGAGAGCGTTCTATTTAAAAAATTAAAATTAAAAAAATCATGGGTTAAAACGGAGAGAAATACGGCGAAAAGAATTTCAGACAAATAGAAATAGAAAAATCGAAATTCTGCGATTTGATCTGGAACGCCCCATATATTATATCCTTGTTCATCGAAGCGAATACAACGGAGGATGAAATTCACGCAGAACAATTGCCTTCCTCGAAGAGATTCCGCTTAATTGCCTCGTCCAATAATGAACGAAATGAAACGAATGAGAATAAGGGGCGGGAAAGGGGGGGGGGGGGAGAAACGAGTGGGAGATAGCGAGATGAAGCGGCGTCGCATCGTCCGGAGCTTTTCAATACGCGGCGCGATAGATTCTCCCCATCTCCGCGTCGACTCTTTCAAACCCATGCCGAATACAAAACCCGCACTGTGCCCGCAGGCTCAATTGCGGCTTTCCATATAGCTTCACAGCTTTAGTTTTACCATCGGGCATGAGTTTATCGATTGTTTTATCATGTTTCGACGAGAAACGAAACGAAACAAAACGAGAGAGAAACCAGAAAGAGGGGAGGGAAAAAAAACAAGAAAACGAATGGAATAACAATGGGAAATCGACAAAAAGTTGTATCAATTCCCAATTCCGTGATATGATTTTATGGGGATAAATATTTCTTCTTCCTCGAAAAAGCTTTTCCATTGTGAAACGTGTACAAAGAAAAATAACATTCGCTTCGTTCTTTCGCGAGTCGAGCTTGAAAAAATCGAAATTATCGCGATGTATTAACGGAATAAAACATGACGAGTCCTTAAAGTGTGAAAGAGCCTCGTTCGATCGCTGTTTGACCTTGATAGAGGTCGTTCGGAAGGTGAATAATGTAGATCGACCTTGGAGACAAAGTCACGACTTTGATCGAGTCCTTTATCGAAGGGGCCTCGTTTTTGGACCGTTTTTCATGAGGATAGTCCGCTCGAGGTTTCCTTCCAACAATGCAGTCCAACGATGCAATACTCTGCAGTACGTAGTTAAAATTGTTCCATTATTTCGAGGAGGCCTCGATGGTTGTTTTTTCCTACCAAAGAGACAATGTGACAGAAAATCGAGATGATGGGAGAGAAAAGTGCGAAGGGGACAGCGATTGTAAATCGAATGGGAAAAAAATGGGAATGAGAAGGGAAACCGGTCTGTGGCTTTGCAAACAAACCGTACACGAGCGCCCTCCGCTCGTGTACGATGCCCTGGTTGCATCGTGCACCGGGCGGCTCAATTTGCACTTGGCCACGAGCCTTTGGCCCTCTTTCCTTCACCAGACTACCTTTCAATTATTCATCACCGCTCGTCTTCTTTCTCCTGTCCCTTCTCATTCCCAATGGCATTCAACTCTGTATTATGCTTTCGTTGTGACGGGAGCGGCGCCGCTTTTGTAACGATTCGAAATTGTGTCTGTAGGTGTGTGCCATCGCGGGAATAGTTGAATAAGCGGTGATGATACCGGGCTATAGAAGGGAGACTGGATTTGGTACTTTTGGTCAAAATCACTGAATGTCCGGGTAAAAAAAAAAGGAAAACAAACTGCAGATCGTGGACACGAGTCCGTCAGCAGACAGCGAACACTCGAGGTTGATCCTGGGTGATGAAATCTTGACCCCACGGCACTGCGACGAAAATGAGAATTTCCTGCCACTTTTGTGTCAAAAAAGAAATTTCACAGATTTGTCCCACGATTTCGGTATCAGGATTCTTTGAAATTCAAAGTAACGGGTCATTTCAGTTTTTGACTTATTTTTCATTCAACTGATTGGCGATGCGATGATGATTAAAATTTTGTGTTTGTTTTTTTGTTTCAGGTAAGTCGCGACTTGTGCAAATATATCTTGCTAAATAAAACATCTCGAAATAACGAACATTACACAAAGACGTTGAGCCACTAATTAATGAGGATAATCAAGTTGGCAGTTACATCGAGGACGTCTCAGCTGTTTACAAAGGTAAACGCCGTATTGGTTAGACCTTATTAGTATCCATTAGTTAACCCCATCAAGTGTATCCAAGTATTTCACCGATTTTAATTACTTCGAGACAAGATTTTCCATGCCCAGTGCGAAATAATGACAAGCTGGGAGGCAGCTGGAATTGGCAAGCTGTAAATACCAATTAGTGCGGTTTGCACGTTGGTGTCGACCATATATACTCTTCCAAAAGAGCTCAAAACCCTGGCAGTCATCTACGTCTGTTTTTTTTTCTGCGCACTTTCCGTAATTAATTAGCGAAAACTCGATGTTAAAAATCACTGGGGATTCTGCTGTGTTACCGCATTGAAGGAACGCGAAAGAAAAAGAAAGAGAATAAAAAATAATACACGCGCCCTGCAATACGGCAAAAAGCTTGAGGGTGGCGCAAAGGTGGCGCGGATATAGATATAAATGTCAGGAGGTAGCTGAATCTATACGGAGGAGAAACGGAGAAGGAGAGAAGTTAAAAATAAGTAAACAAAAAAATTCTTTAGCACGAGCGTGAGAGAAAAAGGAGAAAGTTGCCTGAGGTGGTAAAAAAGGAAAAAGAGAGGGGGAGAGGGAGAAAGCAACCCTTAGTGGAGAGGTAGGGGACGTCTGACTGGTGGTTGTGAACTCCCGCCAGTGGCGAACGAGGCAACTTACGTACTCGAGACTTCAATCCCCCTTTCAATCCTCCCGCACTGCTTTCGTTTTGCCAACCCTAACCCACCTCTTTCTCAATTTTTTTTCCACCGTCGCCCTTCTCCTTTATTATTATTTCCTTTTTTTTCTGCCTTCCGTTCTCGCCACATCGCCCTCTAAAACAACTCCACTCTTGGCTCGTCTTCCATAGCTCACATATCGCCAAGCCACGCGGAAGTTTGACCTTCCGTGCGTTCAACTGGTTCGCCACACTAATAATAGCGCTATGAAAAAAATAAAAGAAAAAGCTCTCGGAAAATATTTAAGCTACGCCACCTTTAGTTTGTTTTATTGCCACACGAAAGGCTACAACATTTGTTTGAGTATATTTCGGAAACCATAGCAGGCATGTTTTGTCATTTGAAGGAAAAAAAAAATTGCTTCGCTCAACGGCCGCTAGATGGATGCTGGCGCCGGCGTCTCCCGCAATCGAATTTCACGAGCGTTTGCTTTAAGAAGGGATGTGCCAAACGACACTTTATCGCACATTACGCCTATTCTACCGGACCAAATGCCTTTTCCATTCATTTTTAGCTTATTTACGAGATTCTTCATCGAGTCTCAGCTCTTTTCTTCATTTCTCACATGAGATAGATACATTGTTTTCGTCTATCGAATAATCAACCGACGCGACGAAAGCACACGTTCCAGGCTCTTTTTATTGCTCTATCGAGTTCTTTATTTTCTTCCTATGTTTTTACTTACGAACAAGTAACCACTTTGCGAACTGAATTTTCGCAAATAGTGTTAAGTGGAATAAATTTCAGTGATTCTACTATATCGTAGACTTCGGTTTCTCCATGGACTAACCCGCACACTTCCGGACCATGACTTATTCAACCCGTGCTCAACTTGGCCTCTCTCACTTTTATCCATTCAACAACCCTCGCAAATTCCCTCTACCTTCATTGCCTCTTGAACCCGACGTTTCCTCCGAGACTCCCCTCCCCCTCCCCCTCCCTCGACCGTCTTTCCCTCTCGTCCTGCGTAAGACCTTTTCCAGCATCACTGGCAATTTTCTCGAACTCTCCGTCGTTCTAAACAAATTACATTTTCTAGAGACAGGACATGTTTATTCGCGCATTGGGACGATAAATATCGCAATCAAGCGTTAACTAGGATTTTCTTCTCGGAAATAATATAACGGAAGTACACTACGAGATAAGACAACGACAAACATTTTCCTTATCGAGAATACTGATATTCCGTCTACGTTTCCTGCCATATCCTGTAGCTCTAGGGAAACTGGAAAAAAAATGATCGATATGAGCACGTCAGCGGTAAAATTTCACACTTTTGCTTTTATTACGAAAATTGTAAAAAGCGCAAAGGCACTGCACAACAGGAAGTCAAAGTCGGATTGAAGCAGGCAGGCATTGTTCCATCAATGTTGATGAAAATCGGTAAAAAATCAATCACACGGAGATGCCGAACAAATGTATGAATAAACAATTGAAAAAAACAATTCTCTTAGGATGACAAGCTCAAAGGAAACGCCGAATGTTGTATCGCTTCGTTCGCAACGATCTGACAATTCTCAAAGGGTGATAAAAGATACATCCACGGAGAGCGAAAACAGTCGCGTGATACTTTGTGTGAAAATACGGAGTGTTTGTTCATTTTATATTTTACGAGAACGCGTCGTCGCACACGGCATATCGCAGGAACAGCCGATCGCAAGCGAAGGGGTTGTTTTCAACCCCCTCGAGGCCGCACCTTTTGCCACCCTCTGGCAAAAGTTCTCCGCGGTCGACCGAGTCGCGGAAAATATGGCGACCGAGCGAGTGCGCGAGCCTCGCACAGAAGGCGGAAGAAAAACGAACTAAAGAGGTTGGCAAGGTTTAAGGGACGTCGGAGGAAAGGTATATTTCGGTGCCTGGAGGCTCGACCTCGCTTCCTCTCTTCCGCCCTCTGTCGCCTAACATCCATTCTGCTTTTATCTCACTTTTCTTGCTTCGTTTCATATTCTCAGCCTCTCGGCATTCGCTCGTCAGAAAAACACTCTCACGCCCCGCGAGAAGATTCCTACGTTCGTTCCATATTTCCTTCCACCCAAACATTTTTAACCCTCTTTTTATACTCTTTCAGCTTTTCTCTTCGCAGCCCTTTGTTCGTCTGTTTTTTTCTTTTGATTCCAAAGTTTATAATTTTGTGATAAATCGACGAGAAATTCAAGATGTCGCATCACCTCGCGTCATTTTTTCTCGACGGGCAACTCCGCTTCGCGTTGGGATAAAAAAAAATGTACGAACCGTCGTTCGCGTTGCTCGAAGCTGGAGTAAAAAGAATTTAAAAAATCGTGATCCACTTGCACCTTTTTTTTTTAATTTTCCATACGACTGTCGAAGGAAAATAGAATCGTGCCTCTTTCTGCACATTTTTCGTCTGCTCATCTCTATCTTTCGTACCCTATGATAATCCGCTTGGTGGATTAAGCCTTCTCGGGTTTCCTCAGTCAAAGCTCCAATTTAAATTTATTTACATTTGTCCCGTTTCCGGGACGGAGCTTAGCGCACTGTAAATGAGTCTACGTCGTCGCTGTGTACCGGAGCTTTCGTGCTTCGTCATTGAATTCATACTCGGCTCATCTCTGCTTTCGCTCGTGCACTCCTCTACGTTTCATCCCACGTTTTCTTCGTATAATTCGCGTCTCTCCCAGTCGAAAGAGAATCGCGAATTATCGCGAGAGCAGACGTCGACGTTTTCTCCCTGAAAATTAAAAAAAAAGAAAAAATCCCCATCTCTTTCAGAACTTTCTCATTTTGAGCCGAAAAATGAAACGAATTTTGCCCTTCTCGCGCGAAAATAACACTTTTTTTCATCGAGAAAAGTCAACAAAAATAGCCGCAGAGTATTTTCGTCAGCTTTTTTATTCAAAGACGAAAGAAGCACAGCTTCCGGGAAAATCCCTCGTTTTTGTCTCTCGATTCCGACGGTGCCAAAACGCGCGATCAAAATCTCGAGAAGGAACCTACTTCCGGTCAGATCGAACCTTCCAAGTAAAAGACGAATTCGCGTTATCTCGCGATGAGTTAATTGGATCTGTATATTTATTGACATTTTAGGAGATCCGCGTTTAGAGGGAATACACGAGGCAAACGTTATCTCGCATTAAGACATGATTAATGCTCGACAATCTCGAGGAAAATGGCCAACGAATTGCCGCGATAAAATAAAACGCTCGGCCGTTCTGGCTGACCCCCTTTGTCGTAATATCTTGGGCGAAGATACAATCGACTGTGATATTCCTTGCTGTACGAAGGATTCTCTTATTTTCCCTCAAGATGGAAAATAAAATGTACGTCCAGCGATGAAATTTCGTCTCTCTCTCTCTCTCGAGCGAAGTAATCTGATGAGTAAGCAAAAATTCCAGTGAAAATAGCTCGTGACTCACCGAGGGAAAATAATGCTTTTCATTTGCAATATTTATATCTCGTTTGTTATCGACGAATAAAAGTGGAGGAGGATAGAGCGGAGGGAGGGCAATGACTTCTGACAATTGCGGAATTAAAAATCTTCGACGGAGAGGGATGGGAAGGAGAAGACATCCTCGAGCTTCTTGAATTAAGATCTGTTATAGACCGAGGAATAATGCACTATCTACTCGCGTGACTCGAAAGAGTTGGCACAGTCGGTGACCTCACTACCGGGAAATGAATTCATTTTTATTATCTGTCTTCCTCCATTGCACTCCACGAATGTTTTATCGCTCTCGAAGGCACATTGAAATGTAGAAATGAGGGGTATATAGTATACCGACCATACACGTATATACATGAATATATATATATATATATATGTATAGAAGGCATGGCAGGGAGAGATATTGCGGGGGAGGCAAAAGGTTATCGCGCATCATACTTATCTTCTGTGTGTTATACGTGTTATTTTTATTCCAGCGATATATCGCGTATTGTAACAATCTTGAGCGGACGATGAATAGCTTATTACGTCGGAGCAGTGTACTATTGCTGGAATCGAGTAAAAATTGCGCGTCAGCCCAACGCGAGGTTGAAATTGCTCGAAAAATTATTTCAAGAGGGAACCAAAGTTCTGCCCATCGATCAGGACAAAGCGGGGGAACGTTTTTCGACAAGGAAGAAATTGATAAAAAAAAATGCTACATCTCGAAGCTGCGAAGTTTTGCATCATTTTTTGTCGATTAATCGCGACCAAATGGGCAGCAAAAATAATTGAGAAGCTGCCAATTCCGGGAGTCAGATCTGGGAAATTTGTCGAAAGAATTCCAACTTGGAATATTTCTCATGTGACATTAATTACTTATTGCATTAATTATGATTATTGATTATTGAGAGTCACTAAAAGCTTGTGGACTTTCCGCGCTTTTCCCACAAGCAAACATCAACCCCCGTAACGTGGAAAATCAGACGAGCACAAAAATGTGTTCCATTCGTGACGAAATTTCGTACCAGTCGCAAAAATGGCTGTTACCGACGAACCAAAATCATGGATGGACAAATACCGTCGGTCAGTAATGCCTGACCTTTCGATCACACGGAATTGTGAAGCAGAGAGTGGCTGGGTTAACCTGACCCTTAAGGAAAACGTCCTTGCCAACAGAGACGCTCTTTTCCAGCTTCTCTATACCTGCAATAATGAAAAGTACCATCTCTGCCTGTATACCTGCTCTCTTGACTATAAGTTGAGGCAGTGAAACGTTAGAGGGCGAAGGAACACCGTCGGATTTAAACCGCCATGAACGGGGTGGTCACAGATCAATGGACCAGCAAGGGTCGCAAGGATTCTGACCGAGCTTCGCACCGGGTGTTAGACGTGATGTGACTTCCTCGACAATTACCTTTAATGCCTCTGCGTACCCTTCAACCCTACCTTCCGCGTGCGCATATACAGCCGGATGTCTCGTGCACCCTCGTGATGCGAGTGAACTCGACGGACGAGTGACTGTTGCCTCCAATCTCGGGACCAAGCACGAAAGCTCTTCAACCTTCCGTTCGCTATCCTTCCTTACCGATGTTCCGTTCCCGCGAAATGTTCTCCCTCGTTCCGTGTGAACTTTTTCGTTTTTGACACCCACCCTCGTGAAAAATGAAAAAAAAATGAATATTTCCGTTCGCCTCTTACACGTCCGCTTTGTTTCGCGAGTCGTTGTGACTTTTTGAGCTGAGGTACGACTCTGGCTGTCTCAGTTTTCTCTCGGTTCATTTTCGATGTCGATCCTTTGGTTTTCTCGTGTTTTTTTTCTCTTTCCCTCCCCTCTTCGTCACTTATTCGAACGTTGAACATCTCGCCAATGTCTCGGCGGGAAAACGCGAGACTGCATTACCGTCTGACCACTCTCCAGCCTCGTTTCACCGAGAGCGAGACCATAAAATTGAGGAAACGGTGATGGGGGAGAAAAAGTAAAGAGTTTAAGACGCTGGAGGGTGGAAAAAGCTTCGGGTGCCATTTGTGGGACCTATTTTTCTAGCAACGAGCAAAGAGAACGCCGGAAGATAAGAGAGCCCGAGAATACTTAACTTAATCGCTCGAGACTCGTATATAATCCGCTAACTGATGAGTGAAAAAAAGAAACGAGCAGAGAGAAAAAATATAAAGATGAAAAACATTTGGAAGACGAGAAGAAACACGTCAGCGGAGCGGTAAAATTCATATCGTTTTACTGCGAAATGTGTGTGTGTGTTTTTGCGGGGGCTCGTCGACCGCTCGGGGAGTTTAAATAAACGGTAATTTAGCCGAGAATCTACGGTCACGCGACGCGTTCCTCCCTGCCTTATCCATAAGCTCGATGTTAAACGCTCGCTTTTCTGAATAATTAACAAAGTAACGCAATTGTGTGTCAGATAATATTCTTCACTTCTTGATTTTATTTTTACGATGTGCGAGCAATTCTCTGCAATTTGTACGTCGTCGCTTCTCCGTCCCCTTCACACAGTCGGAACAATTTTGTCGTGCGTGCGGGTTATTATTGCCTCCGTCAATACGACACGCTGTCTCACAGCGATGGAAAATAAACACCCCTTCGCGGCCTCCGTATAAATTATATTAATGGGAAATTGTGTGAAAATTGGATAAACAGTGCTTTCGCGTGATTAAAAATCACTCAGGAAGCGAGGAATTATCGTTTCGGTATATAATTTATTATTTTCGTAATTTTAGCATTGAGCACTCGGGGACTGTTCGAAAGTCTACAAAAAAATTGCTCATGCGGGAGATACCAAACGCACACGTTTCTGATAACAACAATAACAAAATGTTATCAATATAGTTTGAAAAAAGAAAAATTCTCTTTTTATATCAAACAAATTAACAGATGTGCTGGGTCACTACGACCGATTTTTTTTCATATTTTTATCCCATAGTCGAGCGCTCGAAATTCGCAATCAATTTTGCATTCGCTGGGATTATTATTCAAGCACGAAACGGGAGATACTCGCGAGAAGTCTGCATTTAAACAAATTGGGAAGGTGCATCAAGATTTTCCAGCACGAGCTCATCAGGGAAGATACAAAATTCAGGAGAGCTGTACCAGCGGATTCTTTTTCTTTCCTCCCTTATGTACCAGCAGCATTTTAAACACGAACGAGAAAGTGAGACGTCTGAGAGAAATGGAGAGGCAAAAAAAAACGAGTAGAATCGGTAACGAGAATGTGCGGAAGGTAGTGGTGCATGCGAAGTGAGTATAAAGTAAGAGGGAATGTACCATATGACGAGGAAAGTCCGTAGAACTGGTGTAGTCGGTATGGGGATTTAGGGTTGCGAAGTTTCGAGAGAAACTTTACCGTCGTTATGTATAACCGACCATTGCCTCCGTCCTTCTTCGCCGGCATCCTTCCTCGGCCAGCACACTCGGCCAAGCCCTTCGTTACAACTTTTGTACACCCCACGACGTCCCACACACCCTCACACACCCTCACACACACCGCGTATAAGAGCTGACCAACTTAAGTAATTTGTACAGCGTACACCTACCGCGAATAAGTCATAACTAAGGTAGATTGTGACTAATTGTGCCCTGGTGGAAAACGGTTTCATCGCGAACCATACAAGGCTGTATTCCATGCACCAGCGCCACCACTATACGACTGTTGGAACGATATTCCAAATTTCCGAGCGTCTTACATCACGGCCAAACGCATTATCGCCATGTTGGAAGCTGGACCGCAGGCTGAAGTCAGCCGAAAGCACAAGCAGCGAATGAGGACGATGGACGGTGAGAAGAAAATAGCAACCCCCCAATCGAAGCAAAATTGCACGGCAAGGCGGAGGAAAACACGAATGAGGGTCAAATGCGAGATGTTGGGAGGCGACAGGAAGTAGAGGTCGCTGAATCGAAGCCAATCGAATCAAGCTCGATCATGAATGGTTTGTCAAGATCAATCAAAGATGAAATCCTAGTCGCTTCTCATACAGTGCGGAAAATAGTACTTGCCATTGCCCTGCACCGATTTTTCGATGAAGACGTTTGAGAGCAGCGGGAATCGCTGGAAACCCGAGGCCCGAGACCCAACACGAGGCGGCCATTCGTTCGAACAGACCAGTCGCTTAAACTCCAATTCCGGTCGATTTCCAAAGTTGTCTCCGGACACCTGGTGCTCTCGAGGTTGTTCACTGCTGATGCCACTAAAACTATTCACCAACTCGCCACCCTTCTCCTTTTCATATCATCCTGTTACCTCACCCCATTCTTTCTTTCCAGTCTCGAGTCCACTTCTTCCTTCACCACCAACCCTCCTCCCTTGCCATCAGAACATATACCATCGTTGAAGTAAAATTATATCGTGTCCTTGCCATCCCCAATTTTCCGTTCTCCGATACCTTCCCTCATCTCGCAGTCACCGTAGGCTACCATGGCTCGCCGCCTAACCAATTCGCGAACTGTCGTCACCGTCAAACCAGAACGTGGCAATCCTCTCGGTGTCTCCCGGGGGATAGTTGAGACGCCCATCTCGAAAAGCCCACGGATACGTGCGATGCCTCTGTATCTACTGGGTGACCTGGTTTCCAAGGACTTTTGCTCGATTCGACGCCCCGGACTCTTCTCTCGCGGTTACGCTGCTCCAACTATGCACCACTGTCCCTTCGGGCGTTCCTTGGGTCACCCAACATCTCTGTATTCAAAGTACGGCCTCGAACCTCTGTCGGTCTAATCAAGAACCGGTAGAGGGCAGACTGCGTTGGCTTCTCATTGAGGAAAATCGCCGGCAAAATTAGGGTAAGTCATAGGGCAGGCCATCAGCAATCATGCCTTCGTTGAACTTTTCCGAAAAAGGAACGTTGATGACAGACTAGACACTGGCAAAGGAGATCGCCGTAGAAACGGTAGCCGTAGCCTCCAACCCTGTAGTCTGCTGATTGAAGGGCGCGGAATTCAGCGTTCATCGATATGAAACGTTTGCTTGATTACAACGGATGACTCTCCTCGAATTGGGGACTCTTACATCGGAGGATTCTCAGGCTCTCCAGAATTATCATCCGCTCGTTCTTCATGCTTTTGACACTTTCACAAGTTCGAAATAATCTCAACGAGATGAGAACTTAGCAACAAATGTGTTGTTCGTTCGCGTCATTTGTTCCCTGCTTTCGTGCCACTTTTTTTCGATCTATCTTCCATTAACCAGCAAAGTGCAGGGATGCTCCACCAGCGCCTAGCGCTGTTCGCCCCAGACAACTTTTTTTCTCCTTTCGGAGGCTTCTTCGTCTCTCTTTCTCCCTCTCTCTCTCTCTCTCTTAGCAGCAATCTACACCTTTTCGTTCCCGTGAGTCTACCCGACGAAATAAACTCATGATTTAAAGCGGTTGAAAAAGAGATCTTTACCCAGCGCTCTTCCTCGCGGCCTTATTTCCGTGGCAACCCCAGAGACAACTAGGAAGGCTTGATTAATGGCCTTTAGTTTTATTCGCGCTCACTCTCCACTCTTGCGATATATAAAACGTATATTCAGCTCAGGTTCCTTCCTTCGCCGTTCCACCCTCGTTCAAGTGTGCCGGGCTGACCTTTATCTCTAAGAGATTTGGGGGCTGTTAACTGGGCGCGGCAACCATCGCCACTCCTCGCGATTTTTATCCGTTCCTGTCTCTCTTTTGTCCTTTTTCCTTCGCCAATTCGCTCCCATAGCATCCTCGGCGAATATAATACGCGAATCCTTCGATTTTTATCACTTTCCCGCGTTATTTATCGAGCGGAAAAAGTCCGCACGCACACCAGGACGCCTGGTATCTTAAGGTCGCATGCTTTTTCGTATCACAATCCGTTTTTTTTTTCCTCCAACTTTTGACCTTTCGAGGAAGCGGAACTGGCACATTCGCCACGAAACACCGCCTTGCCGAGTCGCCCGCCACTGTCGCCAACCAACGTTCGACATTGTCGCGGGGATAATTTATTACTCCCAGGGATGAATTCCTCAGTCGACGAAACGTTGCGTGCAACGGATGTGTTTGTTCGCCCTCGCAAAGAATGCAGATGAAACGTCTTGTATCCCTACGTCTGAGGTATTCGCAAACATGTTCCCGCCGCAAATTCCTCATCCCTTAGCGTCCTTCACTTCGTCAGCGCGACCCCAAAGTAACAAAAGCCACCTTTACATACCGGCTGTCCCGAAACGCGATGCCGACAACGTCATTTACAACCGGTAGAAAAAATTCCGAATCAAAAAGCATTGAAGACTTTTTCCATGCCAATAAAGCGCCACCAATGACCTTGATTGGGCGAACTTTGTCGGCTATTGACTCTTCGGGGCTTCGTCGGATCCGAATGTGCCCGAATAATTTTCTCCTCAGAATTCCACCCTTAATTCGATTGTTCAACGTTGAAATTAATTCCTGAAGACACGCGGGGATGGGAGAGGGTGAAAAGCCAGGGGATGTGGAATGCAAAGGACGCCAGGAGGCGCAGAGTGGAGGTCGTGGCTTTGAAAATTCTGTCTCTACCTGGTTCATGCCGCAACGTTGATATACGTAAAGCCGGCTATCCAAGCAAGATGCTTATCTATCCTCAGAGAGGGTAGAGGTCGCTGGTAGCGGGTTTGTACGCGGCAGACACGAGAGTTACGTTTTGAATATACAGGAGGACGTTGCAGGGCCACGCGAATGGAATGAGTATATTAGAAACGACGAACAAGAGTACCCCCAGCATTCGCCCTTGTACATGACCTGACGAATGTGCCCGGAGCACGCAACCCTCGACGATTCTTCCGACGGTAAATTACGTACACAAATGCATTCCTACGTACGAACCGGAATAATTATCGGAATAGAAGGCTCGCGAATGCCTCGACGTAACAAACGTATGTATGTACGCACGTGCTGCTGGACAGTGCGGCTTTCGCAATATCGAGGGTTTCAACCCTTACGGATGGAAATTTGCGTGAATTTACAGCCATTCGTGCGATTTTGTTTTTTTCATCTTATTCGTCATTGCAATCCCATTGTACATCCTCTTTGCGAATCAAAATGTCGCGCATTCGTTCTCCTTTAATTAATTGTGGTCCAAAATCGTCCATCTCTGTCCACGCCTCTGCTCTTCTGATTCCACGATTTTTGTGTGCTGCAAGTGCATTAATAAAAAAGAGGGAAAGAGATGGTTTCAAATTTTAAAAAGATAAAAGATTTACCGAGCGAAGGAGAGAAAAACGACGAGAAAAGTTATGAAGGAAAAAAAGAGCCGCGAAAATATGGAGGAGAAACTCGCGTGCGCGGATTCGAAGGAGCTGAAAAGAGCAGACGAGATGAGTACCGTCAGCGGATGCTGAAAGGGTTGTAAAAAAATATAGAAGCGTAGATTTCGAGTTGACGGGCGAAGGGCCAACGAAACTTCGAGTGGCGACGATCTTTTCGACCGATTCAAATTCACGAGATTTCTTCGGTGGTTGAGGCAAGTCTGAAGTGCCTCACGAGCGATTATACTCGTAAAGAAATTGGTCCTTGACTCTGAATCTAAAAAAAAAAACGAAAAAACGGTGAAAAAACAAAATGAATTCATTTATCGCTCTTCGATTCGTTGAATGAAGCGAGGAAGAAAAACCGCTCGGTTCGGAGACTAATTAAACACACCGGAAGTCGATTCTCGGTTTCCGCGAGACTACCAAGACTCGTCCGAGCATCATTAACGCTGCCAAACAGTTTTCTCTCTTCTCTCTCCTCCCCGACGTCCTGTCCGAGTGACGGGCAAGGATGTCGCTCGGGAGATACCAACTGGAACTTCCGGTCGCCAACACCCACGATTTCCTGGCTTCTTCGCCGTTCGTTCGATATACGAACGCACGATTTATTTCATTTATTTTCCGCTCGTTCCGTTGCTCTCGCGCTTTGCGGCATAGTTTTATCAATGACCCTACGTTCGGAGATTACCACTGGAATTATGTGCGTATCGAGGGAAATTTTTTTTTTTTTCATTCAGCGAAAAAAAACGAAAGAGTGCGCTTCTGCATCTTCGAACTGATATTTAATTTTTTTCACTGCAGTCAACGCTGTGGTACTGTTTTTCTTCTTCTTCTTTTTTTCATGAGGGAACAGAAGGCGCCAGTGAGAAGGAAACTGCGTCCGTAGATCACGGAAACGTCGGAGCTTTTCTCGAAAACTCGAAACACAGCCTCGAGAGATCGTGCCGGAGCTTTTATGAAAAAATAAAAAAAGGAGAGTGCAGAGCTCCTCACGCTGATGCAACGCGACACTCGCGTGTGTTTCGAGACGCGCGAACTTTTGAATTATTATATATTCTTCCAGTCTTTCTGCCTGATAACGTATGGCTCTTGTGCGGAATTGGGAAAAAAGCCATTCATCTTTCCGACACTTTGTGGCTCTGTCTCGAGCTTATTCAAATACGTCGAATACTTTGCGTCAACGTTGCATCTCGATAAGCCGAAAAATAAGGGAAAACTAAGCCCACCTACGTCGATTCATTTTTTTTCTCATTAATCAACGAATCTCATCACGAAATTTACATCGAGGTATCGAAAAGTGGATGGGAAGATTCTGCAAAACGAATGTCACGAATGCCCCATCGAATTGATCAATTTTTCACTTGCCCCTTGAATAATTAATTAAACATTTTGAATCCGATCGCGTTTTTGGACATGGATAACGAGAATAATCGTGGTGACCGAAATTAATGGCTGCATGACGACCGGAAATGTTTTTCTACTCTTTCCATTTCACTGATGGTAACGGTAATAAAAATTGATCAGAGCCCGGACATGATGTTTTTTTAATAAAAATCATTCATTCGTACGACCACCGGCGAAACATTTTTTCATCTCGTCATTTTTTTTCGCACAAAGTCAATATTAATCTCACAGTCGACGAGCCGACGAAATATTTTTTTCGACCAGAGGGAAAGTTGGGGATGGGCGGGAAGTATCCATGCAGGCGAATTTCGAATTTTCTCTTCACAGTGAATTAAAACAGAAATAATTCCATTGGCCAAGGGATGCTGCAAATGGATGCCGATTCTCGCCTTCCTCGTCCCCCCTTAATCCTCCGAAAAAATACAGAATCAAATTGACCCTCGCCTCTAAGTCTCTTAGATTCATTCGATTCAGGAGCACAAAATTACGCTATAAAAAATCAACTTTTTTGCTTCAGATTTTCCATCGTCTTAATTAATTCCCCGGACACTTTTTAATTATATCAATCGACTTATCACCGATTTCAAGTACAACCGAGCATTTTTTCAAGCCTGATAGTACTCGCCGATCCAAAATCGTTGACGATTGAAAAAAATGCAAGGTCAAAATGAGCCAGTGTTCTTCGGGATTCGAAAATTGGCGTTACTCGCGCTTTTTCCTCTTCTTCGATCGTATCCGACGCCGCTTTTGATTTTTTTTCTTATTCCTCCAAGCAGAATGGAAAAAAGTGAAAGAAACAAGCTTTCGCGCAAAGAGCTATCCGTCGCCCCTTTTTATCCGCATATATTCGTCGTAAGGGTAGAAAGGGGTGAAACGAGAGGGAGAAGGGGGAATATGTGAAACGCGAAACTTTTCATACACACAAAAACAGCCCTAGAGCTGTGCACTTTCTCTCGTGGATAAACGCGGAACTGTCACGTTGATCCGGTGGATTGCGAATTAAATAACTAATAGTACAAGAGCTGCTGTGTGTGTTTCGTGTGTTTCTGTGTCTGTTTGTGTGTGTGTACGTTTATCTACACAGCCTCGGGCTACTCGACACGAATCCAAAAGGGTATTGTAATTCCTCCTGGTGGCACGAATAATTTCAAAACGAAACTTTGTTATCAGTCAACATGACTGGAAACAATATGTAGATCAGACCAGAGATGGACACGTTGAATTATTCGTCGAAATAACGGCGCCATTATTCTTTTAATACCTCCGTCAATAATAAATTGTCATTTTTTTTCTCTCGTTTTTTTTTTCCTCCTTTTTTCACGCTAATTATGGAAGACGATGCTGTTTATTTTTAATTCTCAAAGGGGCCACATTCACCACGTCGAAATCCGAATTTACCCCCTTTCGGGGCTACATTTTGTGAAAAAAGTATCGAAATAAATCGACCGTCGTCAGCGCCAGCTTGGAATTTATACTCGCGCGAATTACTCGTTTTTCCACGGTCTAATGTTACTTGAAAAAAAAAAAGTTTCTCCCGCGCAGTTTGCGAGAAAAAAATGTCGAAATTGGACTGCTTTTCCGAACTGCTTATGAATATTCCCTCACGGGGGAAAAATGTCAAACGTACGAAAGTGCAAATCGTAAAGAAGTTTCGCTGCAAATTTAATCGGTCTTTGTGCCGTTCGCTGCTTCGCCTACATTTACCTTTTTTTTTTCGACTTTTTTCCGGCATTTTTTCATTGGCTGTTCAGGTCCGTTCTCCGGAAGCAGAAAGGTCTAGGAAATAAACGATATACTATATATATGCATGGTCTTTATTCAGCTATGTTAAAGAGCAGGAGAATGAAAGCTAAGCTTTGCACGAAATGCAAACGCGTACTGCATATATTCTGAGAGCTTATATAAGCCGATAAGCTTCTCATCGTCTAGCTCTCAGTGTGTTTCGCATGGACAAGACTATCGCGAATGGAGAGTTAAAAATTAAAAGGAACGAAAGAATGACAGAATTCTCGGAGCGAGTAAAAAAATCAGCTCCCATGGAGAAAAATAAAAGCACATTTTAAAACGAGCCGTAAATAAATGAGCAATTTTCTTGTTTTTTTTTTTTTTCCACGAGAAAAATGCGAAACGTTTTCCCTCCGATGGGAATGCGTCGAAAAACAAAATCCGCCGAATGAATATAAATGGTCCGTCGTTCGAAAACACGTAAATATTCAATCTGATATGATAATCGGATTTCCCTTTTTTTATTCTCGCGAAGATGACAAGACGATGTTTCAATGTGGAACAAAAGGAATTAAAAAAAAAAATCGTCTTTTACTTCGTCTTAAGACGTACATATTGATCTGGCTTCCATTTCCGATGTCGTTTCCACTCCCTTCTTTTATCTGGGTCACTCCCTTACACTTTCGCCTTCTTCTCTCGTATCTGTTTTTCATCCCCCCTTTTTTCCTTCTCTCGCTCACTCTTTCTCGATTTACTCGACAGGAATCGTCGACGATTCCCATTTCTCAATCCGACTATCTTAACGTCGGAGATAGGCGAGATGTATGTATAGGAGACAATATATATATATATATATGTATATATGTATATATATATATGTACATATGTATATGTCTTATATAGAAAACTGTGCCAGGGTAAAAGCATGGCAGAAACGAGCCCGAGCTTTCTAATCAAATTGTAAATTCGCCAAAAATGCAAATTCACCGAGCCCCGACAGTATTCCTATCAGCGAGAGAGCGAGAGAGAGAGAGAAAGATCGGGGGATGAACGAGTAACGGAGCTCACGCGAACGTCTCTTCATCCCCTCCCTTCGTTTCTCATTCACCCTTAGGGTTCGCGGGTTTAACGAAATATCATGAAATCTCATCCCCTGCCCCGTTCATCCCCTCGAACCATCGCGACTCTACGTCCTCTTCAATCCTCTTCCGGAGGGGTAAGACGACCCGAAGAAGGGATGAAGAGGACTGAGCGATTTGCACAGACGGGTTTCTTGCAATTGCAAAACGGTCTCCTTACGCTTTTTGACATCCGAACCCATTCGTATATCCGTCAATTACGTCGACGACAACGTCGCGGCGTGTAATTTTACACGACTTGCAAATTATTCACAATTTCCCTGAATTTATACAAAAAAAGTCGGTCATTTTGTTTTTTTTTTGAGTCTCCGATGCAAATCTTTCAGCAATCATATGGTGATGGTGTCGTCGCATTTTCGATCGCGAAGGGGATGAAAAAGTTGAAGGGCGATGCGAAATTTTGCTGAAAAATTCTGGTACCTTTTTCCTCTCGACTCAGTTTCGGTTTTATATCCTCGATCGAGATCGATCTTTTCTGTACCAACCCCTGACGGTACCAGAGGGAGGATGCTGGAATAACCTGCTTCGGTGAGAGTCCGCGCAGACTTTGCACGGTCCAGTCTCCTCTCACTGAATTATCACCGTACCAAACTCAATTTATATATCGAGCTCCGAAGGTCCGACAGATTAACAGCGCGCCAAGGGTGCTTGCGACTAATAAATATAAAAGGGAAGCGCCGAGTGTACGTATCCGGCAGGGTGAGATGAGCCTAGTTGGACTCTCGGATGCTGTATACACACAAGCTCCTGGGGAAGTCCACGTGGCTCCGGACCCGACCATTTCCATCCACCAGACACGTATCAACATCTACAGCTGACCGTTTCGCGTCGTGATTAAGGGGCCTTCGATTTGTTCAAGCTGCTCCCATCCCTCGTAATAATTTCATAAACCCGACAATCGTGACTCTCGTACGACGAAACTTTTCACCGTATCTCGAGGGAAAATGAGATAAACGAAATGTCCCCGAATAAAAAGTTTCGTCTCCAAAATGGCGAATCCTCAAAATTTCATTGCCAAATTGTCTAATTCTGTGAAAAACATTTTTTTTCTATTGGTTAAGGAATTATTCCTCTGTTCGTAACTTCATGAGAGAATCATAATTCAACCCCTCGAAAACAATCTCTTTGAAATATTTTCATTGCGATAGAATGAAACAAAAAAATACCCAATTTTTCGAAGATTCAAGAATGAATCGTTCGCCCATAGGAGGGCTGTAATCCTGCCCCAATTTTCCCCATTTCCGGCATAATTACAGCGGAAGTCGGTATCGTCCGATGTATTTGGAAAATTTATTGAGGATAAAAGTAAATCGCTGATAAAACGTCGATTCGAGGATAACGGGGGAGGTCGCAAGGGGTTGTAGCGTTGAAGAATTAATAACATCGTATCGCGTACGACGTAAGACGCCGAGACGTTCACCGGAGGAATTCAGAAAGGCGAGTGAACTGGAAATACACGAGCAGAGCGCCTGGAGGCTTTAACTGCCTTCTGTCCGTTGGTCCAGCCGGGCAAGAGCGCTCGTCTGGGTCGATCTTTTATTTATTTCATCCCCGATTTCATCGCCTTATTGTAATATTCATCAGCGGACGAAGGAATCGATTTTAAATTGAATTCCCATTAAAATTAACGTGATTCTCATCTCCTTTGGCTCTCTCGGACGATGCCTCCAGGAAAAACGAAGCAGTGGCAAGGAACATTGACTCTTTTCCTTGCCGCAAGGGATGCTGTCCTGTCCCCCACCCCGTACGCAAAAAAAAAATTCGACAGGACACTCGGTGGTCTATCAACTTTTTCCTGAATTGTTTCGTATCGCGTTCGTGTCGTTTTCAAGCTACTGCGATTAAAATTTACGAAATCAAGAGAAAAAAAACGCGGATGAAGCATGCAAAGATGGCACCACAGCCTTGACATGACGGATTTGAGAAAAAAAACGAGGGATATCTCGGATTTTCGTTCTTCAAGGCTTCGCCATGTCGAATCGCTGTCGTTTAATTGAATTCTTAGGAAACGAGGGTAATGCAGAGATTTTATCGCACTTGTGTCAGCCTCAGTTTGCAGCGCTTTTCCTATACAGGCAAGGAGCCTTCGACTTCATACTCTTCCTCGTCTTTCAATGCTTCCTAGCCCAGATTCAGCTTCGACTGCAGCGTGCTCACACGCGATCGCTCCTTTTCTCCCTTATTCTCCGTTGGTTCTGTGCTATCACCAGGAAATTTCGTATCGGTAGAATGATTATAGCACGTGAACGTAGGAGGAACGCGATATCAATCGGACGAGAAGCCATAGAGGCAGCGATATATCAGAAATAACGCGTAAACGGTCCTTTATTGCGTCTTTCAACCGTATTATAAAAGCTGGATACAAGAGGGACCGGAGAAAAAAGGCAAAAGAAAGTCACGTTCGAAATAACAATTTTTTCTATACTATAATTTCATAAATAAATATATTATATATTAACGCAATATATACATAATATATTAAATGTCGATATGTCAATACAAAACTTGGACACACCCTTAAGAGCCTCGCGATTGCCGTCGATGAAATTTCGTTTTAATTAAGTCTTTCAACCGTATTATAAAAGCTGGATACAAGAGGGACTGGAGAAAAAAGGCAAAAGAACGTCACGTTCGAAATAACAATTTTTTCTATACTATGATTTCATAAATAAATATATTATATATTAACGCAATATATACATAATATATTAAATGTCGATATGTCAATACAAAACTTGGACACACCCTTAAGAGTCTCGCGATTGACGTTGATGAAATTTCGTTTTAATCAAGTCTCTTTGGAGCGTCACTGTACGAATCACTGGGGAAGAATCTTAGATGCGACTGATGATGATCAAAAGATGCTGGTTTGGTCCATTCGGCTTTGCATTTTTTTTCCATTTTTTTTGCTGTCACACGCTCTCGTTTTTGCTCTTGGACGTCAAAAGTTCAGCTCTGACGACCTGGACTGTAGCCGATGGTTCTCGCGCGATCGACCTGACGGATTTCGCTACTTCGGAATGAAGGAAAAGGCCGAGAAGCTTGAAATAAAGGCATGGCTCGCGTGTTTCATCCTTGCTCAACGGGTTATTTTCGTGTACGTATCGGAGGCGATGTTAATCAGGCACGGCTGAAATGATGGAAGGCGAGCCTTATCCTCGTACACGAAGGCAACGCGGTGCAAGTTGATTCGTCTTCCGGATCAAAGTTCCTCGATTCTTTTTGAGCGAACCTCGGTCGTGTCCGCCTCCCCTATTTTTTCCTCGTCATGTGCTCTCTCTTCGGTCTGCGAAGTTCCGGAAATTTTTCATCATTTACGGAAGCAGGTTGATCGAAGTTGTCAGAATGAGGCTGATATCCTGCTGCGGCGAGTTCGACGTCGACCCTGCCAAGTTTGCCAGCACACGGAAGTTCCTCCTTCGACAAACTTCACTAGCGAACGAATTCGCTCTCGCAAAGCTTTTTCTCGTCAGGGGCCTGCTTTTGCAGTGTTCGCAAATCGAGTTATTTGAAATTCCGAAAACTCACGAACCGTTTGAATTCTTTGAGAAACTCGCGAATAATCGGACAATTTGAATCGTTCCAAAAAATTCGACGGGTTCGGAAATTCGGATTATCCGGAAGTTTGACGCATTTTCGTTTGGAAATCCAGCGCATTTGAAAATTCAACTCGCTCCATAATTTGAGTTAATTCGAATCGCGATAATTCCTCTCGATTTCGATACCGTCGATTTCGAAACTGGAGCAAAATGCTCCGAATCGGTTGTTATTCTGCTTGCGATGTTTTCTGTTCAAGAAAATCGCCGCTGGACACCCTCTGGTATTTACGAAAAATGATGAAACGCGTGTCATCGTTCCCCCAGGATTGTTAAAACACCCAATTATAACCGGGAGATGAATCGTCGCAAATTTCATTGTCCCTCGTTCGTCGTGATTCTCCGCAGTTTCCGGACGGGCGATTGACGTTAATTTTTCATAAATTGAAAACTTTCGCGAGTTGTTCTCGCTCGGAGTTGCATCGGACGCGACTTTTATTCAGATTTCCTCTCGCGTCCGCGACGCTCTCGTACTCTCGCTCCGTTCTTCCCTCTCGGCGTCGAGGATCCACGCCGTATTCTCAGCTCCCATCAGTATTCCTCACGTTTCTCGTGTCCTGATTGTACCGGAACGAGTAATAGCGGAGTCTCTCGAGTCTGACTAGCTCGTCCGTCGCGTATTACGTCCGCCCTGCAGACTTTGCCATAAAACAAGAGGGAGCAAGCGAGAAGTCGATGGCCGCAACTTGTCCAAGATGGCCAAGTCACGTCCGTACCCGATGGTTAAACTGACGACCCTCTGGATTGCATACCAACCATCTTGAAAATCAATTTCATCGATTCGAGCGTTTTAACGAAGGAAGCAAGAAAAATATAAAAAAACTCTCGACTTTCGGGAACAAAGCAGGAGCGATGGAAATTCGGCTGCTCAAGATGCAATTCATTTTTTTTTTCGCTCGAAAACGAGCAAACGGAAAAAACAAACGCGCGTTGACGAGTTTCTTCGCGAGATGTCGCGAAACACGGCGAAAAAAATGGCCGCCGTATAATCGTTTTCGATATAACGAACCGTCGTGTGGTGAGGAAAAAAAAGGAAGCGAATTCGATAAGTGGAGCGATTTCATTGAACGGCCAAACGTTCAGGAAGTCTCGGGGAGTATAAACGAAGTATTTACCATACAATCGATATTAAAATGTAAAGCAGCGTACGCGGGCAACCTTCTTGTCCGTTAAAATCGTGTCTCCCATCCGAGTATAATGGACGGAAGAAACGGATCTCAGCGTCCCTGTAAATATCTAATTTTCCATAATTAACCGTGCGAAGGTTGAGGTTCGCCAACCTCGTCGAAATTTCAGCGAACGTTAACCTTCGTCGTACCGAGCATTTTGGTACCAATCTTTTTTCTTCTTCTTCTTTTTTTTCATCGAGAAACTATATAAGCTCGTCTGTCTCAACCGTACGGTGTGCATGCCGTTTTACCCGATCGTCGCATCGATTTTCTTTCGCTTTTATTTCTCGCGACACCTCCACCGCATCGCTGCGTATGCGAGAGTGTGTTTCGCACTTTATATTCTTCTTGTTCTCAACGATTTGCGGCCGGCGTTATTCCAGCGAAATTCAATGACATTTTTCAAGTACTCGACAGTTCTGGAGAGTCCCGAAGAAATTCAAAGTACGTAAGATGTACCGAGACCGGTAATGCGGACCGATAACGATCCTGCAAAGTTTAATTTCATCGACGAATAAAATGCGGGTTTCCATGCGGAAGAACTGATCTTACGTTAGCCCTACATTTTTTTCATACTCGCTATACATTTTTCATAACATTTTGTTACAATAAAACGCCTTTTTCGTCACATGCCTCTCGAAATATTGATCCCACGTGTCATCACACGTTAAATGAAAAAAACGTCAGTCAAGTCGAAAACGACGAGCTTTGGGAGCTTCTGCAGATCCGAGAGGTGTTTAAAAATCGAATCTCGCACCGCCAACGATCACGCTCGTCGTCGTCGACCTCGTCGCCCGCCATTTTTTTTGACCCACATCGATCGACGATCATGAATCGCCCGGTAATTTTGCGATATCGACGAAACGTGGGAGGATGAAAGAAAAAACGGTGGAAAACAATCGCTCGGCGAACAAAAGGGCGAGAGAATGAGAGGAAAGAGATGAATCGTTTGGGAGGCTGGGATGAGAAATATCATGAATCAGGTGAGGTAATCCGCCCACGTGGGAGATTCTATCGACGAGAGGAGTCTCTCAAACTCAAAGCAACAGTTGCACGAATATCGACTGATTTCCGGTAGATTCGAATCAATTCAGCAGATATCATCAATTTTTCGTTCAATTTCATTCGAAAAACCTTTATTTCAGCCCTCAGACCTTTCCAGTATTTTCAAGTATTCGAAGCTCTCATTCCATCTTATCTCACGAGGTTTATCCGTTCCGTACATCCTCAAGCGCCGAAATTTCGACTGCTTCGCGCAACCGAATCTTTTGAATCCATCTGACGAAAGAAAATTGAAGGAAAAAAATTCTTTTTGGCACACCCTAATTTAGAGGCTCTCAGAATGGAGATTTTCGAACGGAATATCGCTGGAACGGAAGAGCAAAGAGGTAAGCAATGGTTGGTGGTCAGGAAGGGGAAGCACCCAGGCATCTAGAATTTGCCCAGGCTCGTGGTATCGACGTGCGATAGACTGCGCGGGATTCATTACGAAACTGGGCGTCGAACATCACGAACTGCATACACACCCCCGCAAACACACAGGAACACTCACAAACACACAGAAAAAAAGAGAGAGCGAGATACAGAGGTCGCTGATGGGCGCTCGTGTTATCCAAGTTGAACCCAGCAGCTCGTCCCATATTCCATACGCTCGGTCGTCGATTCGATTGAATATATCGATTTTTCACGCTCGATCCACCGGCATATTGCGTCAGAAGTAACTAACCGCTACGTGCGGCTGTACGGCAAACCCCCGTAACTCGCCTCCCTTCGACGTGCATGCGACCCGAAGCTAAGATAATAACGCGCATTGTTTGCGTTGCAACCTGACGAGTGAATCCCCGAATCGTGCACCGTTGCAACGCGCACTCTTCCGAAATCCGGAGGAAATTCCGCAAACAATCGAACGCTCCGAATGTTCCACGGACACTAGGGCGAAATTGGGATCAAACATATTTGTACGTAAAATCATCCCCAGTGCGAAAGCTTCCAACTGCTGATTCGCATCTTCGTTGGGAAGGAAGGAAATTGTTGATTCAAATGTTCATCATAATTTGAGGGATTCGAGAATGAGCATGGCAGGCATTATTTCGTCGGCATTGGAATAAAATGAATTTCAAGTACTCAGCGATGAAAATGTTACGAAAACGAGTTATTTCGGTACGAAAGTCGAACAATCACAATTTTCGCGGGGTTTTTCCATTTTTTTCACTCGAGTTTGATGGAATTATGAAAAACCGAAAATTGTTCACCATTTTTTGAACGGTTTGTCACTATTCTTGGAAGAATTGAAAAAATTGAATTGCAAAGCACGAAAAGATCGGAATATTTTCCGAATTTTTATTGTTTGTCACAAATTCCTCAATAAACGTTCGATCTTGTCGTTGGTACTTGAAATTCTCATATTGCATCGATGCTGAAATAATATCCACCAAACATCCTTGATCGGCAAGTACATCAGTATTTTCCTCCAAAATGAGAATTACAAAAGTTGCACGGAAATTTTGACGAATTTCACATTTTTTATAACTCGACTCGATGCGAGATTTCACAACAATATTTTGCACAACAATTAACTCAACTATGTCATCATCAACTTTCGATAATTAACGTGATATTATTTTCTATACAATTCAGCAATTACTCGAGCCAATTAGAGCCTGCTTCCATCTCACAACTTCGCAGCCAATGTACCAGCAAGAGTCACGTACCTGTATGGTCTTTTGTACGTCACGAGCTTGAACATTTGGCAACACAGTGACCTTATACTTTCATTGATCGAGCCGCAGTCAGTGTACATATGATCCAAAGCATATATCATAGCTAACAACGAGGCGTAACATGGTAATTTGCTCGATTAATTCGGTGCTTTAACCAGCGCCAGCGGGCAAGAGAAGTTGGGTCGTTTTGCGCGCGTTATGTGCACGATACATACGATTCTGTGTCACGAGCGCACTATAGTATGGGAGAAGAGTAAAGCCCAGAAACGCTGTCCCATAGTCGCATTGTATCCGCAGTGGGATCATGCGGGTTTATTGCGTGTGTATATCGTTTCATGCTATGCACATCTCCCGACGTATTACCACCAAATCGTACACTGCGACGGTGTGGGAATTGCCGCCAGACATGTGTACGATTACGATTTTGTGCCGAAAATCCCTTCCCCAATAAACAGCGCGTGCGAGGATTGGAGCGGGCCGCGGAGTGGGAGAAGCGCTGGACGAATGGCGACGCTTCGGAATGCAACGCGAGGCTGCGCGGAATGAAGCGCGCAGCGCAGGGGCGTGGCATGTGGAGCGCTGCCCCTCTCCTCCTCTGCTAAACGTAATCTGCAGTGGACATCGATTTTATTCGCGATCGACCGAAACTTCGATTTGTTGACCGAGCAAAAGCTGTTGGTCCTTCGAATGACAGACCGTAGATTGACTCTCAACGTTAAAGGACCACTTTTTCGACGACTCTGAACGACCCATTGTCGTAATTGAATTAGATATAAATGCCGTTTATCCATCATGTAGTACATGCATGTATTCGGGATTATTATCTACTTTGGTCTATTTTTACACATAATGTGCTTAAGGGGTCACATCTAAAAAGCTTCATTCGAAAAAACATGGTTTCATCGTGTCGAAAAATTGTCCGGTAATTTATCTGCTTCTCCCTTCGCAGCATTTTTGGGAAACTCGTACCGCAATTTGATGCAACAACGAGAACAACGAACAAAATTGTTTTATCCCGGTAGCCCCCTTAATTGGCGCGTAATTATTATGGGACATTCTCCCTCAACTATATTGCGGGATGAATTTTGGGAAAAACGAAGAAATAATTATGAATAACGTTGCCTAGAACCAGAATACCCGAGAGAGAGAGGAAGAGAAGAAATATAGGATGTTGGTGATAGAAAAACACGCTGCGGGATGAAGTAATAACGTTGGTACAAGGAAGGGGTCGTTGGGATGGTTGTCATGGTAGCTTGGAGAACAGCCTGCTCTCGTGTATTACATACGTGTGTGCCCATATATACAAGAGAGACTCGATGAATGGTCCCTTTGATCTACGTTTGGCCTGCGCGCTCGCAGAATGTCCCGGTATATAGTTTTGTATGCCGGCGCGTCCACCGCAGATTCAAGGGAAAACGCGAGAGACTGGCGTTGCGGAGAACGTGTACGTGAGGCTGGCCTGCATGGTGGAGAGGAAAAGAGAACAGGGAACGTTGGTCCTACATGTGTGTTCGTCTCTATTGCCATCAAGCGTTTGGCGGAATGACCCAGGGAAGCCTGGGCAAAACATTTTATACAGCACGGAGGCACACAGCGAAGGCTCGCACTTTGCACTGGCCAGAGGCGAGCAAAACCCCATCCTCTCATACACCGACAACTTTGTGTATCAACGATACTAGACTTCCTATGGAATATTTGCGCGTGCACCGAAACATGGACTCGAAGAACCCATCGACCGTTGAACCCTCATTCGATCTCTCGTTCCTTCCCTTCTGGAAAATACGTATGGCCACTTTTGCTGGCATCGCCGGACAGATGGATCATATTTTTCGAATCACCTGCATGGATTCTGCGGGTTTCAATGCCTTTTTAGCCAGCCGAAACTTTTCGGCCAGTTACGGTAGAGAACGTTCGGCTTCCACCGAACGCGTTTCTAACCTTGGATATCTGCAAATCGGTGTTTGGTACCTTGGGGTAAAAAACATTTGCTTTTCAACGTCGTTTTAGACCTGCCGGAATCGCGTTTGTTTATTGCAAGGCTCGGAATATTCATGCCGCTCTAAAGGTGTCTTGTTTCAGTGGTTTCGGAATCAAGGGATGCTGCGAGAAAATGAATTAGGACACATTTATCGACAGGATGGAAATGATATTCTATTGATCGAAGAAAGGTCGATGTTTGCACGTGCTGGGGGACAATTCTTTTCGTCATTTCCGGGGTAAAGTCGAGCGGAACTTGAAATAATTGATGGAGTCTATTCGTACGAATATCTGATCCAATATTGACTTTCGTTCGATCAAATCTATTTTTGCGAGTGCTGGCATCTTTCCCTCTGCCAGTGACTAATTATTCGATCGGTCATTGGAAAATGAAACGAATTTTCAAATGATGGACCCTGTCATCGCATCTCCCTTTCTTGCTCCTCATTCAGTGATCTCCCGCTTTGTTCGTCGAATTCGCTGTAACGGAAGTTGAAGCCAATGACCAAACCCGATGGACATAACCAGCTGTTTGAGCGGATGTCCATCGAGCCTGAGTTTCCTGGGCTGGAATACCGAGTGATGCAAGCCCGGAGTTGCACATATCCGAAATAGGATTAACGCTCGTGAATTTCGGTCTATGGCAGCAGGATACGAAGCTCGGCTAATGATTCAAAGATGGCAATTTCACGTAGCAGCAAATCGTAATCTCATACCGTGATAATACCAATACAGGCCCTCTCCTGTGAGATCTGTACAGTCGGTGATAATCGATTTTGAATGGAAAGGAAATTGGAGAATCTGCGGTATCGATTCTATTTGTAACATCGTTCGAGGCTCAACCTCATCGTGTGCCTTTCAACTCGGGTCAAAAGCTATTCGCGCATCAATTTCACCGATTTTACAGCGTAATGATGGAAATTAAGTATCGAACGCATCCTAATTGGTAACGATTTCGCAGTCATGGTTATTGGAGAAAAATAATTCGAAAACAGACATGTTTTTCTCGTAAAGGAGGAATATCATTTTTCGCAGCGTAGAATGTTTGTTAAATTATATTTTATAAGTGTAATACAATTGAAGGTAAAAATCATATTTTTCAAACATCCGAAGCATTTTGCCGGAATTATTTGTGAAATGTAGAATAAACAGGCGAATCTTGATAATTTTTAATAACTTTGAAAATTATTGTCTTTTTCACGTGTATTTATTTATACCGACTCGGAAATTTTCGATTTTACGAATACTCAAAATGTCTCGTTGATCAGCTTCGTAAAATGGGTTCCCTCGTCCCGGCGAACCCACGGGGACGAAGAGGCTTTTTAATTTCCGGCCAGAGGAAGCAGAACGAACCTTGGAAATGAAGAAAAATTTATTTTGCCATTCACACACGTGCATACATCTGCGCGTAAACCTATGACACTATTTAATTGGTTTGTACCTCAGCAAAAATATCGTGTTTTGCATGAAACGTTCGCATTTTGATTTCCGCATTTACAACCAACTTTATCGTGTTATTTAACCTGTTTATAAAAAAAACTTTCACTTTCGCAGTTTAAAGACAACTCGCGCAAAATTACAACGTTTAAAAGATCTCGATCGAGCAGAGAGAATATTTCAAAAATATTTTTTTTGCACCCCTTCGACGAGTAGCGACTCTGGACACCTTTTTTTTTTGTTTTCGAAAAACATCTTGCATTCCTATTTTTCTCTCGCGCGAAGATCGAAAATTTGCTGCAGAAGCTGTCGAGAAGTGAAAACTACGGTCACCGCGATGAGATCGAAGGGAAAAAACGATTTTAGAGGGGAGGGATTCACTTTCGTGTTGAAATCGTTCTTCGTAACGTAGTTTATCCTCCTTTATTCACACACACACTCATAGAAGAGAGGAAGAGGAGAAAGGATTTAGAGGAAAAAGCTTGACGAAAGAAGCGAGCTGACTCGGCGAGTTGCTTCCAAGGTTCGACGTTCAACCGAGAGTTTCTATACCCTTCCTGCTACCTTGAGCAACCCCCCAGTCAACTCACCCTCTCTCTTCTCTCCCTTTGCTTCTGTGGACCATTTTTTTTTTATTATATAAATCTTCGCTTCTGCCTGGTTTTTTTCTTATCTCGTGCATTTCTTCCTCTGCTGTATTATATCCCAATGGGACTCGCGTAATCCTCTCGATCATTTCGCGACGATACAAAAAAAAGTGTACTTACGTCGGTTCAATTACGTTGCCAAAAGCTTAAGCTCCGGTGTTGTCCTTTTCCCTCCGGCCTTTTCCCTCGTTGCTTTTTTTCCCCTCGTCTCAGTGAAATTTTCTTCCTTCCAGTTTCGTCCTGCAGCCTCGTCTCGTCGTTTCTTTCGTCAAACCTTTTTCCCTCCCTTTCTCTCGCTCGCCCCTTTTTCCACCATTCTCTCCCTCCTCTTCGATCGCCTTTGGCCATTTTGATCATCATGCGAACCGCGAGTAATTCATGATATGCAAAATTCATTTCCATTTTCAATTTTTTCCATTTCGTATCATGGACGAAGGATACTGCCTTTCGCCTTGAATAATTGCTGCAATAAACTATTTTTTCGAAAAATTCAAAGTCGGTAGTCGTTTTTCGACGAGACTCGATTGCCTCGACGATCGAAATCTTTCCTTCTAATTGACTCGTCGAGGTGAAAAATGGTAGAAAAAATATTTCTGAAAAAAAAAACGGAAAAGGTAAAAAAAAAAACGAAAAATGAGATAGGTTCTCGCGAAATTGAACTGTCACTCTTCCAGGACGATCCTTGGGACATTGAAGCGCAAAACTTCCCCTCTTTCACTCCTATTTCGTCTCATTCCACAAGGTTTCACAGTGATCGACTCTTCTTCGCTGTACCTGCGAATATAAACCGTACACGATAATTGGGATAATGGATCGTGATCGTGTGTACCATGACGAGAGAGGTTGGAACTGGCGAACGTTAAAGACTCGATTAAATTGTTCGTTCACTCGTTCCGTTCAATCTCGACATATTCTCCTATCCGAATCTCGATATCTATTCTCGATATATTGATGAAGCATCACATAGTCATGGTTATCAAGAAGAATATATGTATACGACGACGAACGAGTCATATGTCAGAATTATTCGCAGGGTGGAAGGGAACCGTAGGGGCAAAAAATAGAAAATTACCCTACAGGCTGCGATGATCGATGTATGGCCTCGGTAAGCTCCGCTTTCGAGCTCAATTACCATTTTTTTTACCTCCCATTTTAGTTGAAAAAAATACGCCCACCGGTGTACAAACAAATTTGTAATATCTAAAGCATCAATATAAGGATGAAAATATTATTTATTTCATGTAATTCGACGTATATTAATCCATCTTTCTTGAATTTAATTCAATGTCCTGATGGCAGAAATTTTTTGTCGTCGTTTTTAACGCATGTTGGTCATCGTGGTTTATAAGGGGGCATTTGATTTTCAGTTTTGCATTTTTTCCGCAAATTTCCGAGCCTTCGACGAGAAAACTCGTCGTGAATTTTTTATCCGCGAGTGTTCAGCCGCTAAAAATAAAAAAAATGAAATGTCGTCCCAATGTTCGTTGAAATATGGATGGGAAAACGTGGAGGATACGAAATTAGTGGAAAACGCGAATTTTCAACCGTTTTCGATATCTTTTTGAAAAAATACGCGTCAGTGGAAAACCGAATTCGTATTATCCTGAATATTGATACACGGATAAAAATACGTAACAATTTAATATAACTGAATATACGATGAATCTTTTTAAAATTACATGCGGTAAAATCCCACGTGATAAAAATACTGCAACTTTGCGATTTTATCTTTACGATTTCTTCGATGAAAACAAAACAAAATGGCAATTGGAGCCTTTTATTTTGGACATTGAATCTTCGCTTTCTCGTCTCCTCAATTTGAGGAAAATTGTTGGAGAAGCCACCAAGTCCAGGGGCTCAGCAAACACCGGTGGTTATGCGGAGGAAAGCAATGGTCTTTAAGCTGCGAGGCTATATACCGAGACGTGTTCACCCGAATAACTCTATTCTGAAGTTCGAAACGACTTGGGAGTTGTCTTTGGACACTTCTACGTACGGAGATATCATTGGACACGCGGTTGTAGTTGCGTCAAAAGGATCTCTGGCGGGTACAAGATCCTCCGTATATTCTTGAACGGAAATGTGCATTACCTGCAATTCCCGAAGTTTCCGCACACGCTGTATTAGTCCGTTTCGTAGCTTTGAGCGCGCAAATTCCCAAACTACCTCGAGTTATCTCAAGTCACTCGTAATTCTCGTTTTGTCTCGTCCCTTTATTCCTCAAACTGCCGATTCAAGATGCATCCGTTTATCAATTCGAAAAAATGTTTTTTATTCTGATTTTATTTTATTGGAATACATGTCCCACTTTTGTACGGTCACGAAAAATATTCACACTTTTATTCTACGGTTTTTATTTTAAATACAGGGTGTTTGTTATTTATTTATTGACACCAGATGGGAGAAAGTGATGTTTTGCGCGAAAAAAATTGATTTTTCATCGATGCGTAAAAACTAACGTTGGAAAGTGTAAAAACGTTCACAGCCATTAATGTAATCGACAGACTCACGAGGCACTTTTGTACGGTCACGAGAATTTTTCGTCCATTCAGTCGTGTTTCTTTGACATTGAATTATTGCAAAAATCGTAGTTTGTCAGCTGGTTTTTGGTGCTCGACAGGTCGGGGAAAATACCAGAAAAACTCGTGTTTCGTCGGGGTATAAAAAAAATAACGAGTTTAAATGTAATAGCGAGGGGAAAATTGGGCTCGATTTATTAATCGAATTCTTCGTATGCTGGCGTGCATCAGGCAAATTTCACCCGGTAACGCCACGTTTTTGGTAATCAACTTCATTAATAACCCCGTGCGTTAACATTGCCGAGAGGCTGCAACGAGATCCAGCGTACATTGAGCAATTTTCAATGGCATGGAAAATTAGCCTCTGGCATTTTCCAGCATCGTCGCGCATAGTGTTCCGATTCTGATATAGTGTGATTTAAACAGACCGATTTAACGGAAATACAGTCGTGTGATAGCGGATGACAATCTTGCTTTTGAGAATTCTCAATAAATTATATAAAAACATTTGTATTTTTTTTTGCAATAAAGATTAAGTCCCCAACGAAAATGTATTTTCTAAAAAAAATGCGTTCGCACGAACCGTCGATCGAATTTACACTTTTTGTCGTTCTTTCGGGCCCACATTTTTCCTTTTCCTTACGAAAAACCAATTTTCGAGCACATATTAATTACATCACATTATTTAATTTACGTTGCTATTTATACATGGATATTTTCTCATAACCCAATTTATTTTCTCGTGAATTAAACATTTTTCGTTCTTCTCTGTTGCAGGTATGTACCACGTGGAGAAAAGGGTCGAAAATCGAGGCGAAAAAAAGTCGTGAGTAAAAAACACTCGAGGAAAACATTATTTTCAATTTTGGGTGAGACTTTACGCGCGACGCGACGAAATATCTCCATCCGTTTTTCGTGTGATTATCGTTACAGCGGTGCCTTCCATGATTATTCAAAATTTCGCGAAACGTCCGACGCAAACGATCGAAAATTATTATCGAAAATCACGATCATCGCTGTATTGAATTTTAATACAAGGGATATTTTGAACGAAAACGCGCACGAGAGGGTGACCCCCCCTCGGGAATTCGCTGACCCCATTCTGTAATTAAAACGATCGTTACAGCTTCGGTGAATAACGAGAACTCGAGCAAACCACCGTTGTTAAAATTTTATACGAAATACAATTTCACAACCATATATACATAGTATACATACATATACGAACCATTCTCAGCCCCATTGTGCTCCCTTAATAATTTCTCGTTAACCCTCCAACCCTTATCTCCATCTACATCGTCATCCCCCTTCGTTTTTTCTTGCATCACAAATGCACACGTTAGTAATGTTAATCACAAGCCAACTTCTCGTTGCTTCTCGTTTCTTTGCTCTGCAACGAAAGATCTTTTTCATCCCCCTCGCGCCGAGGATAATAACGCACGAGGCGCAATTTTTCGTCTCGAAGCGAGCTTGCACGAGAAGATTTTTTAATTCACCCAGGATCGTGCGGACGCGAGAAATAAAGTGGGTCAAATTTGTCGTACCGAGCACCTTTCGTTTTGGGGTTGATTCAGCAGACTTTTCTCGACATTTTCGGAAGAAAAAGACAGGGGGATGAATATTTTATTTTATTAATATTCTCGAATATGACGATGACGCTCCATTTGGTTGGCATGGAATAGCCCATGTATTTAAATACGCGGAGATATTCTCTCATCTGTGATAAAAGCTCATCTCGTTTTCTGGTCGCCAACACCTGCATCCTCATCGAACGTCACGCACGTATTATTACCATCTTGGGTACACAACTTTCATCCCGCTTTTAATCAACAATTCACCCCTGTAATACCGGAAATACCCCCTCCTTTCACCCCTGTATCTCTCCTGTTCTTACACGCCTTAAGATGGTACACAAAAGGCCTTTATATCGATAAACCAAAAGCTCATTTCACCCCAAGGCGGGTGCATTACGTATTATATCATAAGCACAACTAAGCTCGCCACACACAAATACACAAAGCGTGATATAATCCTGTAACAATGTTATAAGGCAATTTTGAGGGTGCTCCAATTCCCCCTCCCCCTCATAGTGCCATTCTTGACTCGTTCACTTTCTTCTACGACACTCTCTTGCTGCACGAACCATCTATTGTTTTTTTCCTGTTGATTATAACGATATTCCGGTGGTAGGGTACTAATAAAATCGGAATGGAATGCGAAATTTCGGGTACCTGACTGTTGGGTAAAAAACTGAAAAAAAAATCACTCGTACGAAAAGCAACAACGTTGATTTCAATTACGATATTGAAACTTTATTGAAAAATCGTTGATATAAACAAGGAAAAATTCTGATGCTGGAGAATTTTATCACGTCTCTATACGAGATGAGCTCATTCGATCTTTCGTTTTGAAATTCATCTTTTTTTTGTCGATTTTGAGAATCTTCTTCAAGACGAATAATTAATAATTCTCGCATGTCATCCTCGGAAGAATAACAATTGAAAAAAAAGATTCTTTTTCGAGGTTAACCAGTTGTTTTTCCGAAAGTCATGTCAGGAAACAAGATACAGATAATTTGGATTAAAAAAATGAATGTGTATTTACCGATCGGAGGAGCGGAGAATTCGATCGTTTCACAGAGTCTCAAGTTGGCGCGTGAACCTCCTTAAGTACCGAACGTATCGAAGAAAAATTGAAAGGGATGAAAATCCCAACTGGTAGAAAAAAACGTACGGTGCGAAAATATAGGGGAGGATCCGTCGATGATTAATCAACGTTTCGCCGAACGTTTTCAATATTCCGTTGCGAGCATTTTCGGTATTCAGTGGAGGAAAGAAAACAGGTTTGACGCGCCGACTCTCGCGTCGTTCGTGGACAAAAAAGGGTGAGAAACAAGTGGTTGAAAAAAGGAAACGAGCTGACGTACATGAGGGTGCAAGGGAAAACTTGGTAAGAGCGCGAAGTCGTGCGTTTCGGAAAAAAAAACAAGTCGACGTATAATTAAGTGTCGCAGGGTTGAAAAATCGCGTTCACGCGTGCTCTCGTTTATTTCCAGAATATTTTATATACAAACAAAAAATACGCACGAAACATCGGCGAAAAAATTGATAAAAGCATATGAGAAAACGTTGTGCCACATCGCAGCGTGGAACATAAATCATTCTGAATTTTTTCTTTTTTTTTTGCAACGAGTGGAATTTATTCGTTCTGTTCGGCGAAAAAAGGAATCCAAGGGTCTCCGGAAAATTTGTTTTCTCGCCATGTTGAATCGATTTGTCGATTTTTCTCACCACAGCATTTTTCAAAAATACTTTCAACAATGTGAGTCTCTTTTTTAAATGCAAAAGAGTCGAATTTCGGAATACCGATAAAGAAAAAACTCGGATTGTATTGATATACGGAAAAATAAACGAATTAATTAAATAAAACGAAAACGAATCGAAAGAAGTTTTCAAATACTGTTACGATCGATAAGACGATATTAATATTTTTTAAAAATCGGAAAATTGATTGGATATACGAAAAAATTAACGAATTAATTAAATAAAACGAAAACAAATCGAAAGAAGTTTTCAAATATTGTTAGTATCGATAAAACGATATGAGAATTACAAAAAAAATCGGAAAATTGATTCCTCGGAAAAAATGTTTGATTCTTCGTCAAAATGGACGATCGTCTTGGACCTTTTGGACCGAATTCGATGCAAAACGTTCGGAGAATCGAGTGCGTGCGTTGCTGGGGATGATGGAAAATGGTAGTGAAGAGAAGGAGGGAAAACTCTGTTTTCTCTCTTCGCCTCGTGATTAACGAGCGCGCGGAGCGTTTTGATTACAGCCAACGAGGAACGACCGAACCTGGGTACCTGGTGTACGAGAGTCGCCGACCTCATCCTCGAGGAGGGTCGCTGATGGCACGTTGCTTCGGGGTATTAAGGGGGATACCACTTTCCTCTCATCCCACATTGGAGCGTACGACTGTATAAGCGCGAAAAGGCGACGTCGTGTGCGAAACTCAGAGCATAATACACTCGTATATGTGTATATATACGTACGGTCATGCAATTAGATGATAAATCATTTTGTAACTTTGAATCGCCCGGTAATCCCTCGGGCGTGAGTTAACGCCCTGCGGAGTAACGCGTGGGAGTATCCACGAGTGAGAAAGAGGGAAAGAACGAAGGAGGCAAAGAGAGACAGCGGACGAAGGACGCACGAGGAATATAAGGGATGAAGAAAAGGGCGCGAAGTAGCGCGTTGATGACGTTCAAGAGCTTCGAGAATAAAGAGGATAAAGTCGAAAGAGGTACGGAGCGGAGTGGAAGAGGAGCGATAAAAGCAATGGAAAAGGAGGAGGCAATTCGTTGTGAGTGAGAGGGGAGAGGAGGGAAAGCCTCGGTGAGAAAATTTCGAGTGTTAAAGGGCTCTGCAATTTCCCATTCGGCTCTACGATCTCTTTCTACTTTTTCCTCCGCTTCTTCTTCTTCTTCTTCTTCATCTTCGTCCTCTTCCTTCTCTTCTTCTTCGTCTTTTTCTTGGTTTCCCGTGTATTCTTCGTTTCTCTCCCCTTCGATCTCTCGCCTCTCCCTTTCGAGTAGGAGCCCCCCTTAAAGACGCCTGCGTCGGCAAAATCCTCGAGTCTAAAAGCACCTCCGTGCAAAACTGCCAACGATATCTTAATTGGATCGTTCGACCGCCGTGCTCCCGCGGCTTTGCTCCTCGTACTTTGTGCGTTTATATACGCGAGAATCTCCAGACGAGAGGACACCCAAGGGGGAGTCGAGGGGTAATACGAGATGAGAAAAAAAATGCAAATATTTCATTCGCGTTTTGCGATCTGTGACGGATGATTGGACATCCGTGCGGTCCTGGGTAGGTCGTCTCGAGAAGCGGGACGAGAATTTCCGCGTGCTTACAGCGATGCTGAGGAAATTTTGGGAAAAATCTCATTTTTTTCATGTTTTATTTATTTCGTGATTTTTTGCTTCGAAATTGCATTGAAATAACGAACGAATCAATTTTCGTACGAAAAGAAGAGATTTTTCGAAATATCCCCAACATTTTTTTGAACGATACGATTTACCTGCCAAACGTCCTTGAAATTCTTGTTTTTGCGCTTGAATATACTTTTCATTTCATTTGCGAACGAAAATTCCGTCGAGGCAAATTGACATTTGCCATCTTCAACGAAAGTCTCGAAGAAAATGAAAAAGGCGCTCCGGAAATTTGCCCGGTGTATTTAATGTTTCGGACGTCGAGTTAAAGACCCATGAAAAAAATAAACGAGGAAAGTTGTAGAATATAATATACACGATGCGCAATCTCTCCGCTGCAATCGAGATCGCGCGAGATGAGAAAACTCGAGCGATTTAATTGTGACACGTGAGGCTATTAAGCGTTGCATTGTTGTTCGTTAATTGAGAGATGACTTTAGCGTCGAGAGTGGCATTCGCGTATTTATTACACGAGATGGAAGAATTGCAAGGATGAAGAAGCTCAGAGAAATGTGTTTAAGTGTGTATAAAAGATAAAGAGAGAAAAAGAAGGAAAAAGAGGGATGCTGACAGAGAGAAAACATCCGGAAAGCGTGAGCTTCACTGTCGTCTCGTCTTCTCTCATCTTTCTCCTCCTCTCTGGACCATTTCTATCCTCATCTCTCTCGACTCGACAACGGCGAGGACCCGAGCGATAGAGAGGTTTAATTAAGCCGAATTGCCACGAGCTCGGGACGATCTTGCATGGCGACCATGGAAAATCAAGCATTCGAAAAAAAAAAACGACACGCGAGACGCTCCTCGTCTCGAATATACGTCAAATTGAAAAATACAATTTTTACACTCGATTCCCCTAAAAGGTAATTTCAAAAAAGATCAATAACTATACTTTTTCGAAATTCCATTTAAAATACTGCGTAAATTTGAAATAATTATTGAAACAAAAAAATTCATGAAAAATACATTTTTCAATCTAGCACGTCCCTGTGATGTGTTTTGATATACATTTTTCGTAACTTTAAAAATACAGAGATGAGGTATATTTCATCGATGGGAAAAATAAACAAATAAAACAACGAAGTATATTGGTCGAATTTTTATTTCGAGGGTATACGATTTTTTCGTTATTTCGAGTATTTTTGAATTATCTGCAGTTCGGAGCGCTGAAAATACCGTCTTTCTGAACGAAATGAGCTTTCTTGAAACGAAGGTTTCAATGGAAATGAATCGCTGAGGCTCGCGTTGTTATAACTTTATTTTTTCTTCATTTGTTCTCTCCCTTTCTCTCTACAATTTCTTCACATTCGTTCACTCAAAATCCTTGACTGCGAGTCAATTTAATTCACACCAAGTTGGCCGTATTATTGTACTTATTATGCTCCTGCTGCAGACTCGACGTGGTAGTCATCTCGACGAACTAATTAACTCTGCGATAGCTTCTGGTGCTTGGATTACATTGAGACTAGGGGGGTAAGAAATTAATGGAGTCTCGAGAAGAGTAAAAGGGAGGAACGGCAAAAAACGTTAATGGAAAAGAGAGAGCAAATACAGCTGAAATTGAAAATAGTATGGAAAAAAGTGTCCACGAAGGTTTTTTTATTCAAGAAAATCTCCACGGAGGAATTAATACGATTTTTTTAAAAAATGTTATTAAATTATACGAAAATTCTTTGCCGAGGAAATATTCCCCGTTTCAAGCGCGCAAGCTCCGTGATAAATATATTTAAATCAAAAATCGACGAAAGACTTCGTAATAATTTTGCACGAATTATAATGCAATTTAAAAATTGATAATTGCAGGACGATATTTATCGATTATTTCTACTGCAATTGTGTTTTTTTTTCTTTTTCCTTAACGTTCGTTTCATTGCGTACGGAAAAAAGATACTAAAGTTGCATTTTATCGGGTGCAGGCACGTGATTTTTTTCTTCATTTTTCATTTTTAAGGGGTGGTGAGAATAGGCTCGATCTTTTGTAGAGAATCATTATTTCCGCGGCTGATTCTCGTAAATTCTTTTTCATCATCGTAAATTTCGTTGCGCATGTCCGACCGTCTTCCCCCTTAAAAAAAGGAAGCTCCCATCTTTCGCTGGAGCTTTTTTTTGTACGATTTCTTCCTGCCAGACACAAGCCAGTCCACTGTCCGTTGTTCTCGCATTGCTCGCTCCGTACCGCGTGTATATCTCCTATTCTGTTTTCTCGTTTCTCGCACGTGCTTGAAGATGCGAGGGAAGAACACTCGGAGATTTCATCTCGGCTAACTCAGGGTGAGGGAATGGAAAAAAGGAGAAAAAAAGAAAACTATAACTGAGAGCACAATGCAGTCGATTGTTTATCTCCAGATGTATGGCGGATCCGCGATGAGAGCAAAAGCGAATGAGAGAAATGAGAAGATAAAGATAAAAGAGAGGGGAAGAAATAACAAAAAAAATGTTGCATGAACGAAAAAGAGGGAACTCAATCAGCCTCGTCTGGAAATTCATTTTTTATTCATTTATTGCTTATTTATCAAACGTGTCCATCCATTTTTCAACGCTGCATTCGATGACCAGTGACAAATTAGGGAACGAAGGATAAATTAAAGAATCATCAAAAGAGATTTCAGTATTAATCGATCATCGTTCTTTTTCTTTTCACTTCCTTCGCGATAATTATTTATTATTCCCACAATATTGTCAAATCAGTGTGATTTTCGAAAGAGATATCGCAGAGAATCACCGACAATGATGGAAGAGAGAAACTAAATTTTTTTTCCATCAATCAATCAAATTTGGAAATAAAATATTTTTATCATTTTTTTTTCAAGGCAAGGTATTATTTCAGCAAGAATCAAACGTATCGGAAATTTTCTTCACTCGGCAATGCCGTGAAAATCGGAAAAAACATTTGAATTAATTTAATTCAAAAAAATATATATTTTAAATTCATTTCGAAAAAATTGTACAAATGAGCACTTTTCATTTTTCAAAGTTTCGCTTCTGCGAGTGAGTCGCTTCTGACGTATCGAGCGGTTTCTTTCCTGGACTTTTGACAAAGGGATTTGAAAAAAATGAATTTTCAAAACGCCTCGAACATTTCGAAAAAATTAAAGCGTATTTCAAAATTTGAATTAATTTTGTAGAAAACGGAGAAAAGTTTCTCGAATATTTTCAGAATTTTTCTTCCTCTTCAACAATTTATTAGTACCTTTTTTCACTTTTTTTTGCTCGTCGTTAAATCAACCTCTGCATTAATGCAAATACATCGAAAAATCTGGGTCAGAAGTATAACATCTCGTTAAAATATATCGCATGCGTCATTCACGATCAGCAAAAAATATAAATATACATAGATCGTCACGTTCATGAAATCATCGTGCAGTGTCTCTGTTGAAATCTTGTAATATGATAATTTTTGTACGGACGTCTCCTTGGCCCATCAATGTTTTAGCATAACTAAATTGTCCGAGTATCCCCAATGATGTCAAGCTGACACTCGATTATTTTTATTCACGTCCCAGAAAATTCTCCGAAACAAAACAAGTCTTTCGAAACATCAGATTTAGCTGCACGATTGAAATTTTTATCGGAGAGCCTCGTTCGATTTTCGATGATGAATCTCGTCTCGATTTTACGATGAATAAAAGTGAAATTAACTGACAATTAAACGATGATAGCTAAATCATTACGAAACAGTAAATTAATTAATTAATGTCGCGACGAACAAACAGCAGAAGGTGTAATATTTTCGGATAATAAATAAACAGCGATGATAAATGTATCGTAAATCGCGAATCATCATAGAACGAGAACAAATATTTATCGGCAAACGAAACGTCGAAATATTGACTCCATTTTACGAATATTCGCGTGTTGCTTGAATATACAGGGTGGTCAAAAATTCAACGTCGACAATTTATTCAGAACGAAATTCGGTGTCCAAAATTAAGAGACCACTTTTTTTTTATAAAACGAACCCTTTGACGGATTAAACGAATCATTGGTTCAAATTTATGAATTTTCATCCCGAATCTGGCGTACAATTCTGAGACACTCTATATGTAGAGGGTATCCCAGTATTGAACGTCAATAATTTGAACCAAAGTAGGGGATGAAATTCGAAGTCGAGAAGTCTTTAAGCACTTTTTGATCCTACGAATCCCTGCTGAGTTATCAATCAGTGCAGTTCAACCAATAAGACGCGAGAAGCTTCGCGCGCAGCGCGCCGGAGAGGGGCGTACGGACGTCCGATTGGCTCAAACTTTGGCAGTTAATAACTCATCAGGATTAGCTCTCACAAAAAAATACTCAAATGCTCATCGTCCTGGAATTTCGTCACGAATCTAACTCTGAATTATCGACATCAAGTTCCTGTGACACCCCGTACATAAATTTTTTGTCTTGACTAAGCCTTTGTAAGACAAAATAAAGACCCTTCTGACGGGTAAGAAAAAATGTTTCTCTACGACGGAAGCTTCCGGCAAAGTCCTGAATTGAAAGTCGGAGCAACAGAGTCGTTCGTCGAAATACGTTCGACAAATGCCTTAAGCTTTTTCCTTCGAGACGATCCATCGTACGAAAACATTCCGGCTTGTATTTTCTTTTTCCCTCTCGTATAATTCTCGCTTGAAAAAGTAAAGTAATCTGCTCGAATGGCGGAAGTAGCAGAAGAAAGAAAGCCGCGAAGCGAACAACCAGGGTGGCCGCTTCTGTATGTTCCGATACACTTTTTCCGCGGTTTTGAGCGGAACGTTTGCAAACCGCAGAATCTGCAGTCGGCCATAAACCACCGACTTCGCAACGATCTCTAATTACGTATTATCCGGTTGGCGCGGTCTTCCCTCTGCGATATCTCTCACGTCTTCGCTTTATTTCTGCGCGGAGCGAGAATCACGTGGCTCGCGTACACCTCCGCTCGCTTATTACGCACGAAACGAGAACAATATTTACGCAATATTTATACACAAAATTTACATTAATCTTTCGGTATTTTTATTTTTTTTCTAGGAATCTGAAAGTTTAAAAAAAAGTCACTGGCCTATGTTACGTTAAATATAAGATTCTCACGTTTAATTAAATTTCCTCTTGCATCACGAAAATATTATAATTAATATTGAAAATACGGGAATAATCAAATTTTTTCTCTCACCGGAAAATTGAAAAATCTTCTCTCTCGTCAATGAATTTCTCAAAATGTATATGAATCTTTGAGAAACTTCCTTGATTGAATAATAACGATAAACTCGATAACAATGAATTGAATATTCTCGTATAAATAAAGTAGCTGCTTTTTCCTTTATCTAATAATTCGAAAATCCAATTGATTTTCAAAATTTACATTAATCTTTCGGTATTTTTATTTTTTTTCTAAGAATCTGAAAGTTTAAAAAAAAGTCACTGGCCTATGTTACGTTAAATATAAGATTCTCACGTTTAATTAAATTTCCTCTTGCATCACGAAAGTATTATAATTAATATTGAAAATACGCGACTAATCAAATTTTTTCTCTCACCGGAAAATTGAAAAATCTTCCCTCTCGTCAATGAATTTCTCAAAATGTATATAAATCTTTGAGAAACTTCCTTGATTGAATAATAACGATAAACTCGATAACAATGAATTGAATATTCTCGTATAAACAACCTAGCTGCTTTTTCCTTTATCGAATAATTCGAAAATCCAATTGATTTTCAAAATTTACATTAATCTTTCGGTATTTTTATTTTTTTTCTAAGAATCTGAAAGTTTAAAAAAAAGTCACTGGCCTATGTTACGTTAAATATAAGATTCTCACGTTCAATTAAATTTCCTCTTGCATCACGAAAATATTATAATTAATATTGAAAATACGCGAATAATCAAATTTTTTCTCTCACCGGAAAATTGAAACATCTTCTCTCTCGTCAATGAATTTCTCAAAATGTATATAAATCTTTGAGAAATTTCCTTGATTGAATAATAACGATAAACTCGATAACAATGAATTGAATATTCTCGTATAAATAACGTAGCTGCTTTTTCCTTTATCGAATAATTCGAAAATCCAATTGATTTGTATATTCTATCGCGTTTAAAATTACATTTCATTAAATTACGAATTGTGCAACGTAGTTTTCGTTGATTCTACAGTCGCGCGATAAATTTGGCATTTCGGGCATCGCGAAATTGATGGATGAAGCGAGATTTATCCATCGGATTCGTGGTGCCTGTGACGGTTTGAGTCACGACTTGATCGAATTTTGATGTGACGTTTCCGCGGAAGCAGAACGCTCGATGTATTTTCTTCGCGTATAGATTTTGAGGATCTGCGGAGGCGGGCTGAATTTAAGAAGAGGATTGAAGGGAAAAGAGTGAGGGGGTAGATTTCAATAACGCGGTAGCGAATTGCGCCAATGGAAATCGTCGATTTAATAATTCAGAGGTGACCCTGTACAAAGTTATCTTGAGAATTTCTCTCTCAGAATTTCGTGCTCTATGTGGAACGTTTGAAGGATTCATGAAAAAGCTGCGGCGCGATTTCTCCTCGGTTGAATCATCCCCGAAACCACCCTCGATTATTTGTTAAAACTGCGAAAGACTAAACGTCATTCGTCAGCATGTTTTTCACGCCGCAAAAAGTACGAAAGTCCCCATGATCTCGGATGAAACTTTGACGTCGAGGTGTGCGCGGGTGAGCATCGAAATTTCGAAAATGTTTTTTTCGAAAACACCGAGTTCCGGAGCCTCAAAATCGATGCTGTTTTTTTTTTATTTTGCACAAGGTACACATTTCAAAAGAAAGATGGCGTCATTTTTTTGTCAGAGATAGAATTTCCGACTCGCTGATGAATTTACTAATTGCTCGGGATCAATTTGAAAAACAGAATTTTTCCAGCAGCCAAATACATTCGCGAGTGTCATTTTTTTATTCGCTTCTCCCTTACTTTTCCCATTGCGTGACCACGGTTAAATCCCTCTAAAAAAATGTAAAAAACCGAGCATCTCTGAAACGTGTATGACACACGCGTTGATTAATATTTCATCGAAATTCGCACCCCGTATATCGTTCGCGCTCGTTTGTAATATTGGCATCGCTCGTGTGCAGCGAATGATCAGCAAAAGCGATGCACTCTCGCACGTGGTAGAAGAAACGAGAAATTGAGCGAACGAGCAACAATGAAGCGAAAAAAAAATATGATAAAGGGAGAGAGATGGATGGAACGAGGCAGAGAGGATCGAAGTTCGAACTTCTCGAGATATCGTTCGCTTTTTCGCTACGTTATAAATCAAACATTCACAAAGGATAATGGATGGAGGAAAAGCCCGAGGCGAACTACTTCGATCACACGTATACGCTTTAATACACATTCAAGTATGCATACGGGTACAGGATGTTTCAAAACTCGATATTAATGATTTAATTCTAAATCCAGAATGAAATTTCGAGTAAAAATTTATTTTAATGTCATTCCGTACGACCAAAACCAAACGAGTTGTTAATTGTCAAAGTTAGCATCGATCGGAAGCGCGCTACCCCTTTATTGAGTCGCGAGAAGCCGATCTTACGTACCTCACATTTGGTAAAATAATCTAATAAAAAAAGCAATGGTTTTCATATCGTATAAAACACTCTTTGATTTTTTTCATAAATATTTCACACGACATTTAATAAAATAATCGAATTAAAAAAAAAATTGTTTTCATATCATATAAAACACTCTTTGATTTTTTACATAAATATTTCACGTGACGTTGAAATACATATTTATTAATTACATATTCAGCATAAAATATATACGTACAAGGTAGTAGAAAAAGTAGAAAAAAATCTACGTAGATCGTGATTTCTCCGTCATTATCCCACGCGAAGGTGCAAAAAAAAGCAAAAAATTACGAACGAGATGAAACAGAACAAATAAAAAATCCAGCGAGGGGAACAATCTGGGAACCGCGTCACGTTCTTATCGTCCTCAAAATGGTAAATCTCGTTCGGACATGGATAAAAATGTTTCGAGTATCGAGGTCACCCAATTCGGAGATATATCCGATCGCGAAATATTTTCGATGCCTCCGTCCGCCCACCCTCCGCGTCAACCCCCGCGTTCTCTTCCGTACCGCGGACTCTCGTATTCACATTTTTTTCCCGCTGCTCCAATATTTTGCCCCTATTTTTACTCGCCTTTATCCGAAAACGGGATTTCGCTCGGCGAAACGTTGGGTCACGTTGTGTTATTAATGTCAAATGAAAAATAAAAAATAAAAAATAAAAAAAAACGTACCTTCGTACACAAATCCACATGTATATATGATTTACCGAGGGAGGAACAAGAGTAGGATGAGAAATCAGTTTAGATACAAATTACAGAACCACAGAGACACAAAGAGAGAGAGAGAGAGAGAGAGAGAGGAAAAGAGAAGGATGTGGGCTGATACGAGTAGTCACCAGGGACTCCTGTAAACCCTTTTGCCATCTGACGCAACTGCCCACTTTTGTCCCAACATCAAGTCCCAGGGAATCGTAACAGATTGAAAAAAAAAAAAAAAAAAAATTACCAACGAAAAACAAACATTTGCCCCGATCAACAGACGTGAAAACCTAGACCAAAAATTGCCTCTGGGCAGCTCGAGATTTCGGAACGTTGGGACACGTTTTTACGTGTGATTCAGCGTTACGTGTATAATCTACACATATTTATATATAGCTGCGGGGGTGTGTTCGTGTTTTGCCTTTTTTTTTGTTGAAAAAAAAATTTTTTTTTGGAGATGGTTTAACCAGCAGTGCGGAACCTTGGTAATTTTGCATGCTGGGTACACGAGTATCAAGGGTATTGTTATCAGACGTGCAGGTGCTCCGAGAGAGTGCGCTTCTCTCTCTCTCTCTCTCGTAATCTGCACACATTTTAGCGACGCTTTTATACTATTCTCCACCCACTCTGAGATTCAACGGAGTGTCTCGTGCAAGCTCGAAATCGCATTAAAACTGTGTTTGTGTTTATTACGTATGTACACCGTACGTACATCGTCATCTTTCGAGCTCACTCGCTCTGGACCTCTGGACCTCTCCTCTCTCCTCCTCTTTTCCCTCGTATCTATGCAGATTTCCGTCACAGGGGCAAAAAGTGTACTCGCTTGTACCGGCTGTTCCGGAAATGGATGTCGATTATTCGGACTCGAATGGGACATGAAATTCTCAAGTCGGAAAGTTTTCGAGCAATTTTTCATTCGAAGAGGCCCCGTTGAGTTATTCGTCCATATAAATCGGTTAATCGGACGCGTGTGGGGCAGACATGATTTGAAAATACAAAAAAAAAATCGCAAGATCCTGTGCACACTATTTTTTTGTATCAATGATTATTTTATCCTGCAAAATATAATTCGAAAAATATACCTTTTTTCCCTGGGGGTCCTTTTTTCACATCATTTTTTCCATTATGTTCCCATTGAAGTTGGGGGCCGGCAAGTATATTTTAGGGTGTCCCGAAGCTGACTTTGGACATTGTAATTTTTCTCTCGCTTTTGAATTGCTTCAATTTTTTCAAAACTGTCGATTCTGCTTCCACTTTTTGTGCGAATAAAAAAAAACGATTTTCAAAATTTTCTTTTTTCTAACAATGAGAAGAAAAAAATATTTTGACGACAATACAAAAATCTGCCCATCCAAAAGGATCATGCACGAAGCGGGATGTCAACGATTTTCGAAAACATAACGAACACGATTCGAGAAGGAATAAAAAAACGATTTCTAAAAAGTGCAAAAATCCCGAGATAATTGAATGAGGAAATTTTCGTCATTTGGGACGAGACTTTATTCGCAAAGTCGAGAAAAACATGGTTTTCCGAGTGAAAAAAAGTCAACTCTGGAAATAACGGACACCCTAATATGTAGTGTACACTTTTTTTTGTTACCCCACACCTACCCCACCTTCAAAACCGTTGGATTATTCCCGTCCGTTGCAACGTCATTAACTTCTTCTTATTGCGACGAATACCGTGTGCGGACTCTTATTATACAATATGGTAGCGCCCCCATGGGAGGGAAAAAGACTCATCGATCACCCGGCCTCGACCTTGGTGGAGAAGCTCACAGCTTCCGGGGTGAATCTGGCTGAGAGATCGAGGCACACACGCGTACCTTCTCCATTTCATGCAACGCCAAGATAGAACGATTCGAGGATGTCCAATCTCGACGAGATTTTTCACGCTCGAGTATATTCCTCCCTCTGAGCGCAAAGGGGATGCCCTTTCGCACCCCCCGAGCGTAAACGAGCGACTCCCCGGTGTAATGCGACACCGAAACTTTTTTTTGTTTTTTTTTCGTTGCGAGAGCCAGCGAAGTAAAGTTTTCGGTGCTCCAAGGCTCCTCGACGTGTGAACGGAAACCACGAGTCCACAAACGCACCCTTAACCGCCGAAAAGGTCGATAAACATTCGACGGGAAAGAAGCTTTATTTTGTCGAAGTGACACTGAAAATTCTTGACCGTAAAACGCCTTCGAGCGACAGTGTGAGATTTGTGCGAGTTGCGAGATACTCGAACTCGAGGTTTCACGATATTTCCGGCGAGATTCGTCGCGAAGATCCAGCGGAAGGAAATTCGTTTCGAAATATTGGCACCGTGTCTTTTTTGCTCGATTTTAACGCGTAATTTCCGATGCACGATAATCGAACAGTGTACCGTCATGTTTTCGAAAAAGTCGAAATTTCGAACGATCTCTATATTTTCATTGTTTGCAATTCGATAAAGTTCATTCGCAGGCGAAAATCCATGTTTTTTTTCCACTCAAAAGCTGGATGCAAATTCACAAAAAAAACACAAATCCCACTTCGACGTTACGTTATTACGTGTTTTTTGTTCGATTTTCCTGTAGAATTTCGAAATAATGAATATTTCATTAGAACACCGTAACTTTTAGGAGTATGAAAATATTGACTCGCCATCTGATGCGACGGAAAATATTACACGGAACGGAATTAATTAAGAGTAAAAAAAATATTACGAGGTGGAACGTGGTCGTAAATTTATTTCGAGATAAAAGCAGACGCGAGGGCGAGTGGGAGAAAAAAAATCATCGTGGTTGCGCATATGGAGAAGAAGGAATGGTTTTTCGCAACTTCTGTATTGTTGCACATTGCGAAAAAAAAATCATAGAAGGAAAAAGAGAAAAAAAGGGTACACAAAGAGCGAGAGCTTTATTAAGCCGGGAGTGCGAATAGGGGATCCGAGACTAATCGATTATTCCCGCCGTCAGCCTGCTGTAAATGCTATCACGATACTTTTAATGATATTCATACTCGTGTATACGTGCAACCATGTACCGAAATTACACACAAACGCCTTTATTGCGTAACACACCAACATCGAAAAAACTGTTCGCACGAAGTAGTCCTGCACCTCCTTTACGACGAAGCGTAGTACAAGCAGCCTAGTTCTCTTTTTTCATCCAGCTGCTATTTTTCTCCTGAAAAGAAATAAAAAACGTTTCTGCCTGTCCCAAACGTGTGATTAATCGCCCAGAGAACTCGAAAAACGTCAGTCGTTGTGTTGAGAAAAAAAAATGGTAAAGCCACGTGAAAAATATGCTGGCAGCGGCGTTTGTCAGCGTATGGCTACAAATTATCGAGACTCGCCACCAATCTCGCCGGAAAATGGGTTTTTCGCTGCAGAAAAAATCGCTACACTTTGATCCTTGGAGTTAAAAATCGGAGAAAAAAATGCTGTCAAACGCGCTGATCGAATTCATTTAGATTCTTTCAAAATTCGGAATTCGAAACTGGGATGGGAAAAAACGAGTTTCCATGTAATTATTCACTGCACAAGGTGTCTCAAAACTGGAGGTCCATAATTCGATGCCAAATTCAGGATGAAATTTCGAGTCGAAATGTTTTTCAGCATTTTTTTATACGACTAAAACTCAATGAGTTATCAATTGCCAAAGTCCGAGCCAATCAGACGCGCGCTCTCCCTCCTCCTGCGCGGGCGCACGCGTCCTATTCGTCCAACTATTTTAGCTAATAATTCAACGAGTATTGGTCGGATCGAAAAATGCTCAAAGACTTTTCGTCTTGAAATTTAATCCCTGAAGTACCAGTAAATTGTCAGTTGGATGCTGGAATTTGAAACACCCTGTATAGTCACAAAACTTGTTCGTAGAAGGGATAATTCGCACCTGTATAAATTTTCACCATGAAAAATGGGATAATAATGGACAAAATGTCCAGTCATGACTAGAATGAATGCACCTTCGTCCGTATCAGAAACTCGTAGACCTTCGATGAGTCATGATACAGTGCGCGCACGTGATGTGTATAAAATTCGAATTTACATATAGTTCCATTATATACACCAGTGGATAACGTATAAATAAAAGAAGAATTATCAAGTTCCTCGACCTTTCCCTTCAAAATTTTACGTTTAAAATTGAGAATTTCTTTTCCGGAGGTTACGTAGTTGGAATTTTCATAAAATGTTGTTTTTTCTAGCATTTTCAGAGTAAAATTGTACTCTAGTGTTGATGATAAGTTTATAATAATTATGTAATATTAGTGTTAAATATATAATTAATGTACCGGTTAATAAATTCAATAAAGCGAGATGAAAAATCGCTGTACCTCAATTATTGATTTCAGGTAAACGGGTTTATAAAATCACGAATATAATGGTGCAAGTAGCAGAAAAAAGCATAAATAACTATGAAAAAAATCGTCGAACTGCAAAAAAAAGATCTCGATCGTTCGATCAAGCTCACAACCGAGACGAATTCGCTTGAGATTTTCTCTAGTCTCTCACCATTTATTTCGACCCCCCCTTTTTTTATTCCATCGGTATACGCTCGTTTCGATCCGATCTTCATCCCTCGATCCGCTCGCTGATATGCACCCTTATGGCAAGCCGATTTAACAAGCGTGAAAAAAAAAAATTAAATAGCCCGAGGGTTCCAACAGGACTCGAAACAGAAGTCGTCAAAGCTATAAGGGGGTTCATATAAAACGAACAGTCTATTTAGAATGAAAAAAAATCCAAAAGGACGCAGTTTTTGTTTCCAAAATGTCAGAATTCGAGATAATATATTAAGTATTTTTTTCTAAGATAATTAAACTCTGAGAAAATATATATTTTTTTTTCTTAAAAAGTCACATTGAAATATCTCTTCAAATATATTTGTAATCAGAAAACAAAATTGTTAGATATTTTTCAGGCATTATTTGGCGATCGATTTGTTTTTCATTAATATTTTTTCTCGCTCCACGGAATTTCGACATTTTTTTAATTGCGAAATATCTTCCTGTTTTTTCCTTTCTTTTTTGTGATGAATGTCAAAATTGCTGATTCATTCGCTGACGAAAAATCTTTCAACTTCCGATGGGAAAACTCGTGCACGAAAATTGTCCCACACCCAGAGTGCTGGTGTTACAGTGTCGAGTGGCGATTTTCCCACTCCATGGTTTTTATACTGCTGATGCTGCTGCAGCATCCGTGTACCAGATTTCACCGTTTTTTTCGCCACCCACGATTTTTACGCCGGATCTTCATCATTTTTTTTCCCCTGCACTTTCGTACCGCAGTCTGCGAGTTGTTGCAATATTTTATGACGCGGAGGTTTCATAAACACGCGGGAAAAAGCTGCAGAAAGAAGGGAGAATAAAAGTTGCATGATGAAGAAGAAATACGCGGGCCGTTGTGACAAACAAAAAAAGAACGATTTTCAATGTCAGAGGATGTTCGATAAAAAAATGTTATTCGTAAAAAAAAAAAAGAAACTCTTTATTCCTACAGAAAAATTGATTAAAATCGGCGGATGGTAATAGCAGACGGTTATTTATTCGAGGCCAAAGTACGTTGAAAGATAAATTTTTCAATAAATACACGAACGACCGAATCCAGCGCGAAAAACGAAAGCGATCTTTTTTTTCAACCGCAGTGGTTCATTTTTTGCTTTTATTTTTTGTGCAAACGTACATTTTTATTTCAGCGCTGAAAATTTCATTTGATTCATCGAATTGTTTCACCGTGGAATATTAATCGCGCGTGCGAATGAATAATAAAATATCGACCGTTTTCTTAATCGAGTAAAATGGGAAAAAAATAGCGTTTGAAGAGAACCGCTGTGGAGCGAGATGAAAAATTCATGTATTAATTTCCCGCGTTTTTTTGACACTTCCGGTCTTTCGGTACGCGGAGGAAAAGGTCGAGGCTGAAAATCAGTGTCGAGAGATCGAACCTGATAGATTCGAATCGCTAGCCATATACGTGTAAATAAATATTTATTTAGGGCTATCGAAAAAAAGGTATCTCGTAAATATGTTGTAACCGCTCGTAAAACGTAATGACCGATTAGCCATGAGACTCGCAATCTTTCACGGATTCACTTTCACTTTTTCTTTTTCTTCACTCAAAAGCAATCCTCCGAGGATTTGCCTGTATAATAAAGTACATCCACGAGGATATTTATTGCTTTATTCGTTTATTCGGGTATCGATTTATTTTTCAGATATTCTTTCGTAACACATTTTCCGATACCCTGGAGAAGATTCTTGATAAAATTGTTATTGACGCTTGAAAAATCGTATTTTCGGAGGAAAGCAAATTCGGAGCAACACGACGTGATTGTCGGTGACTAATTGCAGCGTCAAAAATATGGCATGACATTTTACATAATAAAAAATATGACATTGTACATGATAATTTTTTATTTTACTTTTTTACATTGGAAAAAATTATTTGTCGGGTTCTTCATTCATTTTAATCATTTTTAATATGAAATATATTACGCAACACACTGGATTCAATTTTTTTAATGTTGACCCTACTTGGGTATCAAATTTCACAAAAGATAAAAATATATGAATAAAAAATTTGCTTGCAGCTTGATAAATACATTATTATACTTTACACAAAACTCGTACGAAAATTATTAATTAAATAATTCCCACTTCTTTCGGTCGAAGGAAAATTATTTATCGAGTAATTCGTTTGTTTCAGCCACTTTTAATGTCAAATTTATTATACATTATATCGAATTCAACGGAAAAAGACGTTGGCTTTGGTTGCGAATTAAAAATTCATGTTTGAATGACACAAAAATGTACCGTATTTCTAAAAGCGACTGTCCATACTGTATATCCTCCTGGTGTATATTTTCGAAGGGCCTGGTCAGTTCGCGATTTTTTTTTTCATTCCCCGTACTTGATCACGTCCTCCTCTGTCTTTTGGACTCTCGGATACGTCCGGATCTTCCTTCCTGGAGCACGCGCGGACTCTCGAAGTCGAGGATGGAAAGGCCAGCTCTCTTTCTCATTTTTTTTTCTCTCATTCTTTCTTTCTCTCTTTCCGATTCCCTTCTTCCAGCATCCCGAATCTCTTTGCGGGTCCTCTCGTACGTGGCGCGAATAGGGCGCGATGAGACGATAAAAAACTATCATAAAGGTACAACGAGCGTAACGGGGCCGCGATACGTGAGTTCTTTTTTCAAAAGCCTCTCTCTCTTTCTCTCCCCAAAGTCTTCCCACTATTTCTTACCTTTTATCTTCCTCTCTTCTCATTCTTTACCGCATTTTTTTTCGCTCCTCGCATATCACACTACCTCGTCTCTTTTATTTTTCCTCGCTCCAAAGGAGGGCGATAATGCGTCCGACGTCAAAGGCTACGGTCGCACGAAGCAGCGAACAAAATTAAAAACGACATAAAATCTCGTGGTCCTTTTTTTCCAGCTTCCATTTCCTCGCTGCTGACACCAGCGAGCGGAAGCGAAATTACGTTTTCTCTGCTCTTGGAAAACTCTATTTTCTTCGCCACTCTTTGTTTAAAACGAGAAGCAATAAATATTTATTCTTTTATCTTCGCGTGACTTTGTTAAACAATTTAATTGCCTCTGAGCACTTGAAAAGTCACTTTCCGAAAAGACGCCATTTCTCCTCCGCTGTTTATTTTCCTCGCGTCCTGGCTACTGTTTAGCCGCAATGAAGGGAAGAAAGTTGCGGTAGTGGAAATAACACACGTAGTCTGGACCAAGATTGTATTTTGCCTTGTCTATTATGCGTCATCATTGTTATTACTGTTATTAGCGAATCCTATGTTACATCTCATTTTCTCGTAGCTATATCTGCAAAAAAGCCGCCCGCAAAATGCCCTCGCTCTCGACTCGTGCTCGAAAACGATCGCGAAAAAATCCTCGCAGCATCCAACGTATGTATTCATGTACAGGCTGCGTAAAAAGTACATTTTTCAACGGTAAATTCGCGAACATTTTTGTAGTTTCCATTTTGTATATGGAAACTTTTTTCACGTAATTTTTTTTTCAAATTTTCGTGGCAAATTTTCGAGCAATGTTTATATTCGTTATCATCGAGGTTATCTCGTGGGAAAAAAAGATGCTTCGCGTCTCGTTCGCTCGTCGTTATAAACGATCGACAAATCGAGGATCCTTCGTACAAAAAAGTGCCAAAGGCTCTTGCAATTCGGAATTTCATTCTGAATCTGACTTTCGATTACTGACCTTGAATTATGAAACACCCTGTATATATATAAATGTATATATCGACATGGTCAATGCAGAGAAAACAAATGAAATATATCTGCACATGTGGTCGGCGTAATACGTTCTCCGCTGAAATTTCGTTCGAAAAACTCGCCTCGCGGAGAAACGAAGATTTCTCATCCGCAATCTCCTCGACTGCAATCTTCCGCCTCGTACATAGAGGGCGAGGGCTCTTGATGCACCTGGCGAAACAGGAATTACCAACCGCAGGTGGTATCTCGACAGGAGAAAATCTGCCAGTTCGCGACTGAAATTTACGACAGCCGAGATTTCATTGTTAATATTTCGCATAATTTAAATCCGCGCTGTCTATCGCGTTTTGGCTAACGATTTTACGGAACATTGACATGACCTTGAACTCACCTTGAAGGCAAACTTCAGTGGCGATACAGTGAACGGGATTAGAGGACGTTCGGATGACCTTGAATGCAAGCTCGAGTTCGCTGAATTATGCTCAACTTCAGAATGACCTTGATTTGACCTTGAACTCGAGTCTTCAATCATACCGAACGTTTGCATCCCTGTCTGGTGCTTTCATCAATCACATCGCGCGTCGAATTTTCTCTCCACCGAGACGAGTGTCTAGCCGCCATCTACCGGAAAAACCCGCGAACGTCGAAGCGTTGCCTCAATTTATGGCACGTGACGAGTCGAAAAATTATACTCGGAGCTACGATAATTACCCTTGTCCAGGTTTAATTTATTCAATTTAGCGTCAGGACGATGTTTGGACGGAAGGGACAAGTGGACCAAATTAAAATTGTGGAAGAGGAGATGCCGGTCGCGTTAAAAAAATCCCGTTGGTGGATCGATGGTAGCGGTAATGCTCCTACGGACTTATCTCCGGCTGAGCCTGCCTGATGACACAAGATGGCGGCAAAGATTGGCACGAGAAAATGGCCGAGGGAGTATTCGGGGGAAGAGATAAGAGAAAAATGGAAAGAAACATCGAGGAAGGAAAAGAAAGCCGCGGAGACGTTGAAGACAAGCGGAAGGGAAGGCTCGAGGGATGGAACAACCCCTTGAGGGTGGCTTCTCGCTCCAAAGGTTTTTTTCATGAACGTAAACCTTGTATCGAGTGAAAGGCCTTGCAGGGTGTGGACACTGCTGCACATGTACGTGTACATCCGTGATCACACAGCCGGAAACGCGTGGGTCCCTTATTCACCAATCGTGAACGGTTCATCCGGGAATACTTCATCTCCCTTGGGCCAATACCCTTGTCTTTTAATCCCTCGGTGTGTTCCTCGAGACCCTAATGCCGTAATAATATTCGCAACAACACAAAAACCCAGACGACACACAATGGCGGCTCATCGCGGACCGATCCTTGTCCCTCTGCTTTCAATTTCATCCCTTGTACAGGGCATTCCGTGTAAAATCGGAATTTTCAATCACGATGAAGATTGTGTTTTCTTCCCAACGATTTTCTCCTGTAATTCTGTTGTCGGCATTTCTGCGCTGACACTTTTTCGACAAAAGCAAATTCGGCGTGTGTAAATGTCGAATTACAAAAATCTGTTGAATTCGCAACAATTTTTCATGATTTTTCAAACAAAAGTATGACTCAAAGTGTATGCCACGTTAATGAATTCTTCATGCTTCGTTCTCGCTCTCGCATCAATCTTACTCTCGTATGTTTTTTTTTTTTTGAATAAAGAAGATGACAAAGACAAAAGCTCGCGGATCAATTTTAAGTGGAATGTCATACAGAAAAACATAGGACATTTTTTTACGTCACTAGATATTTTTCCCTCGTCTTATCTCGCGGGCCACTGCAGATCGGCTTAAGAGACTCGATTGCCGAGAGAATAGCAGACTCGTAAGTGGTCCAGGAATGTCACATTCGTTGGAAAACGAAAAATCGTCATATAAATAGACCGCGCCATTCTTGGCAAGAATGGCTGCCATTCTTGGCAAACATTTATACCGTGCTGTGTATATAGGCACGAATAAAAACGGAGGATTGCAATCTTTAATGCTATTATAAAGTTCTGAAGATTCCGGTGAGGCACAAAAAGCCAGGTCTCGATCGTTTAGGACGAGCCTCGAATCTCTCTCTCTCTCTCTTCGAATATTACGTTCGTTTTCCATTCACTCGATATCGTTCAGCCTCGTTTCACTGTCATTTCACAGAGTAAGCTGTTTAGTGCTCGAAACATATGCGAGCAAATGCGTTCCACAGATGCGTAGGTTTGAGGATTTTTTTTTTCATTTTCTTTTAAGCTACTCTTGTAACGAGATCGAGATTCGAACGATGGAGAGATAAAAGAGAAAAAAAGCGATCGTTGTAAAAGAATCTGGCGTCCGGGACAATCGTCGTAATCCTCTTTGGAGGCAGGAAAGAAGGATCGAATATTATTCCTGCGAGAAACTCCACTGTGCACTCTGTCATTTTTGTAGAATCGTAAAAAAAAAATGTATCAGAAGAAAGAAAAAAGACATCGATCGGAATTTATTTCACATATTTTTCTTGCGAATTAACGTCTCAAGAGTGCGGAAAAGACATTGATGGCTTTTTAATTCCATCGCAATCACGAGTACCCGTGAATTAATATCGACATATCATTAAGGTAAAATGAAACGTTCAAGACGGTTTGTTCGTATTTGTCAAAAATGAAATTTCCTTTTTGCTACAATTAACGAGAAAAAGAGATACAAAGATAAGAATTACGAGTATCGATTGATTTTTTCGATTTAAATACAACATCGAACGTCAAAGACATTCGTTAATTAAATTCGAAAAAACTCAACCACGATCGAGAAATTTGACGTAATTTGCATTCCTCTCGATGTTTTCCATAAATTGTAATGCAGAAACGCTCGTGACACACGCGGTGTTACAAGCACACCCTTCTCTCGTTAATCATCGCAATTTCTCTCTTTTCCCTCGATCATCCCTCCCTCTTGTGCTCATATCTTCGACTATTATCGAATATGTTGGCAAAAAAAGGGCAGAAAAAAATCATTTTCATTCGCAACCTGCGCTGTCTGGTGTCCTGATCGAATTCCACAGTCAAACGAATATGGTTGCTTCGGAATTTGCATTTCCCTTTAACGAAACGCAGCCCCTGTCTCTCAGTCGTTCTATCTCTCTCTTTCTCTCTCATCCCCTGACCCCCTCCCCTCTCTCGCTCGTCAACTTCCCTATCAGTCATTCCACCATGTCCGGACATCGAGCAATGACGAAATTCTGTAGCTCTCTTGTCATCGCACCCTCTTTCATGGACCAAACCTGCAGGGATGATACGTGCGTGAATGGAATGTGACTGAACGCAGATGTGCGTATACTTGTGCACTGACGCATCCTCCCTCATTGAATCTCTCTCTCTCTCTCTCTCTCTCTCTCTCTCCTCTCTCTCTTTCACTCTTGTCGAAATTCCATGTATATTACCTCAATGTATTTGCCTCAGGAGGGTAGTTAGAGTACATGAATCCTTGTATCTATACTCAGCTGGACTCGCTAATGACGAGACGCGTTGATCTACAGAAATGAAAATTTGCCGGAGGCTGTGGTCCACACAAGGTTTCATCCAACGCTTTGAGCTCCTGTACGATCATCGTTCGCATTCAACCCTGGCATTAATTCGACATACACGTGTAAAGATATACATTAGGGTGGATTAAAAAAGCAACTTTTTTGTTTCAATATATGATGACAAATTAATTCTCTCGCCCTCAATGTTAATATTCAGAGATCTCCTAATCACAATTTTTCTCTCTGCACTCGAAGAGCGTGGGGGATTTTTACTATTTCTGTTTTATTTTTCATAGGACGATTTCATGCTCCGAAAGAAAGGCTTCTCGTGTTTTATCGATCAAAATCTTAATTCACATCGATTGCGATATTTTTTAAATTATTAGGTTTATAAATCGAACGATTGTGATTAAAGTTTCCTAAGGTATCGAGCGATCACTTTTTCAGTCTGTCGAGAGGAACTAAATTGTCGTTTTCTTTTTCCCACCCTAATGTACAGAGTAACGATTAATAGTAAGAATCTACACGTGATGTACGCGAGTGCAGGGCCGTTGAATTGGCCATATTTATCCATTCGTCGTATTCAATCGCGAGGCTCATTGTTTAGAGAAGGAACGATGAACGAAGATCTGCATTGAGGGTAAATTCGTGCATTTCCATTGCGGACAGCCAATAATTAACATGGCATTGATTCGAGCACCAAACTGTGAGTCATGTTTAAATACTTTAAGGGGTACGAAAGTGCTTCTCAAGTTGACAAACCGGATGTTTCATCCCCATGGAAAGGAAAATATCATACTGCGTTGGCATGTGCAAGTTTTCATGAAAATTCACATTTATCTTACACATTGCATCGAAGATGCGAATCTCCTTTAAACCGATAAATCACCGAAAGATTTGATCTCATGATTTTTAAATAATGAAATTTCTTGCAAATTCGAAGATTCAATTTTTTTTTTTATATTCCATGGATATTGTCCCGGGATTTTGGAGTTTCGGATCGTAAGTCCATGGGCTTTCAGTAATTAGCAAAAAATGTCCGATTTTTAGATACGTTCTGGGGGTCTCAAAAGTCAAGAGGAAAAAAAAGGCGAATACGAAATAAATATGACATTTTTCATGCAAACAATTGATTATCCATCGAACTTATTGACATCGCCGTGATTGGTGACATGTAACTAGCAGCAGAGATAGCAAAATGGCGGACATCTCTCGAGGACAAAGGACTAAAGGGCCAATGTTTGTACGAGCTTTGAATGTCCATTTCTATGGAGCACATGTTTCCATTGATACTGCCAATTATCGAAACGATGCAATAATGCACTCGTATGGGCATACCGTAGAGTATTCTCGTAATGGAGTTCGGCATGCTACATAGCCGTTTGTACAGATTATACGGGAAAGAGACGAGAAATGGACCCTCGACGAGATTGACTCGCTGCGAAAGTCTCGAATCATTAATTAATCAAATTCAAGTTTCCATAAAGCGAAATTCAACCTACGTCGGTCCTCGCAAACCCTCCTTACGTTGAATTACCGTTAACAATGTCAGTTAACATTTAACGAGCCCAGCTTGCCTTTTTTTAGCAATAGACTAGAAAGTCCCATTGAGAAAAAGATCCTCAATACATCGAAACTAATTGTATTTCATTATTCGTGAAATATAATAAATGAAATGTCAAGTCAAAATATTTTTGAGCGTTTTTTTATCCGACAAATCCCCGTTGGGTCATGAATTCGGTTGGATGCCCGCGCCCTCGCGCGGTTATATCGTACGACGTTCATTGTAATAACGATTTTCAAAATTGTCATGCAATTATTAGTATTATTTCAAGGCTGACGTTCGACGCTCGAAATTTTCATATCCAGGTGAAAAAAAAAGTGTTTTATCGTCAACGTTGCTTCGACGTCGCGTTCTTCATTAGCGACGTCGTGGAAAAAACAATTTTCCACAGCGTTGTTTCGTTGACGTTCGTTCTCGTGTGTATCTAAAAGTAGTCAGCCTCGAACTCTCGATGAAGGGAGCGAGAGAGAAAGAGCGCTGAGCGGTTTTTCGAAACTGCGATGTTCCTAGACACCCTTTGGCTCCCGTTGGGGGATGGAAGGAGAAAAGGAGAAAGAAGAGAGGGAGAGAGGAAAAAGGTAATCCGGAGCACGCGAACTCTGCCATGAATAATGGAGGGTGTTTCTCAAAATCCGACGTGAGGTGGTCTGGTTGAATGCTGAAAAGCAGCGAAGCGCCCTCCAACCCCCTCTTGCTTACTCCCGCTCTTTCCCCAACCCCTGCACCCTCAATCCACGCTACGGAACTTGTATCGAAAGTTCGACGTGCGAAAATTGCCTCGGCCTTGCTGATGCGTTCCTGGCAGGCATTCGTTATATTTGTGTATATATTTGTATATAAATGTACATGCATATATATTATATATGTACATAAAATGTATTTCTACGGTACAAGGCTTCCGACTGAGGCAATCTGCGAGACAAGAACTCTCACCCTTCTCATCCTCGAAACTTCGATCCATTTGTTCTCAGTGTGATAAAAAAAAAGCGAAAAAAAAGATCGAGCTATGAAAAAACAAAATTGAAAAAATATTTTTCCATGCGAAAACCGCTTTTCTCGCGGGTGATCGACTGTTTCGACGAGTTTCCACCGCAGCATCAAGCGATCGCGAAAAATTTGGCTTTCCCCTTCAACTTCCTATCGGGAATTTCAAATAACCGGAAGAAAACATTTTTTTAATAGCGATAATGATGCAGTCATAAATCGAATCGTTCGAAAATCCACGAGACGAGGTCTCTTTTTCTCAAGGCCACAGTTTTGAACGCAGTATCCAATTGAGATTTTGAAAAAACAGCCAAAAAACGAGGAATCTGTTTTGTCGCTCGCGTAAATGAGAAATCGTTGTGTAAAAAAACGATCAAAGTCGAGAGAATCTAAACACCGTTGGGAAATTCCCAGTCGTTCGAGAACTTCACCAATGGCGTTGAATTTTTCGACACAGATCCCATCATTGTTCCGAGAGATATAAAAATGCCATAAGAATTTCGTGTATGCGTCACTGCAAACCATCAGACGCCACGTTAAAACTTGTTTTTTTTTTTCTGGAACCGCTATAAAATACTTCCGGAGATTTGGACTTATCGCGACTGGACAGTAAGAATGTTTGTCGAAACGCTAATTAGTCAGGCTCGCGGATAGCCGTTAAAGACTTTATTAGCTCTGCAGCAATTCCCCGCCACATGTGTACGAATGTAGCTGATGATTACAGAGTAGACGTATTCCCAGGCACTTAAAGCGGGGGTCCGAGGACCGATGGAGTAATTCGTCGGGTCACCAGACCCTCGACAAACATAACTGCGTCGTCATATCGGTTTATTCACTTACCAACTTGAGCTGGAAAAACGGTGAAACTTTATCACCCAACCAGCAAGAGAGTGTCGAGCAGTGTGACGCTGAAATTCCCATCAAATTACGAGAAAAAAAACTAGACACCCTTTTCTACATTTTTATCCACCATTTATATGGTACTTCAATTCAGGGTCAATTTTCACACGGACAAATCTCTTCCGTCTCGAATCAATACCGAATTCGATTCATCCACTCGTTAAAATACAAAAACTTTGAGAAATCATGAAACTCCAGCCCGTTTGCTTGTTTGTCTTCAACGGATCGTGTCCTGACACTTTGTTGGGCGCAGCAGTTTGATCAAAAGTCTGGAACAGTTCAGTGGAATGTTGGATTATCTTGGATGGATGACCGGTTAATTATGGGCATCGGGAAAATATCGATAAAAGAACGCCAACAGGTTCATCGCCGCCTGTCTCGACTCGAAACGTTCGTCGCGGACGATAAGCGGATTCCATTTGGAATGCCAGACTCGGAGTGCCGCATGGAGTTCATATACTGCTACTGTCGAAGTTATAATACCACAGTGGGACTCTGCTGTTGACCATAAAGATGCCTACACTCGGTCGTGAACAATTTCGATCGGCTTTTCTATCCATTAGCTGCGGAAAGATAAAGCCACGCTTGGCAACGATCGGAGATAGAGTCCCTTACTTCTTTGTTGGCTCTTTCATTTGACAAGTTTCGGGAATGTGTCTAGTAGGGTTTTAACGTTCGTCTTCACTCTGTACTCTGCCCCATCGGGCTGGGGACTTCCATCCGGGTCTTGTTTCGGCATTTCCTCGAATAAAACGTAATGGAACGGATTGCTAGTGGGGTGGAGGCATTCCGACCAAGCTGTTCCTATTGGATGCTCGTGCTAGGGTTTTTTTAGGACTCCCAAGATCATTTCTATACGGGAAACACGAATAACCTTAGCTACCCATTGGCATTGTAGTTCCACTGATCTCGCAATCAGGCAAGGAGTCAAGTTTCTCATGAAGAAATACGATCCTCAAAGGATTAGAGAGTTTCCTAACAGATGAACCATTGAGCCTACCGGAAGACGCCAGAAGTTAAAGATCATTTCCATAAGTTTCTACAACGTATCTCTGCGGAACGGACGAATAACCTTGACATATCTTTGGCAAGTGACTCTGCTGACCTTGTAATCAAGCAGCAGGCCAAGTTCATAATTATTAACACTTTCTCGTGATGGAATCCGATCCTTGAAGGATTAGTGGGAATCCCGAAGGAGGGCGGAAGGTTCTTCCATCTCCATCCGTCTCTACGTATTCCAAGGCCACGTGGAGATTTCGTCGAATCCAATTGCGACCGCAAACTGGAGAATCCTGACGGATTTTACTTGTCGGTCCATCAACCTCATCTCTAAACAGCTCATCAAGGATTAACGGAAACAGAATCTATAATATGGTATCCCATGCCACATCGCAAAATGGGTGTCCCATCGACTTTATCCATCGTTCCAAGATTAGCGGAGTTTCATTAACGTAATTCCCGTATAGGTACGAATGATGAGAGGCTGCAGCTTCCTCGATATAATAGAGAACGTATCACGTCCTCTCATCTTTACCCTACCCGCAAACTCATCCCTGAGTATTTACTTGGTTTCCTTTTATACCAATCTCCATTGTGGGTGTTTGTGTTGCGAGTTCAGGGAACATTGTCCACCAGAGTCTCACTCTGTTCGTTTTTTTTTCACCATTTTCTTTCCTCCTCTCTTCCTTCCTTTCGCTATCTCGTATTGTTCCTAGCATTGTAATACGAGTCCGACTCGACTGGCTGGAGAGCCCGGGCTTCTCTTTTCCACATTGCTGGATGATCTGGGAAAATGTACGAGCTCTCTGTCCGTCCGATAGAAATGGTTGGGCAAAGCTGGACCGAGTGGAGGAGTCAGTTGCGAGCCGGGGAAGCTGGACGAAGCGACGGGGGAGCTCACCTCTTTCATCATCGCAGCGAATCTGTCTCTGCTGTTCAAAGCTACAACCGACCGTCCAGTCGCGTTCGATAACGGGATCCTCCAGAGTCTATGTGTGTTTCTTCGGTGCAGAGTGTATCAGTTTAACGCGGAAAACTTGTTTCTACTCCAGAAAATCTTGGTCTGTATATGGACCTCTCTCTCTCTCTCTCTCTCTCTCTCTCTTTCATCCGCTGGCTCTGCTATTCTGATCTTCGATATTGGTGGAATCCGATGGCTCGCTTCTTGCCCAGTCACTTGCTTCTCCAATATAACGTTTCCAAGTTAAGTGCCGATATTCCGAGCCGCTCGTAGGTCCAAGTTTTCCGGGTTATCTGACATCTCTCACGTTACCTAACGCTTATCAAAACCCAGCCTTTCTCCACTGAATGTAATCGCCCGCAAGAGGTCATCATTGCACGATTAATCATCCGATCCAAGGACAATGACGTATTCGCGATCGCGGAGAATCCCCTCGTGTTCCATTATACTCCCTGCGACCAGCGAACCGCATGGCCGAAGATTAGGAATTTTTTTTCGTCGTTTTGTGATGTCGGCCGTGGATGGCATAAATCATACTCATCGACAACCGCGATCGAGTTCCATACGAGAGTCGGCGTTAATTCTATGGTAAATAGGTTGTATTTCCCATACGTCAGGGTGATAAAAATCATCCTCATTGAATCGGCGAATGTTCGTTTTAACGTGCCATGGCCTGTTGTTTGATGGTAACTTTTTCTCTCGAAATGATGATTTCGCGACGTCAACATGCCCGTTCGCGCTTGGATCTGATCGAGTTTCATTTTTTACACACGCTGTTCATCGACCGGCATTTGGTAGGAGGATTAAAACGTGTACACAAAAATTCACGTTCATAATAAAGAGGAGATCGCAAGATATCATACTCGGTAATACCATGAAAATCTTGAAAAAAATAAATTGTAGGTAAAATACCGAACATCGTAGCTTTTAATAGTATCAATATGGAAATATCGTTGATAAATTGTTTGAATAAAAAAAATTCCGAAAATATTCAGCTGTTTTCCGTTTTCCAAAGTTTTTCAATATTCCTTTCAACAATTTGTTGACAACGCCTGGAAATTATCGTTGCGCGTGTTTACTGTGCTCGCGATTGTACGTCCGACTCGCCATCAATTTTTAAACACTAGAATTTTGATTGCATGCTTATGCAAACACACTTTTTTCACATTTTCTTTGATTTTGAGAGACGATGATTACTTTTTTCTTTTTTTTTTACGGTTCGACCGTAAAAGTATCGGAACTATGTAACCCTTCCGGTGTCCGATACGATAATTAACCTCGCCAAGTTCATCGTCGATTTGATCATGTAATTTCATCTTATCTCAGTTTGTCCGGGCCATTGACGATTGTCTTTCAAGGCGAACGTCTCCTCTCGAGGATCTACGAACCTGACACGAGAAATTTTCACCCAGCCTCATCTCCGTGACTCCCACGATCATTGCTGCTCTTCGACAACCGTTAATCCGTGTTTTATCTCAACCATCTAAACCCTCAAAGCTCTCTTGTGTCCCTTTCACAACTTTCTTCAATTCCTTCACTCTCGTTACTATCTACCATCGTTCAATCTACTTTATACATAACGTATGGAGAGCGTACTTACTGTTATATACACACAAAGTACATAGTAATATGTATTACATAATAGCATACAAAATCGGACAGACGAGGTGAGAAAGGGAGGAAGGACGAGAACAGGGGCACAATTGAGGGGAAAATAAACTGGTAAACGAGGGTTGTTTCATCCCTCAAATGCATTCCCACTTTTTGACGAAGATTGGTTTTTTCTTCGACGACAAATCGTCGATTCAATCAATTTTGGATTTTTAATTTTTGTCCAAGATCCAAAATGGCGATAAACATTGCTTTTTTTCGTATAATTCAATGTCAACTAGAGTCTCACGACGTTTCGCCCTTTTTTTACATCTTCAGCCGATTTTATTCAGTTTTAAAATGATTTATCTCATCAACAGTTTTACTTATCGAATAATAAATATTTGGCAAAAATCGTTTATTTATATATTATAATAAAGTTCGAAGTAATTGTTCGAAGAAATCGTCAGTTCGTGGGTAAAACGTATTTCCAGAAATGGCGGAATTAAATGAAAAGTTTGAAAAATGAGACAATTGGATGTCAAAAAAAAGTCGAGGCAGTTTTCACAAACCGATGTAGTCGTTAATTTTCTCGTTTTCTCCCTCATTTTTCATTTTATTTAATAACAGTTTTTCGCTGTTGCTCGGTGCAATCACGAGGGGACGCTGCACTCGAGACAAGCGTTTATATTATAAGGTGACAAGAAGAATCGCCAAAGCACGAGAAACAACCGCACAAAAGCTCGTTCCTTTTTGTATTTTTGTGTGGCTCCATCTGTAACTGAAAATGAAACTGTGCGGGCATTTTGCCACCTTGAGACGACGGACGAAAGTGGCTGTTAATTCTCAGCGTTAACGATAATGGATCGCGTCGTCTCTGCGATAAAAAGAAACACGACGAAATTTTGTGAAAAGATAATAACAAAACGGAGAACAAATATCTCTCTATTTCTCAATCTTCATCCTACATTATTTATTTTCATCAGAAAAGTCCCCAGCATGGAAAAAACGTACGAAAAACTTGGAATTCACGATTTATATTTTTATATTTATTAAAAACTGCCGGAAGTCCAAAAATTCACGAAATCTCCGCTCGTTTTGACGGAAAGATTTCCGAACAATTTTTTTAATTTTTAAAAAGATACACCGTACTGTCTCGTCCTTCAAAAGTGTCTCACGACTCTCAAAACTCTTCCGGACTATCGAAAATTTAATCTGTGGTGTCTCATTTAACCGATGACAAACGAGAAGAATTAATTTTTATTTATTTACCGCGAGATCCGTCGAGCTGGATGCTGCGAGTCGCAAGAGTACCGAGCAATCAAAGACTTCCGGCCGACAAAGCTCACCGCGACCCTTGTTGCCCGGAGAAAATCCCTTCCACTTCCTCATCTTTTTTTTTCGTCTTTTTTTCTCATGCGGGTAAATAAAAGCGTGAGTACATAAAAAGTAAAGTGATTGGAAATCCAGAGACGAGATTTCTCCTGACGGTTTGACAAGTGCCTCAACGGAATTTTTCTTCCTTGACAAAACGTTGTGATTTTCCGGTCGTTTTCGACAAACCGACCCATCGCAAACCCTTTATTATCGCAGTGTTAAAAATTTCTCAATCGTCTATAAAATCGTGAATTACGTACGTTTCTTCTCCCTCGAAATTCTCAATGCTAATTATTTTCGCAAATTCATTATTAATGAAAATTCATCTCTGGACGAAATCATTGTTTTTATGGGATTATTTTCCGACAAACGAGTGAACGAAAAATAATTCGAACAGAATGATGAAAAATTTGATTTTTTTCAAATTTACGTACGAATTTGAGGCAATTTTCCCTTTTTGATTGAGATGCAAACGTTTACTCTCACGTTCTGATCTGTTTCTCGGCTTTAACGTTCCACCTTCATCCATCTGTCCATTTCGTGATTAGTCGTGTTAATTGGCTCGTTCATTACGCTAATCAAAGGGCAGCGGCACACAAAGTGAAGCTATCTCTCTTTCGCGCTGTATCTCTGCATCCCTTGTCCTATTTTGCATTCACAGTTTAATGCCTTGAAATCCACGTCCGAATAATCCCGGTAGCATTGAAACAATAAGTATATTTTCAAAATTGAAGAATTTCGATTCTCAGTTTTTTAATCGAATTTAGATCGAATTTAGTAATTGAAAACAGACGACCTAAAAAAATATAAATGTATTCATGTAACTTGTCGTGGAATTTGTGGTATTATATATTTTGACAAAATATGTCATTTTACAGAGACGAGTATATTTTGTGAAATATATTTATGTTGCATTTACGAAAAGATATGATCGAAATCGTAGATAAATTATTCGAATTGTTTATTGATCTACGAAATGTCAAATATTGCACAAATTTAATAAACATTTCATGAAATTACTGGAATACTCTCTTTCACCAACGTTCCTGTAGTTTAAAATATATATTTCTTACTGTGGGTTGTAATCGAACGAACAAAAAATTGCCATTTTCAGAAAAAATTGTTTCTTCAGTTGTTATTTGAAACAAAGTCGAAAACTGTCTCAAAATGGTATTAAATGTCATGACGGACAACCACTAATATTAAAAAAATTACGATAATCGTGAAAAGCCACAGATTGTCAAATAAATCAATATTTTGGTTTTCTGCGCTCGTTATATTTTTTCGAAAATCTTTTAGCGAAATCTAGTCCTCCGGACCCTTCTATTTTCGGTCTCTGGTCCACGTGCGACTCCCTGAATTCTGCTGGCGTTCGAAAAATAAGGATTTAATCCTTTTTTTTTAAATTCAACTCTATAGAAAGCTTGGAAAGACTCGATTTATGACGTCCACCGTTGTAGAGTTAAAATGCTACTGCTGGACTTTCAGAGAAGCCCGAACGTCCAATCAATGCATGAATTTCTAAATCGCCGCTTACCATCTCTTTGATCCTTTTCGAGCACCTGGTCGGAATTGTCGTTTCTCGTCTTTGTACTTCTCTCTCTTTTCATCTTTTTCTTGCTCCCATTCTTCAATTTTTTTTTATCGTGTTCCTCGTGACCCACGTGCTTGTGACCCACCATTCGTAACGATTGGCACTGCACCCTGCAGTGAAAGAGATGCACTATTCGGGGGTAAACATTCTACTTTTTTCCCTTTCAATTCAGGCTCATCTTATCACTCTTAAAATCTGTACCAGCGATAGTCTCGTGCGATAAAATTTTTTTTAAGGGTTAGATTCATCCCATTATTCCATCTCCTTTTTCTCTCTGTCTCTCTCTCTCTCATTCTCTCCTTCCTGCTTTTCTATTCCAGTTCTTCAATACAACATCTTTTTCCAGTGCATCTGCACAGATTTTTGTCCTCAAGAACAATCAATCATACCCATAAACATTTCGCACTTGAAATAATTTTTCACTGCTGATATCCAATCTTTTTACTCCAAATTTCGGAAATTAAAAATTCGAATTACTCTTCTTTGACGAGGGAAGAAGTAAAATGCAACCAGGAAATGATAATTTTTTTGATAATCCCATTGAGAAAAAATATGGAAAAATCGGAAATCGTATTTATTAATTTTATTCATTTAATTATCCGATATTCAAGTCGTTCAAGTAAATCTCCGATAAAATCATGGCCTTTGGACTCACAAACGCGTATTCCATGGGAAAATAAACGCACCGAATGGCATTTCGGACGAATTAGATATGGAATATAGTTCATGGCGTGGACGTTTTATGGCTATGCTCACGAACGTGTCGAATTCACGTATATGGGAAAATACGTCACGATGAATCCATTCGGTCTAGTCGATATTTCCTTTTTTTTTAAATTTTTTTTTTACAGAATTTTCTTACGAAAGCAAAAAGTCACAATCTCATGAACAGTGTTCGATTTTCGATTTACGATACACGCGTTCCAAAGAAAAAAAAATCAGCATCATTTTTCGGGCAATTCAAAAAACAAGAAAAATCGTAATTACACGTAATTAAATTTGCAATATGAAAAAAATAAGTACATAAACGAACAAACCCGAGAACTCGCGAATAACGAAAGTATAGCGGAGAAAAAAAAATGAAAATCGACGCACGCACACACTCAGCAGTGAGTCGATTCGTTTAGGTTTGGTGGGACTTTCATACAGCTAGAAATACGACACCAAAGAGGAGCCACGACCCAGGCCATTAGCTATTTACGGAAAACGAGCGGTGAAAATGGAGAGCACACGAGCACGGTTGTCGTTCCACGTGTCTCCTTCACTCTACACCTTTCTCTTTCCCTCGTTTTTCTCATTATCTCCCTCTCTCTTCGTCTCTCGATCCAGGGTACTCTGTTCTATGGACCCTCATCCAGAAACTCGGTCTCAGTTACGATCGGGACATACGTAACCCATGGGAAAAGCTGAGGGTCGCTGGAATCTTACATATACATATATATATACAGCTGGCAGAAGCTGTAAGAGGTTAGAAATGTACGCGAGAAGAAACGTGTTAAAGGCTCGTGCTAGTCATGAAAAACAGCCACAATTGTCTCCTCTGTGTCGTCACGAGAGAGCTTTGCCGGAATATCTGTGTCCTTCGGACGCAAGAGGAGCTACTGGTCCAGAGTTACACGGGAAACAACGAAAACAGAAAAAAAGTAGGGTTATGGTCCGACGCGCGCTTCGACCATCAAGAAAATGGACGACGCGTGACGCCATCTTACGCACGTATCTTGCTATTCATTATTTTTCGAAGTAGAGAACGTTTTTCCAAAGTATCTTTATGCAAATAATGCAAATATATTTGTACAAATAATTTTTATATAAATAACGTCGGACGTAACAACGAGGATAATAAGAAATATTAATATTATATTGTATGACTGCTATTAATAATCGTAAATAATAATAACGATCGGTTATTGTTGATAATTAGTGCGATTACTATCATTATTATTACTATTATTTATATAAAAATTAATTGATATTGTTTGTCGATGGGAAAAGCTGAATTGTCGAACGTACACATTTTCTTGGATGCCAGCCGTGAGTTTGTATTTTGAAAAAGAAATGAAAAGCGAAAGCGCCGAAGACGAGGACAATTTCAAATCGCTTGGACATGCTCAGCAGCAGGCCAAGACGTGTGGCCCTCTTCATCGTCGTTTTCTTTTCATTTTCCAAGGCGATTAAGGTGGGCACGGTTAAATAGATTCGAAATCCATGATGGTGCAATTTTTCGTCTCGAAAATACGTATACGTACTCGGAATTTATCGTTGCGGAAATTTTGATAAATTGAAAAGACGATAAATCCTCTTATTTTCAGGATCCAGCGAAAATCGTACTCCGTAAGCAAGCGTTCATTCATCGTTTCAACAATCGAAAAATCGTCCTGGCGCGCGTGTCACTTTTGAGCTTTCAATTTCCATCTTTTTTTTTTTTCGGCAATGTTATGTTCCCAAGAATAGATGATGCGTGTATAAAAGCGTTCTTGACGCTCATACAGGCCACCTATATTTGCCTGTATGAGGAAACATCGAGAGCAGAAGGACCGGTCCTAAACAAATAACTTTAGGGAGATCCCTCCTCTACTCCCTTTTCCCGCTTCATCTTTAACGGATGACAAATTGTCCCCAAGAAAGGGAAGTTCACGTGGGACGGGGGAGGAAAAATAATTCCGTCTAGTGACTATATTATCCGGTTGGGAAAAACTTGACAAAAAAAATATTTGAACTCGAAATTGGATCGTTCCTGTTGAAATTTTATCGTTTGAATCATTCGAGGACATCTCGGTATTCATAAACATATCCTGGTTCGATAACTCCACTGATTATTCACCGAAAGAATTCACTATCAGGGTCGATAACTGTAGCTACAGTCTTGATCCCGGACAATCTTCATCGTATATGTAATTTTGAAAATCAGATACTGAATTTTCAAAAATTCAAAAAACTAAAAGCTGTACGATACCCCTACAGATCTCGTTTCCAAGAATAATCCCATTGGAGATTTTTCCAAACCAAAAAAAAATGAATCTTCAATAAAATTCGAATTTTGATACACGAAAAATGTCGAAAAATATCTTCAAATTTGACAGTGTTTCATGGACACAATTTCTGTATCACAATTAGTTCACAGTCTGTGATTGAACATGCGACTGAAAGCCCAATAGGCTGCGCGATTCTCCTACAGTTCTTGTCCCTAAGAGTCGTCACACTGATTTTTTTTTTTAAATGCAATGTTGGATAAAATTTCGTTGTTAATCCACGAGAAATTTCTTACTCCTTTTTTTGTTCGAACAATCAACGTCCTCTCAAAGCACGTTGTTGTACTCTCGTGGATAGAATTTTATTTCCCATCGACTGATTCACATTCTGTCATTGAGCATGCCACTGTACGTATGCTGTATAGGTTGTGTTATGTGACTTGTCGGAGGTTCAACGTCTGCCTAATGGGAATACTAATCGACGTTAATTCGACACTGGACCGAAAGCCAACGTTGAGTTTAACGAATCATATTGACAAGCTCGGATGTACATGCATGCCAGATATTACTGTATTCGAACGATCGACAGGATTCTACCATTCGCACACTGCACTTCTGCAGACTCTTGACGATTTTATTTTCATTTTTTTTTTCTCCAAGCAAAGCTCCGACTCATCCATCAGCATCACAAATCCTCCTCCTTGGGTGGTCACTGATTGACGCGTATTTAGCAATAAAATGACAAGATCATTAACAAGGAATTCCAATTGAATTTCCGCAATTACGAATAAACTGAATTTTTTTGTTTTTACCTGCAAACACCGTGTCTCGCTTTTGCAATTGAATTGAGAGAAAAGGCGATTGAAAGGAAAGTTGCGATCTTGAGATATAATCCACAGAAGTATGTGGAAGAAGCACGACACATTTTCATTATTTTTTAAAATCTGTCCTTTAAATCGTCTTCATTATTGTCGTTGAAAAAATTGTTTTTCAGATACATACTTTTCGTATTTTTTCACTGACGAGTGTTTTGAAATATTCTGAGAGTAGAAAAAAGGGGGAAATTTCCTAATAATCTCCCGATGAAAAGAAAATTACAAAAAATGTCGAGACATTTATCAAAAACTTGTGACATCGCGATAGCTGGAATCTCCTTGCAAAAAAAGTGCGTAAATTGTTTAAACATCGATTTCCCAATAATATTCCAAAAATAAAGAGTCAGAGCAGGGAAATTTCTCAATAAATTCCCCGATGGGACAAAAACGACGAAAAATTTGACGCGATTCCCAAAACGATATATAAAATCGGCAATCGCTGGACTTTTCTTCATACAAAAAAAGGAACACAATTTTTGAATTCATCGATAAACGAAAAGCGATCGAGGGAATGATTTTTCTTCTCGTATCGGCAGCTGGATTATCGCTGCACTCCAGCTTCCGTCGTGTCGTTTCTTTCGTACGTGCGCATATACATATATGTAAAATGTCCCCCGTGGGTTCGTACAGTAAGCGTGAGTTATAGTGCCTCGTTCCCATTGACGAGCTCTCACGCCTCGACCCAAGAGTGCCGGCAGTAGCAAACCTCTTTACCATCTCCGATTCTTCTCGTTCTCTCTTTCTCTTAGTTTTTTTTTAATGTTTTCTTTTTCTTTTTCAAACGATAAATCGACGTCTCTTTTCCATTCTCCCCCTTTTATTTTTTGTCTCCTTCTCTCCATCTCTCGCTTCATCCCTTCCCACACAGCATCCAAGTGGAAAAATGACGTCTTTGCCGTACGGTCACGACATTGAACCATCATACTTGATTAGGGTCCATGAATGACTGAGATGACTGCATGAGAAGCAAAGTATTACAGCATACATGCTGGTCCAACTATCGCCCGCTATCAAAACATCAATTTCTTCCCATCTCCTTATCATTTCTCTCTCTCTCTCTCTCTCTCTTGCTCTCTCTCTTTATTCAATACCAGAGGCACTTGCTCCAAAGTTTGCCTCCAGCCTTTTCTCTTCTCTCACGTCTGCTAATCTGTGCAAATTAAGGCCTGCGAGGCAAGAGACTCGCGAGGCACGAAAATACGAGATGTAGCGTTCTTGAAAAATGTAAAATTCGAGAATAAATTCAATTTTCTAAACAAGTCCAAGTTCGAGTCCAACGAAAAGTTGAAGGACGAATCGTGAATCATGTTTGACGAATAATTGAGCGACGATAATTCATTAAAATGCATCACTCGTCATTTTTTTTTCACCTTTGTGTGTTTGACACGTCATGCTTACCAGCCAATGATTCAAACTGGCGGATAAATAATATACGAGCATTCAAAAATATCGTAAATTCAGTCACGTGTACTTGACGATCTTTCCAGCTGAATCATTTTTAATTTGTACTCGTGAAATCGAACTTTTGAACCGGAAAATTCGGCCAACGAAAAAAAAATTGTTACAATGAAATAATGAATTTTCTGATGTAAAAATATGAGCTACTTGAATCATCAAGGACGTGCAGAGTACTCAGCAATGGTACAAAAAACGTACAGCATGAATAAACTATATGTAACTGACTGAGTGGATTAATTTTGAAAAAAAAACTATATTGAAATGTTGTAAACACATTGTTGAAAAAAGCAGTCTGAAAATATTCAAAAATATATACTTTGTCAAGTAAATTCGTTCATTTTTAGTAATGCACTCGACTTTCTCCAACATTTTTCAGTCTATTGATCTTTTTTTAATTTACTTATTTGTTTTTTATTTTTAAATACCGAAACAGTCGAAATCATATCTCGGACGTCTTGGGTCATTAAAAGCCAGTTATTGATGGTGAAGAAATCAGTAGTTTAATGGAAGCGAATGAAAAAAGTGACAAAAGTTTCGAAATCACTCGCTTGCACGATAAAATATCTATTTGATAATTTAGCTATGCGTCATAGTGATAACATTGAATATCGTCAACAGCCATAATTGTTTCTTCTAAATACACGTCGAAAATTCAATCGCGCAATTTCAAAAATTCAATTCGTAGAAAAATTCGTGCTCTAGGAAACCGTGACCTATATTTCTTTTCTATTTTCTGGACAAAAAATGATATTCAATGGACGGACATTTTTTTCCATGAAATTTAAATGGAAAATTGAATTTTCCAACGAGCCCAGTGTGTAATTCAACGAGAATATTTTTCCCCACGTGAGAACGTTTTTCATACGACGTATCATCGATTTTTCAACTTGCGCAAGAGACGCAAAAATCTTGCCAAAAAATAAAGCACCCCGGCATCTATTTCACATGAACACAATTACTCTCCTAAACAGTACGGGAGAAAGGGCTTTCACGATCCAATTCGGGGATAAAAAAGTTGCCTGCACATACATATATTTTATGATAGGGGATCAAAGCCCGGCGAAGGAAAAAGAGAGAACCGGGGGTGAGTTTTAATCCGACTGAATGAAAGGATGAAAAAGAAAAAATGAAAAAAAATTATGAGCCTTCGGGCATCAGCGAAGGGTGAGCAAACTTACGAGTCACCTTGCATTGCCATTGGCACTTGGGACAAGGTTGTCCGGGCAATAAAGGAACATAATTCATCGTGTTATGTTGGATATCCGCAGATTTGATGGATCGCACGTTCAGCACAGTGATTGGCCACATAACGATGTTAAATTCTGGACGAAACGTTCAAACCTCATTGCTGAAGTGATTACGACTCTTTGCCAGAATTTTACGTTTGTTTTTCTTATTTCACCGAGTCGATAAGCAAAATGACACCCTTCTCGTCCGAAAAAAACCTCGAGTCGGTTGTTTGTCCAGCTGCGAAACAGTCTGGCTCCAAGGGGACCGGAAACGAGACCTTTAAACTAGGACGAAACGTAATTAGCTTATACGATGATGATCCGAATTATCCAGCATTCAGAACTTTAAATTGTCCAAAAAAAGAAACAAAAATTCTCGAAATATTCAGTAAGTTAATTCACTCTGTTATTCCGCTAGAAATTCAAAAAAAAGACTCCTCTCAATTGAAAAACAAGACATGAATTAATTCGCGATGAAAACGCCGGTTTTCCGAGTAATTTCAGTACTTTCGGAATTTTCTCATTGAATCTCTTCGAGTCTGGATCAATCGTTATGGTCAATCGCGAGAAGATCCAGATTTTGATGAAATCAGAGTCTCCGAAGCAGCCTCTCGATCCTTTCCTTCCGTGGAAACGTCAACGTGACTGCCGCGACAAAGCTCGTTTGAACTCGCGCGACAATGTTTGCTCTCGAGTTTTCGAGCACGACAAAAAAAATGAAACAACGATCTCGCTTCGTTCGCGCTCAGTCAATAGGATCAATCATCGACCTTCCTTTGAAATGGCCAATCACTGTGCCTCATTATCGTCTTTTTAACTTTACACGCATATTTATATACACACACACACACACACACACACATATATATATATATTATAACGAGGATGCGGAATACGCGTCTGCGATCGATTCCTCGGGGAGTTGAAGTTGCGCTTGAACCAACGCGGAAGAACCTCCGCGCGATACCCCGGCGTTTGTCCTCGTCGAAGATTGATGGTGACACCCTCCGCTCCGCCTGTATAATAGCGGTGCATATGGGGGCGCTTTTAAGAGAGAAGGGTGGATTTTAGCCAGTCTTCGAGATTCGCAAGTCATATCCCGCACACGTACTCTCCTTCGTCGCTGTGCGCCACAGTCGAAAAAGCTTTTAAAGTTCGCGATGTGGCGCTTTTTTTCACACATTTTTTTTCCTCCATTTTACCTACCTTTTTTCCCATACATCTCGCGCGGTCCCTCATGGCAAAGTCATCATCCTCCCTCGTGGAGCTTCAACGCGTGTCAAATAATTCGCGAAGAACGACGTCAGCGTCGCCGAGGGTGCCATTTTCGTCCGACGCGATACACGCGAGCCAGGACCCGTTCCAACCCTCTTCATGATAAATTAGCCCGTCGAAACGATCGTACCGAGATTTTTCATCCTTTTCCCCCTTTTTTTTTCAATCCAGATCACGAGGAGAAATGTCAACGTAATTATCTTTAATAACATTGGGTATCAACGCTTTTAAGGGTGAATTATGAGCTTTGCGGACTTTCCTGAATTTTTCTCGAAAAAACAGAGGAAAAACAGGACGCGATTTAAAAGGAATCCTGTCGAACGGAAATGACAGTGCGAAAATCATTTTTTTTTTCAATTTTCTACTGATTTCAATGACTTTATATTGATCCTCTCTTGTTTTTTTTCATCTGTTTCAGGTATGTAAGAGAGAAATCTTTTGATTTATCAGCGGGAGTGGAAAGCGCGTATCGCTCGTGGTGTTTTCTTTTTCTTTCGTCTTTGACCATCTCGGGTATCGTCGTTCTACAGCATTGACGAGTGAGTCCTTGATAAACGTTTGAACAGTGGGAATTTTTATAGTTTTTTTTTCAATGCTCACTTTGATGCACGAGATCCATATACGAATCTGTCTCGAGCAACGGAGGCCGCCTTATGGTGGAATATCCTGCGGGCCGGAAGTTCCGCCCTCGTCATTTTAAACGACCGTTGTTTTACCCGAGAATTTAGGGATCTGAGAATCTTTCTTCAAGACCGGAAGTTTGTCAGATTATGTGTACGGATACTATTATACAAGCTTCTGCGATGAGAAGTGTGTTCCCCTCCGAAATTAAATGTTATCGTTGAGTTTTGCTCATCGCGAAGGAAACGAGTGTCTGGCCTGCATCATTCGAAGCCCCAAAAAAGTCGTATCAACGCTCCAACTTCTCGATATCTCTATTCATACGAGATTATTTCGGATACGTTTAGAAAAAAAATTTAAAAAAAAACGACCGTAGTTCTTCAGCCGAGAATCCGATGTCCTGAAGATTATGATTTTGATAAAAAATGAAGCAGGAAAGATAGATAGAAGGCATTAAAAAAGTAGCCAATCATCGAAAATCCGAAAAAAAAAATGAGCGACCGTAGTTCGTCATCTGAGAATCCGACGTCCTAAAGATCGTTATTTTGATTTTGAAAAAGCAGGGAAAAATAAAAAGACATCGAGGAAGATCGAAATAATAGATGTTAACCGCAAATTTGTAAGTCGTAAACCGTACCCAAAGACGACATACGGAAGACGAGAGTGCAACGATGAAAAATTAAAAAAAAAAAGTCGAAAAACTCGCAGGGTGATTAGAATGGATGGTTAAGAGAGAGGGAGAGAGAGGGAATATGAAATGCCTCGATCTTTCAGGGCGCAACCTGTTTTGTATCTCTTTTGGTTTTTTTCAATCTCTCTCCCAAGGGCATCTGTTCCTCTCCCAATTTAATGCCTCTGAGCTCGCGTCTCCGATCGCTTTAACCTGTTTTTTTTTTGTTTGTAAATTGGCTCAATAATAAACGGTGATGCTCTTTTTTTTGTTCTCAAAGCCCTAAGGTAGTTGCGATCTTAAGCTGCTCATTGAGCGTTATTATCAGCTCCAGCTCGTATAAATCCTTGCTAAATTACCTGGCGCAGCTTCCGCGTTTAATTGAACTTTATTGATTATTTCGCGAATAATGATGACGAAAAAAAATCGCTCCTTGTCATTGGTGCAAAGAGTTATCGATCTCTCGGCGAAAACATCGCCGGAGGGTCGTCATCAGGCAATTTATTGTCGGAAAAAACATATCCGCCAACGCCAGATGGTCGATAAACGGAAAAAAGAATTAAGGATGTACGACAGGCATTCTTGCAGCAGCAGGAGAATAGCACGAGAATTTCGAACGAAACGAAAATTAGCTATGAAATTCTGGAGCAAAATCAATCGTACGTAAGATTAACCGTGATTTCGAATAAAAACTCGAAATATCAATAAAGTATTGTTGAAAAAAGAACATTTTGAAAATATCGAGAACAATCTCCTCGAATCAAATGTATTCGGTCATTTTTTTCCCTTTTTTTTCGAAAATATATTTGACTTTTTTGACATTCTTTTCTACGTTGTTTCGAAATTCATGTTCTTTATAATTTCTTCGAAATACCGAAGAGAAAATGTCGAAAAGTCGAAAAAATGTTGAAAAAACCGAAGCGCTGTTCGAAAAAGCAAGATAATTCAACACGAAGAGGAAAATCTTGTTTTTAACAATTTCTTTCTAACTTTTTGGCAATATTACTTTTTAAAATTAGTCTACTCGGTATCTTTTACCTGTGACGGACGTGACCCGTTTGTTGCAGCATCGCTAATTACTCGAAATTCTTATTTTGTCCTATTGTTGCTCGAACAATGCCTGCCATGAATCCCTGATTGGATGCTGATGCATCATTGTTTTATTTCCTTCAAAACGGAGAATGTATCGAATATGAAGACAGAAATTTGAACAAAAAAAAGGTCGTAAAATACATTTTCCAACGAGAAATTTCCATCGGATGCTCATATTCTTCTTCACTACTTTTATCTTGAGAAAATATTTATCTTCCTCGGATAACCAGCCGATATTCGAGAGGGAAGGGGAGGGAGAGCACGAGGATGTAAAACCACGGCAAGACGCGGAGGCTGAAAAAACTTTGCGTTCGTTCATTCGCTCGGAAACGAAACGATAATTATTCTCCCTTTTATATTGTTAATACAGCCACGTTTATGGTCGTTTTTGGGCAAGAAGAGTGCTCTACCCATCATCCGAGCCGTAAAGATCCGGAGCTACCCACTTTTCCGTCATCTTATTTATCTTTCTAATTTTCAATGGACTCCCGCGCGGATAAACATCCATCCCCGGGCGAAAGAGGCTGAGAAAAGATCAGCGAGGAAACCGAAAAAGAAAAAAAGAGGCAAAACTGTTTTGTCCCCTCTGTTATTACACAGTCAGCCTGCTGGACTCACTCTACGATGATGGAAACGTACAGTCGCGTCTCGTTGGACGATTCGTCATTCATTTCCGGCTAAATATATTATCATAACCGGACGACAAACCGAAAATCGATTCTAGGCATTATTCTTTTTCTTCTCTCTCTCCGTTCATTCTTTATCTTCCAGTCACGATCCTCTCATCGTCCGCCACGCGACAATAAACTTGTTTTTCCAACAGTCGGATGTAATTTGAGGCTCCAATGTGCCTTTCAAAGGGAAACACAATGGAAAAGAGAGGAGATCGCGTGTAACCAAGTCCTCTCGTGTTCGATCGTCAGTAAACTCATCTGTCCTCCTCTTTTTCTCATTTCCTTTCATCTTTCTTTTTTCACCCCGTCTCGTTTTCTTTTCGCAGGATCGAATTAGCCTTCTTGTTGTAACGTAAAGAGGCATATTTGGATAGGATCGCTCATAGGTGAGAGACATGAGAAAAAAAGTGGCCAAGATAGAGGAAGAAGGAATAAGGAAATCGGATGGAATGAAGAAAAAAATTTAAAAGAAAAGAACACGACGAGCACTCGATAGGAGGATGAATGTCCTCGATTAGTTTTGCATCGCTCGTTCTATTGAGATGAAAAAAAAACTTACCTTCGCCAACGTCTTTTTGCCTCTGCTGCAGCCTTTTTTGTTCGAAAGAATGTTTAACGAGGCATTAATAGAAAAACAGAACGTTGGGGAATAATGAAACTCTGTGAAAAAATGAATCACAGACTCTTCACATATCGGAGCGATCCTTTGATCCATCTGAGAGCGATCTACGTCTCAAATTTCGAAAAATTTATGTTTCTTCTCACATTTTTTGGAAGGTACACGAACTTAAAATTGATGATTGAGTTTAGCTGAAAAAAATGTAATTTTAATTTTCTCCCAAAGTTTTTATTGCTGTTTTCTTAACACAATTATGTGCAATTATGTGCTGTAATGTGCTGTGAGGCACATTCACCTTTGAAATCAATCGATGAAAAGAGCCTTGTTGTCAGAGTCGAATAAAAGCATCAATGCAATTATCAGCGAAAAGTATTTTGGTAACGAGAATAAAATACCTGCGAATAATTACATTTTTCGATTAAGCAAATTCACGAGTGCATTTTTCGCGCTGAAAATATTGAATATAACTATCCATCTCAAAGGCGCATGCGCGTCTAGCGCGATCTCCGTCTCTCGCGATCCCATCGGGGAGACAAAGCGCGCAGAGCGTTGATTCTCATGGAAAGAGAAGAAAGCTGTTTACTGCAGGAACTTTGCTGGAAATTTCGTAGATTCGACACGTGAGGTAATTTTTTTCACTCCACCAAGCCATATGGCGAGAGACTGCTCGTAAAAGGAGACCGTACTTTGATACAAAGTCACGAAATTGGTGTATACAAAATCAGTAAAATTTCGAGGGTCCGTGGTTAATTGTCCGTTACGAAGAGTCCGAAATTTCGTAATTCGAGATATTGAACAAATAGGACGCTCGACAGTCGCCGAGAGACGAAACCTTTTATACGGTTGGAAAATATCGTTTGTCCTCTCAATTTTCCGGAATGACGTTAAACGCGAGGAGAAAAACAAAGAAGGAAAAATGACGCACGTGAGTTGCAAGGAAGGACGAATGCGTGTGCTCGGAAAACTTTGGTGGTATCGAGAAATGTCCCTGGAAGGTTCTAATTGTTTTCCCCCGAGGTAAATTAGGATCGTCGAAATGTAAACAAGGCGAACCATGGAAGCAAACCACAGGATCCATCTACGGAAGGCTGTATATACACACGACATAAACGTGTGCCCATCAGGTCCCTGAAAGGTTACAGTGTGTATATATGTTTTATTACGAGCATAATTCCTTCTTCAGAAAAGGGAAAAAAACATTCCATGGGGATCCTAAAAGGTCTCCTAGGTGTTTCTCGATGAGGGAGAGAGAGAGAGAGAGAGAGAGGTAAAAAAGGGCGGCGGAGGGGTGAAGAGAAGGGAAAAAGAGACCACCACTGTGCGATCCTTGGTTCTTCGACGATCTTTCATAAACAGTGGAAGGAAAAAAAGAAATGGCCACCCAGTCGGGGGTCTGGCGCAGTCTGGCGACGTCGGCTGGTATCCAGAAGTGCTCTAGGATCCTCCAGTAGGCGCCTGTCATATTCCTCGGACTCTCCTTCCTCTCCTATTCTCTGTTTCTCGTTTCGGCATTTTTCTCAACTTCTGGTCCATTCTGTATACATATAGACGTCCTCTTACATACCGCCGCCTACGTCGGGGAGCCATTTACAACGGTAGGAACTCGAAGTATTATTGTCCGGAAGATGACCCCCAACAGGGTCTGTTTTTGGTCTTGGGATGCAAATTTCGTAGCCACAATGGAGACTGTATGTACCTCAGGCGATATCACCAACGTGACAATCACGCATGTCGTACACTTTGAGTATTATAATGCGTGTGTATATATGCTCGGAGATGTAACTGTGCCCTTCTGGTCTCTAAAGGGCCTGCTGTGCGACATGAATAGTAAAATCTTGTTTCTATAATTCAACCGTTAGAGCGACAGCAAAATTCGACTAAACCTTGCATAAGACGTTCCGATCGGAGATAAGCGTTACTTTTTTTTTACAATGGTAAGAGGTCTTGCATCAATCGTCCTTTCCAGAGGATCTGTCAAACGCGTCAATGAGGTCATCATTTTTCAAAATTCATTCTTTCATTCTCGACGATTTACAATTAACGAAATACCGTTATTGTACCGTCTTTTTTTCTTCAAACCAACGTTCGTCGAGTGAATTTCGAAGCTGTCTCATCCGTCCAAAGTCTTTAAACAAGCGACGATTTTACGGGATGACACTGTGACGTCCGTCAATAGGATCACTCGGGGTTTTTGAGGCTCGATTGGAAAAGAAAAATAACGGAATGACGTTGCGTCATTGTATTAATTATCGATTGTTCGGAATGAGTATCGAAGACTTTTTGTACGAAGTTTATAAACAAATGGATTAAATTGCCGGGGAAATTGTTGGAAAATGGCGAAGCCGCGATTTCATAGAGCCAATAATTGTACGGGTGGTCAACGACGGTGTCGCCACACAGCCACAGGGTGTCGAGATGTCCGATGTCTCTTCCTGGGTGGTTTTGTCTCGATAAATTTTCTCTCTTTCTCCCCTTCTTTCTCTCTCTCTTACCCTAGCAATTTCTGCTAGAAACGTGTGCAACAGACACCGACTTTTACGGTCGTTTCTTCCAGTGACTCTTCTTTTTCTCTCTCTCTCTCTCTCTCTCGGTCTTGTCTCGTCCCGCGTCTTTTTGTGCCGCACGACGAAGCCTCAGGCATTTTCAAGAGGTGCCGGCGTTTCGTGTGCGGTCACCGAACGCCTTCGACCACGCTTATTACCGACCTCCAGTCTTTCATCCTCACCGTGAAACTGACCGATCTTCCACCATAGCACGAAGAGCATTCGGGACGAACGATGGGAGGATTCTCGCTCCAACTGGGCAAATAAAAACACGAGAAACGAAGCAATTGCTTTATCCATCGGTGTCGGTTTCAGCTTGAGCGAGATGCCGATTTTTAGGAAATTTAACCAAAATTTATAAAACCGTGAGCAATTTCAATGAATCGTAAGAAAAAATAGGCATTTTGAGTAACAACGATATCGATAGGCAGTCGCTGATGAATCGTACAAAAATAAAACGAAAGATATTCGATAAATTTATTTTCTTCTCGTATTATGGGTTCGTTTTTTCAAAATCAGATTCAATCAGCCGATGCAATTCCCTCCAAAAATCCTTTCGGACGAATTCGACTCGCGACTTAAAAATTCTCGGCTTTTATCGCAAAATGAATAAACGAGTGACCGAATTTTCGAGAGACTTTCGATAATAAATATCTTTAAACGCAACGAGAATAAATAACGAAAATTTCGGTGTTACGTGCGCGTCGAAAATCGAAGCTTTCGATGAAATTGAAAGTTCCTCAACGATACATCGGGAGCGAAACGTGCTTGGAGAAAAAAGGGCGAGATATAAAAACGCGAGGAGGAGCCACGTGCGTGATGGTCATCGTGTATCCCTGGACCACGTGCCCTCGAGGCATTCCCCAGGACCCTAATCTCGTAAAGACCGTGTTTGAAGACTCCAGGACCAGAGGAGGAAAAAAGAGAGACTCCGCGTGCCTCGGAATTTACAGCAACGAAACCGATAGAACGAAGCCATGGACATCGAAACGATTTCAGCGTCAAAGAAAGATTCGTACCGGAGAAAAAAAAAAGGAAAGGAGGAACGCGATTCGAGTCTGAAGAAATGTGGAAACGATCGAAGATCGTGTCTGCTAAAACGTGAGACGGAACAATCGACACGAAGTCTCCATTGGTCTTTTCGCGCTCTTGCGAGCGCACCAGCCGTGAAACAGATGTTTATAAAGAAAAAGGCCAGCGAGGGAAAAGAGCGAGGAGCAACGTCGAGGCGAAAACGTGACGAGACCGGTTCCCATCACGTCCAATTTTTCCTTCGATCTTTTACAGATTCCACCCAGATGGGCATGTAATATGGAAGATGGAAAATGGCACGTTCGTCGAAATGAATCGGTGAAAAGGTAAAAAAATATTGATGCATATTTATAGGAAGAGGAGGACGAAGAGAGCGGGGAAAAGTTTCAAGTTTAACGGCGAAAAGGACGCACCTGGGTGACTGACGCACCGGTCAATCGCTGGAGAAATTTTATTCAATTTTTTTCATCAATTTTTATCATCACTTTTCTCTCGTTCGTTCGCTGTTCCTTCGAATCTTGAATTTCGGATCGAAAAAATGCCCAATCCTGCGAATAATCGAGGAAGAAAATGGCGGAAAAAATAATCAGCCATGTGAAGTTTGACATTTTTTTGAATTTTTTGTTTTTTTTCGTCAAAATACACGCACGTGGTGGACCAGATCTTCGTGTACTTTCTCTTAATCTTTTTCCTTCTTCTTCGTTCTCGTGTTTGTGCTGGTCGCACGCGCGTGGGTGGCACACGAACTCGGCCAAGATCGGTAAGATTATTTTCAGAGAAAATGACCAGAAAAACGTGTCTGTCTCGTTCGAATTGTACAGACGCACACGAGCACAAACGGATTATCTCTTCTTCTGGCCAGTGAAATCGGAGTGCGGCGTAGCCTAGAGGCTCACGATAAGATAAATACAGAGATTATATTTGAAATACATTTCACATGCTGCTTTTCTGTCGCGAGTCTGCTGCAATAAAAAAAATGGAACAGAAAGTGGAAGAAAAAAAGCACATTTGTGGATAAGATAAACGTTCGTACACGAGACGTTGGAAATGTCATTAAAAAAAAATGTGACGAAACATTTCGTGTTTAAAAACACTTTTCTTTATCCGTCGAATTTTAAACGTCATTTTTTTGCCACATTGATTATCAATTTTTTATTCCAAAAGTATCAAAAAAATATGATAAACTATCGCATAATGTTTACTACCGAAATCAAACGACTTCATTTTTTTGGAGTAAATTTCGTCTTGACTTTTGTTGAATATTATATTTATACGTAACGTGAAATGAAACATGAAACACAAATTGACGGTTCCTTGGAAATAAAATTGCGAATACGACGCGATTTTTTTTCTTCTCGATCGAATAGTTCGATAAATCTCAAAACAATTAAGGATTTAAAATCTTCGGAGCGTCATCAATCACGAAAATAATTAGATTTTCATCAGCAATCGTTAATTCAGCAATCAACAGGCTCTTCTCACGATTTTTTTTTATTCATCGATCCTCCATAGTTTTATACTTCTCTTATTTATTCTCCACGAGTCTTTTTCTTTTTTTTTTCGTTCCGTACGAATAAATACGAGTGTTTGTCCATTCGTATAGTATATCCGACGTGTTTCCGGAGGTTCGTGAATTTTATATTATCATGCAAATTAATTCATAACCCACGAATCCTTGTTACATAAGCACATTCGGGATATGGACGAGCATTGTTGATCCTCGAAGCTCGTCGAGTTAATTTATAATATTTTCATGCTGAGAATACGTTAACGAAACGATTCGTCCGTCCGTCAATCGAGAAAAAGAACTCGGGCTTCATCTCGCATATGCGAAAATTTTTTTTTTTTTTCCGAGGATCAGGAGTAAGAGCAGGAGCGATTGGAATAGATCCTTCCCCGGAGAATACTCTCGACTCTTTGGTCGTGAACAGTCGAGCTATCGTCGAGAGATCTCTCATTTCGGGCTCAAATATACGGGCTATTCCATGTAAAATCAACTCAATTTTTCACCAAACATTTTTTCAAAACACTGTAATTTCTTTTTTTTCAAAACTCTTGCAACTTTCCGACGAAAGATGAAACAGAGTAACGCCGAACGTGGCAAATTCGATAGTTACTTTCCTTCAAAGTGAAAAATAATGCGGTAAAACGTTGGAAATTATTTTTCTTCGTTTCGGAAAGTTATTTGAAAAAAAACGTCATGCAATTTTGAATAAATTCGTATCGCGCAGGGTTCAGGCAAAAAGGAGCGAAAAAAACTGATAAAAGTTCCTCTCAGTGCCTATGACAGTATGAAAATTTGAGGGAGATTCAAGAATCATCGGTCTGGAATGAAACGCCCCATATAAATACATGTATACTATACGCATAATATCCATTAATCATTCGACATTTGAGCCCCCCAACAGCGATGTGGTATAAGCTATGCCTCCCTGCTTGACAGCCTTCGAAGCAATTAGAAGACGTCTCTAAATTCTTTCGAGCCTTTTCTTCTTCTTTTTTTTAATAGAAAAATTCCGGTGATCCTCCTGCGTGTTTCTTCTAGCGTGACAAAACATCTTCGAAATTGACAGTTTCGTTACGAGACACCTGGATTATGTTTATTCATTCAAATCGACCTTCTTTCCACTCGACTTTGACGATGATGATTCCGAACGTTGATGGACGTGGCGCGAAACATTCGTGTATGTTTTTCTCAGAAATTTATATTATTTGAAACAAAGCAACCGTTTTCCATACTTTACATGCAAATTTGAGCGAAAATAAAAGCATATTTGTTAAATTTTATTTTCCGATCAAATACTGAAAAAAAATACATTTTTGAGCCTAATACTTTCGCAAATTCATGATACTATCATGGCAATATCATTATCCTTATACAATTTAAAAAAAAAACGAAAAATTGTTCCTACTTTTTCTTCGTCACAGACGAAAAGAAAGTGCGAAAGAACGAAGCGGTCGCTGGTGCACTAATTACATTGCAAAAGTATCGAATCGATGTAATTCCCAACATCTCTACTTGGTATCATCGAACGTTGAGAGGAGTACAAAATTGATAGAAATTAAACGAAGATGCCGGGAGGACTTTGAGTAAAAAAAATGTCTTGATTCGCGTGGCGTTTGATGTCTCTGGAGTATAATCGAACGTTTCGACGATTCTCGATGAGATAGTGCTTTTGCCTTCATTTTCCCTTTTTCCATTGCGAGCAGATCCCCCTAATCAATTGCCTTCATGCTCCCTTCCACCTATTTCGTTTCTTCTTGACATTTACTACCTTAAATTTATATATATATCCGTATATATAAATATATTTATGTATGTAGCTTCATTTTTCTTTAACCCCGTCTAAAGGCGTACGAAAACACATTTGAGAAACGTAGACATTCACCTTGTGATATAATTACGCTATTCTACTCCGTTGTACTTTACCAAAGCCCTCATTCGACTTTGTCTGCTTGAATAGCTTTAAAAGGTACGTGGAATCGTCTTTGTATTCACCCGTATCAAATATTCCATCCAACCCTGGAGGTTTCTATATCATTCTCTTTCTCCTTTTTATCATCTCCCATTTCTGCACTTCGTTCCACCATCGTCTGACATAAAGTACCCAGCGAGTAAGTACCGATTCAGCAACTCATATTACACGCGCGCGCAAACACACGTACATTCTCGCGCACATTTAACTCATACACGAAAGTCTTCAATTGCGACGTTGTATAATACACGAAGGAAGCTCCGGAGATCCGTAAAGGGAGTTTAAATTCCGAGGGAGCGTTGATTCAACCCTCGATCGATTGAATTCCCGTTTCCTAAGTTTTTCACAAAGGCTTCTAAATATGGATGATAGTTCGAGGGTACATTCGAAGGATGTTGATATTTATAGTGTTATTGCCATGGAAACACTCAGCGAGGACTCTCGCGCTCGATAAAAGCCATGGAAAACTCGAAGGTACCGCGGAGGCAGGAGACAAAACGGAAATTATCGTTTCATTTGTCCAATCTTATATTTCGATGAAGGTTTCATCAAAAGATCTTTGCAAAATTGTCAACGAGGAATTCGCAACGACAAATAAGCCAGCAATTGTTGCAGGGTCGGGCGGTAAAACGATAAGGGTGTTTTTTATCGTAAAACAGTTTTAGCCGCGCAATCGATCCATCCGGAGCTGCGGAGCCTCGAGAAAGCGGGCAAAGTTAATCCACAATCGTAAAAAAATCGTGTCCCGTATTCAAGACGCACCCATAACGATCCAGGCCTTCCATCGAGGCGAGAAAAACTTTTGCCCGTATTTTCCATCTTCAAACTCTCTCAGAGTTCCTCTTCCTCGCGATGTTTCACCGCTTCTCCGCGTTTCTTTTTCCATCCAAGTTCCCTTCCTGTCCAGGACCAGATGGCGCATTCCCCTCCTCTCGACGAATTCCCCGGAATTGTTCCTGTCGAATCCTCGGAAGAAGATTCGTTGCCGGCTCCGTCGTTGTTATCGTCGAGTGGATGCGAAAGATTCCAAGTTCCACCAGGACGAGCGTATCAGCCGGAGGAGTGCCAAAAAGAAAAGGGGGAATGTCGGAGAGCGCGAGAAAACGGAAAACAAACGGAAAAAAGTGGCCGGAACGGAAGATCCAGCAGTCGAGAGGAAAGAGCCGTCTCCAAGTCAATAACAGATATAGGACGAATGCAAGAAGGGGAATCTACAAGGAAACTAACACGCGAAAGCGTTAAATACATATAGAGTGCGAAAAAAAGACATCGAGAGGAAGACGATGTTGTACGAAAAGGGTTTTGCTGGAGAAGGTTGGAGAGACAGTGGTCGAAAGGTCGTTCTCTTTCATTGGACGCTCCAGCGCCAAAGCCCAGGGTCAATATAATAAGGGATAGGACCCGCGGTTTATCACGGGTGCGTGCTGATACGACCATTTTCTTTCCCCTTTTTTTATCTTCGAGAGAGCAAAGTCTGCAGTGCAATAAGGATCCAATAACGTCGATTGGATTCCTGGTTGGCCAATAGCGCCCTCTACCTTCATTTCGCTCTGGCTCCGCGTGTCCTTTTTTATCCCTTGACTGATTCCTTTTTGTCCAACCACTCTCGCGTTGAAAGCAACGTGCGGACTCTGGCCATCAGAGAATTGGAAACATCGAGTCATGCGATCATCCCCGAAAAGGGCACTACTCCAGCAACGTTTAAATTCATCTTCGATTCGCGGTAATATCGCGACAGGCAACTTTTGCCAGCAGAAAAATCGACTTTGCGAGATACGAGTGAAAAAAATTAACCTATTGGTGGCTGGCATTTGCGAAGCTGGAAGATGGTAAGGAAAGGTTCGATGTTTGCTTATCTCGGACGTTGAGGACTCCAGCATCCTTTCGATCCTAACGAGACAAAGTTCGGTCCAGAGCGTGGATCACGAACAATCGGTGCGAAGGTCTTTCCGCGCCAATACCGAACGTGTTCCGAGTTATTTACAACGCTTTTGTGGCTTTGGGAAAATGACTTTGCTGATGACATAATTGGAGTTTCCTGTCGGTTCGAACCATTATACAGCTTTGCCGTCAAAGCTGCTCCGGCTCCAAGTTCCCCTGAGCCTTTGTCACGGAGCAAACGACGGATAAGAGTCGTACCGAAGACGCTAATACCAACAAACAAGACACGTAGCGGAGGATGAAGGACCGGAAGATGTTGGGGAAACTCGCGTTCAGCCGTTTCGCCCGGGGATTTCGTACCGCGAATCTCCGTCCTGTCGTTCTCCATTACGGGAGAACCTAGCGCAATGTTGCACAGTTTTACGCACTTGGGGCATCTCAAGCTCGATAATTAGAGTTGGTATATAGTGCCAAGCCGTGTTTCAGTAAAAAGCATTCCGGGTTGGGTAGCCGTCCATCCGCAAAGTTGTTTAATCGGAATCGGTGACCCGTTGGAAGACGTTATTATTATTCCACCTCGCGGAATTACCGCAAGTCCCTCTCTTCCACTGGGGAATTCGCGGACAAGAAGGAATCTCCATCTTTTTTACAACGAGATTGTTTCGTTTCTTCACTTTTCGCACGAAGAATTGTACCCCACGTTTTGACTCTTCCGAATGCTTTGTTCCAACGAGGAAACAGCTGATCTTCCGTTCCTTGCAAAAAGCTGGTGTTTTTTCCGGGTCTCTAGGAGAAAAAAAATCACTAGCCATTGTGCGAACTCGGTTTCACCATCACCATTGAAAAACGGTAGAGCAAACACTCCCTGAGAAATGCAATTTGCATTTTTGCATTTCTCTGATCCTCGACAATGACTTCGAGGCTCGGCGGGGCAACGCGCGGAATGAAAGCCGAAAGAAACCGATCAACGGAAGAACTGAACTACCCGCGGAGGATCTTACCGAGAGGAAAGACGGTGGAAAAAAGGAGAGAAGAAAGTGCGATAGAATAAGATGGTAGGAAAGAAGAGCGAGGAGGGAACGCGATACGAGAGCAGGGAGAGATGCAGGCTGCCGAGGACACACGGGAGGAATAACAAGCTGTGCGCGCAATCGTAAAGTTTGTCCTTGCGATCCACAAAGCTGCCGCTTTCGAGGGATGAGGCACGGAACTATATACGCGGGCGGATATTTATCGTTCTATATCAGAAAGATCCTTATGCTTCTTTCCTTCGCGTTTACGAGCGTGGAACGCTTTAAGCGAGCGACTCTTTACGGTCCGCAGCCTCTTTTTACCTCCACGCTGCCTTCGTCCTTCGCTTGTTGCGTTCGAGTATTATTGGCAAAACATGCCGGTAACAAAACAACAACAACAAAACGCATACCAAGCTGATGAGAATTCTATTAAAAACCTACCAATACCGCTCTAGCGATAAACATTAAACCAATATTTATTGGAGGGTATAATGGGCACTCACTGCACTCACTGAGGATATACGCAGACTTTTGCCGTCCAGCTGTATTTATCTAAACATTCACGATCTTGCGTCATACCGCAACGAGGCTCTCCTTACGAAAAAAGAACCCCCAAAGGTCAAAAGCCAACGGGGCTCTAATCGGTAAACCCTCTTGGCACCCGAAGAGTGAGCGTTTGCTGTGTCAAAAAAAAAATAGGACTTTACGTTATCGTTCCATGTGGCTGGAAAAACAAATGGCTCAACGGCAGCGTGCAGTATGGAAGAACGGGGGAGTTTCTGGTTCTTCGTTTTGGATTCTTTACACCCGCTGCCATCTGGTAATCGAGTTACTGCATGGCTTTTGGTTTGCCGGTTGAAGGGACTCTGGCTGCCTTCTCCTCGTCTTAAGGCAAAAACAGAAGCAAACGCATCATGTCTAGCGAGACCTTGTGGGGACCCTCTTCGTTCATCGCCTGTCCCGGAAAATCTTTGAGCACAGTGCCTCCTGGTGTGTCCGTCGCGTATCCATTCAGCCGTAACCGAAAGACAGTCATTAACGAGACGTCGGATCTCGTCACGGAGCCAAAGGAACAAGGTTTCGTCGATATTCAGCCACGTCATCCGACCCTTTTCCAGGATTTGTTGTTCATTTATCTGCCGATCCGACTCTTCAATCTCACTCGGTGTGTTTACCCTGTCCGAAAACGCCATGAAACGACTTCCATTCCCAAAACAATCGATTAAAAACACATCAGTGCCTGGAGCAGCTCCGTCCTCGGGTTTCGCTGCGAAAAGTCGTAATTACAGAGATGGCTTCGTCGCGGCATTGAATCCTAAGGCATCCATTAACAGTGCCGGTTCTTGATCATCATAAGCAACGTGACATGGGATGTTCAAACATTCCATTGACCCGTCACAAGAATCGTGTGAAAATGGAAAATTAGCGAGAGTATGCAGTCCGTTCAGGCAGGAAAATGGGGTACGTTGAAGGATACTGGAATAAAAACAAATGGACCGTGCTATTGGGGAACGAACAGGACCACCCAGAACCGTTCGCGCGAAGCTGGAGAGGCAGAATGCAGGGATCCTTGCAAGGCTCCCCGAGTATCAACAATACCCTAGGTACTCGACAACAAAACGATTATAAACTGTCGGGCAAGGGGGAAGGGCATCAGGCATCGCAATGGTACTTCCGCGACACCGAAACAGCCCCAAATTCGTGTCTCCTTCGACCCTCTATGCTGTTCATACGTGTACAACTTATTAGATGTGTGCGACGAATACATGCGACACCTATACGAACATGGGTGTATGCATATACAAAAACAGTGCAACAGACCCTGGGAGATCCTGGCGGTCACGGTTCTGACGCACGTATACGTAAAAAAGTAACATGAGATCGGAGCATCAGGGGTGAGAAACAAGGGCAGAGGCAGGAATGAACGGGAAAGAGCGAGAGGGTGAGAGGAGCAAACCCGAGAGGAGACACGGGTAGCGCCGAGACCGACAAATGCGACGTAATAGGAGCGATTGTTCGTTGTCGGGCCAATTTGAGTGGCAGCCAGCAATTTGTACAGCCCCCCCTCCCTGCACAACACGATGTGGCGCCCTTTCCTCCCTTCTGGTTTCTCCCGGCAGCCAGCTAGGAGCAAAGCCCCTCCGGAAAAAGGCGAACCCGATTTAGCTTCGTCTCTTTCTTCTTCGTACATTTATTCCCGTTCCTCCTGTGTCACTGACACATTCTGGATCTGTTGTGCAGTCCGCACGAGGCGACATGCTGTAATGCACGGTGCCCAATTGTCGAAGGGTTGGTTGGTTGGTTGGTTGTTTTTTTTTGCTTCGCGTCCTTTCAATCCCGAAACCCCACTAGGACGCCTTATGTTGCTGTCCGGGGCGGCGATGGGCTCCGCCGTGCTGCTGTTTCCGCATTTTGGATTCAATTGCGATCGGAGGGGTTGAACCGACTGCTGGGCATAGACGGAAGCACGAGGAAGGTGAGCGGAAAAAAGTGCCAGTGTTCCATCCGGATTCGCGGGTTGGGTTGAGGGTGCGGTTGTCGTTTTCCAATGTTTTGAGGGAATCATGAAAAAACGGGCAACCAACGTGTCTTCAACTCGATTCCACGGGACGTCTAATCTCCAAAGGGGTTGGATAAAACAACCCTGCTACAAGCATAATATTGGTATGTTTTGTACGAACCATTGAAGACAGTGACTGCTGAAAAAGCCAGGCTCTTTCATCTGTCCGTGAATCCAATGCGGGACGACCCAACGTACTATCATCGCCCTAATCCCATGGCACGATCTATTCAGGCAGGAACGGTTTGTCCTCGTGTCGTCAGTTCACCTCCGATACACAGATATACAAGCCGCACGATGTACACACAACGGGCCTCCAGTTTACTTCATATAATAGGTACAACTTGCACAATGTAATACACGTGGTCTTGTACCCATATTAGATAATCACCCAGGGACAGTTAGAGGGTTAATACCGTTCTCTACCTCCGCCTCCCTGCTCTTCTCTCTTTTTTACCACTCATCTCCCTTCCGTTTGTTCTCCGGTCGAAAGACTTGAAAGGTCTCCGCGCCGACGAATGGATCCTCCATCCGTCATTTCGGCTATAGACCCGCTGTCCGCACTTTCATATTCGAACCTACCCTGGCTATTCCCTGGGCGCCTGTGCGGGACACAACTGGGAGCCACTACGGACGCTCCTGTTTGCTGGAACATGGCGGGAGTGGATTTTCAATCCCCCAAACATCGCGACGAATGTTTCGTCGTCTTGCAAAAAGTGGAATTGTACCCACCAAGGCGTATCAACGTATCCTTCGGTGGTACTCGACTTTTGCTCCTGCAACAGCCAAGGCCAAACTCGTCTAGGCAATGTATGTCCCACGAACGTTTTGATGATCCTCCGGTTGGAGAACTCTGCGTTGTTATTCACACGACAAGGACAGGAATAACGTTTTTAAGGGGGTACGAACATTTCAGAGCTGAAAAATGATTTATCCAAGAATTTTTTTTCCATATATATAAACGAAATTTTCATGAAAGATAATCCACGAAGGATGATCTCCGGAAGGTTCGAGAAAAATGTTGATGACAAAACGAAGGTCTTAAGCACCGACGACGCTCGTAAATCGAAAAGCATCAGTCAGATCGACTCGAAATTCGGACCGAACGCTCTAGAGATGTAATTCTTTCGATGACCGTGAAAAAAAAAAATGGTTTTTCAAATTCGAAACCTGTACACCCCCTTAAAAGTTTTTTTCGCAACGGTGACCACGTCGTTGCGACTACTGTTTTTTTCCGCGCCCGTTCGTTTGTTTGGCCGGCTCTCGACTCGCCCAACAAGATCCCTGGTGGCCCCCGATGGAACTGGGCTCGCCGATTTCGTTTGATGTGGCTGTTTTACGAATTCGACGAGCGTACTAAATCAGCAAAGCCTCGAGCATACACACGACTCATTCCCCTCCTCTTCCACCTTCTCCATTCAAATAACTCATCCATACCAATATACATCCTCACTCCACCAACGTGGCCTCATGCTCTCTCCGGATATGGGATTGAATTAATGGCGGTATCATTTTGACCAAACTGCTCATACTCCTGTACAATCAACCGTACATCGAATGATGAAATATTCATCGTCCTGTTCAATGAAAACTTTCATTTACATCTTGGCGGTGTTTTTTTTTCCACCCCTCTGGGAAAAAATGTAAAGTTCGGAAATTTCCGTTGCGGAGTTTCATATATTTGGCACCGTGCGATAAATGCACTTGCACGTGCGTCGTCGTCGAGCACAACAACGAGTCAAAGTTTTGCCCATATGGATAAGCTGGCTTTGGTTGAGCGGAAATAGAAAATGTATAAATAAACTTTGCAGTTGTTAAACAGGAAGGGAGTTGACTCTGTAAAAGCGACGAAGGCATAAGAGTGTGAAAAGAGTGGATGGCGCGCGGGTGTTCCATGTCACAAGCATGCGTTTAACGCTGCCTCAAAGTATAGGGAGAAGTATCGTGATAATTGCGAGAGTGAGAGAGTTAAATTTATACAGGCTTCTGTACAAACGAAACGAAAAATCAGAAATTCTTTCGTCAGTCAGAGGAAAACGTTGCCTCACTACAGTCAAATTGCGAAAACTCGCAGAACGTGTACGGTGTTTGAAAAATATTAGCCTTATATTTTTTAGGTGATATTGTTCTTATTTAAATATTTATTTATTATTCGTGTATTTTGTAACTTGCTATCTATTTTATCTCTCGAAAGTACCGTTCGGAGTCAAAGCTATACTTACTCGTATGAAAATTCTAATTATTATTTTTCGAAAAAAATCCGTGATGTACTCGCATTCGTAATTCAGGACCGAAGGGAAAAACCATCGAAAAATTGGCAAAATTATCGTGAAAAATTTTGAGGAAGCCGTTTTGGCGAGACGACTACCTTAATTGAAAAATGATCAGAATTTTTGAGCGAAAATGAATTTTTGTTGCGTATCGAAAAAAAGAGAGCAACAACGACGTAAATCATCCCAATGCCAGACACGAGACTAATCTCAATGGCTGAAAGTTAAAAAGCGATGAACATCCATTTTTTAATTTAATGATCTATTTCAATGGGGGATCGGAAGAAATATTGCTCATTGTGACGAACGCCCCATCGGTTTTCAGCAGCGAGGAAAATAATAGAAAGCGAGAGGCTGAGATGGAACGCGGAGAAACGAATCCCTCTGCTCTTGCTTCTGGACCGAACATTCTTCTCTCTGCGCCCCCACACTTTATAGCCGGATAATTCCACGTTTGCCACGTGGCTCACGTGCGAAATTCGTTAAAAGGCATTTGTGGCTCGTGGGCCGCGAGAAAACGCGCGAATGTATATTATATACGTACATATATATACACATAACATATACATATGTACACAAAGATATATACATGTATATTCCTTCGCTCTGCGGTACGGTAATTCGTCTACGTCGTTTCGCTCGATCTCGTTTTGCTGCAGAGCGGCAAACCTTTCGCAGCATCCGCGACGTACGTGTCGGTGCATCTCTCGAGGAACAAATGGAAGAAAAAAAAATTTTCGTGTTTGCAGACCCTGCACAGCGAAGGGAATAACAATCGGTCAAAACGAAAAAGCAGGGAAATCCTTCTCGCCCGATTCAACGCCATCGAAATTTCGGCAAATATCCTAGATTGATTTTTCGAAAAATATACAGGGAAATCGCATCATTTTGCGATGTAAGGAGGCTGGATATTTTCTGGATCAAGCTATTCTCTATAGATGGAAAATTGATGGATGATAATCGTCGGATTTTTTTTTTTCATAGACTCTCGAGCGAAAAAACGAGGAAGATGTGTTTTTTTCCTAATTTGTTATCCGAATTATCCGATAAGAAAAAATCTTGAAATCATTTTAATGCTCATCGTGGGACTCCCCATGTCCGACAAATTCTCCTCCGATAGGGTTTAAAAAATATGATCAATCACAACAAACGTGTTTCTTTTCTTTGCAAAGATTCATCTCTCTCTCTCTCTCTGTCTGTCTTTTCTCCTTCCCTCTCTTCATCTTGATCGTCTCCGTTCCTTGGCTATTCATTCGCCGCGTCATTAATTACCCCCCTCCTCGCTCCTCGACGTCTCGCCTTCGACATCAATTACGATCACTGAGAGATTATAATCTCTGTACCGTAACACATCGCTGTACACACCACCGTCACACTTCCCCGCTGGAGAACGGCGTTTTATCTCGCTAAAGATTCTCGGAGCACGGAGGACGGTTCCGCGAGGATGAAAAACGTTTCGTCGACTCTTCCTTTTCGTCTTTCGGAAAATAACGAAGAATGGATGAGACAGATAAGAAAGATGGGAGAAAAAGGGAAAAAGAGGATTTTTCCGATCTTTTTTTTTTTTTTGGAGCAAACTCCCGGTCCATCGGTGGTACATGCGGGGTATATTCACTCGAGAATCTCCGACTGTACGATCTTTTTCCCGTGTCCTCTTGTATCTTTCGTTTTATCATTTTTTTTCGCCTTTCTCTCTTTGTTGCTCGTTTTTTATCTCTTTTTTTTTCGTCTTTTCCTTTCCTTCGGTCTTTGGATTTTTTGTGCGCACACGAGAGAGGAGCAGCGGGCTCAGCGGATTATGCTAACGCGTCTGCCCACGATCGCCTGTTCGACACAGTCGCTGTATTACATGTTCATTTTTTATTTTCCCTTTAGTCTCGTTTTCTCAGTCTTTTCGTCTTACCGCGGTGCTGATGGAGTCTATCTACATATACGCTCGTCTTTTTACAATTAACGTTGTTCTCGTTTAAAAGCTAGTCACGTGACCGCCGATTTCACCAATGACAGCGTTATGAAGATAAAGACGTAGATTTTGACGTCGATGCGTCCGCAGATTCAAATGTATTTCTTCAGAACATAAACATTTTGGTAATTTGATATTTTTGAGACGCGATGAAATATCGATCAAACTTTCACGTTTTATACAAAGCTTTTTTTTAATATCTTCTGTTTGAGTTATAATTTTTATGAGAAAAATATTTATTCCTGATTTCGTGATGAAACTTTATCGTTTTCGTTGATCTCCTCTGAAAATGCACATTTATAGACGTCTTTGACAGTATCTTTTACACGTGTGATGAAATTTTCATGGATTATCACTATATTTTCAATTAAAACATAAAAAACATCGATATTTTCAATCATCATATAATTATTTACGCAGAAATCATGTAATTTGGAAAAAAACATTGAAAACTGGAAACTTCGAGCTTAGAAATGTATTTTTGCAGCCTTTGAAAAATGACGGAAAAGTGTGGCGACTGTTTCCGGCTCTCGAAGTTTTTCCTCCACGTGTATATATATTTATCGTTAATGTAAAATACATTTTCGAGCGTGGAAAAAAAATGGACGATTTTCGTCATATTTTTTTTTAATGTGAATCTTCCTCTTCGAGAAACAGATGAGAGACCGTGAATCGACAAACACAATAAATGGTACACGATAAAAAAGAGGATGAGAAAAAGAGGAGATGAGAAGGGACCACCGGAGTGTTTCTCTCCTTCTCTCTCCCCGCATAGGTGCGGTTAAAAGGATGAAAAAAAGAAAATGAAAAACGTAAACTTACGGAAAGAAAGGTGTTGGCGAGCTTGTCGAAAGATACATCGCATACGATATCCACCGAGCAACATTGTGTGAGAAGGGATGAATTTTACCTCGGGGGTGTTCATGGTCCATCGATAAGGATCACTTACCTGCTGCGTACCGTATATACGAGTTTGCCCCTGGGACGCTTTCGGAGATTCGAGTCAAAAGGAAGGCGAGTTCTCGGGTCACGTGAAGGCAAGCTGTTCTCCAACAGCCGGGGATTTTAACGTCCGGTTGAAAGAAAGAGGAAACTCTTTCCTCTCGCGAAGGAAGAGAGAAAAAAGCGTTTGCGCGCGAGAAGCGTTTAGGCGTGAGAAAGAAATCAGGTGGGTGGCAACGAAAACAGCCCGTGCGAGCAAAAACAGGGGGAAGGTGGCACGAGCAGGATTGAAAATGAAAAAAAAAATAGGGGTTGAAAAAAACGACGAGAAACGACGAAGATTGGGTGAAAAAATAGAATCTTCTTCGAACGAAGATGAGCACCCTTGGACCCATCGAGGAGATAACTTATCGACGTTGAAACGCACCCAGGCGTGTTTTTTAAATACCGAAGACAAAAAGAATCTTAGGCGACATCGAAGAACCCCGAAATTCTCGTCCACGAGGAGTTTTCGGTTACCCCGCGGTCATTCTACCCCGACGTGTCCGGTTTGGTCCGACCAAGAAATCGTCGTGGACAAAATCGAAATTTCGTTCGGCAGGTGGTCCGACATAGATCCCCATGGATAATTTCGAATTACCTTTTATCCCCGATTTATCGGAGATTACGAGGGAAAATACTAATTTCGTGACACTCGCAGCTATGTTTGTAAATACCACGTCGAAAAATACCGGTTTTTTTTGTCTTTTTATGCCCCATTGACGGTCAAACGGTCTCGGGAATTTTCTTTTCGTCAAGTCGGTTTTCGAAAATTTTTGGTCTTCGTGCGTCGAGTATATTCAGATGAATGCAACAAAGTGAAAGAAAAATCCATGGGAAAATATTAATTTTCGTTCAAAAACACGTACTTGATATTAAATGTCTTGAATATAAAATGAATTATCCAACATTTTCTAAAAAAAACATTAAAGACCATGAAATTTATTGCCCTCCGCCTCCCTCCATCAAATCATGTGATATTTCGTTTCCGAATAAAAGAAAATCGATCTTCAAACGACAAATTTTGGAAAGTATCGTCGGGAGAGTCGTCGTATGAAAAGAAATGGCGAAAAACAAGCGCTTTTTGGAAGAACGTTGAAGCGAACGAAAACGTGAAGAGTGCAATGTCGATGACTTTGCAATTCCGTTAATGTTTCGCAAAGTCACCGAACTCGCTGATGAAATAAAATTATGATATTCACAACAACGTCACGTGCATAATTAACGATAGAAGGTATAACTTTCCCACCTGAGATGACGCCGGTTAAACTTCGCAGACTCCATCAAATATGTATAGCTAGAAAGTTGATCGATCGTCGAAGCAAACTTCTGACCCACAACTCCAGTTCTCGTATAAAAAAAGAAGCGATCGTATTTACTCAAGTTTCTTTATTCTCGTCGTTACTTTGTCCGGTCACAGCGACGGCGTTACGGCACTTGAAACAAAATCCCAAATTCTCTCGACGAACTTGAAGCGGTTTGTCGGAAGCCAAAGTTTAACGAGCGAGAAAAATTATAATAAACGCGATTCGTACTTTTTCGAAGAGAAATCGATATATTTTTTTTCCAAATGGAATTGTGAGACGAACGAAAAATTCACAGATTTTTCGGGGGAAAAAGAAGAATGTTTCAAGAGGGTGTATACATTTTAGAGCCGAAAAAACGAAAATACATCTGGATTTTTATCGACCGTTTTTTCCTTCAAATTTTTGTTTAAAAAAAAGCTTCGATCAGAGCCAGACATGGAAAACTTTGTTTTGACAAAACGACTCTCGTTTGATTCATTTAAATGATTACCGAGTCCCAATCACGTGAGAGAGAAAATTCTTTGTCGAGTTTCCTGCCGATTGTTCTCAAATAAATGTCGTTTGTCGAGAGGTCGATTCGATTGCACGTTCATTGTTCAATTCCTCGGAGTCGTACGATTTAACGTACACGGTGTATAAAATTTCTTATCCGCACGATCATCGAAAACGTTTGTTCAATAGCGTGCGCGGAGAAAGAGGTGGAACAAGTTGGCCGGTATATTTTCGTGTCATTAATACGAGGAATCATTGATTCGACAGGAAATGTCATGTGTGTCAGCCTTCCTTATATACGCAATCATCCTACACCTTGCTCCTTCGCCCGAGCGTCTTGTACCGAACGTGTGGCATACGTGATTTGCTTACTTAGACCTGGCGAGAGAAGGAGCGAGTCATCGGAGCGGGTCGATAAAGGTTTACGATTCGAGAGCGTGCAGCACATTTTTTTTCGTTCCTCCTCTTTCGTTCTTCACCGGCGCCCTCTCTTACAATCTTCTCTCCTTTCTTGCATCGCTTCATTCCTCCTCAAAGCCGTGTGACGCCTTTTCCTGTTCCACTCGATTTTCTCGTACGCCAACGACAAGTTACGAGCTGCAACGGAGTTGCTCGTGCCCAGGTCGAGTCCAGCGAGCTTCGTCTCCCACATCGCGTGCTGCATATGTGAAAATATGTACAGGGTCTCCCAAAACCCGATGTTTATAGCTTACAGCCGGTTTCAGAATGAAATTTCGAGTGAAAATGTATTTCGGTACTTTTTCATACGACCGAAATCCGAAAAGTTGTCAATTGTCAAAGTTTGGGCCGGTCGAAGACTTTTCGAGATGGAGTTCCGGTGATTTCTTTGAATTGAAAAGTTGGCGATTTTTTAAATTCCAAAGTAAAATAATAAATATTCCCGTGTTACAGGGATTGGTGTTTCTTCGGGTGACAAGCAATTCATTTTTCCATGTATCGAGAAGAAAAAAAAATTGTCGATTTTTTTCAACCACCCTAATGTATACACACGTAGAAGAAGCAAGAATCGAGCGAGAAGGCTCGGCAATCTAATATGCATGAGAGAGTATTAAGCTTCTCCTTCTCCTGGGCGAATGACTTGCTTGGGAAGTCGATGTGTAGTACGCACACCGAACGCTCCGCCATGAGATAACTCTACGTGACTTTTGTTACGCGACGGAGAAAAAAAAAAACTTTATTCTTAATCACCGAAAAGTCGCGCGACACTCCAACTTGACTGATAAACCAAAAATCACCACGATCGGTGGTCAAATCGTGGAGAAAATGGCTTTTTGCCGAAAAGAGCGTTTAAATTTATCGATATCTCGCGAAAGTTCGCGCGGCGGCGCGCGCAGCCTCCCGCGAGCCGCCAACTTCACGCCGCGCCGCTGCAACGTTGCTCCTTACCTTTCTGCCGCACAAAGTTCCTTTTTCCTCGATCCGAAACTTTTTTTTCCATCTCTTTTCGCAGATAACGAGCCTCGTCCGTGCTGTTGCAGGGTTTTAACAAACTATTGAAAATACGAGCATGAAAAAATGATGAATAGAAAATCCGATAAGATTATAATTGCATTCAAGCGTGGGTTTTTTTCTTCTCTTTCTTTCATCCTCCTTCTTCTCCCTTCTGTGTATTCCAATCTTTGAATGCGGAAGGCTTCGCTCGAGTTTCCTATCGGGCTCGAGTTCCCGCACCATTTTTCATCATCCTTTCTCTCTACTTATTCGTTTCCTTCAGCCATACCGTCATATCTAGTTTGCCAACCGCGTTCCATCCTCCACCAAGGAACTTTTGAAGGAATACCGGAACTGCCCTCGCGGCGTTTTCTTCACTTTTACCGCTATATCTCTACGTATCTCGCCCTTATTCGCAGATAAGGGTAGACCTCCTCTTTCTTCGTCTTTCTTGGGGGTTATTTTTTTTTTCAAACTTCTCGTGCATCCCCGTCTGGCTCTTGCACTCTGGAGAGAGAAATCCCGGCCACTCTGGCTAGGGGAAATACTAGAATGTCGGAGCGTGATAGAAGGAGAAAGGGAGAAAGCACGAGCGAAGGAACAAGAGATAAAATCTACGACCACCACGGGAGCGGAAGTGCATCCAGTAAGGAAATGACGTATAATCCAGTGTCGCGCGTCTGACATGAAAATCTGGTACGTTACGTGACCTGTAAAAACTATATACCATACACGTATTTATATTCACGAGCGAGGAAGAAAAGTGAGATTTTTAAAAGGAACTGACGATATAACGCGATAAAAAAATCATGTAAAAAAAGTGTCTGCAGGTGAAACCATCGTATTTGTCGCAAAATCTAATAACGATGCACATGGCTTTTTCGACTCTCGTAAAAATCCGATGAACATATATTTTCGACGTCAGCGCAGCGAACGTCGAAAGTCTCAATAAATTCGCAAATTCCCACAAAAAAAAAAACGAACCTAAACCTCAGTACCATTTCGATAATATTAAGCTACATTCGAGTAAAAAAGAATTGAATAACAGGAATAACAAATGAATAGCGGAAATGAATGATATTCTAATTAATTTTTTTTGCTAGCATCTCAAAAAATGCCTGGAGCCATTTATTTTTTCCTCTCGCCATTCAATACATTCCATTCATAGAAAGTTGCATTTTTTTCTTACAGACGTATATATCCCCTTCTCGTTATCGTCTCTCGTTACAACGAGCTTCGTTAAAATTTCATGTTTTTCCACTCTCCTATCGTTTGTTCATTCGCTGAGGTTTAAATAAAATACAGATGAAAATTGGATAATGATTTTTAAAAGATCATCGTGTATATCTGTTCGAAGGCGTGAATGTGTGAGTACCACCCACATGTCCTCTTTCCAAAACTTTTTACAGCCCCTGTGACCGTGCATAAGTCTTAAGACCTGGTCCAGGGCCCAGCATCTGTAAGAATATCTCTCGGTCTCGATTTTACGTTACTGATATAGGAGTATGCATCGTTTCAGGGCTCTTTTCAATGAACAAACGCCGTCCGGAGAAAAGAATGAAAAGCAAAAAAAAAGTAAAAAGTATGAGATAGATAGAGAGAGAGAGAGAGAGAGAGGGGGGGGGGAGATGGAACGAAAGAATGGAAGTAAAGAGATGGGCCAGGGGAGTAAAAGTTTCTCATCGGAGATTGGAAATCGTCTCGGCTTACCTTGCGCGCAGAGAAAGATGAAAAGGGCTGTGGCAAAGGAGTGTGATGGAAAAAAAAGGCTAAGTCGGTATCGGCCAGATGGCAGGCGAGCCCATCAGACAAAGTTCGTTCTCAACTTATACGTTTTTAAATATATTTATATATGTATACCTATATGTACATACACAAATTCAATACAGATATGATTATGTACCGAAAGCGGATGAATGATCTCTCGCCCAATTCTTTATCGCCTGGACCATCGCGATAAAAATGACGAAAAAAACCATGTTATCGTAAATATTCAGCTTCCTTTTTTTATGGATATTTTTTCCAATAAATCTTCATGAGAAATAACCATTATTCGATTTCATAAATTCATTCGTCCAAGTCATGGAAAAATAATGAAATTAAAGTGATTATAACTATACGATTCATTTTTCCTTCTTCTTCATATTTTCTTCAAGAGAAAATAATTTTTTTCAAACTATCCTGCAGAAAGAAGACGTATGAAAAATCGTTGAAAAAAAGACTGTATTGAGTATAAAATCTCTGTAATAATAAAGTTTACGAGAAAACGTTCTGTTCGTGATCATTGCCATCGATGACGAGATTTTTTTTTCAACGTTTTATTTGACGAAAAATCTGATTCTGATCCAATTTTTACGACCGATTTATTCTTCACCCTTTTATCCACGCTGGCCGGGACTTTTCGAACGTCTCAAAGTACAGCTTTTTATTCGATGTTGGTGCGCATGTAACATCGAAGGGGTTTAAATTTCGAAATAAAAAGGAGAGGAAGGGTGGATCCACGAGGATGCGGGAAGGTCCTTTCATCCGTCCAGTCAATGGTGATTCCTCTTTTCTTGCCTGCGAGCAAAGAAGAACCTCGAGGGATTTCTCCCTCTCTTTTCTTCCCTTTCTCACTCTCGACCTTTTTTTTTCGTTTCGTATCTTCTCGCTCTTGTATATCGCAGCACACACGAGATGAAACACAGCAGCCATGCTGTATTTCCATCCAAAGCAACCCGAAATAAATTTCTACAGACACACCCCTTCCTCCGCGTACACCCGAGACTGGGGTGCGTCGATCGTCGAGGACCAAAAAGCCTGAAAAAAATGTAGCTCCGAGATTGTTTTTCATTTTGGCTGCTGGAAGATTTTTGAACGACCAAGCGATGTCGTCCCATCGTAACATTGTGAAAATACCAACAATTTCCCTTCCTTTCTTACGTTACACTGTTTTTTTTTCAAAAAAATATAATTTTCATCTTTTCTATACTTTTCAATTTCTATTATACTTTTTCATTCGTCATTTAAGAATAATTCGTTAAAAAAATTCTTCGCCCTTTAATTCACATTGAAGGGAAAATAAAAATTCGTCAAGAAGGAGAAATTTGACATCGAAGATGGAAATTGTTCTTCGCTTGTTTCGACTTTTGAATAATCGATGCAATTTTTATTGCGACTGTACCGCATTGAATTTTGATTACAATAAAACCTGGCAATAATCTCGTGTCGGTGAATGAAAAAAAAGTATGTTTCGGTCTATAAAAGTAGTAATAATAATAATAGTAATGCGAGCGACAATGGGAGAAAAGTTTCCATTTCTCTGCACGAGGGTTTTCCCTCGCGACACGTTTCCACCTCCAGCTTTGAAAAAAAGCTTTAGGAATAGGCAATTTTTTTTTGACAAAGGCACTTTGTATCGAGTCAAAGACCCTCACAGCCCTTTCGTCGGTTCCTCCCCAACACTCATGGGAAAAACATACGTAACAATCCGATATTATCAAAAATCGCATTGAATAAAACTACACGCAGATATATGGAAATTTAATTAATCGTCGAAAAAGTTCCATGAGAAAATAAATACGGATTAACGGGACCTTGCGTGTAAGAATTATTGATCATTCATCAACATTTAATTTCAATGAAATAATAAATAAAAATAATAAATGAAATAATAATAAATAAATTATTCCAAAAGTAGATATTCTTCATTCTCATTGACATTCGGATTATTTTAACATTTTTAATTTCTCGTTTTTCTTGTTTAATATTTCAAATATTATTTTTGAGTGTATGAAAAAAAAACCAACATATTAAATTTCATCAATAAATCAAATAAAAAATATTTCTTTTCAATATTTTTCTTCCGAAGGATGTGATTTTTTTTCCGCAAAAGCGAGCTACCGATATTTAATAAATCATGATATTACGACGTGTAATTCGGCAAAAAGAAAAGAAAAACCGCGACAGGCAGAGTATGAAAATTCCTCGAAGGGTGTTTTCACTTCATAATCTCAAGTTTATGCAATTCCCTTGCAATTTAATTCTCAAACCCCTCTGCAAAATGTGTAACGAGAAACTTTGAGGATTTTTATTCCGCCACCGATGGTGGTACGTACCTTCCCATATAACCGGACGAGTGTCGTATTAATATCACCTCGAACACACGCTTTTGCGTGACCGCGAGGTTAGCACCCCGAGCGCGGCAACCCCTTCGCGTTATACAAGCATGCTTATGCATTTGCGCGAGCTGCGATCCATCACCTACGATCTGTACGTACTTACACATGCTTATTTTTACACACATGCAAATAGAACGGACTTTATACACGATTTATCACGACTTTGCGCATACAAACGTGCTTTAAATGTGTACAAAATATTATCAAAAAAGAGAGTTTTTAAAGTTTTTAAAAAACAACATAATTCAACGAAATGTTTATTTCTCTTACTGATAATTTATCGAGTCAACCAAAGAGCCGTTAATAAGCTCGATAGAGGAAAAAACATTTTTTTCCCATGTTGGAACAAAATTTATATCCACCCTGATTATTTTTAATCAGTCGATTCATTAGATTTGTAATCTTTTTTCTTGCCTCGAATTTCCGACCCATACTCGGACGATAAGAATTATTCAGAGGAGATCTCTATAAGATTTAATGCGTGGGAGGAGAGAGAGAGAGAGAGAGAGAGAGAAGGAAAAAAAGTATTCAAAGCCAGAGGCGTCGCGTACGTACACGTATGAAGTACCGCAAGATGGACGTACGTAATACCTTCGATGTTCGTTGAGAAAAGGGGCAGAAAAAAAAATGGACGGAGGGACGTTACCGGCAAGGGCCATTGCCGTAAGGGCAGCAATTTACCGAGCAATCATCCACGTGAATGTAACGTACATGTATATATATATATAAATACAATATATATATTTAACGAGCCAGCGTGCAAAGCCTTAGGGATTTTTTTCCCATACCATCTTGCCCTTTTATACCTAAACTCGTTTCTCATCCCTCACTTTTATCTCTCTCTTATCTTTTTATTTTTCCTATCTCAACATGACCCTTGTTGCACGCCCCCGCGCAGGCCAGCCAGCGAGAGAGCACTCGCAGTAATTTTTATTACTCTCATACACAGGAGAAAAAAAAAAGAAAACCACCGGTGTAAAGTGCAGGGAAGAAAAGTTTGTTGCATCGCTTGAAAAAATTATATAGTAAAAAAAAAAGGGAGAATGATAAAATCTCGTGTACGAGAGTGGAGGAAAACGCAATTATATCGCAGCGAGGAAATTACGGGCGTTAATCGCGAGCTAAAAGTGAAAATTCAGAGAGCGCGAGAGAGAAGAAAAAGTGTCTTTATCGATCGTGTGAAATAAAAAAAACAATCATTTTATCCGATAAATAAAATCGACGAGTTCGCATCGATTTTGGCTGAAAATCTTACGACTTTTTTCGCTAAAGTGAGTCCCGGAGCTTCGACCGAACGAGGGAAGACATTAAACGGAAGATTGTGGCAATTTTTTTTTTTTTTATAAAACGAAAAATGACGAAAAGCATTGAAAATGATTTTTAAACGGTATAGACTTGAAAAGCAGTGTGTATATATTTAAAATTTACGATTTAAGGAGTATCCGTGTGTGCACAATGAGAAATATGTGCACCACCTGCACATCCACGGTTGGGATGTATTTATCACGAACAGGCTCCGGACTGATGCACTTCTTATTCGTCCAGGCATTCGTATTAAAGAGCGCTTTGAGAAGAAAGACCTTACGGGTGGACCCGCACAGCCTGGATTAAGAGATACCTCATGAATACATTAAAATCACGCAGATGCTCTCGTACGAGTACACACCTGCGATGCTCTCCTCGCACGTTTCCTCCATCCTCACAATTACGAATCATGTTTATCGCAAATCCGCTCACACGCTACGTCCAGCTTTCCCGAACAGCCATTTTCCACCCCAGAATCGATTTTCAAGTCAATCTCCGCTATGCGCAGGATTTTTATTCATTTATTCTTGAAACAAAACAGTTGAATTTTTTATACCTTAGCTAGCACCCAATAAAAGTGACATAAAAAAAACACCGATGGTAATCATCGCTATAAATAATTACCATCACCATATTTATGCGTACATACTTCGCGATTATTATTGGAAAATGATCGAATGTGTAATAACGAAAAGAAAACAAATCATGTCGCGTCTTTTTCCAATCACGATATATCATAATAATATTAATTATATATCGTCATTACTCAGGTCGAGATTACCTATTAATAATAACGAGCGTAAACAGCAACGTTATACGTTCGATAATAACCGTTCTTATTAATATTCCCATTAGTATTCATATTTATTGTGACGGTTATAAAATAATTCAAAGCCATGTTGAAAGGAGAAAAAACTCGTCTTGTGTCCGTGTTTCAAATTCAGTCGGTTTGCTACTCGATAAGTATCGAAAGAGGGAACGAGACGGTACATCGATATCCCGAGACCGTCCGTACTTATACCGATGCGTGGCTCACGTTGGAATAAGAGAGTCTCTGCGGGCTCGGGGCAGCGCCTGTGAATTTATTTGTTCCCCTTCTCTCTCGCTATCCCCACTTCTGCTTCCTCCCTTCCCTTTTTTTCGCTCCCACTCGCTGTCTCTCTCTCTCTCACTCTCTCTCCACCCCCGCTTCAAAAACGAGCCGGTGAGTACACTCTCACCCTCGTCTTTCACGCGTTACACAGTTATACACAATGTCAGACCCTTCCCTTCACTGCTTTCGCCAAAATACATATATATATGCATACATTTCGACATGTATCACAGCCTCTCTCTCTCTCGTCGTTGTAGCGAATCGCCGCTAGAGGGCAGCACAGTCTGACAGCGCTGCGTTGCACACCCTATGGCAAGGAGCATTGGTCCCTGCATAGTCAGTCCACCGTCGACCGCGCAACCGTGCGGATCGTCCGTTTAAAGCTCGAAAGCACGCGAGACAGTGTTACGTGTTTTTCTGTTTTTTTTTTTTTTTTCGACACGTCGTTTTTCCCTTTTTATTTTCGTTTCGTTTTCTCATTTCCACAACTACTTTTCCACTCGAAATTTTCATTTCGAGCGTCGAAACGAACGAGTGCTCCGAAAATTTCGCGATACTCCCTTCCTCAACGACCCATTTTTGGAGTAAAATAAAAGAGAGAAACGTGGATACATTCTGGAGTGCGAAATTTATGGAATAATTGTTTATCGATGAAAAATTGAGTGATGTGCGAGTGAAGAAATAAAGAAACAGAGTGAGGCAATAGCAGTGTGGGAATATCAGAGTTTGAATTTGTCGTCGATGCTTCCACCGGATGTACTGCCGGATTCTGGATACCGAAATCATCGTAAGTTCAAAGAATCATCAATCGCGAAATTGTCACTCGTTTTTTTTCTCATCCCCTCTTCTTCTCATCGTCGATGACTGTTTCGCAGAAAAACCATCGAAACACAAAATATCGCTTGCTCACTTTTCATTTTCACGCACTAAAATTCGTCCTGAGGGATTAAAGGCAAAACCGTCTCTCTCTCTTTCTCCCTCTAAATTTTTCGTTTGTCCCTGCGTTGTTATAAAAATCAACAACGAGATTCGCGACGAAAAAAACCAAAAAAAAATCACGCTCGCGAGAGAGAACACGAGATCGTACTTTTCGACGATTTGTAACAGATATTTTTACGAGGGTGGTGAAAAAAATTCGATGAAATCGAGCCCGAGGGGAAAAAAAAGATAAATCGTCGTAAAAAAAAAAAAACCTTCGACAAAAACAATCTTCGTCGAACATGAAAGTGTCGTGAGATGAAATTGGTGCAAAAAGTGCAGTGTGACGAATCGAGTTCACGAAAAACGTGCGGAATCGTGGGAAATCGTGTCTCAATGATAAATCGATCGAACCAACGAATGAATTAAAGTGAAACATTATTGAAAATTAAATGGAGTCGTGATTGGGATCAATTTAATTTTTCCTTTGAACATTTTTGTTTTCAACGTTGAAAAAAATCGTCATGTTCGCTGAAACTTTAGTTCTTTCATAAATAAATACTAAATGTGCGATCCTGTGGCTCTTTTGGATCTCGTGCCGGACGAAGGATTATTCAAAAAACGCAGGATGGATTACAACGAGTACACGTATTGCTACGGTGGTGGTCGAGGTGCGTAATAAAAAAAAAGGCAAAAAAATATCAAACTAAAACAGAAATATGTCGAGAATTAAAATCAAAAACTTTCATTGATTTCCGTTTATTGATTTTCGCGGGGAAAAGTTTTTTTTCTTTTATCGAATGAAACCCCATGACGTCAAATGAGATCCGAACGAATCTTCGATCTGCGCGAATAAGAAGAAAAAAGAACCGAAATATTCGATGGAAAAATCAGAAGCTCGCAGTGATTGTGAAAATAATTATTTTTACTCTCTTTTTTTCGTTTGACAAAATTCCGAATTTCAGCCTCGTCCTGTGCTCCGAAATGTGACGCGATATTGCAATTTTTCGTTTCGAGTGCCACGAGTGATTTTCGCAAAAGTATCGACATTTTTTTTTATTCGTCCCACATTGAGATCGACGAAGAAAAAATTGTAAATAACGATCTATTCAATCGACAATTCCTGAACGAATGTATTTGAAAAAGAAGAAAAATCGTATAAATAATTACTCGAATGTCGAGGAAAAAAATATGTCTCGCTCGTTCGAGATTAAAAACATCGGAGGAAGGCGAATAAATGAAATATTTCGATAACGAAAAATCGCCGTTTAATCCCATTAAAACAAAAACGAAAAACAAACGGAAATATCGAGTGAAATTTCACTTGGAAAATCGTGACTCTCACCACCGATGTTGTTTCCCTTTCAACGATTCATTTGCTCCTGATTAATTTTTAACGAACGCAAGCAATGGAATTACGAGAATTTTAAATACCGAGCATATGCCCTAAATCGTCACTTTAACGTTCAACACCGTGCGGCATGTAATAAAAATTTGAATACACCCACAAAACGCATGAATATTCTCAATCGAGCTTTCAGCCGCGTGTTAAATATTATTTTATTTTTTACCCTCGCGTGCTTTCGCACTTTTCACCCTGAAAGCTTTATGGCGATTTATTCGCTCTCCTTTCTCTCTCTCTCTCTCTCTCCCCTGCTCCCTCTCTCTTTTTCCTCGTGACGTCACGAAGCCGATATTACATCTGCATAATAAAAGATCGCGTGCTCCCCGAGGCAAAGCTCCGATGCAGGATTCGAGCTTATACCCCTGGCAATCTATACGCCGTGTGGCTAAAAGAGAAAGAGAGAACGAGGGCAAAAAGAAGATATGCAGTAAACGCGGTGGAATATCCTATGGGCGGTTTTAGAACCATTGAAATAGAACTCAGCTGTCGTTCTCGTGCAAAAATAAAATGAGGAGAAAAAAAAAACGTGTTCTCTCGATACTTTGCTGTATGCGTATACTTTTCCGTTATACATGTATCACAATGGGAAATATGGGCTAATAAAAAATCCAATGAAAGCTCGATAAAAATGCCGAAGAAGCCGAATATATATGATTTTTTTCCCTCTCGGGCAGATACATTTTGTCAAACGAATATTTCTTCAGTTCTGCATGAAATTATTACGAGATAAATCACACACGTGGACAATTTTATACGCCACTCGTGCAGCATTCGCATTATCGCGTAGTATCGTACAAATACGCATTTTTGTTTCATTTAAACCACGAGATATACCTGCATTTTTGTCTGTGCAGAGAATTTTACTCTTTTTATTAAAACATCGATTGCTCCAGAAACACGATAACAAATCCTCATCGATTTTCCTGAATTCAATCGACAAGAATTTGGAAAGAAACGTCGGAAAAAAAAACCGAAAACCTCGAAAACGTAAAAAGAAAAAGAGTTTCATCCTCGCGGGCATTAATCAGCCGCACGTTTCCGGTTTCTCGATTTATACGTTCCTCGACGACGAGCCACTCGCCGATCAGTCCGATCCCTTAAAACATTCAACTTCCGGGTGTGTAGAAAAATACGAGATCGTAAGATGGAACGAAAAAAAAAAGAAAAATAATAAAAAAATTAATGGAAAATACGAAAATCTCGTTTTCTCTTTTTTCCTAGTCGTATAAATACGACCGTACGTCCCGTGTATATATACGGACGAAAATATGTTTATATATTTTTTTTATTATATACATACATCTCTCTCTCTCATATTTATCGCTTGCTCGTACAGTCCAGGCTCTTTCAGCTTTATATGTCTCGCAAGAGCGGCTCCTTGTTGAAACATCATACCGTGTAGAGAGATGAGATGTATAACTCGCAGTAAAAACACACGTTACCGAGCTCGTACCCTCTCTCGCTATTGGTGCTTAGCTGACACGTGTGTCCACCTGTCGTTGCACAACCGACTGAAGCGACGATGCATTCCCACGGGAAAGAAGAAAAAAAAAAAGAAAGAAAACGAAAGAAAAATTCCTCCGAGAGATCGAGACGTGCAGCGATTAATTTCATTCGCGATCTTGTCTCTTTGTTTTTCATATTATACATCACATATTTTTATCGTTCGTCGACTAGGCTTCCTTTTGTTCGCAGCATTGGAAGCTTTGTCTCCGAACATGGCGGTCAATCGTACCTTCGGCAGAACCACCTTTTGCCTTCGCAAAAACGCCCATCGCACTCAAACTCGCTCTGCAATTAATTCCATACTCGTATCTTCCTGAGAAGATCGTGATTTTTGTAATCCAACCGAGTCGTTGGATATAAAAATTATCGTAACATCAGACGTTTTTTGCAACTGTAATATTTGTTACGAAAACGGGGCAGGTCCATCGACTGGCCGAAATTCGCACGTTTTCATTTTTCGGCACGACGCCATCGGCTTATAATTGGTACAAGATCCTTTTTTCTCGTTTCGCGTGTCATTGGTGACGTGCTTCGAGTGCCGAAATCCCGTGTGCCGAAATGTGCCCCAAAATGCCGAACGGAGTGCGTCGTCCCCGAAAATACGCGAATGCCGGAAGTGAAAATCAAAAGGTGGCGTTTTTACCGAACTTTTACTACACTCGCTAAATCGTGCTGACATCCGATGCCGAATATCGCTCGATTACGGACGTCCCTGTGTGCCGTACGCGGAAAAAATCCGTTTTTTATTCGGTTTTTTACACCGAGCCGTAGAATTTTCAACGTACGTTGAGAATCTCTCGCTTTATCTTCATCTTTCTCTGTCTCTACCCTCTCTCTCTCTTTATATCGTTTTTTGCCCTGCTACGGCGAAGAAACGCGACTAACGAACACCGGACGCGAGAGGGTGACAGGGCCGTAACACACGAGAGTAGCAATATTACGGATTCTGTACGTAGTTGCTCTGATTCTCATTAGAGGCACGTGCGTGGTTATCGATTGAACGTTCTCTAGCCGTACATGGTGTCAGTCTGTATATATACGCATGTATATATATTTACGGCAGTGGTTAAATCGAGAGAACAAAGATAGGATACGCCATGTGCTTCACGTTCCGCGTCCTTCCTCTCCCGTAATGCGGAGACATCCCTTTTCCCAGCCATGCGGACCGAAACTCCAAATCTAATTGCTGCCGAACTGGAGAAGCGGAGAGTTTCACGATTGCTGGGGTAGGGAAAGTATCTATGTACATACTACATTCACATATTTATATGTATATATTCGCGACGATCGAAACAGCAGTCGTTGGCCCGTTTGGTAAAGGTATATCGGCGTAAGCAGCGATCATTGATCGGCAATCGGGTCCTTCGTTCTCTTCTCGACCCCTGCGAGCCTCATCATGATGAAGTATCACGAGCCTATCACTGGACCAGAGGTTCGTCGCGAAAGAGTCTATGGAAAATGTAGGGTGGAGCAATGTCGGGACAATGGAGAAGCTTGGATCGAAGCGTTACGGCCGAGGGTACAGAGGTACTCAATCGGCTTGGATTTGTTTGATGGATGCTGGGGATTTCGGCAATCGCTGGAATCTTTGGCTGATCAGCGATTTGAGACTATCATCTTCGGGGGATCCTCCGCAAAATGCGCTTCAAAGGACTTTCTTCTTGACGCGGAACTTTGGGCCCAAAGGGAATACTTGTTTTTTGCGTTATTCGATGATCACGAGAACCAGTTAAGTTTCTCGATCTCAGTGGACCCAGCATCCTCTGGTCCTCCATGCACAGAATCCTTGGAGCAAAAAGACAGCTAGGCTTCATAAACCCCGTCATCCCCAAAGTGTCGGGAGGAAAAGTCTATCCGCGACGGACACTCGATGCGCGGGAGAGCAGGACGAGGAGCAAGGTGGATTCATCCACGGATGAAGGATGCTGGGGTGTAAAAAGGATGGAAAAAGGGTCAGTGATGCTCTGGCAGGTATGTCGGTTCTTCTGCATTGAAAAACCGACTTACCCCGCGAGATTTTCTTCTCCGGGGAAAGTTGGGCACCCTCGCGCCGACACGGAAAACTGGCCACCCTAGCGACGAACGAGCCACCCCAAGTGTGTCTGCCTCCTGCTCCGCAGTCAGGCGCCCTCCCATGTTGCCCTTATATACCATCCCCATATACATATACATGTACATGTGACTCCTTCCAATATCCGCGACCTGCCAAATTCAGGACACCCTCTCACGCAGTCGGGGTCGTTTCCTACATCTCTCTCGCTCGTTCATTTTTTTCCCTCTTCTCTTTTTCCTCCACTTTCTCTCTCGGTTACACATTCGCCTTGTGCCATCCTACCGGAGCCCTTTTTCTTCTTCTTCTTTCCACACTCTCGCGTCTTACTCGTTTTCCATCGACTCCCACCACAGGCCTTCTCACTCGGTGTCTCTCGACTATTTCGGATTCCTTCCTCGCATTCTGCGGCGTCTCTCTTTTCACCCGTCGAGCAACCCCAGACTCCGCGCACCCCACCTCATCTTTTTTTCCCTCTGCCCTTCGCCAAACCCTGCCCGGATCTCCTTTTTCCCCGCTGCTTACGTCAGAGTGTGCGTTCCTCTTCCCTGGATTCTCGAACGTCGTCGCATCGATCTTGAACCCCGGCTCAACGGATTTATTTCGGATTTCTCATGGCGTGGTGTACTATATACCCTGTATAATCGTCAACGCTGATACGTACGAAGGTTGGAGGTTGGAAAAAAGATGCACAAGGGATTTCGGGGCGACAGGAGCGAGAAATAGCCCACAAAAGTGTAAGAGCTATCGATTATCTTTTATACAAATGCGACGGATTCTCCGGTGGATTAGAATCGCAATGGGAGCCAAGATGGATGCCAATCTTTTTTTATTATCTTTTGCATCACAAATTGCGACTGCTGTTGGGTTCGGGATTCTCAACTCGCGTTGAGACCCTCGAAACCAACGATATTTCAAATCCACGACCATCAATTTGTTTCGAACCAGCCGAAAGGGTAAAGTCAGTTTCCTGCTTCAGCGTCATCAAAAAAGCCCGCGTCCGAAATAAACGTGGAGAGGAAAAAAAAAAGATCGACCGTTCGCGCTTTCGTTTGCCGCCCCGACGGAGCTGCGATCTCACTGACAAAGTTAATCCCGGAATCAAAAAGGATTATTCGTGATCTCGTCGTTTATACATTATGTATATATATGCTACAAGTATGTATATACATATTTAAGGGGGAAACGAAACGTTCCATCGTCCCGCTGATTAATGAGAGGCGCAACTAATAATCGGGATTTCACAAGCCTCTCCTACTCCCTGCCGGACCAGACCATGTCCGCTGCTACTGGATTTATACACAACCCAAACATCTCGCCACGGAGGAGCATATCATATCGCTCCAACGACAGCGTGAACCATCTTTCGACCCCGAACCGACTCGTCATCGGCAGCTCGCGAGCTTCTTTTTTTTGCTCTCTCTCTCTCTCGCAAACTGGGCGATAAATTTTCGTGCAAACTGGTCCTCCGGAGGAGGGATTACGGTATCTCATAGCGGTAGCTTCTCTTTCATCTTCTCTCATCATTATTATTATCGCGTTTGTTTCAACGAAAACTCCAAGTGCCATGGATTCGGGCGGAAATTGTTTATCCGGGATTTTTAAAGAGTCAGGATCATCCGAGAGGTTTGGGGATTGCAAAAAATCGTCGCAGATGGCGCTGTGTGTGAAAGCTCCTGGAAGGCGTTGTCACGAGTGCCTTGAACGTAGGGTCGGAATAATTCATCGTTGAAAAGATCGTTGGATGCTGCGATAAATTCGCGAGTGTTTTTTTCGTCGATAATTTTCTCAAAATGATAATCACGTCGACTTTATCGCAGGAGATTCGATTCAACGAAGCAACGACGAGATTGAACTTAGTCTAGTCTTCATAATCAAGCTCGAGCCAATGGGATTCAGGGTCAAGGATTAAAACGACGATGGAACGATTTTTCGAATTTTGTTCTCGCATGTTCGCCGGCCCCGATAAATTGTCGAAGAAATTTCTTCGATCACGAGCGACGTGCGCGATTTATCGTTCAAATCCCATTTAATCCTTTCCAGCCCCGGGATTTATTATCACCAGTGATGCCATTTGTAATTAAAAAAACTGCTGAGCGAACAAATTTTTTCGCGATCGCCTATAGATTTCTTTCGTGAGGCATTGAAATTATAAATATATTTGTATGTATTTATACGCGCGCTTATTTATTTTCCACAGCTAGATTTAATGGCGTACAGGCCACGATGTGAGATAGGCGCGGCCGTTTGGACGCGTGTAGGTGGATCATGATAATTACTGCATATACAGTCGTGACTCTTTCTCCTCCCAATTCGAGTAAAACTTTTAATTAACAGCTTTTGACTCGTTTTCAGAGATTTTAATCGAACGAATGATAAAACACGATGGAGCTCAATCACGGATTTCGTTCGCGATAAAATCTGTGGAAAAATATGACTCTGACCGCCGTATATCGACTGCTACAGCGGTGTGCTGAAATTAAACGAAAGGTTTTTTTAATTCAATATTTATACATTATTCACATCCGGTCCAGGTCAAACTCTACGATTCCGAACTCTTTGACGTTTCCATCTTTTTTTCTCATTCGTAAAATCTTCGTTCTCGGATTTTTTTTCAAACAGATTTGAAAAAATGAACTCCTCCGATTTTCATTCGAATTCGGGATTTTTCGGACGAGAGCATTTCGCTCGGACGTTTTTTCTATTTTTTTTACGAATAAAAAACTGGCCTCTCATTTTTGGCTGAATGGAGCACATTTTAAACGACTATTTTCTTCGTTTACTTTTTTTATTAACGAATTATTATTCCCGGAATGCTCCGGCAATGAATTTAATGGTGTCTTTCGATCTTTTCGGGTTTTTTTTATCTTCCGATTCACAAAAATTAATGGTTTTCATCCAAAAACACGAGTGTACAGCTGCTCGTAATGCTATCGTCACATCGGACACGAGACGTCGCGCAACTTTTGTAACGCGAGAGAATGTGTGCGTTTGTATTTCGAAATAAACGTATATACATCCGTGCTCTTTCCTTTCTCAAACTTTTCGTAACGATGAGGTCTCAATGGGTGGCCCATGTAAAATATATAATTCATTCAATTAACGAGTGGGCGTTAAAAGTGTGTACACAATGACGCGAGGCTTCCACCTCGATTTAGTGATTCCATCTTTTTAATGCTCGTGTACTTTCCTGCTTGGTTCTTTCGGGTTTACACGATCCTCGAACGGCGTATATATTTTCGTCAAAATTCCTAATTCGGCGTAAATATATACCACATTTTTTTTGCTTACAAATGTTTTCCTCAAATCAGTATTCTATCGTTCCGAAAATATAAAATATGTCTTATGTTTGCCAGCATAAAACAGAAATTTTCATGTAAAAAAGTTAATTTTTGGTCTTGGATGTAATATTTCGAATTTTCAAAATTTTTCTTCGAAAAATATCGACAAATTTGTTTTTATCAATAAATTTAAGCAAAACACCGGATTTTTAATCGGTGCGATTGATTTGAATCGAGTTTAATCAACGATTCCTCGGTCCGATCGCCCACGCGCGCGAGCCTTCGGTCTTTTTCGAATCCACCATTATTTCACCCATAAAAATTTATACAAATACACATTTGCTTCGTAGAATTTTTATTTTTATTCTCTCTATCCGTCCGAACGTGTGTTTCGATACCGCGAGAAATTTGCAGAACCCATTGCTTCTCTCGTGCGTTTTGAAAGTTCGGTAGGATCGCAGTAAAAAAAAACAACACGTTTCAAAGTCTCGAAGAGAACGAAGAAGAAAGCGTGGGTGACTGTACCTTTTGGCAGTTATCTCTATCCTGTTTTTTTTCGTATTCTTTTATGCTTCCCTCGTTCCCTTCATCGATGTTAAAGTTTCCGTAAAGTACACACTAACGCACTTTTGCCTCTTTTTTCATCTCCCTCTTTATCCCACAAGTATAGACGCGAATCTATATAGACATTACGGTCGCCCCCACGCTCATCTCAGTCTCGCTTCAACGGAGATTCTCGTTGAAATCTCTCCAGCTTCCAGCAACACGCACTCATCTCGCGCTCGCTCATTGTATAGAAAAAAAAACAGCGAAAGAGAGAGAGAGAGAGAGAGAGAGAGAGAGAGAGAGAGAGAGAGAGAAAAGAAGAGAAACTCTCTGGTAACGATGACACTTTTGCAGATTTTTTTCTTCTCGCGAATGGACCACGTGGGCGACACTGCGCGTTCATATTTGCGCTTTTTTTTTGGGATTTTCACGTATATTTCTTCCTCTCTCTCTCTCTCTGCCATTTTGTTTTCTCATATCGCACCTTGCCGGAAACGAGACGCGAAGGAAAAGCATACAAACGCGTCGGTAACGAAACGAGAAGAAGTTGGAAAAACAGTGAGAAATTCTCGAGATGCCAATTATCGTTGCAACGACTTCGAAGGAATTTCGTGAGGACTCCCACGTGAATGATTCTCTCGCGTACACACAGACGCACGGTAATTGGCTCGAACGATGACGTTTTTTTTTTTCGAAAGATTGAATTCGTTACGTTTATTTTCATACGTGTTATTTTTCCGGGAGTTTCGTGTACGTTGAGAATTTATATAAACATTTTTTTTTTTTTCAAAAATCCATTCATCGTTTCGTCAATGTTTGCTCGTGCGGCTCGCACCGACTGCTCGTGCTTCTTCACCGTTTCCCTCCGTCATAGTCACTCGAATAGATGAGAAATGACGGGGCGAAAATAAACCGATTGAATTACGCCGTAACGAATTTCATCGACAATCCCCGTGGTGGAAATCATATTTTTCGGATGGACAAAAATGCGTGAATAACTCACGAAACGTCGTGACGATTTTTGAAGGAGCGAGCGCGACGATCGTCGTTCGTCGCTTTGAGAAAACAAAAAACAAAAAAATCGTCGTGCGAGGAAAAAATAAATAAATCTACATAATGCTCCTGGGATACCTTAAGGCACTGTAAAATTCGATACGCGCCATGAGGTTTTGGAAAAATGAATATTTTAATCTTCTTGATCGCCCTGGAGACGAACAGGGCGACATATTTCCCAGGAAATATGATACAGCCGTGATGTTTGACGGAGAAACGATTATCTTTGTGAGGAAATGTCGAGTCTCTTTCTCGCGAAGGTAACTCAAGACTCTTAATCCCCTCGACGCTGCGTTATGTACATATATATTCATGCAGGTAAGGGTTACTGGGTCGAGAAAAATGTCCAAGTGTATCCAAGAGAGATGAAAGAGGCCATCAACCTCGTGAGAGATCATCTTGAGAAATGACACGCAGGAACGTCAAGAGCCCTTCTTCGATCTTTAAAACCGCGAGGCCACCGGGATTTCGATATCATTATAGGCGTTTACATCGAAGCTCTTTGAAGCACGAAGCGTGAAAGAGGTATGATATAAGCTGGGAAAAAAACGACGGCAAATTCATCGCCGAATTTTTCCGTTTCGTCAGAGTCCACTCCTGTCTTAAGGACGCATGGCTAGGATACATGAATTCCCGAAAAAAAATATATAGAATGAGAACTTTGGGCATTCAGTGACGATACAAAAATACGAAACACGATATCGAAGAATTAACGACAAATTCGTGAAAAATCGTGAAGATTTTTTGAAAAGCTTTTGCTTTTCAACTTTTTGAATACTTCTTCGGTGTTTCAAAGTTTTTCTTCAAAATGAATCTATAAATATGAAAAAAAGAATTATTCCGAATACTCGCAGGATTTTCTCCTGCTGGACCACTTTTTAAGTAGTAACTTTTTTATATTTGATTATTTTTTTAAATCACTCAAATACGATTGATTTTCTTCCGATATCTATAAAACCGCCGGGTGCTTGAAATCTTCACGCTGTTTCGATTTTATGGAGAATGTACGAGACGTTCTTAAGAATGAAAAAAAAAAATCTCTCAAGATGTTTCGATACACTTTATACGCTCTGGGCGCACTTGTTTTCCTCGGCATGGATTTTCGCTTCGGTGACATCAATTTTCTCGTCGCATAGATCATTAATCAGAACAGCAGGAAAAGCTGGGTGAATTCCCCGAGTGTAATTGACTCTTGGCCGCTGAGGCATCGCCAGTTGAGGTTGCCAGATACAAAAGTCTCCGCTCGAGGAACGATCGTTCGTCGTATCTTCAGCGCCATTTTTGGCTGCATCGTTGAAGAAGTCTCTCGTCGATAATAAACACGTTTCAATATCGCCTGCAAGCTCAAAAGCTCGCAAACGCGCCGTGCACCTTTGTCGGACACCAAAGGAACCTTTTGTCACCGTAAAATACCTTAATGAACAACCTTTGAACGTTCCGTCATCTACAAACACGAGATATTCCATCAGGAACTCTCGTTTCTCTTTCATCATTCGTTCGCTCCTTTGTTCCTCAATTCGACGATGGCGCAAAACGGATTGACGTTTGTTCAGACCGTACCTTCCTCTCTGCCTTCAGCCGAAACAGGGGATAACAATCGTTTGAACGACAAAGAAGCTGATGAAACAGAGCGGAAAAAAGGGTGGAAAAACAAAAGTGCGGATAAAGTCGAAGGAAGCGTGAAAAGATTGCCCGGATTCCCTTCACGCGGGGGAGGGAAACAGTGCACGGAGAAATTACCGGAAAAAGCCGGATGGGGGGTAAATGAGTATGGATGAACTTCAGCGTCGCCAGGTGCTCGTTTTATCCGGGCTAGAATTCCTTTGCGAAAGCTCAAAGAGGAGCCTCACCACCGTTCTCACGGTGGGATTACGTCGGCTAGAGAATTTCCATCCACTTCCAATTAATCCCAAGCTCACCCTGTCTTGGTGCCAGTTTCTCTGGTCGTATCGCGCGTACGAGTTCCAGCGAGACTCGCGACCCAGCAGGGGTAGTTTTGCGCTCTGTTGAAACAAAAAAAAGAGGGTAGGTCTGCCCTGGCTGTAAAACAGAGGGCGACATGGGATCCGGTTCTCGCAACGCCCGAGTGCCCACCAGGTATAACCGGGTGGATGCACTTGTTCAGCGGTGCACACGTCCAACACCACGGTTCAACCCCGCCAGCCACCTTGACTCCCAATTAAAATCATTTCGCTCTTCCTGCCTCATTCCCAGCTCCCGTTGCGCTTTCCGCCGCTCGTCTTTTGAATATCGCTCGGCGATGTCGGGACTCAAGTCAGAAAGAATGGAAGGGCAAAAGTCACGGGCTGGCAGCGCGGTGAGGCTTTTTTTCCGCGACGGAACAGCGACACACATGACCGCCACCGGGCGTATCCAGCGGTTATTCGCCCTTCTTTTATTCATTTTCCTCTTTTCTCACCGAGAACCGGCATGGTTAATCGTAACTGTGAGTGGAAACGACTCGTGGAAGAAAGTCCATGTGAAAGTCACTGACGCAATCAACGCCGAGGTCCAGCTTGTTCGACAGGAACTTTGGACGGAGCTGGCTGGTCATCGAGGGTTGGCCGGAAAGGCACAAACACAGAGCGCGAGTTTCTAAGGGCGATCCGTTCCAGGCTCTCTTACCTGTCCCGTTTGGCTCTCGCCCGAAAGAGCCAATTATTCACGCTGATCGATCATCGAGCAGCTTTCGAGGGAAACAAAAAGGAATGGCGACAGTCAGGGAGAAGAGCGCGACTGAATCGTTTCCATATCACCTGGCGAAGTGTCGTGACGAAACGTTCTACCGTCGACTCACCGTTTTCTTCTCGAGTGCATAAGCCCCGGAGCATTGAAAACGTCTGGCTGCATCGGTAGCTTTTAACTCGCAGTCAAAGCCCCGCGGTAATCGATAAAACCGTGAACTCTTGCCAGGCGCTCTCTCTCTCTCTGTCTTTGTCGGGTTTACCCTCTTTTATTCTCTGGTTCCGGATTTTTCTCCACGGGTACCGTTCAACACGTGACTCTTTTCCCACTCTGATCTTTAAGCATCATACACGCTTCTTCATGTCTAACCCTCCGACACTCTTTATTTCTCGCCCATCGGGGTCCTTCTCCGCGAGAGTCTCTCGCGTGCGTCTGTGTTTACCAGACCGTCGAAGACTCGATCCATTTGTGAGTTCGGTGGCTTCGAGTGGAGGAAGTCAAGGATTGCACGAGCGTGGCGAATGAACGAGCGAGACCCGTGTCATCACGGCAGCACACGTGTGAAGCAGAGTCCTGCGAACGGAAGAGCCGAATAGGTGACGGATTCGACAGGCGCCTAGCAGGAATAGTCGTCGAGTAAGATGGGATGACGAACTTTGAAATGCTCGCTTTGTTCTCGCCAAGAGTCTTCCGGACTCTTTAAAGAATCCTGTTCCAATGACTCCCGATTGCAAGGAAGGAGAAGGAAAACTGGCAGGATTTGGTAGCTCTTCTGTCTTTACACCCGTTGGACAAAATCTTGAAAAGTACCGACCTGCCAGATGGTAAAACATGCAATAAAACGAGGCATATCCCGTTTAGCTAGGGGATGATTCTCCAAAGTGGTACACGGACAATGGATGAGGGGAGGAAAAATATGTAGCTAGTTTCGGATCGATAAATAGGTGGGTAGCGAGAGGAGAAGTTGGAGCGTTGGAAGCTGGTACGATCGGCTCGAGTCTCTCAATGGAGACTTCTTTCTGCTCTTCAGCCCTCTGAAAATCGTCGACGGAAGAAAAGCCCCGACCTTATTATGTTACCTGCTGGCGCAGGGCCTTTTTTAATAAATTCCATTAGTACTGGGTTCGCGCACCCATGAGGACCCGGATGATATTATGTTACGTGTGTGTTTGACGAGATTCCACGTACACTGGAGCGCATCAATGGACCAACGTCATCCATTACGCTGCCCGGGTGCGACAACAACGTGTGCGCCAGGCTCACCTTACATCGGGGATGCGGAGGAACTCTAGCGTGTAAAAAGAGAAGACGAAATAACAGAAGAAAACGTGCCACATTGATGCTCCGGCTACGGCGGGTGAACACAGATGCTGGGCTCTCTCCTGGCAGCTCGTATCATCAATGCTTTTCACTAGCCAGATTTTTCAGCTTTTTCAGAGCCCGTCCGACACTCGGGGACCAACGAGCCGTGCTATAATTCGATCTATGGGATCTTCTTTTGCCTTTTTTCCTCTCTCTCTCGTTTTCATCTTGAAAAATCGACGACCTGGACAACGCTCCTTTTGTGCTCGCTTTCGAGCGTGACCCAGGACTTCTTATTCCACCTCTCGTGTCTGCATGAAATTCTCGGCTGTTGTCACTGTCGTAGGTCATCTTCTTTTGTGTTATTCAGCGAGAATTCCGCCGAGGATCATGCCGCACATTTCTCCTCTTAATGGACGAAAAACGTCGTAAACATTCGCAAGCGGGGGGTCGCACTCGAAAGATTTCTCATGTTTTCTCCACACTCTGCGGAGATTTTCGTCACGATCGATGGTGTCAAAGTTTATTCGCCATTTTTTCACCCTCTTCCTTTGTTTCACGATCGCGATGAAGCGGCTCGCTGGCCTAAGTAAAAATGGAATGGAAACGACGGTTTCTTCGAGCCTCTCGTTTGGCTTTCCTGATGAGGATCAAAAGAAGCTCGAAGAGTGTACCTGCATTAACCCTCTTATTCTATATAACCTTGGGCCGATATTAATAAAGACTTTCGTTGAATCGAGAGAGGAAATGAAAGTGGCCATCAAGGGACCCACCGACGTTCATCCGGTGTCGATTGCATCTTGCTGTCATTAATTGGCTTCGCCGATAACCTCCTTACGATGCAAAAAACCTATCAACCTCGTTGACTCATTCGTTCTCAAAGAATTTGCTAAATTGGAACGACGACGACGACGACGACGATCTAAGGTTTCGAATTTACTCACGTTGAACTCTGCCTCGAGAAACAGCGAGTCAAACGCGAGATTCCGCGAGAAAACGACGGTGCCTTTGACTGCCGCACGGAAAAACTGTACATCCCAAAATCCCAATCTTTTTTTTTCTTCTCGAACGAGGGGATTGCCGAATTTTACGTGATCCTCCAAGGATACAGCATCCCTCCCATGTCTGTACGCTTGTGATGTACCTTCGGTCGAATCTTCGCAGCCTCTTGGGGCCCGTAACGTACGGGAAACTTGTCGGAAAGTTTTATCGTAAAAAAGATCGTAAGTGCATTTCTCGAAGACTCATCTTGCAATTTTGTATGTACATATATATATTATGTACAATATACGCACACGACATATACGTGTAAATAGCGGAGAGTATAAGAAACTGGGATGATATCTAGATTACGTAAAGCCATCGAGATTTCCCGAGCTAGCTTTGCGACTATTTATTAAAGCTCCGTCCTCCCTGAGACGTCCGGAGGAATCTTCTCTCCAAAGATTACTTTCGAAAATGTAACGTACATTCTCTTCACTGCACGAGTAATGCGAGCAAGGTTAATTATTTAACGGAAGTATTCGTAAAAAAAAAATATCGATCTTTCGACGAAGAAAAATTGCCCAAATTGGCAAAGAGACACCTCGTCGGTATTTACAAGTTTAACGGAAGAGGAAGAATGACGGAGCATCTTGCTTTTTTTTATCATCCCCTTTAGCCTCTGAGGTATGTTTTACACGCCGAAATAGAAGCGAAATGGGGAGAGGAAGGAGGGAAAAAAGGTTGAAATTGTGCGAGACGCTACACAGGACCCCGATGTCCTTTGCTGTACTTTCGTCTCGATACTTGACAATTTCTCACTCAAGACGATGTGAAAAACATCGAGCGAGAAAAAAAGTTGCAGCGAGAATAATGGCAACAGAGGGAGCCACTTCATTGAACGATTCAAGAGAGAGAGAGAGTGAGAGAGATGGAATTATGGGACTTTTGAAAAGAAAAAGAAAAAAGGGAAGCCGAATTTTTCTTACGCCCCTTTTTCTCGTAGCTCGCTCGTCTTCTTTTCTTCTGTAATATGTCGAGGGCTTCTGGTTCTCATCTCGACTCGGTACCATCGAAAGAGCACTCGACAAAGAATCATACGTAGAAAGACTCTATAAGGGTGTCTTTCTCTTTTCTCTCCCTCTCTCTCTTTCTCTGTTTTTTTCGAAAGTTCACGGTTGCTCCTCGCGCACTCAGGACTCTTGAAAATTACCGTCTTTCTTTGAAAAACTTCATGGTCTAAATTGCGATGCCCCACGTGACGAAGAGTCAATGTAGAGTGACGTGAACGTACTTGGCGTTTCAACTTGACGTTCGATCATTCGAGCGTGTTGAGGCACTCGAAGATTCATCGGGTTGAACGTTCTTGTGATGCTATTTTCTCATTGTGTTTTATTTCACGAATGAATATTTGTAGTTGGCGATAATTAAAGGGACGAGGGTTCGCATGTTGATTTTTGACATCGCAACGCCTTGAGGCGTTTTAAAGTTTTTTTTCTGGGCATTTTCGAGTCTCGAATCATAAATTATTCAAACAGTCAGGCTGGAAAATAATAATAGGAATTTTCGTTCGAGAAATATTGTGGTATTTAGTTCAGGAACAAAACCGTTGAAGACATTTTTTTCTCCCTTTGTCGGACATCAAAAGCCACGCCTGATCGTATTCTTATTGAAAAACCCCTTTATAACGTGCCGTGAAAAATTGGCCCATCTGTTTAAGATATGGAGGAGGAAAATGTGTGTAAATTGATAATTTTATAGGACAAAGTTTTTCGGTCTTTGTGATTTTTTATACATTTTCTTTATTTTCGTTGATGTTTTTTTCCTCAATTTTATTTTTTTTATTCAAATGGGTTTTTTTTGCTTGCAGGGTGTTTATTGGACAACACGGCACCACGGGGACCGCCCGATGTGCCACCCCGAAATCCCACAATGAGCCGTATTAACGGAAGACTGCCAGGAAGTCACGGAGCAAGCGATCACGAACGCGATCCTGATCTCGAGCCATCCTGCCTAGTACGCACACCATCTGGCAATTTTTACAATATCGGAAGTAAGTTGAAACTCTATATTTTTGTTTCATTTTCAAAATTCTACATCCATAAACGAGGGAAAGAAAATATTAACGGGATCGATTTAAAAAAGCCATTCTGCATTGTTGCAACGAAAGGAAACGTCTTTGGAAAAGGAAAAGAAAATTTGTTGTAAGGAAAAACCAGCGTAGAATATTCTTGGAAAAAATATAAAGGTCTAGATAGTCGACGATGATCCTGAAATAGATCTTACCACAGAATTTATCCAGAAGATTAGCTTTGCATCGTCGAATGGTCATTAAATCAAGTGGCGCGAGAGTAAATCTCTCCGGATAAAAGAAGCTTCGAACTGAGAAAAGATGGAAAAAAGAAAGAAAAAAAGACGATTCGTAGCAAAGTGAGCACAGTTTATGTATCAAAATCGTGGAACGTGTATCGATTTGACGTATGATACCTTAGGATATAAATTTGTAGTCTCATTGTGTGGTCGGTAATCGAGGTCTCGTCCCACTTTTATTATTCTCTAATGTCTGATCAAGAATAATAGAAAATCCACAAAACCCTTGGGAGTGGCTCAAGAAAAAGCGGTAGATTCACTCAAACATTTCTGGATGTATAAAATATAGTGGTATTTAAGCAACAGCAGGTAGACGGAAAATAAAATATTACATTATACTATGTATACATATATATTCTTCGAAAAATAAGAATGTAAACATTTGACGCAAAATCGCCTTTATCTTTAATATTTTTCCGATTACAATGCCGAAATGTGAGAAAAAGTTTATGTTCCTAATAACTTTCTCATTGCTTGGATCGATTATTTCGAATTTCCGTAGTCCTTTCATGAAACACCCTGTATATACACGAGATATCCCAGATCAGAATGCAACATCAGATGCGCCTGAAGATTTCAAGTCGAAAGATACTTTAGCACTTTTTGGATCCAACGAGTGCCTCACGAGTTATCGATCAATGAAGATGAGCCAATAAAACGAGCACGATAACGAGAAAGCTCCGCCCTATTTCATAATCGCGTAGCGCCCATTGGCTCGACTTTACCAATTGATAACTCTTCGAGTATTCGTCGGATCGAAAAGTGCAGAATAACTTTTCGACTTGGAATTTCACGCTGAATCTGATTTTACATCACCGAAGGTAAAATTTCGACCTCACGGTACATGTCCGTGCATTTCTGAAAATATTTACACGAGGTTATAGGAAAAGGTATTGGAACTATGACGATCGGTCGATGCGAGAGGATCGAAGCAGGGACAGAACTCTGTGGTCTTGAGGCCGTTAGAGAAAAAGGGAAGATGAAAAAAAAACCACAAAACTATAAGTGCGAGAAGGGAAGCTTTCGGTTTTCTAGCGAGGGTACGGTGCAGACTTTGACGAGGGTCATAGCTCCGAAAACGATGGGCGGTGCACACAAACTGACTCAAACGGACAGGCAACGGGAGATAAAAGGAATTTTTCCAGATATATCCACGTTTTCGTCTTATGCTCAAATGCTTCAGGGGTAGATACCCTTGTGGGCTTATCGCTGTCCTTGCCCAAGCTTTTCTTTCGTATCTTATCATTAACCAAAGAAAAAATACCAGAAACGAATGAACCAACGGTCATGAGATTCATAATTCGCCGACGAGCACACTTTGCGCCCATGATTTACGACGTTCCAGAGCCTTTCCGAACCTTCCACGTTTCGTTCTCTCTGCTCGTTGCTCAAAACGTCCAGCCATAGCTCATATCTCCGTTGAAAAAAAAACAAAAATAACCTTAAGCATTCAACGACGAGAAACTGCTAACGTCATTTTTCATCTTGTCACTGCTTCGATGATATTTAAAATTGAAATGTGTACTTTGATTTTAAAGAAGGATAACGTGAGAAGCTACGAGAGCTGTGAGTAAAAGAAAAATATTTGCCGATCGAGGGCGTGGAGAGCAAAAAGAAAATAAATAAAGGAAAACCTAAAGGGGGAGATGATAATAGCGGGCCGAGGAATTTGGGAGTTCCCCTTAACGTTCCGATCACGAAACGTCTTCGTAAATGCCATAATGACTGCAGCACTCCCTCGTTTTTTCCCGTCCCTCCTATGCCCCTCTCGTCGTTATACTCTCGTTCTGACTCTCGCTCTTCTTCTATTTCTTTTTTTTTCAACTCTCAGCTTCGTGCCCTTTTTCTCCCTTCTCCCTGACCCGGATAAAAGCCGTCTCGATCTAGACACCCGCAATTAGAGAACTGACGATTTGCGCCAACTTCCCACGCTCGGACCGACCAATCCTCGCGAAATCCCCGAGGTATCCTCGAGAAATTCACCCTCGAGCTAGATTTATTTTATTCTTTCGTTTTTTCCTGTCAATATCTCCGAAGAAATGGGGCAATCCTAATGCTTTACTGCAAACGCTAGAAATTTCATTTTTTTCGTTCGAAACCCTCGATTTGATGTCTCAATGAATAAGCACAATTGCAACGATGGTTGTCATTGATATTATTAATTTTATAATAATTTTCATGATATATTCATGAAATTTCAATGCCAAAATCGCTCCTGAGCGTATAAAGGGTCTTACTCATTCTCAGGACGCGGCGTGTGGCTTGAAATTTAATTCACACGATGAATCATGTACTTATTGATTCAACCGTGGTACGATACTCCCCAAGTTTCTTTTTTGCCATCGCACTTTGCTTTCGCCAGTTCTCCGTATATTCTTGCTGTCGTTTCTGCTTCGAGGATTTTTAAAAATATCCAAGCGCATCAGGTTCCAAAAAAAACGCATCCGGTGCATAAAAAACACAAAAAAAGTCTTTTTTTTCCTTGCTTTGCGAACATTTCCTCGCGGGGTGCGAAATTTATTGGAAAAGTTGCTGAATAATGAAATATTTCGATACTCGCATGAACGTCATTATTTGCAATAATTAGAGGAACACTGCAGGCTCGGATAATTAAACGAAATTACATAATTATGTAATTTTCGGTTTTCTGTCGTACAATTATCGGATGAAATGAATTATTCAGAATTTAATTTCAATGAGAAAAATATACGTTATATCGGATAATCCTCAATCGAGTTACCAATTATTCAATACATTTATCGATGAATTCTATGGGCGCTTCCTTTGTCGAAAAATTAAGTACATCGCGTTCCGAATTTTCACAATGGAAAAGGACGCTTTTTCGTTCTGGAAAAAAGCTTTCCAAATGTGGGAATGTTATGTACAGAAATTTTCCGAATGAAAATTCCAATAAAATTGTTATTCTTGAACAAAGCAGACGCTGGATTTCGATATTCGTTATGAAAAGATACGTCAAGCCCCGTTCATTAGATTTTCCATAATTTTTTTCACGACCGTCGCAATTTTGAAAAATCGCTCAAAAATATTTGGCGTAGCATATCAACGACAAAAAAGAAGTTTATCGTACATTTCGCTGGATCGCAACGTTGCAACCTTCAAAATCATGAAGCTTTTTAATCACAGGCAAACATCTCGTGTGTTATCGCATTCGCGTGATTATTATTCATGTTTTTCTCTTTCAGAAATACCGAAGAATGATTACAACAACAAGAATCAGTCGACGGGCAACAGTCCAATAAAGGTCGAACTTCAGAACAACATGGACAGGTAAGATTGATGGGAGAGGAGAGTTTGGAGGAGAAAAGCTTTGCAAGTATAACGATCTCGATCGATCAAGCCTGTGTCCACATGTCCATTTCCACACGATCGATATTTCGCGAAGAATGAGAAGTCGAGGGGCAAAAATGAGGAAGCGAGGACGAGGGAGGGATGAAAAAAATGTATAAAATAAGAGGTTGGAAAATTTTACGAAATGTTCCAGGGGAAAATCGTTGGGGAAGGACCTCGTGACGTATTTTCGCATTCCTCTCTCTCTCTCTCTTTCGCTTTTTCATTCATGGTTTCATGGTTGCTGTACAATGAACAAACTTGAATTTTTTTTCATGCACCCTACGATACTTCGCGATGAATCATCCCTTGACGTATGCACACGCGATAGATCGGACAATGAGTCAATGTTTGCCCCCGGAATTGTTATCCTCAGAGTCGAGTCTCACCTTGTAAAATTCATGGTTACGGCCCGAAAGGTTCCGCCAATTGTACAACGGAGAATACGGCTCTCGAGGACCCTCGAAGAATTTTAAAGACTGCGCCTTTGAGGAAGTCAGCAGGGAAGTAGAGTGTTGCTGCTTCGGGTTGAAAACCATCGCGTTATTTTTATTCCCAGACTCGGGACGGTCCTAACGAGGAATTATTTCAAACTGACGTTGGAAAGTGCGTCTCTTCGAGTGGACGAAATACCGTGATTTTTATAAGATTTTCTCAAAATGCTAGCACCGTTGGAATTTCTTTGAATAACGCTGCATAAATAAGAAACCTTCGGGACGAATGCGAAATTTGTCAGATTGACGACAGGAAACGTGTCATGCATAATTACAGTTGAAAAATATATAGATTTTATTTTTATCCTTTATTTTCATTAAAATATCGTATTTACGAATTTCGGAAGCACTATTCGATGTTCGCTCGTGGGGAAACAAGAAAAAACGATGATTTCGATCGCAAAGTCTTTTACTCTTGGAATAATTCCCTCGAAGAGGATTTTTATAAAATTTTCTCAAAATACCATCACTGTTGGAATTTCTTTGAATAACGGTGTTTAAAAAAGGAAAAATATATAGATTTTATTTTTATTCTTTACTTTCATTAAAATATCTTATTTACGAATTTCAAAAGCACCATTCGACGTTGGCTCGTTGGGAAACAAGAAAAAACGATGATTTCGATCGCAAAGTCTTTCACTCTTGGAATAATTCCCTCGAAGAGGATTTTTATAAGATTTTCTCAAAATGCCAGCACCGTTGGAATTTCTTTGAATAACGCTGAATAAAAAAGAAACCTTCCGGACGAATGCGAATTTTTTCAGATTAACGACAGGAAACGTGTCATGCATAATTACAGTTGAAAAATATATAGATTTTATTTTTATTCTTTATTTTCATTAAAATATCGTATTTGCGAATTTCAAAAGCACCATTCGACGTTGGCTCGTGGGGAAACAAGAAAAAACGACGATTTCGATCGCAAAGTCTTCCACTCTTGGAATAATTCCCTCGAAGAGATATCTGCCACTCGTATTCGACGTCTTACTCGTGCTGGCCGACTTTGAGTGCGTAAAAAATACGGAATAAACTCTCCGTCTCGTCGTCGTTTATTCCTCCGTGCTTCATCCTCTCCTCGCCATTCTTTCCCGCCTGAGAATCTGTCTATCCAGTTCAAATATTATGGTTAGACACTCGTAAGTAACAGGAATCGCTCGGGGGTCCAGTGTAAACACTTGTCTCTATCCTATGTACACATACACACGTGCATCAAAAGAGCGAAGAGAAAAAGATGGAGAAAAGTCGATAGGGAGAGCTTTTCCATCGAGGTAAAGTGTTTCTCGTTTCGTGTCTCTCCTATAAAGAAGTCGTAACGGTGGAAAAATATTTCGTGCTAGCAGGCTGTCGTGAGACGCTTCGACGTCAAAACTGTCATTGATGAAAAATATTTTTTTCAAAAAACAAAATGAATAGAAAACATTCTCGTCCGTTCAAACTCCCTCGGAATTATTGTTATCCTCGTTTTTCACGCACCGTCATCTTTCGCCTCTGCTCATGAGACATAAATATTAAAAAATATCGAAAATTTCGTGTACCCAAAATAACAACTTCCAACAGATATTTGCTCGAGACATTCCATCTAATTTATTCGTATCTTCTTGCATGAATATTAGCAAAGTACATTTGCCTAAATAAATATAAACTCCGAAAAAAACGTGCGATTAAACGGCTACCGAGATGTGTTTTTTTTTATACTCCAGTCGAAAGGATTTGCGAGTGCTCGAAAGCCCGAGAGAAATAGAGAACGAGCCATAAATCACCGCTGGCTCTTGGATAATACTCTAATATTTTTCTTATCTGTCGGTAATAATGTTGGAGCTGTTTTCAATGTATCCCGAGTGTCCCTGAGCTGCTCAATCCTGTGAGCCCCACTGTGGGACAGTGGCGCTCAAGTGGCAACGTGAAACAGTCAGGCTAAAAGTTTATCCATTATCGCCTGTCGTCTCTGTTATTACATGGCTGATCTTTTTCCCGCAAGAAGGAAATTCGTGTGTGAGTGAAAAATCTTGGGAGAGAAACACGTGTGCAGTCTGACCTAGGGGGCTAGGACGTATGCATCATCTGGCAGGATTAGTTCTGTTGGCTGGGTCAGACCCCATGCCAGGAACGAATGATGCATCGATCAAACGAGTCCCCATTTTCCTGTGGACTTTAATACACTGACGAAAAAAAAAAAAAATTAACATGTTTATAAATTCTGCCATTTTCCACATTCCAGGGTACCTCATCCTTACGCGCACACCCCCTCAATGATCCCCATGAGCAGACAAAGCATAAGATGCCACTTCCGCAAAGGGAAGGATTGGTGCAGCTGGAAACAGATCGCCATCGTCGTGACGATGGTCTCACTTTGTCTCGCTGCGGCGCTAACATACGTTGCAGGTAAGTTTCGCACCCCAAAAACTCGTAAAATCGAACGAGTTCGTACAAACGTCAAATGCACGAAAATCAAATCCAGAAAAAACAGATGGATTTGTCCAATAATTCGAACGAATTCCCTTCGATCGGTCTTCGATCGAGATGAAACCTCGTTCAGAGACAACGACCTTTTGACCTTTGAAACAAATCCGAATCGATCAAAGAGCTCTTCCGGGTGATGACGCGCAAATTATCGTAACTTATCAAGGTACGAATTTAAGGTGCAACTTAAAAAAGAACACTCTTGTTTCCGTGGAATTTTCAGCCTCGAACATAATGAACTGGTCGTACCAGAGAACGAAGGCGTGCACGGTGCTGGTGGGTGACAACGCGGACGCCAAGCTGATGAGCTCCGAGGCGAACAAGACGACGACGGCGTTGACGTCGTCGGGCTCGTCGTCATCGGGCGGCAGCAGAACGCGCCAGCAATCATCCTCAGGAGGTATGAAACGAGTGGATTCGTTGTTAGAAAACGTATTCGTTCGAAAACGTAGAGACACTGTTGAAGAGCATGCTCGAGTGTTGCACCATACAATCGTGAATAGTAATGAGACGGGCGTTAACGGAACGACGACAATCGCCGTTGAGGGAGAAGCCTCAAGGCCGAATGACGCTAATCCCGACATGACGGCATCCGTTAATCCGCATGAAAAGGTTCTTAAGGTTGGTTTGCATGTCGCGAATCCTCGCGATGGGCAATCGCTTGAGGAGATCGATGATAAGGGAATAACAATTAACGCTAACGAGGATAACAAAGGATTGGGAATGAAAGATCTAATAAGGGAGGAAACTTTCGTCTCTACTTCTTCTTCTTCATCTTCATCTTCTTCTTCGACCTCGTTTCTTCCATCATCCCTTCCCCCCTCCGTTGATTCCTCCATTCCCGATGGACCACCTCGTCGATCCCACGATTCGACTCTCAACTTTTTCGACGAGTCACCCGTTTCCTCGACGCCCATGGTGGACGTCGACACTGACGATTATAGCCTGTATCTGGGCGGAGAAATGACCTTGAATGACCTAGAGGTGGATTCGACGACTTTGACAACAGCGCCGATCGGTCCTGACGACCAAGCTGGACCGGCAAGGTTGGCGAAGGTCACGGAGGACAATTTTGATTGGAAAGTCGTTCCGAAGGTCGTCGCTGAAGACGCGATGGATTCTAATCTCCCGGAGGTTGAGCCGGAGCTTTATCCGAGAGATGCTGAGATTTTGGATGATCCTGAGGTCATTTCGATCACGGATGATCGTTTTGCGGGGGATTCATCGACAGTCGCATTGCCCTCGAGCTTCGGAGACGATGCGGACGTGAGCGACGACTCGTCTTCTTCGTCGGCAATTTTTTCCTCGACGACCTTGAAAAACTCAGAGGAAAAGAATCCGACAAACGGTAGGATTCGAAGAATCAACGAGGCCACGACACGGAGATCGGAGAATTTTGAAAATGACTCGTCAGACGTGCTGAAAATAATTCGCGAGGAGGAGGACGGTTCCGCCGAACTCGCCGAAGAAATTATTTCACCTCCGGAGGGTAAAAGCAACGAGAAAACCGGAGAAAAGCCGCAGCGCGATTATCCATCGGCGATTTACAATTACGAGGAGATCGAAATCGTCAAGTTGAATCAGGATAAATCGATCACAGGTTCCAAGTCGGTTTACAACAGTATCGACAACGAAAACGAACGTTTGAGCACATTGCCAAAATCGGCGGTCACGAAGAATGACGTCAAAGCCGTGAAACTCGAGCCGGAAGTCATTGATGACAATCCTGACGATAGGTCCAACGAGGATCTTCGGGTTATCATGAGAGACGGCACCGACGAGGAATTCCTTCGTGAATTTGAGAAACGTTTCAGCCGTAGAAAACACCGACTGTCGTCATCATCATCATCATCATCATCATCCCCCGAGACATTGGTCCACGATGAATCATTCCAGGAATATCCTACCGTCGTTTCGGCCAATGATATGATAACCAACGGAGCCAGACCACCGAAAAAGCCACCCTTGACCGAAAGAGTCCAAGTCATCAAGGTTCCAATGACGGAGGACGAAAATGATCATAAGGAATCCGCCGTTAATCATGATTTGGGGAGAGTCCTCGTAAACGTAACGATATCGACGGAGGATTCGTCGTCGTCAACCGGCAACCGACCTCTCTACGTCCTTTCCGTTTCCGTTCCCGGTATTCCCTCCGTTCCCCTCTCCGAGAGCTTTTCACCTCGTATTAACATTGTACCGATCGAAACAAAAGACCAAACGACACTAACGTCAAACGTCAGTCATCATCGGGCATCGATGAAATCCATGAAATCATTGTCGCACAACATGCCGTACAAAATAATCGAGGCGCCATTGCCACCCCCGCCGCAACCCCCGGTCTCACCACCGCCATTATGGAGCGGTGGTGAATGCGAGTGTTCCTGTCCATGCATGGAATCATCATCCGACGAATGGGATAACATTTCATCGTCGAACGACGAACGATCCATCATCGATGACGATATGATCGATAACGAAGCTACCGTCGTGAAGAATATTGACGATGTTTATTCTCGTAAAGATACGACGACGTCGAATCGTCGGGAGGAGCATCAAGAGGATTCCGTGATAACGACAACGGTCGTCGAAGGTTTGTTCGATAACTTAACGAGTAGGGAAATTACGACGGATTATTCCGGCTCTACGAGCGACGACGCGACGTTTTTAACGTCGACAACGAGCCTCGATACGAGCACCAATGATAATGATGCAACCTGGTGCTCCGGAACGACCCCGCTTCCCCCAGAGCCCACTATACTCATTCTGGAAGGTGAGGCCTCTCTGTTGGCTCCAAATTTGACTTTTTTATCGTCTTTTTCTCTCTTTTACTCCGTTAGCCCGGTGATCGACAAGCTCTTGAAGCACAAAATCGTAACGACCTAACCTCAAAATCTTTCGATTCAATCTTTCCCGCAACGACTCAATGAATTTTGACGAAACTTTGAATAATCCTTCTTGCCGTTCTTTTCGCTCGACCGTCAAAGTTTCGTGAAATTTTATCGAGTCGTCGCGGAGAAAATGACTTTTTAAATTTCCAGGTGGGAAAGTTTCAAAGTGGCGCCGTGTATCCGCTGCGCGCGCGCCATCTTGCGGAACAGTTGAAACGACTTTGATTTACAATTTTGAATCGTTTTTTTTATTGATTCAACGGGGTCTTTACGAATTTCAAGACTTTTTTTTCACCGTGTAACTCATTTTTTTTGCTCTCACCATGTAAAATGGTTTTCTTCTCTTTTTTTTTCGCTCTTTTTCATAGCACGCTTTTAATATCCGCACCGTCGCTTTTATCACCAACGTTATTTTTTACGCTCGTTTAGTTTAGCGAATGTATATATTTTGTAAGCTAACACACGTAGTGCGGCTCGCGTTAATCACGTGTGTTTGCCGTTCGCTTCTTTCTCTCTGTTCCTTTGTACCATTATTGTGTAAAAATGCTTTGCACACGATCGCTGAAACGGTAGGTTCACACAGCAAAGCTGCGGTTTTATTGGGAAATTTCATTATTATTATCCTGGTTTTTTTTTATTTACACCGAGTGTTATATTTTCACCATCGCCCGGAGCGTTCTCTTCACTGAAATATTTTCACAAAACCTATTTTCAATTAAGATTTTTCCTTTCGTTCAACCCGCACACCGTCGTTCGTCTCGACGCGACAAAAGAACAAAAAAACAGCCCGCGACATTGAAAAATTTGCAAATTGAAATTAAAAAATTGAATCGGACAACAGAACGTACGAATTTCACGCGAAAAAAAATCATGAAGCAAGAAGACAATAGTGCCGTTATCGTGATAACAATTGCCGCAATTTTGCAACTAATCATTTTTTCTCTCAATTATTTTCATTTTTTTTTTCATTATCGCTCGTAACGTCGGTCAGGGAAAATGTGGATTTTCCATTTTCGTTTTCTTTTCTCTCCATCGCAGGTGCAAGAACGTTTCCAGCGAGATCTTTTCCACCGGATGGCACGACCTTCGCTCAAGTTGGCCTTGGCCAACCACTGAGCAAGGAAATTCCATCTTACAGCTACTGGAATATGCAGTTTTATCAATCCGAGCCGGCATACGTGCGATTCGATTACAACATACCGCGCGGCGCGAGTATCGGTGTCTATGCAAGACGAAACGCATTGCCGACTCACACGCAATACGATCTTCTCGAAGTATTGAGCGGCTTCAAGGCTCGAACAACGAGGGCGTCTCATGTTAGTGTAATTGTATGTGAGAATGGCACTTTTTTTTTTCTTTTTTGTTGTTACTTTCTTCATTCACCGTCCATTTAATTCTATACACATGTTCATTATTCTCGATCAAACGTGAGACGACACGGGTTCGAATAACGAAGGAGGAAAAAAAAAATCCTCATTACAATGAAAGATCGATCGTCATTGATTTTTTTTTTAAGAATATTTTTTCTCTCGTTTTGTTATTCGTTGGATTTTGTTTCTTTTTCGTCTCTGTAAGAAGATTCGCGACATTTTTATCGTCGTCGATGATTTTTCGCGATCTTGACGATTTTTCGAATCGACGATGATCGTTATTCGATCGATCACAATTCGAGACACTTTCACGACTTTTTCCACATTTTCAAGTGTACTTTCAGTTTATTATTTTCGTCACGTCGTGCGGATGATTGCTGGTAGAATAGAACCTTGAGCCGAAATAGAACGCGAATTTCGGACGCTTGTTATCAACACTCGTTTCGGAAAAAAAATTTTGAAAATCCATCTCTGAACCGTATCTTCCTTTTCGTACGAAAAAACTCGTATTCACTTGCACCTCCAAAACGTCTTCATAATTCTCCATCCTAGCGGGAATTTCAAACATAGATGAATCGAGTAAAAAAAAATCATAAAAATCCATCAAGCAACGAAATAAAAAAAGTCAAATTGTCAAATTCTTCGAAAAAGAATAAACTCCAAAATGCCCCGTATTTTCGTCGCTGACAGAAAAACCAAACCCCCAACGTTCTGCGGTCACTTGAAGAACCGAAATTTCTCTTTTTTTCGGCACAGCCATCGATAAAAAAGGAAGTGACGCATTACATGGAGCCAGGCCACTGGTTTTTATCGTTGTACAACGACGACGGTGACCCGCAAGAGGTCGCTTTTATCGCCGTAATAGCCGAAGACATGACGCACAATTGTCCGAACGGTTGCAGTGGCAAGGGCGAGTGTCTTCTCGGCCATTGCCAGTGCAACCCCGGTTTCGGCGGCGAGGACTGCAGCGAGAGTGTTTGTCCGGTGCTGTGCAGCCAACGTGGCGAATACATAAACGGCGAGTGCCAATGCAATCCAGGCTGGAAGGGCAAAGAGTGCTCGTTGCGTCACGACGAGTGCGAAGTGCCGGATTGCAACGGCCACGGTCATTGCACCAATGGAAAATGCAATTGCGTCCGCGGGTACAAAGGGAAGTTCTGCGAGGAGGCTGACTGCCCGCATCCTACCTGCTCCGGACACGGTTTTTGCGCGGAGGGCACGTGCATCTGCAAAAAAGGCTGGAAGGGCTCGGATTGCAGTCAAATGGACAAGGAGGCCCTTCAGTGTTTGCCCGATTGCAACGGACACGGAAATTTCGATCTCGAGACTCAGACGTGCCACTGCGAGCCCATGTGGTCCGGTGACGATTGCTCGAAAGGTAAGGGTCGTTTCGTATACCGGTTTTTTTCCACCCCCAATCAGCCGAATTGGCCGAAACGAGACTTTTTGAACGAGAATTTCGAAAACTCTGCGGTGCTGCGAAAATCTAGGAATTATCGGTAAAAAATCTAGAAAGACCGGATGTGGCGGTCGAGAAAACTCGAGTTTGTTGGAAAGGAGTGTTTTCGATGACTTTGACGTTTTTGCTCTCGACAATTTCTTGAATCCGTTTTTGGTTTTACCGATAGTTCTTTTTTGTTTTTGTGTTTTTTTTTTTTTTTGAATTGTAAAAGATCGAAATTCGTTGCAGAATTGTGCGATCTCGATTGCGGTCCGCACGGTCATTGCGTCGACAATGCCTGCGACTGCATGCCGGGCTGGTCGGGTGAGCTCTGCAATCTTAAACAATGCGATCCGCGCTGCAACGAGCACGGACAGTGCAAAAACGGCACGTGCCTTTGCGTCAGCGGTTGGAACGGTCGTCATTGCACGATGGAGGGTTGCCCGAATTCTTGCTCCGGTCATGGTCAGTGCAAGGGCAACGCGGACGAACAATGGGAGTGTCGATGCTACGACGGTTGGGACGGCAGGGACTGCAGCGTTCTCCTCGAGCAGAATTGCAACGACGGAAAAGACAACGACAGAGGTTTGCGATACACTTCTTTTTCGCGTTTAACCCTTTTTTACGAAATTTCCATTTTTTCTTATATCTCGTTTCAATTTAAAAAAAAAAAGTTTTTTTAATCGTTAATAATAATAATAATTATTATTATTATTCTTCTTTTTCTCTTCTTCTTTTTCGTTCTTTTTTTAATAATAATGATAATAATAATAATAATGATTATTAATATTCATAATAACATTCATGATCGTTATTATTTTTATTAATATGTAATTATTATAATACACAAAAATAATAACGATCATGAATATTATTATCGCTAGAATATTATATTTACTAATTTATTGAGCGAGATATTTGTCGTTATTGTGATTATTATTATTATTATCGAATTATGTCATGTCGGATGAATTTTGATAATTATAAGAAAATAATTGAGAAAAAAAAACAAACAGATGGTCTGGTGGACTGTGCGGATCCTGAATGTTGCGCGAATCACGCGTGTCGCAGCAGCCAACTGTGCGTTTCGGCGCCAAAGCCGATCGACATATTGCTGCGTAAACAACCACCGGCTATAACCGCCTCGTTCTTCGAGAGAATGAAGTTTCTCATCGACGAAGGTAGCCTCCAGAATTACGCTCGCCAGGAGACGTTCAACGAGAGGTGAGTTTTCAGAGTGTCGATTGTTCTCTCAAAAATCGTTTGAATATTAACAATATTAACGACAGCAAGGACAATAATCATAGACATTTAATCAATGGTCGATATATTTACATACATATACTAATAATGATGTTTGGTATTTATTATTGAAAGAAAAAATTAATATCGTAGTCGATATATTTATATATTTATATATATATATTTTTTTTTTATAAAAATGAATATTTAAAAATGTCCGTCCCGAGTCGATGTTGCGTGCAGTGGCGTCCTTAATTATAGAACCCGAACGTTAAATTCGTTCGATGTTATCATCACAATCATAAACACGTACACGTTCTTTTCTTTTAACGAATTAAAGCCCACAAGACCCGACATGTCGCGTTCACGAAAAAGAAAAGAGAAAACTTTGTTGAAAAGAATTTTGAGAAAAAAAGGACAATTCGCGACAGGGATTTTCACGAATGTTGAATTGGCTCAGAAAACAAAATCGCCTTTGTGGTTTTTTTGTCGAACCGTGATATTTTCGAATTGATCGCGAAATTTAATTAATCGAAACGCCGAGGAAATGCGAATTTTTGTGGTTTTTTTTTCGTGACAGACGCGTTTGCGCAGATTTGTTTCATGTTCGTCGGCGAATAATTTCTTTGCGCAGCCGAACGAATAATACACTTTTAAGATCAACACACCGAAAATGGTCGGAAATTCTCGATTGATTTTTTTTTTTTAAACTTTCGCGAATAAAAAAATCATAACAATAATTTCAAACACGATACTTCAATTACAATATTTTACTACTGCGTTGTTGTGACCCGTGTGAAATCACATCCCAACAGTTTTGTACATATGTTTTGTATGTAAGTTCGCGCGACTGTGTTCCCTCGATGCACCCTAACCTCCTCGAAACTCCGATGACAAAATTTCATATGTTTCTTTTTATTTTCAAATTTTATCCTCCCACAACGAACTTTTCGCTCATTATTTTACTCCTCATGAGTCAGGATTTTCTTAATTTCGATTTACGTAAAAAGTGCAAATAAAGAATTACCCACGAGTGGCAAAATCGGAAACTACAAGCCCGACGCGCCATTTTGTTGACGAACGAATTCGTCGTCAAAATGGCCGTCGTTATCGACGAAATGTCGTCGTTGTTGCGGAATAAAGTAAATTTCGTTGAAAATAAAATAACAATATCGAACAACTCGAGGATTCCTGATAACATTTTTTCGCAATAAAAAATTATTTTTATTATTCACAAAAATAATCTCCTTATTTTCTGAATTAATCATAATTTTTATCGTTCTCAACGTTTCAAAAAGGGCTTAAACGTTTTGCTTTTCATCTCCCTTTTTATTCGGCTCACTTTTTTTTCTGTGGTCCTGTCGAATAGCGAGAAAAAAAATGCAAGTACTCTCTCGTTGCGAAAATACGAATTACAATCATTCATTTTTACCTAATTCGTGATTTTTTCTTTTTTACCCTCCAATTTGGATCTCTTACACTACTGTTTTTCTTTCTATTGTCCGTCCGAGTGAAGCTTGCGTGTATGTCTGAATATGCCCCATGCTTTCTGCCCCATCGCTCTCGAACGGTATACAATTATATACATCGATAATGAAACGAGAGGAAAATTCAATCGAAACAACGAGAAATCTCGTCCGAGCGATTTTTAGGGAAGAAAAAATAATGCAGAAATAAAAAAAAACCGATGTTGGGACTTTTATCGAGTCAGTTGAAATTCACTCAAATTTGTTGCCTCCAATGAAAAAATGAAACGACTATTTCACTGATTTCTTTCGTACGAAATTTTAATCGAATTAACGATGAATGACTATAGCATCATCAATATTTTATTCGTGCATTTTTTGCATTGAAAATGAATTTTTTTTTCTAAATAACGTTATTATAAATAAATTCGTCATTTTTCGCGAGTGAAACGTATAAAAAAATGTATACGACGCATAACTTTTCTTTAAAATTCTTTCGACCTTTTCCCACGTAATTTTCGACACAATTTATTTCGGGTGAAAAAAGAAAATTAATTGAAAAAAAAAAATACCACAATTTAACTGGGCTCTGTTTTATCCGTGCTGCCCGATCAGTGTGTTCTGGAATCACTTCAACACAAGGTAAGAAAGCCCAGTCCGACGAAAGGATGGAAACGAACAGTTGCGACGATTTTTGAAATTCTTCTCATTTTCTTTTCAATTTTCATTTTTGTTCGTCAACGAGCTCGTAGCGTTAAGCGGTTTTCTTTCAAAGCTGCCGCGTGACGATCGCTTTTATTGCATTCGTGTTATTTCTGCATCCACGATGAGAATTATTTACGAAAAAAAAAAAAAACAAAACAAACCGATTATTACGACGACGAAAAAAGTTGAATTGATTTTTTTTTTCAAGACGCGTGTATGCGTGCGTGTGTGTTTGCAAATAATCGAGAGCCAAAGCACCGAGGGGTTCGTCAACGTCCGCAAAATTTTGTGTCTCATCTCTCTCTGTCTTTATCTCTCGTCACTGTGTGTGTCTCTGCGTCACGACAAAACTACTCCGAAATTTTCTCGACCAGAGGGGGAAAAAAAAATTACTTTCTTCGATCTTGGATCTCCCCTCCCCTTTTTCCCTCCACGAGTTTGGGGTATTTTTTCTTTCGCCCCTCTGTCGCAGAGAGCCGAGAGGAAAAAAATGTGTCTCGATGTGTGTGTCTCGTGTGCAATCGTAATCTCGATAGCAATCGACCGTTAAAATGTGTTTTGTGTTTAAACGTTTCATTGTTGCATGGTTGATTTTTTTCAGTACCTGATTATATTCCTACGTTGTGTTTCGTGAGTTTTATGTTGACGCTTTGTAATTTGTGTTAATCGTTGGTCAGGACACGTATATATATATATCTATATTTAGGATAACAATGTATTTGTGCACGCGGGAAATGAAAAATTTGCGATTTCTGTGTATAGACGAAAAAAATCGACGATCGTTTTGTCAGGGATGGAAAAAAAACGATTTTCAACGTGAAATATTTCGATTCTGTGAGAAATTTCAAATTTACGTAATCCTTGACTCTGCGATTTAAAAAATGGTGGCCGACGTGAAACTCGAGAGCAAAGAGCCCGAAAAAAAATTGCCGAAGGCGAAATGAAAATTGAAAAAATATCGAAAAAAATGATCCTCGTTAATTTCTGCCCTGCAATTGCCACAATTGCGGAAAAATAACCTCGCTTTTACGACTACGAGGGAAAAAAAATGAAACTTTCATGATCGAAATTTTCAAAGGACGATCGTGAATGGAGAACATTTTTTAAAATGACACGCTGACGACTAATTTCTCAAAATTAATAAATGGAACGTGCAAAAATTAATCACGAACGTACCTCGTGATTTTTGATTCCGTCAATTTGAGAAATTATGAACTAACGATTTTCAGCGTACAAATAAAAAAACACAAAATAACTTCTCGTAGATATTTTTGCACCGATAGTTATGAAATTTTGCTTATTTCGTAGTTGACTTTATTGGCGACGTAGATTTCCTTAGACCAGAGAGAGAGAGACAGAGAGAGAGGATTTGAAGAATCGAATCGATTTCAATCGTAATCAACATCGCGAATTTAATCGACGTTTTTTTTCCTTTTTTTTTGCTTCTTCGTCATTCAGTCGTTCGGCGGTCGTACGTGGTCGCGTCGTTACGTCATTGGGCACCGGTCTTATGGGAGTAAGGGTCAGTACGAGTACGCCTCTCGAGGGATTTACCCTCACGAGGGACGACGGTTGGTTCGATCTTCTCGTTAATGGCGGAGGAGCGGTCACCTTGCAGTTCGGTAGATCGCCTTTCAAGCCCCAGAGTCACATCGTTTTCGTGCCATGGAACGAGGTAAATTGATCTCAAAATCTCTATCAATCATTTTATCTTGGATAAAAGTCAATGTAAAGCGAAATAAAAATTCGGACGAAAAATTCGTCAAAGCTTTATTTTCCACGAAAACACGTTCTCTCATTTTTTCAGTGGCGAATTACCTCGAATTTTCGTAGCGTAATTAAATTCGCGAAATTCGTAATTTGCTTTTGCCGAAATATCTTTTTTCCTGAAATTGTATTATCTCCGACGTTTCCAACCTACGGAGAAACCCCTCATTCCCCCTCATTCAATCATTTTTTCTGAACGAAGACTTGTTTTCCTCTTCCCGCAGGTTGTGATAATCGACAGAATAGTGATGAGCACGATTGACGAAAAAGCTCCGATCCACGTGCCTCACGCTTGTTCGGCGCACGACTACGATCTGATGAAGCCGGTCGTCCTGGCGACGTGGAAACACGGTTTCCAGGGTGCGTGTCCGGACAAAAGTGCGATCCTGGCGGAATCGCAGGTGATACAGGAGAGCCTGCAGATACCGGGAACGGGCCTGAACCTCGTTTATCACAGTTCGAGAGCAGCCGGTTATCTCTCGACGATACAGTTGCAACTGACGCCGGAAACCATACCGCCAACTCTGAATCTCATACATCTGAGAATAACGATCGAGGGAATACTGTTCGAGAAGACTTTCGAGGCTGATCCGGTGATAAAGTTCACTTACGCGTGGAATCGCTTGAACGTTTATCGCCAGAGGGTCTACGGCGTCACTACGGCCATGGTGAAGGTCGGCTACGAGTACAGCGACTGCAAGGACGTTATATGGGACGTTCAAACGACGAAATTAAGCGGCCACGACATGTCGATTTCCGAAGTTGGGGGTTGGAATCTCGACATTCATCATCGTTACAACTTTCACGAGGGTATCCTGCAGAAGGGCGACGGTTCCAACATTTATCTCAAGCACAAGCCCCGAGTGATATTGACGACGATGGGCGACGGACACCAGAGGCCGCTCGATTGCTTCGACTGCGACGGACAAGCCTCCAAGCAGCGATTATTGGCCCCGGTCGCCCTTGCCACTTCGGCCGACGGGTCCATCTTCGTCGGCGACTTTAATCTCGTTAGGAAGATCCTCGTTGACGGAACCGTCAAGACCGTAGTTCGTCTCAAGTGAGTTACTTTTTTGTACCCATATTTCCAGTTTTTTAAGGCATTCCGACCATAACCTCCGGACGAGTACGAAGACTCTAGAGTCTTTCATTTTTCCTGTCGATGAATTTTTTTGCACGAAATCGGTGTAAAATAATACCCAACACGCAATGGCATCCGATGACGTTCGATGTCCATTTCGATTCCCGCGTAAAAAAAAACGTTGAACTTCCAGCGCCACCAGGGTGTCTTACCGGTATCACATCGCGCTGAGTCCGTTGGACGGAGTTCTCTACATCTCGGACCCCGAGTCCCACCAGATAATAAGAGTTCGGGACACGAATGACTACAGCGATCCGGATCACAATTGGGAGACGGTGGTTGGCTCCGGCGAGCGTTGTCTGCCCGGTGACGAGGCGCATTGCGGCGATGGCGCGCTCGCCCGGGACGCCAAACTGGCATACCCGAAAGGCGTCGCGGTGTCCGCCGACAACGTTCTCTACTTCGCTGACGGGACCAACATCCGCATGGTCGACCGGGACGGCATAATAACGACGGTGATCGGCAACCACATGCACAAATCGCACTGGAAGCCAATACCGTGTGAGGGCACCTTGAACGTCGAGGAGGTTCATCTACGCTGGCCGACAGAGCTGGCGATCAATCCCCTCGACAACTCGCTCCACATGATCGACGACCACATGGTGCTGCAACTGGCGCCGGACGGTCGGGTCAAGGTCGTTGCCGGACGACCTCTTCACTGCGCGAGTCCTTCATCGACGTTCGACACGGAATTGGCGACCCACGCGACCCTCGTAATGCCGCAGAGCATAGCTTTTGGGCCGTCGGGCAACCTTTACATCGCCGAAAGCGACTCGCAGCGCATAAATCGCGTTCGCGTCATCGGCACCGACGGCAAAATTTCGCCGTACGCCGGTGCCGAATCAAAGTGCAATTGCCTGGAGCGCGGCTGCGACTGCTTCGAGGCCGATCACTACCTCGCGTCAACGTCGAAATTCAACACGATTTCGGCGGTTGCCGTATCACCTGACGGCGTTGTTCACATCGGCGATCAGGCCAACTATCGCATAAGGTCGGTCATGGCCAGCATACCCGACGCCAGCGGAGCCCGGGAGTACGAGATTTACTCGCCGGACACCCAAGAGATTTACGTCTTCAACAGATTCGGCCAGCACATCGCCACGAAGAACATTCTCACCGGCGAAACCTTTTATCTCTTCACTTACAACGTCAACACGAGCAACGGCAAGTTGTCGACGGTGACGGACGCGGCTGGCAACAAGGTTTTCCTGCTGCGCGATTACAGCAGTCAGGTTAACTCGATCGAGAACACCAAGGGGCAAAAGTGCCGTTTGCGCATGTCGCGAATGAAGATGTTGCACGAACTCAGCACGCCGGACAACTACAACGTGACTTTTGATTATCACGGGCCGACGGGTCTCCTGAAAACGAAGCTCGACAGCACGGGACGAAGTTACGTGTACAATTACGACGAATTCGGCAGATTAACGAGCGCCGTAACGCCAACCGGCAAGGTCATAAGTCTGACCTTCGATCTCAGTCTCAAAGGTGCGACGGTGAAGGTTGGACAGAACAACAGGAAGCCAGTTTCGATGCTGATAAAGGGTTCGTCGGTGGTGACGAAGATCGGCGATGCCGAACAGCGGACAACCGTGATGGGCGATGGTTCCGTTGGTCGGGTAACCCCATGGGCACATACCGTCAGCACGGACACAATGCCGTACGCTATTCTAGCGGAGGTTGAACCTCTGCTGGGCGAGAGTTATCCAGTGCCGGCGAAGCAACGTACCGAAATCGCTGGTGACCTCGCGAATCGCTTCGAATGGCGTTACTTCCTGAGGAAAGTTCAGGGGAAAAACCGTGGGAATGCGAAAGCGATCGCGCAGGTCGGCCGTAAGCTGCGCGTCAATGGTGACGTGCTGCTCTCGCTCGAGTACGACCGGGAGAGCAACACCGTTGCCGTATTCATCGACGATCGCGTCGAACTTTTGAACGTCACCTACGACAGAAACGCCAGACCCGTGAAATGGGGACCGAGAGACGGGATATTCGCCGGAGTCGACCTTGAATACGATCGTTTCAGCAGACTCGTCAGCTGGACCTGGGGCGACATCAGCGAGACTTACGGCTTCGACAGAGCCGGACGCCTCTACGAGATCAAGTACAGCGATGGGACGTCGATGATTTACGCCTTCAAGGACATGTTCAGCAGCCTTCCGCTCAAGGTCACGACACCGCGAGGCAGCGATTACCTTCTGCAGTACGACGAGGCCGGCGCTCTCCAGTCTCTCACGACACCCAGAGGACACATTCACGCCTTTTCCTTGCAAACTTCACTCGGTTTTTACAAGTACCAATATTACTCGCCGATGAATCGGCACCCTTACGAAATTCTTTACAACGACGACGGGCAAATCCTCGCCAAGGTCTATCCTCATCAGAGCGGCAAAGTTGCCTACGTTTACGATCACACCGGCAAACTCGAGACGACGCTCGCCGGGTTGTCGTCGATTCACTACACCTATCAGGAGACGACCAGTCTCGTGCGCAGCATCGACATCAACGAGCCGAATTTCGAGATGAGAATCGAGTACAAGTATCACGCCGGTATCGTCAAGGACGAGAAAATCAAGTTCGGCAGCAAAAGCGGTATGGCCAATGCCCACTATCGTTATCAGTACGACGGCAACGCTAGGATATCCGGTATCGAGGTTGACATCAACGGCAAACAATTGCCACAGCTGCGATTAAAGTACAATCAAAATTTGGGCGTACTCGAGGGTGTCGGCGATTTGCGAATTTATCGGAATACCTTCAATCGCTCGGTGATGCAAGACAGCAGCAAACAATTCTTCACCGTTACGGATTACGACGAGCACGGACGCGTCAAATCCGTTCTGACGAATATCCGCTCCGTCGACGTTTTCCGCATGGAGCTCGAGTACGACAATAGAAATCGCATCAAAATGCGAAAGCTCAATATCGGCAAGGAATCGGTGGAGAAGAAGGAATGGACCAGAATCGACAAAATCACTTATAACGCTGATGGCCACGTTCTCGAGGTTGCCGATACCGACAACAATTGGCAGTACGCTTACGACGAGAACGGCAACGTCATCGGGGTTACCGAACACACGGAGAAAATAACGCTCGGCTATGACAGCGGCGATCGGGTCGTTCAATACGGCGACGTCGAGTTCAATTCTTACGACGGACGTGGGTTCGTCGTTATCCGCGGTGAACACAAGTACAGGTATGTCTAAGAACCCTCCAAGGGGGATTATTTTCCTGTCCGCGTTAAACCGAACCGTTCATTTTTCCTCTGCACCAATTTTTTCATTCAAACAGAATTACACTCAGGAACCTAACTATCATATCAGTTCTGAAGTTATATTTCAATCACAAAACGTTTATTTTATCGATCTTGAGAATAACGGATCACCGAATGTCGGCAGAGTTATAAAGTCCATGTACTTAGCTCATAATACAACATATGCGATTATTTTGCAACTTTTTTTGGAGATAGACAATTCGAGAATACGTCGCATGTGAATGTACTTGTCTGGAATTTTTGCACACCATTTTTGGTGTTTTAATAAACTGGATTAAAATTCTAGTGTAAAAAACCACGGCCGAATTACTCTGACGTTTCTGTTTGTTTCGGCCGAACCATCTTGATTGCCAATTTCGGATTTTAATTCGAAAAAAATTGATCCTTCCGCCAGGTACAACTCTCGAGGACAGCTGATACACGCGTCGGAGCACAAAAAGTTCCAGATTTGGTACTTCTACGACGATCGCGGGCGTTTGGTGTCGTGGAACGACGATCGCGAGAACATAACGCAATTCTTTTACGCGAATCCGAAAACTCCGGATCTCATAACTCACGTTCATTTCCCAAAATCGTCAAAGACGTTCCGTTTCCTCTACGATTCCCGGGATTTCCTGATGACCGTTGAAACGACGGAGCAGAGATTTTACGTCGCGACGGATCAGAACGGTTCGCCGTTGGCGCTGTTCGACACGAACGGCAACCTCGTGAAGGAAATGCGCCGTACGCCGTTCGGCAAAATCATCAAGGACACGAATCCCGATTTTTATCTGCCGATCGATTTCCACGGTGGCCTCTTCGATCCGAACACGAAACTGGTTTATCTGAACAAGCGTCTTTACGATCCTACGGTCGGCCAATGGATGACACCCGCGTGGGAACAGATGGCCAATGAATTGACGACCCCGACAGACATATTCATCTACCGTTTCCGCAACAACGATCCCGTGAATTCACGTCAAAACGTCGAGTACATGACGGACTTGACGAGCTGGCTGAAGCTCTACGGCTACGACATCGACTCGATGCTCGGCTCCGAGTACACGAAAAAAATGATTTATCAGCCAAGCGCGATGATAACCTCGCCCCAATTGACGCCGGACTTTGGTGTCATGTCGGGACTTCGCTGTATCGTCGATCGGGTCCACGAGAAATTCTCCGACCTCGGCTTCGTGCCGAAACCACTGCTGAAACTCGAGCCGAAAACGCGAAATTTGTTGCCGAGAGTGGCGCACAGACGGGCGGTCTTCGGCGAGGGGATTCTCGTGTCAAGGGTGGGCGGTAGAGCCCTGGTGAGCGTCGTCGACGGTGTCAACAGCGTCGTCCAGGACGTTGTCACTTCGGTCTTCAACAATTCTTACTTCCTGCCGTTGCACTTCAGCGTTCACGATCAGGACGTTTTTTACTTTGTCAAGGACAACGCCCTCAAGATCCGGGACGACATGGAGGAACTCCGTCGTTTGGGAAGCATGTTCAACGTTTCTACCCACGAGACGACGGAACACGGGGCTGGCACTTGGAAGGAGCTCAGACTTCACAATCCCGATGCCGCGGTCGTGATCAAGTACGGCGCCGACCCGGAGCAGGAGAGGCATCGGATATTGAAGCACGCGCACAAAAGAGCCGTCGAGAGAGCCTGGGAGATCGAGAAGCAGCTCGTCATTGCTGGCTTTCAAGGTCGGGGCGATTGGACGAAGGAGGAAAAGGACGAGCTTACGACGCGCGGCACGGTAGTCGGTTACGAGGGCGTTGACATTCACAGCGTTCACAGATACCCACAGTTGGCGGATGACCCTGGCAACGTAGCTTTTACCCGGGACACGAAGAGAAAAAGGCGCAAAAGTGGCAATCGCCGTAACAGAATACACAGGCACGATTCGTGATGCGACGGTCGCCACGAAACTGCGCCGTCTACCATCCGCGCCGTTGTTGGGGAAACGACGACGACGACGACGACGGTGACGAGACTCGTTGAACCGACGATGCGAATCGAAGTGACGACGAAACGCGAACGACGATTCACGGGACGCGATCACGATGATACTGACAATGATGATAATAACGACGATGAAACGTCGATAAAAACAATCGCGACTGCCGGAGAAACGAGGAGCACGCAGAGAGTGGCGGAGATTCTGAAAACAACGACGATGCCGATGACGGGAAGGACGGGAGAGAGAGGGGAGACGAATACGACGACGGTGGCGCTCGTGGTAGTGCCGCGAACTACAGCAGCGGCCGCAGCGCCGTCGACGGTGGCGTCATTAACTACGAGCGCTGAAACGACAACGAGACGACGTTACATCGATCCCAAAGACGTCGTTTCTTCTTGAACACTCATTTTCCCCAATGACGCGAAGAAACGACGAACGCGAAAGTTACGAATGACACGTTTCGCGAGAGATTCGTACATTTTTTAAATATTTTTTTATCGAACGAGTGTCCGCTTCGAGTTCCGCCGAGGCAACGTGGGACGTGGTCGTTGTTCGTTTGTTTTCTCAATTCTCCTCCTTAGAGTCTTTCTTCCTTTCCGTCTTTCGAAGGTGTTTACTTTGTTGCGCGAGAATATAACTGAACTCTCGTCTTCTTCTTCTTCTTCTGTCTTTTTTTCTTTCTTCTTTTTGTAATGGAAATTTTCATAAAGGCAGGACGAGTGATCCGTGAAGTGTCAAAATTAAGCTAGTCGCTATATTAACGATACGAGAATATAAAGCTTGTTAACGAGGTGATTATTTTATAGGATGAATGATGACGATGATGATGATGATGATGGTGGAACTCTCGAGATTGAGAGGAGTAGAGAAAAGGAGATTCAATGTTTTTCACGATGGTGCGTGCGTGTTTTACGCTGTGCGTAGACATTTCAAATAGTGACGAATGTGGGGAAAAATGCGGAAGCTGCGGGGGGGGGGGGGGGCGTCGAGCGATACGAGCGATAAATCGATCGATTTCGATGAGAACGAAGAACGTGAAAAAACAACATTTTTCTTCCGTTTGTTTCGTTTTTTTTTTTTCAACGATCTCGGGTCGAAACAGCAGCGAAAATGGAAGAAAAATTCGCCGGGGAATTTAAGGGGGTGAAGAGAAAAACTCTCGTTAATTTTTTTTTCATTTTCCGTTCGAATCCGCAACGTGTACGTCCAACATAAATGATAGAGAAAAAGAAAACGGAAACGCGCGATGATAAAACACATTATTTCAGAGGAAATTTCAGCGCGCGTTACGTTGACGTTCGAGGGAATAGAAGTAAGCGAGGAAGGACGGAAAAATTATGGAAATTGCGAAAGAGAATTATCGAGCGGTGAATATACCGCGAGAGGGAAAAAAAATTGGGGGGGGGTCGGAGGAGGGAGAGTGAAAAATCCGATATTTTTAACATAACTCAATGATCGAAGAATCTCGATTTTTTGTAAATATCAACTTAATCTATGAATTAATATGGTAATAATTGTAGATAATATTGTGACACGATCATCGACGTGAATGGAGAAAAAAAAATATACATACGTATATATATATAGATATATATTATATGTATATATATATATAAATAAACGAATATTTATATATATATATATATGTATACTCTTATATATAAATGACAGTGCGAGAGAAACACACTCGTCGATATCGCTTTTTTATATATGTATACACTAATTACCAGCGCCCTGCTCGGTAAAATGAAAAACAAAAAATAAATGAATCAATACCGAGCTGACGAATAATTGCAGCGAGACAACAAATTAGAGGAATAAAATTGGGTGAAGCGGAAGTGAAAAAACACACACACACCACACATACAAACACAGCACATACAAATGTACACTGAAAACGAAAGCAAAAACAAAAAATAAAATGTATAAAATAAAAAATGTAATTGTAGCGTCACGAATGGAGCCACGAAGATTTGCGAGCTGAAAGTGTCACACTCGAATTGAAAAATAATTGAAAGAACAAACACACACACACACAGACACACACAAACGAAGGAAATGTGTAAAAAAAAACATTTTTGATTTACGACATTGTATTCGATTTTTTCTGCATTCTTCGCGGTGTGTTTTTGGAGTTTTTTTTTTCTTGGTTCTTTCCGAGTGTGTGGCGAAAGTGTCGCGAAAAATCGTGGCGAGGCTGACGACGAAATTTTGCACGAGCAATGCTATATACTATATATATTAACATATATATGGTATATATATATATATATATATATACATACATACATACATATTATAATTAAGAAAAAGCCTCGATAAAAAAAAAATGGTCCGATGCGGATCTGAGTCTATAAGCGAGGTCGCGAGGCCCCGACTAGACCATAAGGAAAATTGAGAGAAAGAAAAAAGGGTGTTTTCTTTTCGTTTCTTTTTTTTTTTCTCGTTATGTCGTAGACACTTGTAAATAGTAATAACGATAATAATAATGCAAGTTCGTTTAAACAAGACAAAAATGAATAAATAAAAAAAATGAGAAAAAACAAAAAACATATGTTGTGTCGTATATGAAAACGTATAATACTCAATGATAAACCGTTCGGTCGTTGCGCCAGCAGTTTGAGGTTATGTGCGAGCGCGCGCGCCCATGTCATCCCGAACAAGTTCGAAATTTTCCCGCTCGCAGAGAACACGGTGCGTCGGCAATGATCTCCCGAGGGTAAAAGTTTGAAAAAAGTGAAAGATTAACATAAAAAAAAAGTGATAAGAGTCCAATTGATCGATCAATGGCCGTACGAAGAGGAAATAAGGAGGAAGGAGAAAAGTAAATATGTTAATGATAACAATAATCATAATAATAACGATAATACGATATTAATAATCATAATAGTAAGCGTTACTAACAAGCCCCCGCCTATATCTTTATACTGAAAACAAAAATGGAGAAGACAAAGTGAGAGGAGAAAAAAAGAAATTATTTTTCGAATTGTGTCGTCAAACAAAAAAAAAAAAAAGTCCTCGTTCCAGTGTTATTCCGCAAAAGTCTCGATGTCGCGCGCTTCGTCGAAGGCTTCGACGGCGGAATTCGTGATTTTTTTCCCCTCGAAATTGTCCGATCGAAGAAAATTTGAAAAAAAAAAAAACGGCACTTTTTTTTCGGCCGACGACGAAGTCACTTTCGACGCGTGTGACACCGCGACTTTCGGAATTCGGAAAAAAATGTCCCATCACCCTTTCCCTCAAGACCACTTATCCTTTGATAGAAAACGAGATAAAAAAATACAAAAAATAAGCGAATTTGGTCGGTGTTTAGATATCGGATGTAGATACCGATTGTTCTCATTGGGACGGATCGCGAAGGGAAAAAACAAAGTAACCGATAGAAAGTATAAATGAAACAAGTATTAGAACGTTCGCATGGTACATATTTGCATATATACATGTATATATGTGTACATATTAGGGTGAAGAAACAAGGCGCGAATTTCTCATTTTGTGAGCTTCGTGAAACGATTTTTTTGCCCCTTTATTCTGAAGCTAGTGAATTTATAGCCAATTTTCCCGTTCGATTAAACACTTCAGAAGGTGAAATGAGTTTTTTTTTCACAGAATTTGATTCAAACACGACAGAGCCATTTAAAAAAATAATAACAAATTTCTGATACAAAGAAACACGAAAATATTCTAGAAAGGATATTTCCTCGTGAATTAAAGTTCTCAACGAGATTTTTTCGAGAGGATCTTGTTAAAAACCCAAAATCTAACATTTTCAGGGGAAGTGAAAATTTGTATTTTTTTTTACACCACCCTAATATATAACCTAATATACTGTGCAGTATATATGTATTATGTACGACAAGATAAATAGGCGTGTATTCAAACGGAACTAAAATAATGAAGATGACGAGAGAGAGAGAGAGAGACAGACAAAGAGCGAAAAAAATGCAACTACCACACACGAAATATGTTAGCCGAGCAAAACGGAGGAATAACAAAATCCTGATGGAAACATAATCATTTAAGGAGAGGAAAAAAGTCGAAGAGGAAAAATCTCCGACGTTTGTAATTTATTCGCAGGAGAATTTTGAGTGCCCCCAGTGTAATACATGAAAAAAAAAAACACAAAAAATCGGCTCAACGATGCTCGAATCGGATCGATAAGTGGGAAGAAAAAGCTCTCGGTTTTTTCTACGCTGTGTAAATATTCATCGTACCGAAGAGATACTTGGTAATATTCCCAAGTAGCTTTTTTCAACCCCCTGTACCTTTGACGTTCGAGATTTTTTTTTTTACCAAAGAGGAAGCGAAACGATGTTCGACCGAGAGAGAAAAAATTAAAATTGCAACGAATATCGTAAACTATTATTTTCGATTTTTCTTCGTTGGATCAAGGAAAAAACTCGAAATTGATGATAAAATATTAATTCGACGAAAATGCTCTAAATATTTGTTTCTTTTTTTCGCGCGGTCTTTCGTTTATTATTAGTATGATTATTACTGTTATTGCTGTCGTTATTATTATTATTATCAGTATTCACAGCGTTTACGATGATTTTTATTGATTTTTAGAAACGCGAATGGAATGAAGAAGAGTTTAATAAATGATGCTGACACTCGAGAAAAGCAATACTTCGTAACTAACGTGCTCGAATGACTGAGAATGCGGTTGGCTACGTGGATGATTAAAAACTGTGTGAATGATCATTTTTTCAACGACGAATGAGGATAATAAAAATTTGATGGGACAAATAACGAGAAAATTGCGCTTCTTTATTTCTGGGCGAGCTGATGAAAATTGAAGGGAAAAATCGAGACAGTAAAATCTCGATAAAATCATCATTTGCGATTTGATATTTTTCGGTAATTTGACAAAAAAGAAATTATTTTGGAAAAGATTTTTGATCATTACCGCGAGGCGAAGAAAAATCTCGTAATCTTGAAATAATGTAAATACAATTATCACAGACCTTGTTTCACCCGATAATTTTCAACTCGGTGGAGAAAAATTTCTTCTCGATTTATTCGTCGACAATTGGATTCAAAGGAATTTTCGATGATAAAAAAGATGCTGCAGGATCGGAAGGAGTTATTTCCGTGTGAAAACAAAAATCGTCAGAAAAAACATTCTTTTTTTCAAACGAAAACGACAAAGATGATAAAGAATAGCTTGATCATGAAAAGATGGAGAAATTCTGTGCGAGGAGCTTCGTCGAACGCACGACAGATGGCGGGGTCCTTGTTTAATTCCCCTTCCTTGGATATTTCACTCGGGGACTTCCCCGCTGCATGTATTTTGGCGGAAAATCGATGAAAACATAAAAAAGCGACCGAGTTCTTTACCGTTTTTTTTTGCGAATCACCACGACGTGAATGAGAAAAAGTATAAAACAATAAAAACGCGAAAGAAAATAAACGAACCGTTTCGGAGGTGAATGAAAACATGGAGAGGAGTTGAGAAAACTTCGTGAACTTGTATATATCGCATTATTATTTATTATTATGTAAATAAACACAGAAACTTATACATAAATCATTTGAACGAAAGGAAAAAGAGATTCTTTCTTGTTTCTTTGATAGTTCGAACACATGTACATGTTAAAGGAACATGTGATAACACACCCCCACGAAGTTTATTTTAATGATTACGTAATAATATTGCCAGGTAACAATAATACTTCATTAATAAGTGTATATATATATATGTATGTCTGTATGTATATATACATATATATATACACATATTCTATACTCTTACACGCTAAGTATTCAATAAATATATCTATAAAATGTCCCCGTGTTTGTGTATGTCTCAACCTTAATTCTCCTGTTTCGTTATGTAGTTAATATCCCATAATTCATTAATTAAAATAACTTTATATGAAAAATGTATGGGAAGCAATTATTCCAGCTGCAGTTAATTAAATACGAGAATAACAGTTTTGAGAACTTGGTGCTGCTATGAAAATCTGAAAAATAATTATGTGTTGTAGAAAAGGGAATATTCTTCTGAATATTTCATTTTTTTTTAATATTCCCAGAATTTCCTTTAGTTTTTTTTGTCAATAAGTTTTTCAAAATTTTTTCATATTGTTGTTATTCGAAATTACTCTGCTTGCATCCTGCATATCATGGGTTTTTTTTCCTGATTTTCATAGCATTGCTGAGTACCCGAAATTCACGTATTAATTCATGTCGCTGGAATAACGGCCGTCATAATCCTTAAGGCCTTAAATGAAGCTCAAGTCAAGATGGTGAAAGAGCTTTAGACTCGCTTTTTCCAAAGTGGTGGCAAATTTGCAAAAATCAATATTTTTGAACGTCCCCGTGCGCTTCTGTCGACATTTCGCTTTGTGTAAAATCTCTGCTTCAAATTTTTACGAAAAAACGATTCATAAAATTTTCACCAAAAAGTACAATTTTCATGTCATTTAAAAATTATGACGATTATTATACATTTTAGCCAAATAAAAGAGGAATTTCCATGCAACGGAATATTAAAATTCTCAGTTTGTGCGTTGAATGATTGGAAAAACCGTATGAACGCGTAAAAGTAATGGATTTTTTCTCATCGTATCTTCACCAAAGTTCTATTTCGATTTTCAAATTTAAGAAAAACAAACTCGTACTGTGTATTTGAAAATTCGACGGGACGGTTATTACGATTTAAACGCCGCGGAACATTAGTCAAATCAGTGACTGAAAATAAAAGCTCTTTCGGATTTTAGCTCCGTTGATACGTCAGCTCGGTCGATAACTTATCAACCGAATAACGAAAATACCTTTTTTCGAAATTACATTCGTAGTGCCTAGAGAAAAAATTCACATGGAAAACGCGGTTACTGACATACCGACGGTAGGAAGAGGTGAGGAGCGAGAAAATACTGAGGCGTCCACTCGCGGACGCGCGGGTCTTGCGAAAAGCCTTCGAGAGGGGCAAAAAGTAACGGTTTAAAGAAAAATTTGTTAACGTGCGTGTGCGTAAGGCGGCGAGCAAGTACGGGATATGTGTGCGTGTGTAAATATTCCAGTCTATACATATATTTATATATATATATATATACACACAGACATAGGTGTGCATATACATAATATATGTATATTCGCCGACAAAGAAGAATAAAAACGCGATTTTTCAGTCAGTCAGAGCCGAGCGTTGGGTGAATAATGACTCGCCGCTGTGAAAATAAACGAGGCTCGGTTTCATTTTTTTTTCATTCACGTGTCGTTTCTTTTTTCAAACTAACTTGCGAATGCCCGTTTAAAAATTGTTATCTCGATGCAACACATTTTCTGACGTAAAAAATGCTGTAAACAATTTTTTTTTTTCGAAAAATCGTTGTTTTTAAATAACATCGGTGTACGTGTATATTCGCGTGTATTCGTATGGTATCGTTTGGTGTCGCTAAATATTATCGGGCTTGGAATTCTTATCGGAGTGTTATCCAGTCATTGCGGCGGAAATTATATGCCAGGCGACACTCGTAAAACATGATAAATATACTCCGGAGCGTGCTTTCGATCAAATTAGCATTTCGCATCGAAGTTTGAACGTTAAAAAAAAAATAATTCGTCATTGGAACACGCCTCAATTACGATAGATTTGCGTGATGAAAATCGAAGAAAACGAAATTCCGTGTTGAATATATTTATGGATTCGTTTTTGATCTCGAACGACGCTCTCTTGAAATACACACGCGAACTCACGCACGATAAAGGGGGCATGCACACGGAAACGAAAATAAACGATAAGCGACAGCTGTTGACAATAAATTTTCGAATTAATTCCTGACGCGTGCTCTTTGCGAATAAAAATTCGATATCGACGATATTTCGATGCGTGAAACTTTTTTTTCATCTCCAATGAAATGTAACGATTGAGACTGATTGTTTATGAAAAATTATGATTTATTTGCGAAAAAAAAGAAGTCTGAACTCGTAATAAAAAGATAATCAAAGAAGTAATAATCGTCAGGAAGGAGCCAATTGATCGATTTTTTACTGCGACCAAGACGAATGCATCAATGAATTTGTATTTTTTTTTTCACAAATATATATTAAAGAAAATATAAAATAAAATAAAATATCACAAGAAATCGAAATTGTTCATAAATGACAAAGTATGATTTTATTTTCGAAAAGAGACAAAAAGATCGGTTACGTCAGTGGATGAAGTAATTCGCAAAGTGAGGGATTTTCTTTTGAAATTGAAAAAAAAATCGAAGATAATGGACACAATATAATAATCATTGTGAATAGCTGATAAATCCGTAATAATTGGCCGCTTTCATAACCGTTTTTTTCATTATTTCACGTCATCGAAGACAAATCCATAAATTTACATAATACATTCGTTTAGAGTAAATGTATTAAAGAATATAAAATGAAAAAACATCAACGACGATATTTTTGAAGCGAAAAAGAAATTCTCATCTTCGTTATCAAAATGAAACGATCGCGAAGTCGATTAGAAATGAAAAATGTTCTTTTTTCGAAATAAAAGCCATTTCGAAAACTCGACTCTCCAAAAGTCCCTTTAACCGACCGGATCTCCAAAAAATCGTGGAGAAAATAAGAAAAAAAATCGATCACAAAAGTGCACGAAGAATGAAAAAAATATAAAAGTATCTTCGAGAGTAAAAAAGCAACGAGCTCGTGAAAAAAGGATTTTCTTTTGAAATGTAACTAAAAAAATAAATAAAAAAAAACAATGGAAACGATAATAACGATCACGAAGGAACTGATGGATCCATTTTTACTGACCGGTTTGATAATCGCCGGTATTTATTATTATTTCACGTCGACTTTCGATTTTTGGTCGAAACGGGGCGTGCCGTACAAAAAACCGACGATAATACTCGGTAATTTCGGTGACCTGCTGTTATTTCGCAAATCGCAACCCGAGGGTGTAAGAGAAATGTACAATTGGTTCGAGGATTCGCGTTTCTTCGGTGTTTACAGAGTGAGATCGGCGATAATGATACTGCGGGATCCCGAGCTCGTGAAGCAAATATGCGTGAAGGATTTCGCGTGTTTCACCAACCGTGGAATACCGATAAACACAACGGAGCCTCTGTCCGGTAATCTCTTCAATCTCGAGGGAAAAGCATGGAAGAATTTACGAACGAAATTAACGCCGGCATTCTCCTCGGCGAAATTGCGGAGGATGTTTTATCTGCTGGTTGAATGTCAAGTGGAATTGACGAAATTGATCGACGATCACATAAGCCGAAATGGCGAAATCATCGAGATACGTGAGCTGGCGACGAAATTCACGATAGACGTCATAGGAAGTTGCGCCTTTGGGATTCAAATGAACGCGCTCAAGGATAACGACGATTCCAACGAATTCCGCCGAATGGCGATGAAACTATCGAGACCGAGTCACAGAGCAACTCTGTGGAGAATGCTGAGAACCGCCTTACCGACCCTCTATCGATTACTGGGCGTTCGAGTTATCGATAAGGAAGTCTCGATGTTCTTCAAGCACGTAGTTACGCAGATGATAAAACAGAGAGAGGGGGAGGTCGGTACGAGGCGACACGATTTTATGGATCTCCTGATTCAGCTGAGGAACGAGGGTAGCTTGGAAAGGGAGAACGGTGGAAACGATAATTGCGCTGATGAGAGAGGAAAGATTGATGGAAACTCAGTCGGTAATGCAGTAGGGGTGTTCGAATGATTCGAATTTTTGAGTTATTTCGTCTGAAATCGAACATCATCGAATATCAAATGATTCGTAATTCATCCGAACATGAGTAACATTTCGAATTGTCCGAATTTCAAAGTATTCGAATTTTCGAATGATTCGGAAAATTCAAACCGTTGGAATTTTTTGAAAATTTTGAATTATTCGAAAAAGTTTATAATAATTCGTAAATTGGAATTATTCGATACAATTTTCGATTTTACATTGATATTCGTGTACCGACAGAGTTCAGCGACGACGCCATAGCCGCTCAGGTTTTCGTATTCTTCGCTGCGGGCAATGAAACTTCCTCCAACACCATATCTTTTTGCCTCCACGAATTGGCGCTCAATATGGACATTCAGGAAAAAGCTAGACGCGAAATTCACGATGAAATTGAGAAGAATCATGGGATACTGAATTACGAGGCTGTTCAGGATATGAAATATATCGATATGATTTTATTGGGTAAATGTTCGTTACTTTCATGGTGCGAGAAAACTGTTTTACCGTAAAAACCATTGGGTACATCTTGACAAAGCCAAATTTCAAATTTCAACTATGATTATTTATATTTCGAAGTATTTCATGAAGAATAACGATCAATTAACGTCCTGCGTCCTTTTATTTTAAATCAAACAATTCGGTCGAAATCTTTTAAGATCGATTTGATTGTTTTCGCTTGTATTGGAAAGAAGAAAAACGTCATTTCATGGTTGCAGAAACTCTGAGGAAATATCCACCAGCTCCGTTATTATCGAGAAAATGCGAGTACCCGTACACGATACCGGATACCGAAGTTCAATTACCCGCGGGTACCAGAGTCGTCATACCGATTTATGGTATTCATCATGATCCTCGTTATTATCCCGAGCCCGATAAGTTCGACCCGGAAAGATTCTCGGATGAAAGAAAAAGCTCCAGGCGCTCTTATACCTATTTGCCATTCGGCGAAGGTCCCCGAAACTGTGTCGGTACGTGCGCGTTACTTTATTTCACTCTTCCCCGAAATTTCGTAAATAAATGAATAAATAAATGAGGAGAAAAAAAATATTGTCGTATACACGCGAATAAAATAGAAATGTATTTTAGTATCTTTTTGCGCAACGAGCGCTCGAGAACTTTTCGACTTGAAATTTCATCCCCAACGTGGCATTAAAAAATCAACGTCCACTTTTGGGACACTAAGATTTTTCATATCGTTATTAATCTGATTTTACGTATAAAGTGTAAGGTTTTAATGTTTGAATTGACATTTCAACAGGGATGCGTTTCGCTCTGCTGCAAACTAAAATGGGGGTAATATCATTTCTGCGGAACCATCGAGTGGACGTTTGCGAAAAAACAAACTTACCCATAAAATTCAGCAGACGAAGCCTCGTAACGTCCAGCGAGGGAGGATTTTGGTTAAAAATAAGTAAAATAGTATAATCCTGTTTTATAATCATGTATGAAATGCGTAAAAAATTTCAAACGAATTTCACATTGTCACATTGAATTTCGTCTCAAAATGTCTCAAAATGATGAGGAGCAGGAATAAAAAGAGAGACGAAAAATCGAGGAACAAATATAAAGAAACGTACGAGGTCGGATGTAAAAATTCTAATGTTCATCGTACATCGATAACATTTATGAGATTAGCACTACGTATTTTTCGTTTGTACATACATAATATATACAATGTTTGTTAGCGGTATTTACAACAAATACTTCGCGGATACGCGTTAATAATCGATATAAAAAATATCAATAAGAAGATATATGTCTAAGATAACTTTACGTCGTTTTCTTTCTTCAAAGGGACGTTTTTTTTCTAAGTGAAAGCTAAGCACTAAGGAGGAGAAGAAAATAGAGATAAACATCTCGACAGTCTGATTTTTCATTTTCTTTTTTCGCGCGATTTTTCATCGTCGCTCTTCAGCATCCTACAACCTGCCAGCTGTTAGCTATGGCTGATTGGACCTTCTGCTGCGACGTGACGAGCTCGAAAACAGCGGACGCGGTTTGTAAAGATCGTCACTCGCGTAGCGTTGATTGCTTCCTCTCGGTCTACTGGAAAACGAGTGGTCTCATGACACTTTCGCTCTTCGACTTTCTTTTCGACAACCCTCAAGGTCAAATCTCGGAAACTTTGGTATATCCCCCTCAAGGACGATGATAATGTTCAAATGGCGTGATTTTGACAGATAAAAAAATGGTCAAGGTCGAAATTTTGACACCATCATGGGTGCATCCTTCAAGGTCAAGGTCAGTGCGACCTTGAAGCTAATTTTGGCAGGATTTTTGTAATTCCATATACAGCCACTTTTTTTTTCGCAGCGGCCAAGAAAAAGGGATATATCGATCGTTTTTTAAGCAGTCAGTATATACCGGGTGTCCCAAAAATCGATGCTAATAATTTAACCCTACGTCGGGGATCAAATTCCAAGTCGAAAAGTCCTTAAGCACTTTTCGATCCGACGAATCCCTGTTGAGTTATTGATTGATATAAGCGGGCCGGTGGAAGAGAGGAAGATGGCGCGTCCGATTGGCTCAAACTTCACCAATTAACAACTCGTTAGATTTCGGTCGTATGAAAAAATGCTGGAAATACATTTCTTTCCGGAATTTCAGCCTGAATTTAACTGTACAATTATCGACACCGACTTTTTGGACACCCCGTACGTGAATTTGAATAAGAACGATATACACTTACTTCTTGTCGTCTTTTATGGGATTCGACGGTGTTTTTTCGCTCGTAGCGGAAACGTCGCTTTCCGGGCTGAGTGGCATAACGAAATTTTCGCCGTTCAACAAGTTCTGCTGTCCGCACAAGCTCGCGTTGATTCTTTGCTTCTTCGGACGACCGATTTTACGTTTTTTCATAGTGTTGTTAACGTCCTCCGGATCGGAAATCGAGTCGATATTCTTGTGCGCATCGTTGTTGTTATTCGTATTGTTCAATAATATATCCGTCAGCGGACTCGTCGAGTATTTGCGCTTCGATTTCGGCGGTGCCATCGACTTGGAAACGGAAGACGTTATCTCACTGTTTTTTACTTCGATCTGTTGTTCCTCGCTCGAAGACTCATCGTTCTCCAGTGACTTCAAAAACCTCGTGAATCTCTCCAATCTCTCGTTGTTCTGCACGAAATACAAACAAGGCGCCTCGTCATCCTCTTCGTCATCGCTCAAGGTCGACGATTTTTCCTCGTCCAATTTTCTCGGCGATTCGTCGCGCGTTTTTCCTACGTTTTTCGACGATTCGGATTCTCGCGACTCTCCAACGTTTTCTTCGGATTTCTCCTTTGTTCTCTCACTTTCTTCGACATTTTCTTTCGTTGTTTCACCTCCCACCTTTGTCGCCTCGTTCACGCTCGATTCACCGGAAACGATCTCGTTTTCGTCGCTTTTTTCATCGACCCTCTCGGCAACCATCGATCTTTCCTCCTTTTCCTCGCGAGTTTCCGCCTCTTCCTCCGCGGCATCGTCGATTTTCACGTCTTTCTCGATGACTATCATCGGCTCGATTTCCCGCTCGGAAAATTCGTCCACTTTCGTCGCTTTATCGGTAATATCGATTCCGTCGGTACTTTCATCATCGTTTTCCACGATTTCAGACTTTTCCTGGATGTCCAAAGTCTCGGTTCTTTCCTGCACGATTTTCTCGTCATTCTCCTCGTTGCCGACGATTTCATCGATCTTCTCTCCTTCGCCGACGTCTTCGACGATCCGCGGCGTTTCTTCGACAATTTTGCCACTCTCTTCCGGTTTTTCGACGACCACTTCCATCTCACTCCCGTCGGTGACGATTTTCCCGACTTCCCCGGAACTTTCGGCTACTTCCTGGTGGCGCGTGCTCTTTGCCGTCGATAGGCTCATCGACTCCACGTTTTTCGTACTTTTCTCAGATGCATCGTCCTCTGCGGATGCGGAATTCGCGTTCTCGACATTGATCGATCTGTCATCGGGGATTTCCGAACGAGTCACGTGATCCTTCGCGATAACCGATCCGGCGATCGATTCTTCCGTATTATCGACCGATTTTGTCGAGTCTCCCGCGATCTCGGACGATGTTTCATCGCCGATCGTTCGCGAACTCGCAGCATCCTCATCTCGCGGGTTCGTCACGATCTTATCGCCGATATCGCCACCGGAAGAGCTCGTCGGGGCGATCGACGCGTTTTTCCCCTCGTCGATTTTACCGTCGGTCATCATTTCCTTCAAAGATCGTCTTATCGACAATTCCATCTCGGACAGCGACGAACCAGCGTTGAAACGATCGGCAATGTCGCTCGTGAAAATCGCCTCGGCGCCGAGGATGATCTGCGACCTTTCCTCGAGCGTGAAATCACTCCGCACCTCGGGATAAGGCTCGTCGTATTCCTCGTCGCGAACTTCGATTATCTGAACGCGTTCCTCGTCCGGCACCGATTTCAAATCGTCCTTGACGATCTTATCAGCGCTCTCGATGACCTCGCGTTTCTCCTCGTCCCTCGCCGCGGTCGATGGTCTCCTGGTACTCTCCTTCTCCATTTTTCGTCTTATCTTCATCAGTCTCTTGGCCTCCTGAAAGTTCTTGGCGAATTTCGGCTTTTTGACGATCGTCTGACCGCCGCGAGAGGGTTCCTCGCTCAGCGGGCGTTTTTTCATCGGCAAACTTATTTCCGCTTCACCGACGTCCAAACGTTTTATCGACGTTTCGTCGTCGACCGACGTGTCCACCGTAATGTCCTCCATCCCGGAATCCCTCGCGCGCTGAAGACCGTCGGTTTTGTCGCCGCGTTTGTCCTCCGAACGATCGGATATTTCGCTGCTGGTGTTGCTCGTCGTGGTGGTCGTGCTCGTGCTCGTGCTCGACGACGATTCCTTCGACAGGCTCGACGCGACGCTCCTGCTCGTCGTCGCGGTACCGCCGGGATTGTTCTTCTGCGAACTTTTGCCGTTCGAGCCGTTGGAACCGTCGCGATCGGTCGAGCGCCGATCGTCGTAATTCTTCCTCAGGCTCGAATGGTCGTCCTTGACCTTGGATTTTTTGTCATCGCGGCGCTTCTTGTCGCGCGACTCCGCGTCGGTTTTACCGTCGCGTTTGGCCTCGCTCGTTCTCTTTTGATCGCTCTTGGAACTTTTCCCGGAAGCTTTGACCTTGGAATCGAGTTTAGACTCGGATTTCTCGACCCTGTCGTCCTTTTCCGATTTCGCGAGTCTCTTGGAATCGACTTTCTCACCCGAGTCCGAATTCCCCTGGCTGCCGCTCTTCGATCGATGGTCCTTCGTGGTTTTTCTCTCCTCGCGCTTCCCCGACGACCCTCGGCTCTCGGACTTGGACGTTCTCGCCTCCGTACGACCCCCGCCGACCTTCGACGAAGCGCTTTTCTGCTCCTTGGATTCCTTCTTATCGTCCCTCGACGAATCTCTCTTCTCCCTCCCGTCCTTGGCCGGCTTGACGTCCTTGATGAACTTCTCCTTCTCCAGTTCCTTCTTCTCCCGCAGTTCGCGAATTTTCTCCTTGTAGATGTCCTTGAGATCCTTCGCCTCAGCGCCACCTGGAACCTCTCTCTTCTCACCCTCGGCGGACTTGACCTCCTTGACCTTGAGGGAATCTCTGCTCCTGTCGCCGCTCTCCCGCGACGATTCCGATCTCTCCTTCGACCTTTTGACCTTGTCGCTCTTCGTCTCCGTCCTCGACTTTTTCCGGTCTTCCTTCTCCCTTCCGCTCTCCTTCGACCCCTTTGACCTTGACCCCTCGACCTCCCGACACTTTTCCCTCGATTCTCGCGAATCCCTCGTCGTTTCCCCCGTCGCGTCCCGCGAAGTCTCTCGCACCAACCCGCTCTTCCTCGCGCCCGTCGTCTCGTCCTTGCACGACGATCGCTCCTGCGAGGATCTCCCCTCTCTCGTTCTCGTCGTTTCGAACTCGCGAATGGCCTTGAAATTGTCCCTGGACGTTCTGATCTCACTTTTCGTCTCCTTTTCGTCCTTCGTCGCGTCCGACAGCGGCGTCGAGGCGTGATTCGACGAGCCGAAATCCGTTACGATCGACAAACGCGAGTCCGACGAGACTTTGCTCAACTGCGAATCCTGGGTGCTGAAATCCATGTTTTCCCTCGAGGTTTCGTTGGAAAAGTCAGGACTGCGAGAGCGATGGCTCGTCAACTCTGAAATGCCGGAGAGATGAGAGTCGTTGGAGACGTTGGATTCGTTGAGATTCATTATGTCGATGGGCTCGAACATGGGACTGTCCTCCTCCTCCTCTTCCCCACCGCCGCAGCCCTTTTCTTCGGATTTCACAGAGTTATTCGACGCGGCGAGTTCCTGCGAAGCGACCAAACATTTTTCAGCCTCCTGCGCCGTCTTCTCGACGTCCCTCGCGCCACCATTTTTCTCCCCTTGCTTCGTCGAGTTCTTCTCCTCTCCGCCGTCTTTCTCCACGTTCGCAGCGTGCGACGAGTCTTCGTTCAGCGTCTCGTCTCCCATCGCAGCATCCACCGAATCCAGCGAGACGTCGCGCAGACTGTTCTTGTCCGATTCCGGCGAAACAGGATCGAGGTCCTTCGGCAGAAGATCCTTCAAGCCGCAGCTGCCGTTGCGATTGTAAGTTTTTGGCCTTTCGATGCCCAGGAACTTGTAAACTACGTCCTCTATCTGCGGCATGAAGACCGAATAAACTTTGGGATTCACGACTTGATCGACTATTCTCTCGACTCCGGCGTCCAAATAAGGCGCCTCGTGGATGTGCTTCCTCAGAGTCTCGCGCAGTTGATTTTTGTTCAAATCCGCTCGCCATGCTTGCTTGCCGAGGAAGGAATTCACCGAACTTTCCACCCTCGTTCGCAAATTCTGATACGCCGGCTGCAAATTTTTCCCGAAACGGGGATTACGACGCCATACTTTTTTGCTACTTTTCGAGGTGCAACGGGACGCACCGGCGGCGGATAAAGTCGCTGGATCGCGACGATGGATGCGGAAGCGACGGCGGAGGAAAGCGGCACGGGAATCGAAAATGCAAGTTTTCGACTCTCGATCGCAAATTAGGTTATGTCTACTGTTGGTTTTCAGTGGAATAGGATTTACGATGTAGGTAAGTTTTTTGGCTCTTTTTTTACGGAAATATCGAGGTATTTCATGAGTAACGGAGGAATGAGTAAGTCCAGGAACACGTGATTGTCAAACGCGTTCGAGATGAAAAATCAAAACAATAACGACAAATTCTCGCGAGTCAGCGAAAAGTGTCGCGAGTACTTTTGCTTTTGAGGCTAATCGTGATTTCGATCGAACGAAAATTGAAAAAACTTTACGAGATAAACGAAACAACATACTTTGGGAGAACGGATGTTCGTGATGGGTGAAACAGGGATTAATATGAAATTTACCTTGGTGTCAACATCGGCGATGCATTCTTTTCGAAATTGATCAAAAATTCCTTGAGACTTGACCTCGCCGACGATGTGATCGACCAAGCGTGGATCGCCAGCGAGAAGCGTGCTTCCGAGACCCAAATCCATGTTTCCTTGTTATAGAAATCCTCGATGTTTTGAATCGTTATTTTGGTGACTTCTGACAAAACCAAAACATTTCTAGTTGGCAAAAACGCACGACGAGCGACGCAAACTGGGATCACGCTTGAGCGCCATTTGCAATTTACATCGCGCGAACGCCGGAGGCGCCACACCTCGGCGCTGCTGTCCCGTCTGTGGTATATGCGAAGACTTGAAATCTTTGATTCTTCTTGAAAATCTTTGATTTTCGTTCAATATCTCTGTCTGTTTCAAGAGTACTGCTGTAAATTAGTTTTTAACTGAAAAAGACAGAGAAAAGTATAAGTTATTTCGTCGTAATTGACATGACTCGAAATTTGTTCTCCAGCGAAAAAAAAAGAGCTCTTTTGATTGAAGCGAGAAACGATAAGAAGGGGAATTAAGTTATCTGCTACTGCTGCTCTCTCAACTCTGTCGATATTGCAGATTTTCGTTTATAAAAAATACTGAAAACAGATATATTTCAAGATGAAACAATCCTTTTATGTATGACGTTCCTGGGGTTTACAATTATAAAGGATTCTCCAAATATCACAACAACTCTGTGAACATTTTCTTAAAATATCTTTATTAACCAGGATAACACCATTTTTTGTGATACTCCTATCTCTGCGACGCACACGAAAATTTCGACACTTTTGTAAAAGCGTTTGACAGACATTCGATTTAAATCACTTCAGTCACGGGTTTTTTAAGTTTATTCACACACTCTACAATTTCGATAAAAGTGCGTTTTATCAGTATATATATATGCAATTGTACAGGATTTTTGGCAATTCGAGAAATTACTTCAAAGCTGTGTATTTTCCAACATTTTATTTCACATTTTCAGCCTTTGTACCGAAAACTGATAATAAAAAAACCACTGCACCAATGTGGACACTAAATAAGGTATTTTCCAACAACCCAAGAGTGAGTGACCACTTTAAAAAAGACGCATGCTCAAATTTGCCTCAAATTCCGAAATAAGGGATGAAAATTCACGAGTTACGAATAAAAATTTAAATTCCTCTCAAATTGAAGAAAATTATTGTTTAAAAATGGTCTAGTACGAGGTATCCCCAAAAAGGAGGGTACTTTTTTAAATGATTAGTTAATGGAAAGACGAAAAATTTGAACAAGAAAGAAATCCAGAAATTTTCCTTACTCAAAAACCACTGATTTTTTGCCTTCAGCCCTTACTTATCGAATTACCAACAACTCTGTAGATCTTCAAATATTTTTTTTCACGATTCATGAAACAAATATTTACTATATTGTCATCGGAACACCTATATATATTTTTTCAGTTGTTTCTCTTATTCGACGGCCATTTCGTTAATAACGCACTCGTTTCCGGAAGATTTTTTTTTTTCTAGACGTTTATAATGCTCGAATATATAATCGAGATTTTTCTCAAAAAGTCTCCCGTTCGAAGTTTTCTTACATAAAATGCTTTAATTACAACCATCGACTAACAAGTTGACCGAATAATTCATTGATTTTCAATTTTTTGTTCAAATTTTCAATCTTCCATCGACATTCCGAGATTGCATTTGTTTCTCTGTCATGATAACTGCATACGGTAATTTTGGGAAGACGATTTTCCGATAGACTCGAAGGGCTAAGTGCTCCGTGTTGGATCAAAATTTAAATTCAAGGAGAAAACGGAAAAATGTCATTTTCCGTTTTCGCGTATCATTTGCATTTAAATGAAAATGTAACGTGAGTAAAATGAAGACGAGAGCCTCAATTTGTTTAAACTAATTTGAAAATTCTGTTTACGACGAGTTTTTCTCTTTTAAAACCTTTCTCATGGCCGCCATATCGATTAGTTCGAAATCTCACCACCAGTCTCGCATATCAAGTGGTTTCCCTTATTCGTAGCATATCTAATGAACCTGCACACTTTTAAACTCCTCATAATGTTCGGGGATTCCCCAGAATTTAAAATAGAAAAGAAAATAATCATAAGTCTTTGGTATTACGTTGTTATTGATTGTTCTCCATCTGATGTACAAATATTACAATATCGCCCGTGTATTCACGTGTATGTGCGCACAGCTTTTACATGAAAATTGAAAATCGAATAATCCAATTGTCTTCGCAGAGATTTTTCTTCTTTTTGTTTTATACAAACATATGGTTTATACGCGTCATTGAAGCTCATCTTATCGTTAAATATTATTTACAAACGAGCTTAATTCTTTAACAATTACGTACAGAATATTGTATCATATACATTTCGATTGGGTATCTTCCTCTTATTTCTTCTTTTTATCGACTATATTTACAAACTGATTGCTACGCGGCATAAACAAAATGACGGAGAGTAGCGCATGGTTTATTCGACGATCTTTTGTTGATTCTTGATTTTTTAATTATATTCAGTTGATTCTGTTATATGTATACATATATTTATTTCTTTATATTGGTCATTTCTTCATAGGCGTCAGATATATTTATTACGTACATAGCGCACAAATGATTATGTCCTTATATATTCACACGCCTTGACTCATGTCTGTATATCATTTTGTCGTGCATGAATTGATTGGATTCGTAGCAATGTTTCTATATATTGACCCTGTTTTAATGATTGATTCCTTCCATCGAAACGAAAAAAATGTTGAACAATTAAAACGTCGAAAATTCGTGTTGAAAACACATGTTTTTCGCTACAACACATAGTTATCTGTTCAGATCCGTTTTCATGTTGGAAAATTTAATATAAAAATAAGTATATATTTTAATGTAGAAATAACTTTTTTAAATTCCTCCTCGTTTCGATGCCAACAGCGTATGAAATACATTTACGCTTATGTCGTGGTGGGGAATATTTATAAAAAGAAAGATTAACCATGATGCCCTTGTGCAATTTTTTCTTCTTCGAGATTGACTCGTGACTTTTTAACGGACCTTTATTCAAATTGGGGGAACATTTCGATATATGTATGATTGCACTTTTTTCATAGGGTAAAATATTTATTTTTCATTTCCATCGATAATTTAGCGAAATGGAAAAAGAATCTCAAATGAAATCTTATACTCGTATTTTGTATCAGGAGTAACGATGGGAAAGACACAGGTAGAAATTTATCTTTCATATAATATATCGATAAATAAAAAGCTTTTTGATATTATTTTTTCGCCCTTCAAGATATTACGTGTTATACATCTTCGTCTCAAGACTTCTTCTTCTTGTTCCCCAGCCTCGTATCTCGTCATGTTATTACACTTTCCCATTAAAGTAATACTGAATCCCCGAGAGCTTTTTTCAAAGGACGTATTCCGAGATGAGAAAACGACAGGGCAGCGAGAAAGGGTAAAAAAAAACTGAAACTTCGATTTATCTCCGACATTATATTAATCGAGAAATAATTTTCTCTTCTTCTTTTTTTACTGAAACCAACGAAGGAAAATTTCAGTGCCTGCGGGATAATCCTCAAAAATATCATTATATACAGACGCGTTTGACGATCGTTCTCAAATTTTTTACAGTAATTTTTATAATTATTCACGAACGCTCGAGCAACGATGTTGAAGTACGAAAAAAGAAATCAAACAAATTCCGTACAGCGAAGTATATTTTACACTTAAAAAAGTGCGGTACAAAAAAAAATTAATCGAACGTGAATTTCGCGTAATTAGCAATGCTGTAAAAATTTGAAAAAGTCAATTATATATGTAAAATACTAACGATATTTAAAAAATTCAGAAAACGTCTTTATTTTCCGTGTTAAATTAATGCCTTCGTTGATTTTAATACGCTTCAATTTTTTCCAATTTTTCGGTGTTTTGAAATGCGTATGTTTTTTTGTTTTTTCCACAAATGGAAAATTGATAATCCAATTTCACGATTGATCGATTTTCTTTAAAAAATTCGCGTGGGCTTCGCATCTGTGAGAAAATTCAATGCTACCGTTTTTCTTCCATCGTTTTTCCTCGGCTCTGGGAATTTTGTCAAATTGTAGAGAGGATTTAAAATTTTGAGATTATGCGGATTACAACGCAAAAATGATAAACTACGGAGCGAGATGATGGAATTAAATACAAGCTTCGAGATGAACGTTGGTCATTTCACTGGTTCTCAGCTGATTATTAACGTGAAGCTCGGACGATGCATTGCTGTGCACGAGATCTTGTTTTCTGTTAACTCGTCGTAAATCTCTGACTGGACCAATGCTGGCGCAGCAGCTCTCCAGTGTTTTGCGGAATGCTGCACGAAATTCGCGATTAAAGTAAGCGTAAATTAAAGGATTTAGGGCGCTGTTGAAGTAGCCAACCCAGAATACAGCAGCGACAACGATGTTTCCACTCTGGCAAGTGTCGCACAAGGCTGTGATTAAATACCTGCGGACGAAAAATCGTTGAAAAATAATGGCTCGAAAAATTGCGCTCCAGTGTGTTAAAAATATGTTTACAATATTCCAGCGACGATTTCATCGACAATTGTCACACACGTACGAAGTTACAAAGTCTTAGATATATTAGAGAAAAAACCATGATCATTCAAAATTTCTCAAAATCCTGAAAAAAAAATGAGTCCCAAATGCCGATCGTTCCAATTTTCATTTTTTTTTCCATCACACGAGTCGTGCACCAGATGCAATATTACAACATTTCCATTACCCATTTTTTTTTCAATCTTCCCAAATCTCTGATTTTCATCCCTTTTTCCCTGCACTTTTTCCCCCCTCTACTTTACTTCGTCATACACAACGGGGATGAATTCAGCGATATTTTTATCGAAATGAGAACAAAAGTCTTCACCCGCACCTGCATCCTAGGGTGCGTAAGGGAATATTAAAAAACATTTGCTTCCCGTGTACAGAATGAAATTTCGCATCGCACTATGATCGCGACCGGAGCAAAGCAGGACCGTATTTCGTCCCGATGTTCATCGTTTCATGGGATATCCTTCGCTTTCCCTCTCTCGCCTACTGGTAAGCGCTCGAGGATCATTTTTCTTCGCCCTTATCGTTATTCTTCCATCTATCATTCTTCATCCTCTGCCAAGCTCATTCTAACAATGGAGAATACAATAGGTTATCACTCATAACTCATCTGGATGCTGCAGTTTCACGGTTCTTCCGCGTACGAGGTAGCGCAAATAGGTGAGGGCTGATGCAAAAAGGGTTGAAGGTAAACTGGGTCATCCAGCTACTAGTACGATTCAGTTCCTTTTCTCTATATTTTTTCTTTATTTTTCCGTTTCATCCCCCTCCCTTATTTCCGCTTTCCGTGCTTTTCCACCCCTTCCTCCGTTTCTGCTCGCAACCCCCCTCGACACCTTGCCCAATGAGTCAAACTCTGTAGCATCCACTCGTGGCAGCGGTATATGCATCGAGAATGAAAGACAGCGTGAGAGATTCTCGAGACACGAAAGTACGGTCTTGCTCTCTCTGGCTTTCGAATTCCATTGAAAGCGCCTACATTCTCCACGATGAGAGCTGCGTTCGATATCCGTAATAAAAGAGTACCGTTGGAATCAAGCCCTCGTTTCTCTCCGTACACTCTTTCTCTCGCCCAGCATCCCTCACCCTCGTCATCCCTCGCCTACCCTTCTTTCCAACCCTTCTGTTTTTTTCTCTCGCGTACTACCGATCTTTCTCATGCTCATCTTCGTCCATTCGTCTCTTGGCATTCGTTTTTCACGAGGAAGGTTTCGCGAATGAAGGACGCAGCATCACGAGGCACTCGATGTCTCAGTCGAGAGACGCCAAACAAAATGGCGCACTTTTCCTTCTCGCTCCTCTTCTTTTGTTCTCCACTTAAGGAACGATCATTCTCTGCTCGTGGGAACTTTTTTCTCCCCCTTTTTTTTTATATCGACAGGGTGGAACGTACACTCGAAGACCCATCCCTCAGTAGGCTTTTTCTCGTCCCACGAGCTTCGGGAATTCATTTATTTCACCTCGCTCGCTCAACATGCTTCTATATATTTCAAGAAAACAAAGTATAACGGGCTGAATTGGGGATAAACGATAATTGATACAATTCTTTCTTTGAGAATTTTTTAAATACGTCGCTTTAGTAAAATTATCATTATTTCGATAATTCAAGATCAATTTTTTTTCGAATTTATCAGTCAATCTGAATTGTGGAGGGTGAAAAAGCACGGACAATTCTTTTTAATTTTATTGTCGTATCAAAAAAAAACAATATTTTTTCCCAATATTTTACAATTTTATCGGAAACCGGAGGTTCCGAGTGTCAGGCGAAAATGTACTCTTCGTAATGTGAGAAAGAGCGGAAACAAAAATGAATAAATTCCCGATAAATAAATGGAGCGAAAGACAATGAGGGAGAAAATTCGTGCGAGGGAGAGAAAGAGAGAGAGAGAGAGTCCAAAGAACGAGGAAGGTCAAGGGTTGACGTGAAATTGGCTGAAGGTGTGAAATTGTGTCAAGGTGATGATGCTCAGAAGTTGATGAAAAGACGAACCATCGAGTATATTGGTCCATGTGGTTTGGCGAGAAGAATAGTAACGAGATCGAGAGGAAACGCTAGAGAGAGACTCGCGGAGGAGAATGTGAGGCTGGACCGAAAATGAGGCCGGAAGCGGCCGATAGAATGAGAAAAAAAGTAAAAAAAAAAGAGTGTTTTATAAAAGCCCCATCGAATACAAATATTGTATTATAATACATTTTTTTTTTCGTCGCTTTATTTTTCTTCCTTCTCTCGACGTATCGACGTTCTCAATTTTCCGGTAAATTCTCCACGGAGAAAAATAACGAAAAAACGATAAAAGTATGAGAAAATAAGTGGACAAAAAAAGTGAACCGGGAGATTACGGTATTCCGGTATTTTTTGCTTCCCCGGTGGAAACGCGCCGGGTCGTCGATAATTTTATCGCAATAATCCCCCGAGAACTTCCTGTAAAGGCGATAAAAATTGGCACGCGAAGGATTGAACAGTCGAGAAAAGTTTCTTTCGGACTTTCGCACGTAGAATTGTGTACTCGAAGAAACTGTGGGTCGCTTGGAATTCTGCCCGGCAAAAGTGTGGAAATTGGCTGAATCCTTGTTGCAAAAAAGCATCGGATAAACTTTTTACGATGCGCGCTATATTCGCGAAAAGTTTTACGATAATGTGTATAAACCGTCGAGAGCTTTGTACTTTTTCTTCTCGTCGTCTTGGAGGAATTTCTTCTTCCAACCTCTGCTGTTCTTTCTTCTGCAGCGGTAATTACTTTCATCCGGCTTCAACGTAGCGCAACAAAGGCAATAAAATCAATTGTTTCAAAGCATAAAGATTCTCGTCCGTCCTGACAAAACGGCTCTTCAAAAAGAACATCAAAATATACCGCCAATCCACATTTGGTGCTGTTGGATTGCCCACTTTTTGCCGACCTGGTCGGATTCGAAATTTCAATTTCAAGATTATTCCTGCGGACCGATCGTTGGCGAACAATTTCCAGCAATGTCTCCTCTGATTTTCCCGATCAAACTTTTTCTCGACCGAGTTTTCAGCGACGACTCGTCAGGATCGTTGATGACTCATCGATGTATTTTACATGATTCTATTCTTGTCCCTGTCGATGTAGGCCGCGTTCATAACTTTTGCATCATCTTTTTTCCTGCTCCTCATGTTCTTACGTTATTTTTTCCTCTATCAGAAAAAATCATCAACAGCGAAACAGCCACGATCAAACACGTGTCGTGCCCCGCCCCCGTCAGAATTTTTTCAATCTTGGGGAAACATATTTGAACGCTCTTTTCTCGGTGTTTTCCCGTCACGTTGCGGAATCGGTTTTTTATACCACTGTACACAGTGGCACTAGGCACGACATGGGCGTCTTATTACATTTCCTGTTATCGACGCAAGACTTCGCCGTCGCGAAATGCGGCCAGGTTCGTGACCCGAGAATCGTCGATGTTTTTTTCCTTCCTCCTCTTTTTTTCTGCCCGGACTCCGATTGCATTGGCAGATAGACGGAGAGCCCTCGGAGAATTTCATGTTTATCAGAATGGTACCGAGATCCAATATTCTCCGATGGCAGATCGATTATCAAAGAAAGCCAGTCTTTAATACATCGCAGTTTGTCGAAGACGATGAGAAATTCGCAAAGTACCAGCTGCCCACCATTGTCCAGATATCCCAGAGGTTCCAGTTCCATCCTCGAGTTGAGACACCAGAATGAGTCGTATCGAATGTTGCCCAGTGCTTATCCACGACCTCTGATGGCTAGACATGTTCGGAGCGAAAAGAATCCGACTTGATAAATAAGATCCTTAGAATTGCCGCTAGAGTCGGTCTGGTTGGAGCGGGGCTAGCCAAGAAAAGCCAAGAAAGATTAACTGACAGCGGACACTGGAAGTTCCTCATTGATTGTCCCTGTCTGTATAGAATTGTTCGGCAATCCTGTTGGACCGCATTTAATGAGGCCTTTTTGTATCGCCAATAGCCTGAAGAAAACCGTTGCGCCTTCCAATGATTCTATCGGAACTTTCGCTCGGACTGAAAAGTCCAATATCTACTTGATACGAAAAGTATGCATCCAACATTGCTGACGCCAGAGGTGGATTCAATCGACGAGGGAGATCTTTATCCTCTAATGACTACACTGGAACTGGACCACAGTGTTCGGAAAGCGCCTGTATGTCGGATGCCGCATCATCAAGGATCATTGCCTCCAGTGCCTTTCAAGATCAATCATCCACCCTGATTCCTAGCCGGTAGCTGGGCTTTAAGGATGGAACAATGGGTCCCACATCTGCCTTCATCGAAAACAGACTTTGGTAATCCATGGGCTTAGGAATCCCCAAATCCAGCACTGGAAGTTCACCCAGATCTCTAACTCTGGACCACTGATACTGATGATTGGCAACTCGATCACGAATCGCCAATGAGTGCAAAGCTCCGATCCATCTTGTTACGGGTATCGCTCGACGAACGTTGGATGGTCTCGATTGCTAGCCATCTGTATTGAGCCTAAACACCTGTTAAGAACAAACGTCTAGAATTGTCGACTGTTCGGAGTGATCCAGAAAGTTCCGGCCATGTTTGAAATCTCATTCCCATGACTGTCGGATCGGAGGCTGTGTCACGTTTGAAGTTCGACGGAAATCGATAATTATCAGCTGGAAGGAGAGCGGTCCAGCTTGGATAGCATCCAAAGGAACAGCGTCTTTGTGATTTCACCTTGTTCGATATCACTCCAACGGCGTTATACACCGAGGGTACATGTGCGACTACTAGATGGAACGTTATAACCATATTTGCTCGAATGTCCAACGTGAAGGGTTAACGTATTTCGAGTTTGCACTCCACAAACTTCTCGGCCAGCTGCGGTGGAGTCTCTATGACCGTACGACAAACTACCCTCTTAGGCACACGCCAAAGTTCTCAAGATTGCCCCCGTCTTTCCCCTTCGTCCTTATACGCGCGTTTCAAACTCTCGATACCGCTTTCTGCGGATCTGTTGACGCAATTGACAAACTTACGACCTTCAAGGAGGATCCAGCTATTAGTCACGAACAATTTCAGCATGCAGCTCGTTTTCTATTGCGACGAAGAAGAAAAACGAAATATCGGTGCGAACGACGATTGGACAAATTCTTTTTTCAGTTATCGAGTTTCGTTGCGCTAGTTTTTCCTTGCGAGTTTAAGGGGGGAAAATCCAATAAGAATCAGAGATTCCGCTGATTTCGAGACATCGAGCGAACGGTAACTGCTTTTGGGGGTAAATAAAACTGGAGAATAATAAATCTTTGGCTATCTTTGAGAGAGTATTCTAGATGGAGATTTATCTGTGGACCATGCAGATGCAATAATAATTACCAGAGGAAGAAGGGAAGCCAACAGGCAAGGAAAGCTGACATTATAATGCCGAGAGTTCTCGCGGCTTTTCTCTCCCTCTTCATTTTACTGCTGCTGGTTATCGGTGGGTCTTCCGGCTGCGGATCCGGCGGAGATTGATCAATTGTTGGTAGGGACGCCAGACCCGCTGAAATCCCGTTGATTTGGAGATGTTTGTTCAACAGAGCAGCAGCTACTTTGCTCCTGCAACATCAAATTTGCGTTTTTCGTTTCAAACACTTATTTACGAGTCATCAATGACCTTGAAATAAATCCTACTCGTAGAATCACAAGTGGCATGAGAATAATTTTTTATTATTTTTGGTATCATCGATCGTTACTTTTCCAGAATACTTTTGGAATTTATCGTTTCTGAAGAACACTAAAAAATGTCACAACAACCAAGGTGATACTCGACCCCATTCTTTAATTGGCTGGCTCACGAATTTTTATATCGCCGAGGATTTTTTTTTTCAAGGTAAACAAAATGGCAATGGAAGGTCGATGAAAAATAATTGCGAAAAAATTACGATTTAAATCAATAATCGCGTTTATTTTTTATTTATTACCTGTGACCGGAAAATGCACGAACGATCGAACCGAGTTTATCGTGGACGGGGGGTTGATGGAATATATCATTAAACCGTCGAAGGGGGAAAAATTGTTTTGAAAATAAAAGCAATGCTTTCGAAACACGAGTATTATTGGATTTCCATGGTCGAATATGCCATTTACACGTGGGCTTTATTTCCACCCTTGGTCGAATAAAATATTCGCATCTTAATGAGGTCCGGGCATGTTTTAACTGCGGTATTTCCGGAATTCATCATTACTCGATATTGCAGCCACAAAGGAAATGAAATATTCCGAGGGAAATTCAATTTTTTTGTAACATTATTTTTTTAGCAATATTCCGTCAATGTTTTTCCTATCTGTATATTGATGCAGCGTCGATCGATCCCTCGGACTTTCGTTCGCCAGACTGAAGTCTAATAATATCACGCGAACCGACGGTTACCGCACGTTCCCGCGAGGGCGTTCAATAAAGAATGAGAAACACCCGATCGTATGTGGAAATAGTGTGTAATAGCCTGTACGGAATTGGGGAAAATAGGGATGGGTCAGTTGCCTCCGGGTCTTTTCAACACGAAAGGAATTCTTTACCATATTAATTATATAAACTGCCATAAAAAGCTATATCGGCAATGCATTGTCGCTTTGTATAAAATATCGATATTCGCCAAAAAGAAAAATCGATTTTTTTTTTCAAATTCAAGTCTTCCAATCGGTGTTTATTCGAAAGTTGTTTCAACGAAAATTCTACAGGGTTTTTTTCGAACGCCCAACGAAAAAGTTTTAGTTCTCCCAAGTCTCTTCACAATTAGTTGATGTCACGACAATTATTTATTTGGACAAGGAAATGAATTATTTCGATGAATTATTTGTTAGGGAAAAATAGGGGTGGTTCAGTTGCCTCCGGGTCTTTTCAACACGAAAGGAATTCTTTACCATATTAATTATATAAACTGCCATAAAATGCAATATCGGCAATGCATTATCTCTTTGTATAAAATATCGATATTCGCCAAAAAGAAAAATCGATTTTTTTTTCAAATTCAAGTCTTCCAATCGGTGTTTATTCGAAAGTTGTTTCAATGAAAATTCTGCAGGGTTTTTTTTCAACGACCAACGAAAAAGTTTTAGTTCTTTGAAGTCTCTTCGAACAATTATTTATTTGGACAAGGAAATGAATTATTTCGATGAATTATTTCACGAAATATGACAAATAACGTCCGTACCAACAAACCCGACCGACTATCGCGGCTTTTTCATATAATATTTCATCTCTTTCTTCCCGTCTCCAAAGAGAGAAGTCCTCTCGTTCCTTCATCTCGTCCGCCCACGTCAATCCTCAAGGGAGGCAACGTAAATTTGACTTTGAATTTCCGTCGGACTGCCTTGCGCAGTGAAAGGGCGCTCGGGAAGATTGATCGGTTGAGGCTCTGATTTATGTCTCAGCCGCAACGTCGCGATATCTCGAGGGAAAACGAGGGCAGACCAGTGTTCTGTCCGACACTTTCAACAATTTGGAACGAATCTAGCGAAGATTCGAACGAAAGCAAGACGGAGAAAAAAACGGGTATGAATCGCCTTTGTGGCGGGGACCAGCTCTTTAATCCAACCCCTTTTTCACGTCGTCGCAAAACACACCAGGGATTAGACGGTCGTGGGACTCGAATCGTGATTAAAACTACCCCTAAGGGTTCCAAGGATTAAACCGTCAGGATATTCACCCTTCTCGGATTAACGACCCCTTAAGAGGCCACCTCCACATATTTTCCAGCTGGACGTGGCCCTTCGAAAGCACTCTATTCTCAAACAAGGTTCAAAATCGTCACTTTCAATTTTTCAAGGTCAGCAGCTTCGAGAGCACGTAAATCCTTGAAAAAGAATTGAGGAAAGATAGTAGCAGATTTTTCTGATTCTGCAAAACCGTTTTATTCTCGATCAATTTTAAGCGCTTTCAAAAATCGACCGCAGATCGATCGAATGAGAGATCCTCTAGTTTTTCAAGGTCAGCTTCGAGACCAGACTGTAACATATTTTTGTGGGCTACGTTTCCTGAAAATCTCACTGAATAAAAAATATGAAAATAAAAATGGCGATGCAGGAGGGAAAAGCTCGACGCTTGAGATGATTCTCTTTCTCCCTTTCTCTCTCTCTCTCTCTCTGCCTCTCATAAAAAGCTTTTGAACTCGCGAGAGAGTTGGCTGGTAACGGTATTTTTACGTAGAACATTTGAACATGCAAGGGTCAGAGAACGTGTTGAGCCTTCCGTCATTTCGGTCACGAGCGACACGCTAAAGACATCAAAGACAAAACGAGATTGTACGGGCGCACGAAGCATCCAGTGTACAGATAATCGCCGGATCACTGAAGGATTTTCCGGGCTGGATAATCCACAGAAGGATTTTTCCTACACTCTGGATTCTGTTCGTCATATGATCTGAGGGTTTTTAACGATCTATATGTAAAACATTAAGGGGGATTGAGAGTCGTGACAATCGGATTGAACATTGCCGGAAATACACTCCTACGTTGCAAATTCTCGACTTCAAATTTTATCGATTAAAGTATTTTCGTTATACGCTCGTACGTTCTAGCGAAAAAGATTCGCAAAATTTTTCACGCAAATTTCACGAAATCATAAAATAACACTGTTGGAAATGACGAAAAATGAGCGGTTTTTTGTTGACAAATGTTACAAGGACGAAAGAAATGCTTGCTGAATAATGATATTCGTCAGAGTGATTGAACGTAAGCGTTGAACAGAATATGACTGTTTTTAAATCTTTAAAAAAAAATGGCGACGCTAGAGCCTTATTTTTATTTAAAAATCGATATTTTCAAAATCCTCTATGTCATTCACCAGCTACCCGAAGATTATCTTCAACTATAGATGTCCTCGCGACGAATAATCGTAAGAAATAATGAAGGAGGATTCTTCGAAGTTGAACCTCCACCTTTCGGAAATTCTTCTCGAAATAACTACGGTATGGTCGAGTGTGTTCTCAGGGTGTTATCGATCGAGAATGTTTTTTTCTTTAATAAATCACTCGGACGCGGAATGAAGTTTGATAATTTCGTACGCGACAATTGTGTTTCGCGAATTTTGCACGTATTCTAACAATTTGTTGGATCAATATCGCGTCGAGCTTTCCTATTGGTTAATTGAATCCTGCAAATACGCGTGTATTGTAAGTTCGTTAATTAACATCACGACAGGTCATTCAGAGGCAGCGCACTCAATATCGGTTCAACAAGATAGAAGGATGCTCCATTGATTTCAAATGTTTTTTTTTTTCATGCCTCATTTGTTCTCCAATTCAATTTCAGCATAGCAAACATTCGAGCAATGTGGCATGTGCGAAATTTCACTACGAACATCGTATTCGCACATGTCATATTTGCAAAAAAAAAAAAAAAACATTAAACAAGCTTCGCCACTGCACAAAGTGCAATAAAAAGAAAACCCAAAAACGAACGTTCACAGAAATCAGAGTTTGAAGTTTGTATCGTTGGAACCCAGTGGTGGATAAAAATGACGGATGAAACGTTTTGAAAGAAAACGTTCACCCCCAAACTACCCCTATTGAAAATTGAAGAGAATTCGAACAAAAAATACTTCTCAAAATTTGACGATTACCCACTAGTTTTTCTCGATTAATTACCGCGAGAAAGATGAGATAATAAATTTTGGAAAAATTTGTACGGGGGCTATCGAAGTGTCTGAAAAAATCAGAGTCCGATGTATGGCAGTTTAGGTCAAGTTCGTACGTTTCTCCTCTATTCGCCCTTCAGCTGTTGCTCCTTTAACCAAAATTCGAGTCTTTGTTATTCCATTTCAATGTTGACACTCTCCTTGAGCCAAAGGTCACCGGGTATGCGTGCCAAGTTGTTGCACTAATTTTTCATATGGACCGTTATGGATCACACTCGCGTTTCGTTATTTTCCTGAGAGCAATGTTGTCAACGTGCACGTTGAATTGTTCTCTCGTACTCGTGGAACAAAATAGCTCTCGCGAAGGAGTCGGAAGGGTGGTTGGGATGTCTCGAGTGCAATAATGAAAGGAACGAAAAGGGAAGCTGCGTTACTGTTTCTCTAATACACATGCACTTTTACAGGGTGATTCACAAGATCGTTGGTTTTTTTTTCACCAACAATCCATCAAAGATATACCCCTTAAGGAAATACATATATATCTTCATTAAAGTCCATTCATATTCATTTTATGCCAGAAGATTTACCAAAATTACATATTTTATTACAACAGAATTATGCAAAATTGTACCAGAATGAACCATTCTTCAGAATTCGTTGTTTCCTATTTTTTCAAAAAAGAAACGAAATATTGTTAAATTCAGCCGAATAATTAAAAAAAAAAGAATATATTTTTCGTTTAAAAAACATTTTTTCTTCCACGAGGGAGAAACCTATTGAATTCTTCGTTCTTCCTCGAGTTTCGTTTTTATTGACTATAAAAAAATGACGAAATAATAGGTCAGATATTCGTTCGATTTTGTAATATTTATTTCTCTTGAAATAACTTTTTTTTAAATTACGCGCTTGTTATTGGATTCCTTGATTCGTCCGGGTTATGCAAAACCCACACTGTACGTCTTGTTATAATCAAGAGCTCTCGTAACGATGTCAAGTTCGTGATTCGAGTACGAGATTCGATGAATCATCTTGTGCAGATGGATGTCTCTCTCGGTCCATACGTACGCGATTTAGTTTTCTCATTTGCATCGTACGCGTGTATTCAGGCCTACTTTGAGAACCCCTGACGACATACATCGGAAAATCCATCGGAAGTGAATGCTCTGCTCCCAGCACCCACGGTACGTATCTTCGCAGCCTCCCTCTTCGCATTTCTGGTCCAACCTATCTCTGTTCTCTTTATCTTCCGGGAAAAAAATCGAGGAAAATCAAGGGATACGTCGCGCTGAAACGTCGTCAAACAAATCTTTATCCCCTGAAAATTCATACGCTAGGGAAATTTTCCTTGATTTTATCTGAAAAATGATTTAAAAAGCCACTGACTGGGCACAACTGCAGAGATAGCTAAATTACGAAAAAATATCAACAAACATTAGAAGAAAGAATTTAATGGTGAAAAATGGGAAGAAGGAGGCGCTTGAGAAAGTTCGTTTTTTTGGATTAATTATTGCATTTAATAACGAGTCGTTTGTCAAGACAAAATTGACCAATTGTACGAATCAATTTCACGAAGAACCCTCTGCAACGTTTCTTTAACGATTTTCTCGAAAATCAGATTTGTAAGTTCTTCACATTATCGTCTAAAAATATTAATACACTTTGCTGACACATTGGATATTTTTTCTCATCGTTGGATTCTCGCCTCGCAATTAATTTCCCCGAGTTACCGAGTGAGAAATGATGATTGCTCGAAGAGGATTATTAGAAACCACCGTAGATTACGATAGTATCCGCGGAGTTTAATTATTCAGTTGCGGTTCGGGTCGCTCCATCTCGATAAAATTTCTCCGGGGATCAGAAAAGAGAAGAAAAAAATTTCACACGCTTCGATGTGTAACTTATCGATTTCTGGAATAAAAATTTCATATATCGAACGTAAACTCTCGCGAAACGTGACTTTTGCAGAAAACTCTGGAAAAAATAGATTTTTTTCAAAATTTGAAATCAACACACTCCCTCAAAATATAATTAAAAAATAATGAAAATTCCACAAGTATTACCATCAGGATTATTCGTTATTATTTTCGTTATTACCAATTGATTGGAAATAAAACTCGTAGTGGAATTTTTGTGCATTCTGACGATGATGATCGGATATTTTGACAAACTTTCAACATCAGTGTCTGTTTCACATGCTTCTGTTCCTCTCATCCATCACTTTTCTTTGCCCTTGTTTTTTTTCTTCACACCAAATCGATGGTTCGGATGGGAACTTCCGTTTGCGACGCACTGAGAAGAATGTTTTTTCGATCAAACATCCCCACGAAAGGGTGCTTCCTGCGTTCAAAGAACTTTGACGTGGGAACGAACTTTGGAATTTCGACGTCACCGAATGACGTTTAATGACCGTGGGGGACACGTACGGGAGCAGCTTTCCCCAGTTATTTTAGTTAATGAAATTTATTGTCGTTGTAGAAAAAAAAGTGGAAGCGCCATTTACATCACCATCATCGCCAAAACCAAGCATTTTTTATGAAAAAAATATTAATATTTTCAGCTAAAGTCGATTCGCTTATATTTCACACATTTACGCATCTTGCATCTGGCAATTTTGGATCTGTGGAAGAAATAATTTTTCAATGAAAATTAACAAATTATCGTTTAGATTTTTTGTTCACAAATAAATATTGAACCATTTAATTGTTTGGTTCCCATGATAAAATCAGCTGATTTTTGGTTCACATTTTATTAACAATAAGAACTTCAATAATCGTACAATTTTGTCGATAAATTATCGTGAATTGGTATTTTATTTATCAGCAGTACTAGTTTCGAATCGGTCAGTAATGCACAGGGAGGAAAAATTCGTTTTGCGAATTCAACGTTGGAGAGAAGAATTTCCGACGGAAAGACGAAAAAACAAGCGAAATCATCGAGAAGTCTTCGATAAAACGGTACGTGTGCTATCGTGTATTATCCATGTCTATAAAGACGAGATCGTTCGCCAATTTTATTTTTCAATCGAAACGTAACTCACTCTCTCGTGTTCTAAATTCCGATCCATCGTATTTCGCTAAATCGATGTGGTTGGAATTGTTTTCTTTTTTTCGTGCTCACGTAACGGTAAAGTAATTTCATGAACTTTATTGCTTTTTTTACACGAACATTTATAATAAACGGCCATGACCGAATTCCGTCGGTATTGATTCGAAAAAGTTCTAACCTGCAAGGGAAAAGATGGTACAAAGTTGGGGGATGAATTTCTTGAAATTTCGTCGTCACTATTTTGATTTTTCGAACGGAAACTCGTTGATGTTTCGTAATCGATGAAAAATTATCCATGAGCTTTCAGAGTGTTGAAACTTTGTGAAAGTTAAATGGCGCCTCTTTTTTTGTCATTTTTACAGAAATCACGGAACATCCGAATTTCGAAATGACACTGGAAAGTCTTGATTTTCAATTGTCAAAAAATGATCTTGAAATGACAGCTTTGAGACAATTGTCATTTAATGAAAAAAAAAACTACCACGAGTCTACTAGACTAATTTATTTTTGGAGGTATTTTATTTTCGAGAATCACAGAAAATGCCAAAAAGCATTTTGGTGCTTCGTCCTTTTGCAATAAGTTTTTTTTATTGTACTTGAAACTTGTCATCGTTTTTTTTTTCTTATGAACTTCTAGAAAATTGAATTTTTCATTCTACGATGCTCTCCACAATTTGTATCATCTGCTACAAGTTTCTCGTCCTTTTCTGCAAAGAATTTTTTTTTCCTACACTTTTCACGAAATCTATTATTATTATGTATAGTATATGCTGTTTTCTACAAATTTTTACAGGACGTAATTATTTCGATCGTTGATTCAGTCGACGATTCTCATCCGGTACGATCAACTTTTGCATAATGGATGCTGAGCACGCTGATGAGAGGTTTTTGCAATTAAGTACGTGGTAATCTCTCCCTGAGATGCTTCGAGCTTGAGCGGAAAGTCTACCTTCTGGGACTGTGATATCCTCGACCGAAAATTGAAGAGGTAACTCGAGAGCGAAAAATGTCCCCTTGAGAATTCACGAGAGGCTCGAATGGACGACGAAAAATTATTAGCGTGGCCATTTTCCGTTGTATTTGATTGATGCCCCAAAACTCGTGTGTCCCCTTTGTGCGAAATAAGAGCCATTCCATGTTAATTTCACCATAAAATCTGTACGAAAGTATCATCTTTTGTCAATTGCAAAAACTAATATTCATCAAAAACCTTAGAAATCGTGAAAATACTATCGACTATCGCGTATCGAAAAAAAAAACAAGAGTCTGACAAAAGTCGGCTGCTACTACTTCAAAAGCGAACATTCGCTGTTGCTCTCGAGCTCCTCATTAAGTCCTTCATTTTACATGAAAATAATTGTAATTAATACAATTTGTGAGGCACACTCTTCAATCTTGTTCAATTAAACGTAAGTTTAATATACGCTTGATTAAAAATTGATTGATTACTATAATTGAAAAATACGTTGATTCGCTATTTTTATTAAATTTTATTTTAGCAACAAATTATCATCGATTCTTGAGCTCTATTGACGGTATTCGAACATGTATCACGCGATAAAGTCATTATTCATTGGATCGAAGAAAAAAATGCATGTCCGACCAAAGCCCGCTTTAACTACTGCGAGTTAAAATATCCGTTACGTGTTTCGTCGTTCGATGTAACCACGGTAATCTGACTCCGTCGGGGGTCTTTTTTTCTTTTTTAACGTCGAGGCTGTGAAATAGCCGAGTGTGCGTGTCCGCCTGAACATTACAGCACTTTTCCACTGGCATTGAACTTCGCTCGATTTAAAATAGCGCGGAGCGATATTCGTCGCTGTTTCTCACTTTGTCAACTCTCGTCTCGTGTTTATTGAGCTTATGGGATCGATCAGTTTTGCATACGTCAAACGATTCTGCGGTTTCTGTGCAATTTTTAATCGAAGCATTGCCCGATTGATCTGCCACTAAAAATAAACAATTTCCTCGTCATACGATTATTCGAACTCGTATCGTAGCTACAAGTGTAGTGTCGATTAACTTTGTGACAGAACGTGGAAGAAAACCTTGCAACTATCGAATTGTGAATAAATAATCGAATAAACATTCGTCGTGAAAGGGGGGAGTAAAAAAATGGGGAGAAGAATACGTACTTTTGAGATTTCTCCAATAATTGAAAAGTTTTCGAAATCAACAAATTTATTCGATTTTTTATGTAAAAAACTCAAGACGGTAATTTTGGACAACAATATTTGAAAATAATTAGTCAATCGTTAAAGTAAAAGTTATTTCTCATCGTATTGCAGTAATTCGTTTATATTCGTAATGTTTTTAACTTATTTTCCTCGACATTTTGCTTATTACTTTCGATGCAATTTTTTTCAAATATTTATAACATTGTTGATTATTTTGAATTCTGGTTTTATTCTATTCTGTGCTGAAATAATGACCGTCGTGCATCCTTAATGGTACGTCGTGGAGAGTTCGATGGAAATAAAGAAATTTCAACGTGTTTTTTTTTGCTATCCTGCAATATTTTTTGTTTTTTTTAAAAAAACGAGAAGTTTTATTTTTCATGTAAAACACGCGGAAATTTGTATCTTCGACTTTCTTTGACTATCTTCAAAGTGTGAGCGAAGAAACTTGAAAAATTAATATCGCCTCTCGGCGGACGAAGCAGGAAGTGTAGGACGAGGGAACACGAGAGATTCTATTTCGTTGATTCATGCAACCCTTAGCGCCTCGAAAGCTTGACTCACGCAGGCCTTTCTCCCATCCCAACTCACCTGGGCCAGCTTTGAAGCACGATAAAACTTTCGGCATCAAGCTAAGAGGAAAGTTAGGCTAATGGGAAGTTCCACTCGTAGCTCGCGCAGCTTACGTATTATAATCGTCTATGAAAATTGAAAAAAATGGAGCAACAAAAAAAAAACACAACACAACCCTGAAAATCGGCGACGCTTCAATTCAAAATATTTATATTTATTCTCTCGATGGAGCGAAACATAATTTTTTTTCTCTCATTTTCTAAACTTTTACGGTAATTTATCGTGCAAACAATTAGTGAAATTTGATATTTTTTCGCAATTATCGGTTTTTTGGTGCACAGATGGAAATTAAAAAAAAAAGTTTACATCACTCCAAAATTCGTGATTTTCGTTACCCAGTTTTTCGATGAAATTTCTCGCAAATCAGTTTTAAAATAAATCCTTTCGGAAGCTGCAACTGATGACCGCAAACTCTGAATATTTCGTAGTAGTAGAAATATTAATAATTATTATAAAAGTAGAACGAATAATTTGAAGCTTGTTATTGGTGTAAAAAATTGCAATTTTATTTACGTGATAATTGCACTATTTCAATGACAAGATTCGATCTTATAACTTGCCAAGAGATATGAGATAATATACGTCGGATGAAAGGAATGAGAAGCCGTGAAAGGTAACGACGAACATCGTGAGTTCAATTTCTTCGAATAATCAGAGTTCTTAAGGCAGCAAGGCAGCTCGACGTAAGGAGGATTTCCATAGTCGTTTCTCGTCGGGCATGATATTATAGTTGGCCAGAATGAGATGATGGCTTATCTAACCAGGATATAATACGTTAAGATTTAATTTAACGTGGCAATCAAAACAGAGCAAGGGGAAAAAAGGGTTTTTACGAAAATGGATATAAAATCATTTTGTACAGCTTATGCGAAGATTTGTCGGACTCCTGTGTAGCTCGATCAACCAGCAATGGAGAAAAAAATATATTTCAAATTTCGATATCCTTGTCTTCGAATGTTTTTTAAAAGGCAAATATTTTTCGTGAAATTGCAGGAAATTTCGTCACCTAATTTACGTTCTGATTCAGTCCATTGGATAGTTGAGTGAATTTATTAAAATACCGAAAAATGTTGATTGAACATACGATCAAATTTCATCTATATTCGATTATATTAATAAAATCCACGATGCTGTTTTTTTTGTAAATTCATCAAGGTCGAAATACTAAAGAATCTCTCGATCGTTTCACACGAAAAAGCTTCTGCCAGAGTTCGTAACAAAAAAGGCTTGAAAATGAATATCTTTTTCTGCAGAGGGCAGAAAAATTTCTTTGCTATTCGTTTTTTATCGTACTACACACGAGCACGTGTGCGAATTTTCGTCGAAAAATTTTCATATATAAAAAAATCGTAAGAATTTCGAGGAAATCATGCTTTTCAGCTTTCGTCCAGTACACTTTGCTGATAAATGTTTCATTGAAGAAAGGCTTGAGGTTTCCCACTGCTTAACCTTCGTTCTCTGGAAGGACTTCTTACTCGCCACCCTCGTATCATCATCCCCTGTCCCTCGTTATTTTATTCCCTCGGGGCTCGTACCCACCTCCGTTGGAAGGAAAAGGACGAAAAATTCTTCCCAACTTGGCGTGAAAGCTCCGCCGGCATCGTTCGCCATTCGCAAAATGTATTCCTCGGGGTGCAGTTTGAAAGAAAAAAATAACTTCGAAAATATCGTTTTTTTCATAACACTCTGTCGGTGCGATTGAATGTTGTGTCAAGAAAAAAATACTTTCACGCGTCGATGAAGGAGGAATTGAAATTTAGGGGCGTGGAAAAGAAATATCGCAAATATATGGAAAACCGCGATGATTCCTCGTCGAGGGTTTAAACTCGTGGGCGAATTTCTGACTGAACAAATATTCGGATAATCGATGGATGTATGATTCGGACTGATTTTCGGTAAATACGATGAGAGGTACGTCAATACCGAGGAAGAGAGAACAGTTGGCGTAATTGGGGATGAATGCATGCACGAGTGACTCTCCGAAGCTTCGCATTTATGCGCAATGAACGAGCCCTTAAATGACAGACGCATCGGATGAACACATGTTTCATCCAAGCTCTCGAAAATAGAGTGGGTTTTGATGAATTTCCGTTCTCCGAATGGAGAACGGAAACGACGATCTCAACCCCTTAAGGAATTTCAACGATTCTTTGGCCCTCGGAGGCTCCAAAAATGATTCCCCCCCTCGCGAATGAATCCTTCGACAAGAATTTTGCGATGCAATGAAAATTCGAAGAAAAAATCAATTGTGTACAAGAGATGCGCGTTCCTCTTCACTGAACAAAATTTAAAAATATTCGAAAAACTCATTTTCTTCTCTTTAAAATTATTTAGAAATTTTCGAAATTAAAAAGACAAGTCAAAACCCCGAAGGAATTTCAAAAAAATGCTACCATGTTGAAAAAGATGAGCAAAAATAGTGATTGTTGTGACGTCGAAAGAAAAAAATTCCCCGAATATTTTCGATATCATGTTTTTTTTCGAAAACATGTTTATGATATCGTTTTGATACTTTGGTTGTCCAAAATACGGCGCACAGCATTTTTTCACGCATGGCTGGCTTTTTTTTAAATGTAACAGCGCTACATCCGGGAAAATTCTCGTTTTCCAATGTGCAATTCTTATTTTGTATTATTGCTGGAATAACGCCTCCCATACGTTTTCACAAAAAAATAAAAATGAAGAACATAAAATTGTTTTGAAACGTCAGAATTTTCCTGCATCTAAGAATATCCTCCACATTTTCAACATCAATAATTTTTTCAATTTATCTCTTTGAAATCATCGCGAATTTTCACGTTGAATTGGCAAAAACGATCTAAAAATTCCTTCCATATTTTATTCTTAATAAAAAAAAAAGGACTCGCGAGCGATGGAATATTTTGTCATACGATTTTAATTCATTCCAAAAGTCGTACGATTTTCCTTCCGCCTTGAGGAAAAAAAATGTTCCGTCTCTCCGATTTACGCTTTTATATATATTTTTTTCGAAAGTAGATTTTTCTCATACTTCGAGATTTCATGTGAAACGAGAAAACGACGGTTATGGAAAATCCGAGGGACGGAAAGTGAGCAAAGTGACTGTATTTCGAGCTGTGCGAGAGAGAAGAAATGAGGAAGGAATTCGAGACGAGGGAGGATAAAATTCTAGAGTTTGAAGAAGAAATATATTATACCGAAGGAAGAAAGACATCTCGGATGAAAAGCAATAGCAGTGCTCATGGCCTTCTTCGTGACCAAGAAAATTTCATTATCCCACCGAGGTTGGCTTCGCTGCAAAGTCTAACCCAGGAGAGGCTCGTCCAGCATCGAATACCAACTTGACTATTATTTCTCTCTTCTCTCTTTCTCTCTCTCTCTCTCTCTCTCTCTCTCTCTCTGTACAATTTCACGGGGTATTTTCCTCCATAATAAGAGATTCATACCAGACGTCTTCACCGAAGGTAAAGGTTACCAATCGACCCTCGAGAGTGTCAAAGGAATGAGCGACGTCGAAGAAAAGGAAGGGAATTTCAAGCTCGCTCTAGGGACATTTCGCATAATGGCAATGTGTGACGTGTACGACAGTTGGATAAAAAAAAAGTTCTTCGAATTTCCGTGACATAAAATTGTACGAAAATTTGACACTTCTCGGAATACCAAGAGATAACATTTTCTTATGTAATTATCGATATATGATTTATTGAATTTTTTTAAACTTGAAACACGATTTGAATATTTTTTTTTAACGGACGATCCACGTTGGTTTTATCTCTAGAATCCTACCCTTCCGGTAATTCATTAGTACGTTATTATCACTCTTATTTTGATTGGAAAAAAAATGGAAAGAAAAGTATCTCAAAGACTAATTTAAAAAAAAAAACATTCACGCTGTTACACTTGACTCGATCAGTATTGTTTTTCCTGCAAATAAAAATTTGCTTGCCAGATTTTCTTCATTTGTCGAAAAATAAAATGCAGCAGGATTTTCTTGAATTCTTGGCAATTCGACGGAAAAATTCGTGACAATTTGTACGAAAAATCAATTTATAAAATCTACACGTATAAAACTTTGCAGAATATTTAAATATTCAAAAAAATGCCGGTTCTAAAGTATTTCATCGCTTTCATTATTTACACTTTTGTTTTATCAGGATCGTAAGAATAATAATATTAAGAATCCTAATTTTATTGACAATATCATCCCGAATTCATTATCGGGTTGAAAAAATCGATTCGCACAGACATTAATTTTTTTTCTCACGCTGAAGGCAATTGGCGCGCGATGGAAATAATTGGGGTCACCTGCAACATTATTATCGAGGAAGATATTTGAGAATTTCACATCTCCCCATTGTGAAACCTTCCTCTTTATCTTGTGCTCGTCGAATTTCAACGTTCCTTCGCCATCAACAAATCGACCAGCCCTCGTTTCTCATCCATGGCCATCTTGTGATATTGGATTAAGAGTAAATTAGATCGGAATGGGAAGGTGCTACATCGTGCTCCTTGATGGAGACTTAATCGTAATGAGGTGCTTGGAAAACGGTCCTCCGGCAGCGACGTTCTCATCTCCAACAGCGATGAGACTCGGTTGGAAATTTCTCATCTCGGTACTTTCCACACCTGCGAAACTTTCAACCCTCTGCAGTGAAACTTTCACCAGGAAAATAAACAACCCCCCACCACCATGTCCCTTTTCATTATGAAATATTCCTCTTATCATATCTTTTTTTTCAGACGATAAGATTCTCTTTGATCATCCGAGGGTAATTGAATTTTTAAAAAAGTGACAATTTCGAACGATCTCTCGAGCAGAATCTTCCGTGGACCAAAAGGCGAGAGATACCAGGAGAAACATGCAGCAGGGTTGAAATTGTGATAATTTGAAAAAAAAAATGTCTAGAAAATCTGCGTCGATCGACGAAAGCTCCGATTGAGTAGACTCGTGCCTTCGTAGTTCCGGAAACAATTACGCAGTATAATGATTCGTTGAATCACTTCGGAAAATAATGACGACCGTCATTCACGGGAATACGAGAACGAGAAAGAAACGGGGCAGAGTTAATGAAACGACGAGTGGAGTACTCGGACGAGAATGGTTCGTAGCTGAAGATAAATACGACAGCGAGTTCCTGCAATGAAGCGCCAAGGGGCGGTTTCACCCCCTCGTTTTCGGCAAATTCAATAACACGTTTTTGTCCTACATAATCATTCGCACGTAAACGTTGCTCCGATTCGTTCCCTTTTCCCAGCCAGGGATGAGGCAACATTTTTTTTAGAGGCAATCAAACGTAATAACTTGAAGAAAAAATGGAGAAATAATCCATACCGTTTCCGGACTGGATAATTAACACCTTCAGAGGCATTTTCAAAATATTGCAGATTTATTTATGAATATTCATGGTTCTTATAAAATATGTCCAGTTATTTTATTTGTATTATTAATTCATTTATTATTTTGCACAGTAAAATTTCGATAAAAATCACATTTCACGTATTTTTAATTATATATAGACATACTGCCCTCAAATAAAATAAATAAGCGCTTTGTCTTATCGTGTTACGTCGTATTTTCCTTCATGGTGGTGATGAAGCATTAAAGCGAAAGATTTTCGTCGAATCCTCAGAGCTTAATATAGCACGGTTGTTAAGGGTTGACATTCGGAGTCCAAGTTTTTCACGGTCATTGAGTAAGGCCAATGCCGAGCAAACTCTTTGGTCTAGGCTGTCGCATCAACCCTCAATATGGCTTCGTATGGTTGAATTCTCCTTTATACATATACATAACTCTCATATACGTGTAACTTTAAAATCCACGTACAAATTTTTTTTCCACGCTCGTAATCGCTCGTCGTTAGGTTGTTTAACCTAAGAACATGGACTATATACGATTGTTTTCACTCCACCACCCTACTTACACGACTTTCACGACTGGTTATACAAGTGACGACCGAAGCCCTGCACTCTAATGGCTCTGCCAGTGAATAGCTTCATAACTGCCTTCAACTGCAACCTTCGGGTCTCGAAATATTTTCGCGTTCGCTTTTTCTCTGCTTTTTTCCCTCGTCGCGCAGTTTCCAAAGGGGTTGAAAAACAAAAGATGCTGAACTAACGATACAAAAGTCTCTTCGTCCATCATTCGTCCTCCAACACGACGGAAAATAACAATGGAAAATAAAATATCATCCCGATGCAGAGAAAACACATTCAGACTCTATTGAGATAACAGCACGAGCATCTTTGCAGATTTTCATCTCCTTCTTTCTCCCGTGCCCTTTTCCTTCATTGTCTCTGAACGGTTACGAAAAAACTCGAAATTTCTTCCTTCCAACCGTCGTGAAAGTCCCCAAAGACCGTGCTGGTGGTCGGGAAAAATATTTGTGGTACCCACGAGTCGAGGAGTCGAGGAACATTCGAATGGCCTTGAAGAAAGGACAAAGTACATCTTTGGAAGTACAAGGGTTTTAAAAAACGGGGTTTATCCGAAATTATCGTCTGAAAACCCTGAGTATCGTAACTGACGTTTCCTCTCCTCGTCACGTCCATACATGTCCCACCCTTTTTCATTTTCGAATAATGGTAACAAGACTCGAAAGCTTCTCGTTCCAAACACCGTAAAGTCTCGCGACGAGCGTAAAAGCGGTGGCGAAAAGTAGCTGTGACGAGGAAAAATCTATATACGAATGGCCTTGAAGATGGCACAAATAAATCCTCCAGAAGGGAAAAGCAAGGAAGGCTTGATGCCAGAGTGTGAAAATAATGAAGTCGGAAAACACGTTAGAGGGAAGAGGATAACGAGGAGATAAAGTCCGCGTTGGCTGCCATCAGAAGCACCAAAATCAACATTGGATGGGAAGGGCAGAGTGAGGACCAGCAATATAGGTCGAGGCCCTGTTCAAGCAAACTACGACGATACAGACTGAGGCTCATATGCGAGATGTGCTCGAATATGTGCGTTGTTTATCGTTGGGTACTTTGATAAACATTTCCGGTCGGAAGAACTCGGTTATTTCCCTTGGAACCCCTGAAGGCACTTTCCTCGCTGGCCCTCGCAACTGGCTGCGAACTTCTCTCGCCTTCTTCCTGGCCGCACGATCCTGCAAACATACTCTTCGCCCGGAGGAGGATATTTCGGTTTATACAAAGGATTATCCAAGCCCTATTTATTATGTAATGTCGTAGGTTCCACAATGACGTATGGAGAGTCTTGAGTCGAGTAAAACAGTGGCAATCCTCCGGGCATTCATCTTCGATCTCGGAGGAAGGAAGGGATGCTGTGGATTACGGCGCAACTCTGGTAAAGCGGTCCATCCTCGTACATGATCCCCTCGGAATTGGTTCTGGAATTCTGGTGTTTATCTTACTCGGTTTCTTCGCGAGGGTTAATCCCTTGTCCATCTTTTTCTTCTTCTTTTGCATCTCTGCATCTCTCTGTTCATCTCAAAGCTTCTCCTCTCTCTCTCTCTCGCCCTCCTTGACTTTACTGTGCAAGTAATTCTAGCGCCAAACAAAGAGTGAGAAGTGCGTTAAACGCTCATCAATTGAAAAATCAATATAGCGTTGGTAGTTGTGATTCTATGTCGGTGGTCGTCCAACTGTCGCGGAAGTTATTGAGGGTTAACCTCATAGCCGTAAAGGAGTAGGCACAGGACGCCAAATTAACATGGGTATTTTGGTGTCCCGTGGCAAGAATTATTGCCACTCGGGTCCTGTTAATTCTGGGGGTACAACATCGGCTAAGGCAAAATCGAACGAGAATTTCGAGTGCTGGTCGTTGTCGCAAAAACGAAAAAAGTCGCATTCAAGATACCATTGATTTTAAAGGATCATAGTATCCCATGAAGCAAACTGTTCAAGAGACTTTTGTTCTCCTTTAGTTTTAAGCATCGTAAATATATTTTCCAAATTTTTACTGATTTTCCGTGTTCTTGTCAATCACTTCTCCGGTATTTTTATTCAAAATCAACCCAACCGGTACCTTTGAAGCGGCTTCTTTGTTTCTTGAAATTCGCCGCCCATTTCGATTTGGTCGAGATTGTACCTCCGGGTCATCCTCCCAAACGGGGTCCACAGCTGATCTCTGGGATGAGAAAATGCGGCGCCTAAGAGTGTCTCGACCGTCGGACGGACGCATTTAGTCTCGACCGGGCAAATTAATGGTCCCGACGTGTGATTCGTTCGATCCGTTGATCAAACCACGCTGGGCCAACCGAGCGTCAAACGTTTGTCATATTTGGACGTGTTTTGTCAGAGCGAAAGCGTAAAGAGCGAACGAAGGAAGAAGAAAAGACGAAAAAATCGATCAAAAATGCAAAATGGTCGGTCGGACGTGTCGGGCTTCGGAATATCGAAATGAAACACAGCACCGAAGCCAAGCCATCGCGAATGGAGCTCCAAGAAAAGCGGGCCTCGAGCGCATCAATTATTCATCTCATCCGTTCCCATAAATTTTACATCTCACTGCAGAAGTGTCGTGACGAGCTTCGAGCTGGACGGAATTCGAACAGGATTCATCCCCCGATACGCTTTGCCTTTCAATAGGCCAAGAAATAGATATTCCGCCCTTCGGATGAGTATCGAGTTTCAATGGATGCTGGTCTCGACGATTGGGATTATTCGTGATTAACACTGGAGCAGGGACCAAAGTGACGAACTATTGGGGTATGAAAATCGTGGAAGTATTTACGAATGGCACTCATCAAGCCCACAGAAAAAGGTCAAATCAAGGTCAAAACGACTCTTGGAGACACCCTTTCGCCCTTAATATCTTTATTTCCTTCGTTCCTCACCATCGTCATCATCGTTTTCCATCAGGATCACCCGCATAAATCTCATACGATACATTCTACCAGAATTCGTGTCATAAGGGGAGGAATATTTACAACGTCGGTGTTTTTTCGTTACAGGAGGTAAAGCGAGGGATGGAAGCTCCGAGTTATTTCGCTTCATTGAAGCTCCCTTCGGTTACCTCAACCCTGTCGGTGTTATTCCTGTTTCCGTGGCTTACGTTTAACCGACCCTCTCATCGCCTTCATTCATAGTCATCGCGCTGTACATGAGAAGGGATGACACGGTCCGGAGCATATAATCGAAGCGAAAATATTCCCAGAGCCATGTGTAATCTGGAAAACCTTGGATAAGGCCTTAAGTTGCGGAGGAAAGCTCAGATTCGGCTTTAATTGCGACTGATTTTCAAATGACCTTGAATTTCTCAAGAAATTCCGACTCTCGACGAGTGATGGAACGAAGCTGGATGATGGACCCTTTTTGAAAACATTCCAATGACTCGAAGAGAAGAGATCACTTGGTCCAGCGTAGTCAGAGCAAAGATATTCCTGGAAGTCATTTGAAATCCAAAAAAAAATCCGACAACCATTGAGCTCCGCTTTAAATTGCGAGAAAAGGTCAGTTTCCACTCGAATGGGAATTCATTTTCAAATGACCTTGAGTTCTTCGAGAACTTCCAATTCTCGACGAGTGATGGAACGAAGCTGGATGATAGACCTTTATGAGAACATTCCAATGACTCGAAGGTATACAAGGTTCGTGCTCGCGACCATTGGGGTTCCTCAACCATATCTAACCATCGCATTACACGGGAGAAGAGATCACTTGGTCCAGCATAGCCAGCAGAGCAAAGATATTCCTGGAAGCCATGTGTAATCCAGAAAAGCTCCGACAACCATTGAGCTCCGCTTTAAATTGCGAGAAAAGGTCAGTTTCCACTCGAATGGGAATTCATTTTCAAATGACCTTGAGTTCTTCGAGAACTTCCAATTCTCGACGAGTGATGGAACGAAGCTGGATGATGGACCTTTTTTGAGAACATTCCAATGACTCGAAGGTATACAAGGTTCGTGCTCGCGACCATTGGGGTTCCGCAACCATATCTAACCATCGCATTTCACGGGAGAAGAGATCACTTGGTCCAGCATAGTCAGAGCAAAGATATTCCTGGAAGCCATGTGTAATCCAGAAAAGCTCCGACAACCATTGAGCTCCGCTTTAAATTGCGAGAAAAGGTCAGTTTCCACTCGAATGGGAATCCATTTTCAAATGACCTTGAGTTCTTCGAGAATTTCCGATTCTCGACGAGTGATCGAACGAAGCTGAATGATGAGCGGGTTTCAAAGCATCTCAATGACTCGGAGGTATTCGAGGTTAACTCAAAATCATCGCAATCTCACGAAGATGTATATACCTTGCACGTCAATGGATCCATCTTGAGGCAACTTGCTACGGGGATTACGTCGGCGTAATGGAATGCCGACTGACACTGTTGGATGGGCGGAACTCCATGGTTATCCAATAATGGCGTAAGTGGATTTGCGTAGCTTTGCCTTTAACCCAGCGTTCTACGTCCGCTCGCATGTATTAGGGTGGTTGAAAAAAATATTGTTTCATTCCAACTAAGTTCTGGTGCTAGCTCTTCAGGGGTGAATTTTGCTATTTCACCAACAGAGGAAAAAGACTCGTGCGACAATTTCGCGTATTTCTCTGGCAAATTTTCATTGGTTTTTCTTTCTGTAATGAATTTTTATCCTTTGGGACAGCCTTCACAAAAATTCTCTCACATCTCGATGTGAATTACGTTTAATTGCTTGGGTAAACCAACTTTCTGAGCTAAATAAATAATTGAACTAGCATTTCTGTTTAGAATCGAACAAAGGCGTCGTCGTAAAATTTGTCGACAATTTTTTCCCGCGATTGAAGACAACCAAAGACGATTATTTTCGAAAAAGTACCGAAATACCCATTTAAGGAGGTCTTTTGTACAGAATTAAGTGCCCTACGTGACGGAAGGAAAAGTGAAAAACTTGTCGAACGTAGAAAATCGTGAAAGTACCCTACGAGATATTTTCACCCTAAAAAATTCACCCCAATGCCTCCGGATGAAAGTACAGCGAAAAGCTCTCTGCAGCATCCTCGAAGGAACCTTCCCTTCCCTAACGTTTTCCGGGGGTTGAAGACGATTTTAATTCTTTTTTTTTCGACACCCTAATATCCATGACATTGCGGAATCTGAGAGTGTAGAGTCGTTTGAAACGACGGAGGTGACGGGAGAGGAAATCTCGTAAGCCGAGAACAGACTTTGGAGGCTGAGGGGCTCGTATATGGTCTGCGGTTGGATGAAGCAAGAACATATGGGGCGTACATCATCGTGATTACCATTAACACACTCTTAACTTGACTAACGTCGGACAGGTGTGAGATTTACGTGTTTATACTCGGATACAAGCTCACGAAAGCTCGTTCTGCGATGATTCAAACTTTTATCAGCGAATTGTTAATTCACTCGTGTGATTAACAGCTCGCTCTCCATTTCACGTTGAAGCTCACCACGCTGGAAAGCTTACTCGTTAATTTTGGCTCGTCAAAGTTCCTCCGCAACCTTGCCAACGCTGACACGTATCCGACGATCTTTTCCCATTAACCTTTTTCCGAGTTTCTCGGTCGACAATGGCCCCATTGAGAATATTTTTTATCAAGTTTCACGAGTGTTTTGCAGAAATGCTCAATCGATATTGGGGACAACAACTTTTGAGAGGGAAAGAAAAAGAAGGGTGGCTACAAGGGTGAATACAGCTAGAATGAAAAATCGGTTTTTTACACTGCCTGTGAATTGCCGATTTAATGAGATGACGGAAATTGGCGAAATAGTTTTCGAGTCGATCCGAGCATCAGAGAGAAGTGTAATTAATACGAATTTGATTAAAACAACGAGTCATTGCAATTTCCATTTTTAGCAGACATTTTTTTGTTGAAAGTTGCGACGTATTTATTATTCGTTTTGTTTTTTACTAATTTTTAAATAATTTTAAAAATTAATGTTGATATTTTTATTGCGGTAGAAAAAGGGCAGCGTGCTGCTATTACTGATTAGAATTTATAATCATTTTTATTGTAAAATTCATAATAATTGGGATAGCAGTGGGAAATTTTGGAGCCATTGTTGTCTCGAATGATTTCCATTCAACGACGATGATTGCAAATATTCGGAAACAATGCCGTTCTACAACTGTGTGACTATTGCCGGAAGTAGTTACTATACTGAAGTTCGAATACAACGAAATTGGAGAGAGCTCACAGTTTCGATCGTAACTCGATGAGGGAACAATTATACTCGTCACAATGACAAAGATAAGATGATTAAATAATTTCTCATCTGAAGCGAGATCCGAATGAATACAGTGACGTAACAAATGAACCCATTTTCATTCAATTGAGAAAGTTCACGCTCGACTTATCGCTCGTTGAAACACCTGCATTTTTTTTCCTTTCGATCTCCAAAAACGAATGAAAAATGCATTATTTCTATCGATACGATTACGTGTCTCATATTTGTTTGAATGATTTGATAATTACAGAGAATATAGAGGGATAACTATGTTTGATATTTTCGAAAAGTTAACCCGAGAAAAAATGTTTGTTTTTTTGTTTTTGAGTTTCTTTTGACGACAAGGTTTTATAAATACATCGCTTCACTCTAAAAAGTTGTGAAAATCTGTATTAGAAAATACGAATCGTCGCCACGAGAATGTTTCGTATGCTCCGAAATTTGTTATTATTACTCGTGTTCATACGCGCGATGCGCTGCAGCGCTTTAATTTTTTAAGTAATTTCATCTGTCAAAATCCGGTAACTGTCAAATTAAAGCAAAAAGAAAATTTACGCGGGCATCGGAAAGCAAATGGAATTTTGCCAAGAAATTCAATCTTTTTTCACCGACCAATCAGGGGACGAATAAAACGACAACAATCGCGTCAACTTTTTTATTAGAAGGATTTTTATTATTACTATAATTATTGAAACTACGTGTCACAATTTGTTGAATTTTCGGATAAATTTAAAACAGGGTAGAAGTGCGCTTGTTCGTTTGTTTTTGACGCGAGAATCAACGAAGCTAATGGATTCTAATTACCCCGAGTTTTTATGAAAAATCACCGCGTCGTCTCGTTCTCGAGCGAATTGTGACTCCTTCGATAGCGTTATCGATACGTCAAATAACGGAAATTTAGTTCGGTAATAAAACAAAGAAAGAAAAAAAGAAACGGAAAACGTTCGTACGTGACAGTGTGATTACGTAGAAGTAGTCAGTGGAACGAGGCAATTAAAAAAACGACATTTACGACAAGCACGGTCAAGTCTTTGCTCGTACATAATATTTTCAGAGTGCTGTGCTTTAACGATCGAAAGAACAAAATTCTTGGCTCTGTGAAAATGTCTCGCAGCATTGATTTTTTATTAATTTTGGCCTTTATTCTTCAGGGTGAGTAACGCGCACACTCGTCATCATCTTCTCAAGATCATCATTATTTTTCATCTTCGAGTGGCGATATAATGATAAAAACGACGCAATGACGTTTCGATATACTCTTGTTTGATTAATTTTTTTTCTGTAATTATTCGCCGTAACGCACAGATTGCTTCAAAGATATAATCGTCGTACTCGTAAAATATATTTTTCTGTATAATAATTCGCGAACAAAAAGTGATAAATGTATCAAGAGGCGGTAAAAATATCCCCTGAATGAATTAATTCAGTAAATTATTTATTGTTCTCGAAATATGATTTAAAATGTAATTCGATATAAAAAATATGTTTAAAGAACTACGGTATTTAAGAACTCGATTTGTACGCTGTTTAAATGCTGAGAAATATTTTTTGAAATCTTTGAAACTCGTCTGCACAGTCAGCTCGTTGCATCTCAAAAGCCACAGTCGTTCGAACCATGAGGAACAAATACCAGAAGTGAGTAATGAAAATTCGACGATGATTCATTGAGAAGGTTGTGTCGTGCTTCTTTTCGCGTCTCGTTGAAAAAAAAGCTTAGAAAAAAATGAAGCAGGCTGATTCGATAATAACAAATGTTGATACGAAATAAATTGACGATAAATGTTGTTCTTCCGCTTTTTATTTGGATTCAAGGTATAAATGCAACATAATGATCGCTCTTAAATGATTTTTAGACTGGAGGAAGTAACGTCTATGAGATGCAAGTGAAAAGAAGCAACAAAGTTGGCAAATTGGAGCGATTCAAAGGAGCAAAACGTAGGCACACTTATTTCGATGATGAGGAAGCAAATGTTTCTACGGAACAAAAGGTGGAGAAGGACGAAAAAATGAAAGGTGAGGTATAAGGATGTACGGAGGCATTATTTCAGCAATAACGAAAAGAAATAAAAATTCAAATCGCGAAGCTATAAAAATATGAAATAAATAAAAAAATATGTAAAATTCCGAGCAGAGCACTTTTCAGCAACGACGAATTTTGAAAAAACAATCTTTTCTTTGAATATCCTGAAAAAATGTCTTCTCGTATTACGTTTTTTCGATCGAACCGTAAATTCAGTTTCTTTCATCGAAAATCGATACAAATTTTCATATTCCTCCGCATAAAAATCTACCGTCCTCTTGAAAAATGGATCAAATAAAATGTGAGGAATGTACGTTGAATGAAAGGTTATTTAAAAATTTGATGAATGTACATTGAACGAATAGCGATTTAAAAGAGGCAATAACACGAGCGAAATTATAGACGAGGTCAAGAACGACGAAGGAACCAACATCTCGAAGAATCAGACTAACAATGAGGTCAACAACGATAGCAAGGAAGATTCGGAGGACGATGAAGAAGACTCCAAGGATACGGACGATGACAAAGTTGACAAAGATCGTGATAAAGAGAAGGATATAAGCGAGGAGGACAAGAAGGAAGATAGAGATAAAGATGAAGCGAAAGATAAAAATGAGGCCGAGAAGGACACGGAGGATGAGAAAAAAGACGAGAAGGAGAAGAATGAGGAGGACGCGGAGGATGATGAGGACACGGACGACAGCACCGAGGACAATGAAGAAAAGAAGGATGAAGACGATGAAAAAGCGGAGATGGAAGATGAAGATAAGAAGAAAGATGAAGATAAAGACAAGGACAAGGACAAAGATAAAGGTAAAGATAAAGATAAAGATAAAGATAAAAATAAAGATAAAGATAAAAATAAAGATAAAGATAAAGATAAAGATAAAGATAAAGATAAAGGTAAAAATAATGATAAAGATAAAGATAAAGATAAAGATAAAGATAAAGATGAGAATAAAAAGACCAATAGTACAACGGGCAACAAATTGGATCCGGCGAACATCGAATTACCTAAAAATATCTCGGATTTGGTTGAAATTGTTTCTATAACGAAGAAAAACGATACCGACGGCGAAGACACGTCCAAAACGCCCGTGAAGCCCGAATTGGAGTTACAGCTCCAGTTCGAATTGTTACTCACACCAGAGGATATCGCGAATTTACTGATTGGCGCGGGAAACATCATTTACAACGCTGGCGATTATTTAATTTCGTTGGTACTGAGAGATCTCAGGAGCGGTCTTCACCGTTCGCGCATGCATGATCAGTTTGAGACGAAGCTTGAAAAACTATCGAAAAGCAGCGACAAAGACAAAGCACTGGACACACTGACGAAAAAAATTCGCAAACAATTCGGCAGACCTTACGAGATCGAGTTGGTGAAATTTTTGAAGGAACTTCAAGAGAACACCAAGTTTTGATTCCTATCGGATCGATGACATCTAATTATCGTTAGTTCCAATTTTTCAATCGTTCTTTCACACTCATTCATGTTTTTTTTTGTAACAGATCGATGTCCAGCCTCGCTTAATCAAATTATCATGATCACGCAGTGTGACGTGATGATAAAAAAATGACGATTTCATGTTTTTCAAACCCAACTTTCAAATGTATTTTAATTCTGTTATTAAATGTTTTTCTCGACACATCGATCTTTTTCTTCGCTCGATCATCGTCATTAAAAATCGACCACCGGAACAACTTTTTTTTTCTTCAAAAAAGTTCAACAGAATGCCATTTTTATCGCAGTTTTGACGTTTATCTCGTGTCGGAAGATGACAGTGGTCACGTACGTTTGCAATAATTATTATCAAAAATAAAACTCGAATAAATATCGGAGAAATTAGTTGAACGACAACTTTGACAAATTGTCCCGCTTAATTTTTCACCGTTTTAACGAAAAAATACGAGTTTCCAGATGATTCATGAATTCTCCGAGAATATGTTTGCACTGGAATGTCCCAGGTGTTCGGACACGAACTTTAAAGTTTTCAGGACTTCATAATTATCTTAATACTCCGGAAAATTGTTGCACAAATGATCTTTCGTGGATGCTGGGACCCTCAGGAAGTTGCCGATCCATCGCAAGTTTTTGATTAATGCGAAAGGGTTGAAAGTCGAAGAGCATACTCGTGAACGACGAAGAAACAAATCTTTGGAACAATTTGCATTTAACTGCCTCTGCTTTTCATAATTTCCACAACGGGGATTTTTTTCTTTTTTTTCCAACCTTCCAGCCGGTACGTACAACGGTTTTATTTCAGTAAACTTGACCCACAACTTTATTCGATTGTCGTTTAGCAGCAAGGAATAATAATTACGCGGTGCTTTAATTTTTCTTCTAATATTCGCAGAGAAAAACAAATTCGAGCAAGTTTTCCAGCTCAAGAGCTTCGGACGGTCAATAAATTTGCCTCAGACGTTTAGGTTTTTTAGGATGCTCGTCGAACATTTTGTTCCACCGATAATAAATTAGAACGCGAGCTGTTCGAGTACTTTGCGATGCTGTCAAAAATTGACAAAAAAATCTGAAGAAATAACGATGTTAGAAGGACGTTGATAAATTATTTTTAAAAATTCTGAAAAAAATCACTGATTAAAAAAAAGCGACGAAGTTCGTTTCACACGGAAGTAGAGAAGTTTTCTGAATACTTTCGCAGTTTTTTTCGTTTATTTTTCAGTACATCGAATTTCCTGTTCGATCTTTGTTTTTTCAATATGATTTTTATTGATATCATCGATCAATTCGTGTCGTGGTCTCAACGCGGAATTAAAAATCCGCGGAGGGTGCGAAAAATATTGAAAAAAAAAAATCTCAGACTCACCGATAAAGAACCCGCTCCTGCCGATCGGCCTCTCTGTAGATTTTGTAATACATGGCGATCATGATGATCCCCGGCACCCAGAAGCTCACGCTCGAGCTGACGATCGCGTAAAGTTTGTTCACTTGGAACGAACATACGTCCGGATAATTTTGGCGAAACTCGAGATGCTCCCGCGTCGTGTACCAGCCGGCGAAAATCGGCAGGAAGCTTATTATCGTCGGAGAGCACCAGACGACGCTCAGCATCGTGCCGAGGCGCAAATTCGTCATTATCAACGGATAATCGAGCGGTTGAACAATGGCGTAATAACGATCAACGCTTATGCAACACAAGTGTAATATCGATACGGTGCTGAAGAAAACATCGAGGGAATTCCATACGTCGCACATGAAGTAGCCGAAAAGCCAACGTCCGGAGATTTCGACACTCGCGTTGAAGGTCATGGCGAATATCGCCACCAGCATATCCGCCAGTGCCAACGAGACGACGAAATAATTCGTTATCACTCGTAATTTACGATGCCTCATTACCGAAACGATCACCAAAAGGTTGCCGAACAACGCCGAGAGTATTATGAAACTCATGACCGTAGCTTTCGTCACGAGAATCACCGCGCTCTCGAGATCGTGTTTCGGCGCGTCCTGGTACGTTCTCGTGACGGTATGGTCGCTGGAATTTTGTCCAGTGTCCGTTAAAACGTTCAACAAGCTCGCCGTACTCAATTCCGAGGCGTTCGACTCGCCGAAATCCGTCGTCGCGTTCGCATCCATTTTTTTCACTCTCTATTTCGATGTTTTCGGAGGGGGGATGGAAAACAATTCGTTTTCAACAGTTTTCCGACGATTTTTTCACTCTTTCGGACACATACACGATTTTCCCACCACTTTTTTTCATCGACCGAACGATCGTTCCGTTCGATCGATCGCGAAATCGATGAAAATTTGTCGATGTCATTGTCGCGCTTTTTTCGATCTTTCGAAGGATTGATCTCATCTTTTTTTTTCTCTCTTTCTCGTCGGTCGTTAAGGGTGACTTTTTATGCCGCTCGAGGAACAATCGGAGATCCGGAGAGTCCCGAGATCTGGAAAGAAAAATCGGCCGTTAGTTCAATCGTCCCTTGTTTTGCCGTTTGCTTCGTTCATCGTTTTATCCTTCGACGGAGAAAATTATCACGAGGTTTCCATTTTATTCATTCGTTTACTCGAAAAGAGAAAACAGATGGAAGAAAAAGAGAAAAAAAATTCACGTATTTTTCGCGAATACAGAATTCCCGTCGAAATTCTTCCCCCCCCCCCTGCAGATTTTTCGAGAAGAAACATTTTTCCCTCTCATTTTTTATTCTAGCGCCTCTTATCGTGAAATTTCTCTATACCGCTGATTCTGTCTCCCATCCATGAGAGGGGATTAAAAAAAAATATCCAATGATCGTTTCTTCCCCTGCAGACTGTGATGCTCGAGGAAATGGGATTTGTGTCTAAAGTTCAACGGTGAAACTAACGAAATGGCTGATTTTAGCGAGATTAGCGAAGCCAAGAGCGTCAATCCGAAAGAGGACGGGCGATTAATCTCCGGCCTCGAAAAATCAATAGAGAATCATTCGAAAATTCGATAGGATCATCGATTGTGGTGCTCATAAACATTCCGTCATTTTCCGACACTGTGACACGCCATAATAGTCAACCTCGTGAATAATGCAGCTCAACCGTATCGACCTGGGCTTCCTCATTTGTCCTCGAACGATTCGAAGGCATACCGGAATTTCGTCGATGTATATTTGCTGATTTGACGCCAGGGGCATGTTCATTTTTTCAAAATGTTTTAATATTTCGTACGTGTTATCATTAAGATTCGCTTCGACCGCAGCATCTGCATCACAATTATTATAAATTTTATTCCAATTACGATTGTGATAATAATAATAATACGGAATAATAATAAATAATAAATAATTGGAATGATGATAATATTCTCACTGCAATATGATAAACGTAATAATTATTATTCCTCCATTTTCCATATGTAGCATCCTTGTATTTCTAATTCTGTTGTTATATTTATGATTATTATCATCATTTCGCTGACCGAATTGAATTTGCATAGTTTATGTCACAGCTAGGATATACTATGGACCATGACGGTAAAGCTCATGGAATATTCCGAGTGGTTTTCGAGATTTTTATTCGACGTCTTTCTCATCCCTTTTCCATCCCGGAGACCATCAGAAAACGTCACGTTAGCGCGAAGCGTTCACCGAAATGATGAAGACAATAACGATGATATTTATTATAATGCTAGTCTAATAATAATTGTGTCGCATCGTTGACGATGATAATTATTCTGATTTTTTCCATGTTATATTCATGCAGTTTTATTGTTGTTATTATTATTATTATTATTCTGACCGAATTGAATCTGCATAGTTTACGCGACAGCTCGGATGTACCACGAGCTCTGAGGAAAAATCTCATGGAATATTCCGAGAGGATTTCGAGATTTTTATTCGAAATTTTTTTTTTTTTCATCTCTCACTCATCGTAAAAAAGGATCACGAAACGTCGTGTGTCAGTTCATCGAAATAATGAAAATACAATCATTGCAATGATAATAAATACACTGAAATCACGATGATGATTATTCTTATTTTATTTCTGTTATTATATCCTAGCATTTTGATATTCAGCGTTATCATTGCTGCTATTCCGACCGAACTGAATTTCCATAGCTCGCAGGACCAGTCGAGATGAAATCCGAGGGAAAAGCTTTTGGAGTACATTCCGAGTTGTTTTTCAAGATTTTTATTCGAAATTGTTTTCATTCCTTTTCCATCGTAAAAAATATCACGAAACGTCGTACGTCGGTGCAGTTCATCAAAAATATACGCAGAGGTATAGGGAGAGAGCGAAGAACTCGGAATATTTTCGGAATATTCGTATAAAACTGCGTCTGGCCTCCTCGAGCCAATAACCTCGGAGATTTTTAACGTCTCGTGTATTTATGTATTTTTTTTATATCCAACAGATTTTTTTTTCTCTCTCCTCGGAGTATAGAATTTTCCATAAAGGGGGTTGCGCGCCATTCGCAACGCGGATTACATCGAAATATAATAACGCGAGCGACAAAAGTGTGTATTTTTTCTTCACATTTTGCCTCGCTCTATCGATGGTTTAATACGAACGTAAACTGACTGATCAAACATGAAAATTTCGCGCTTGTGTAGTGACGGAAAAAAAAGTATTTTTAACCCGTATAAAAGGGGGTTGGAGCTTCGTTCGATGTACGTTCGATAAACATCGAGAAATCATCGTGAATCGGTGTGAGAATTGTATTAATCATACCGTCGGTGGGGAAAGAAAAACGTCGATAAATAATTACGAGCGTGCGTTAAAACGCTCGTGGGACGATTAAATCTTGTTTTTTTTTTTTCGTCACACGCAGTCCATCGTTATCGTTACTTCGATAATTATGTACAAGTACAATCATGTACTTGAGGCTGAGCTGGAAAAAGTCGACGAGTTAATGGTTCGTCGAATACAAAAATGATGTTTCAAAAATGTATCATCTTTCATTACTGCATGCATTTCCAATAATCAGCCATTTTTCATAAATGTATCGAAATTTATAAAAAAAGAAAAAACTCCAAATCATGAAGAACAAAACAGCAGAAAAGGTGTACTTGGCAAAGCGAAATATTAAGAAAATTTTCGCGGATAAAATCTTTGTTTCTCACGAAGAGAAACGTCTCTGAATCTTTTTTCACATCTTGTGTTTCGAACAATTTGTCGATACTTATTGAAATCAATGTAACTTTTGCAAGACTTATTTTTTCACAGGTTTTTTTTCTACAAGCTCTTCCACAAATCCTTATTCCATTTTCAGCTTGTTGGGGTTGCATAAAAACATCCTTTCTTCCATCCTTGAGGATATCGAAGGAGAAATACAGGTACGAATTTATGGAGTATTAAAAAAAATAGCAGACGATTGATTTACGTGCGATTTTGCATCGAATATTCAATGATACTTCGCGCCTATTGTACATTCGTGAGAATCACTTTTCACCACTGAAAGGCGTATCGTTAATTCGTAACCCCAAGGGTGACTATAAAGCAGTGATTCGTTCCGTGGTGCGAGGACCGAACGCCCACTTCACAAATCTGAGAAACGTGTTCGTGAATAATCGAGCGATTAGTTTTCCCGGAGGCATACGACGATCCAAAACTAATCGGGCGTATGATTCTATTTTCGATATCGAGGACAGCTCACTTTTTCACCGTTTTACATTTTTTTTCTATTTTTTCAAACGTCCCAGAAAATTCTATCGATATTCGAATGACTTGTCGAATGTAGTCCACTAACTTCGAACTTTGCCGAGAAAAAATTCTTTTTTCAGCACGATTTTCTTATCGTACGATTTGCTGGATTAAAAATATTCATTGCAAAAATTCTTCGATGGCAATAATGACGGTAGCAACAATAACGAAATGTCAAATTTGGGACAACGGTAAATTCTACCTCGACCGAAATATTTTTGATTCTGCAAATGTCAAAATTTAGCGTACAATAATTGAAGTTAACAAAAATTGTGTACTCCAATCGGAGTGTTATTCGTCGATCTTGTAACGATTAAAAAATTGCATTCCGAAAATTGTTTCGCACCACGAGGCGAGCTTATCAAAGACTCAGAGTGTAATTTGATGAGCCGAGAACGCGAATGGTAAACCGTCAGAACGAAAAAAAAAAACGATTTTCCAAAGACACTTTTACCCTTTTTGACGAAAATTTCCAATATGCACTTACAATGACACTCTTAATCCACGTTCGATTGATCATACTCTCCAGGTTACACGTGACTCGTGGACGAAATGTCAATAAATCAACACAAAAATTTTATTTAAATTTTTCCTCGTCCGGACACGATGAAAATGGCCATCCATTTTCGCAGTTTCGTATCTTTTCACACTGAATGGGGAAAAAGTGAAAAAAAAAACGCACTTTGCACTCTCAAACGTCGTTAAAGTGTGTGCCAAAGGTCTCGTCTTTTCGTCACGACCGCAACGCACATTGAAATTTATCCTGAGAGCTTTTGCGGTATTTCAATGGAGATGAAATTCACGTCGAAGCTTCATTGGTGTCCTTTAGCAGCTTTTCCTCACTGCGATCTCATCTTGGCAATTAAATCGTACTGTTTCGTTTTTTTTTTTTTCGTTCAATTTAATTCACGTTCTCGGGACGCGAAACAAAATTTCCGAAAAGCATCGTTGCCAAATTTAACGCGATAATTAGTCGAAGAAAAATTTGACAACTTTTCAACTAATAAAGCACGAATATGTTGATTTTTCATGTTTGAATGCAACGTTTTTTTTCCTCATTCGCGTCCGTAAAAGTCATTCTCGATCACACTGATTCAACTAACGTCAATGACGAATGATCAATCCGAATACACATCATCGAACGTGAAACGAAGTTATCACGACACTTGGCATCTCATTATTCCGGTATAACGAGTTTGGAGACATGGCGTGAAAATGCGAGATCGAAATTTGCCAGAAATACGCACGATCAGATCGCGATATAATTCGAAACTGTTTATTCATGCATTTATCATTATTTCGATGAGCAGCTCAATGCGATCGGATATTGTCACGATATTCAATTAAATCGAGGCACCGAAAGATTTCTCCACAAAAAAAAGCCCTCCTATCGTAAAAAATATTATTCATCGCATAAACATTTTCCCTAAAACCGTTTTTCATAAAAATCACTGAAAAAAACGTCACATACGTCCGTAATTTCTTTTCAATGTCCCTCGTTCCTTTTTCACCCTTTAATTTCGATCGATTCGTCTCATCGACGATTAAGGGTTGAGAATCATTTCCGTATCTGTCTCGTGATTTATTTTTTGGAAAATTCTACCAAAATCACTGAAAACTGCCATGAATATTCATTAATGTACTGCTTTTAAGTCCCTCTTGTGTTCGTTTATTTACTTTTTTTTTTTAATCGATTTTAAGATTAAGGGTGCGGAAAATCGTTCGTAATTCGCGTCGTGCTCGATTTCACGAATGTGCACCGAATGCAGTGTGAGTTGCACGGCTGACGGGACCTGAATGAAACCATAGGTGGTCCCCGCTGGAGCTTTCCCGCTTTCCATGGTCGGTTGCTTGTACAACCGGTTGGTGGTGCTGGTGGTGCTTTTAACAACCCCCACCACTTATCTTCCGCTGTCCCGTCTCCTCGCTGACTTTTACTCTTTCTCTCTCTCTCTCTCTTCCATTCGTCGTTCAATTCATCCCCTGTTTGCCGGGTGGAAGCCACCCTCCGGATTCAAACGTTCGCCGCAAGCTCAGGCCGTTCGCCATCCTCCTGCTGGTGTCCCTCGATTTCTCCGTTTGAAGCTTCGAGTTTCATCCCCCGCGTATCGAAACCACTGTGTTCAACCCTTGGTGGCAGCCTCGCCCCGAATCTACCATGGAAATCTATCGAAATATCGTCCAATTTTTTTCCCACTACAATCTCACACCGCTAAAGTCTGACCAGAAAAAAAAAAGAGGGTTGTATCAAAATTCGATGTGGTCTGAATGAAAAAAAAACGTTGAATCTGCTGTCTCCCGACAATACGTTCGTCATGAAAAAATACAAATTTGATAAAAGAAAAAACTAGGGATGATGGGGAGTGCATGAATGAGAATAAAAAAAAATTATGAAAATAACCAGGCATCCATCGAAATTCGGCGTGGAGAGAATGGAGAAAAAAAAATGAGGTCAAATTCTCGTTCAATTCTGAACCCCCTTTTGTTCGGCTTTTAGTGAAGATAATTGGACGGAACGGAGCTGTCTTTCGAACAGAATTTTACGAATTTTTTTAAATAAAAAATACTATGTTCGTCGAGGTGCTCTACAGGCCAACAGTGGCCATATTGGGAAATAAAAACATTTCGATATCATGTTTTCTGAAACCACCTCGGAGATTTGTTACAAGCTTTCCCTGATTTTGATAAATTATCATGTGTATTTTTGACTTCAAACAGGGGATGATTTGTGTTATAACGCACGTGGTACATGTACGAATAAATCGAAATAATTTTAACAATCCCCCATTATTCCGAAAGATCCTCAAAGCGATATTTCATACGAAACGTGACCGTCCTTTCGCATCTTGAGAATCTCGTCGATTAATGGACTCATTGTAGTTTTTTTTTTTGCATCCTTTGCAACCACGATGAATATCAAGAGTCCTCGACGTTCACGGTCTCAAAGTTCCATGGGCATGAAAAATGAAAAGAATAAAATAGAAATAATAGTTGTAATTATGCCTCTCTGCGCCCTGTAGTCGAGACAAAAAGAAAATGGCGTTGAGCGACAAAAAATTTCACTGAAAACATCTGTGCCAAGCCTCTCGACTCTGTCGCCGTTGTTAACGAGCTCTGAATATATCTTAATTGCGGGGATCCCCCAAGTGCAACCTAACCCTCGAAATATATCAAACGACTTTGAGAAACACTTTAATCTTCCTTTTTTTTATGTTAAACTAAACGTGCTCGTCATTGAGCTCGCATCATAAATTTCGTTTTTATAGTTCGACACGTTATTGCTTGTACATTTTTTTGTTACCACAGCAAAATGTCCGCAACGACCCGTAAGGGTTGAAAAAGGGCAGAAACTTGGTGGTTCTTTCGCAAAAGTTCCTTGAACGAACTTTTACTCTAATTTTTCGACCCTACCAACTGTGGCCTTTTTTGCTCCGAAAAAAATACTCAAAAAAAAGTGACATTAAAAATCCAAGTTGGCACGAACGGTGGGATTCTTCAATGAAGTTTTCAGAAATTCAAGCGTATCGAAATGTAAAAAGGTGGTCGGAATTCGACCCTTTGAAAAAAAAAATCAGGTTACTACCCTTAAAAATTTCGAAGATCGTTAATATATTCATTTTAATCAAGCTTTCATTCGAAGGATGCAAAATTGGATTAGAAATTCAAGCGTATCGAAATGTAAAAAGTTGAGTCGATCGGTATTCGACCCTTTGAAAAATAAAATCAGGTAACTACCCTTAAAAATTTCGAAAATCGTTGATATATTTATTTTAATCAAGCTCCCCTTCGAACGATTTAAAATTGGAATCTCTCCTTTATTTTATGAGTTCTCCACTATAATTCAGTTTGTATAAATAACCTATCGGAATGGCCCATCGCGAATCACAGAAGTGGCAAAGTGTAAACTCACTGTCGAGCTTTTATCAACGCTTCGTGAAATCGTTCGTACAGTAGAAAACAACGTCAACATTTATCAATCCGATAAATCGATCGGAAATTTGATTGGCGAGTTTCGAATGTGATATTCCGGTGCTGCGGCGGATAATGGAGCAAAAAATTGTCAAGCCCGTTTATCATCTGAAAATAGATGACACTTTTTCCATCGAGGTCGTTCGTACTCCTTCCGAGACTATTTCTATACATCTGCCTTCTCCAAAAAGCATCGGGTATTTGTCATTTTCACGCTCGAACGTGATCACATTTATCCACTTGTCAAAAACATCGTTGTACGCTTCTTATTTAATAAAAAAAAAACAAAACAAAATATCTCCTGAATTTTCTTCCTTTTTTTAACAAGTTGTTCACATCCTTCTGATATTATTTGTTATTATTGGAAATTACTGTGCTTAGTATCTCTCATATGATGCTTACTTTTTCAAAAGTTTTTGCAGCCATAGCTAAGCAGGCGAAATATTCTCATACATCCTTGAAGACGAAGGATTTAACGTCGGTTATCTCTTGAATGGTTACTTTTATCGATTAAACACAAAGAACCTTTCTTGAAGAGCATCGAGTTTCCCATAAAAATCGTCTTGCAGAATTTTTCCCAAGCTCAACGACTGTCGATCTGTGAGACTCTGAAGCTAAAAAAATGTTTTCATGTTATTTGAATGGGAAATAAAAAATTTGGAATGAGGAACCTCTTCATTGTGCTGTTAAGGGCCCATATCAGAAACGGTGTTTCCTGAGGTGTCGAGCAATCCTTTGGTATGTCAAGAAGAAGAAGAAATAGTCACCTTTTTTCTCACTCTGATACATATATCTATATATATATAGGCCGTTTTATCTCGAGAAACACTTTATCTTCATCCGTTTGTCAACGTTATCCTCACTTTCGGTTTCTCATAATTTCACCCCTCTACGACCACTTTTTTGACAGATGAATCTACCACCCCTTCGGATTATAGCGTGCGTATACACCCTGGGAAGGAAAAGAAAATAACAAAAATTGGATCATGGTTTTATCCTCCATAAATACCCACTCGGATGTTCCGAGATGTTTTATTACGTTGTAAGTAGGATAATCAGCGTCAAAAAGGAAACTAAAAAGGACAAATTCTCCACTGCACATTGCCCTGATATTTCTCGAAACAATTTTAAGCTTCGATGATGAATTCCCTCAGTCTCTTTTATCCCGGTAATCCCACTTGTGAGATGAAGTGGCACTTGAACGAGCAGAATTGCCAACGTTAAAAGCTCGTAAATAGATCGATGGTATTATTCCTTTAAACGCAATTAAAATTGATTGGAGAAATAAAAAAATTCGCCGATACAAAAATGTTCTTGCTTTTTTCTTATTTCGAAATTACTTCTCGCCAAATTTCAACCCTGAGAAATGACAAAAATTGGGGAAAAGATGCATCGATGTGTATTCAACTTGGTTATCGCGTCAGAGCTTTTTTTTAAGCTCGCAATAAATCGAATCCTGGGCTTTGCGGATTTATCGAAATGAGCACAGAAGGATCGGAAATCGTACGAGTCTCGAGTAAAACGAGGAGAGAAATGGATCATAGTCGTTTTCGTCCGCGAGCCCGACATATTCCATATTTCATCCCTTAGAGACCAGATTGTACGACTTTTCTCCCTGCTGAGAAAGAAAAAAGTGCTGACGACTCGACGCTCTGTTTGGCTCGATACTTTGAGGCAGTTCGTCGTGCTTGACGAGGCCAAGATTTATTAAAAAAAAAAAAAAAATAGCTGTTGCAGCTCTTCCGAACTTTGAGGGGTCCAGCTGCCTTTTCTCGTTGCCAATCGACACTCATTTTATTTTATTTTTCGGCGATATTCTTTCGTTACATGATGAGTTGACACGAATGATAAATGTGCCTTCGACTCTCGTACGATTTGTCAAATATCATTCCCGCCTCAGACGACTCGAGCTAAGCACAATTTATGTTTAACAGATTAGGGATTCTGGGACCAAAAAGACACCAATAAAACAGCTGATAAATGCCTATTATCGATCCGACTTGCTTGATTTTTTTTTTCAAATAAATCCAAATGCTTTTCGACAATACGAACTAACGATAATGTACTTTTGAGGTATTTTATTGTATCGCAATTTAAGTTATTTCCGATGAAAATATCTTCGAATGAAAAGGGGACAAAAAAAATGAATTGCAATAAATCTTCCATTTCATCTGCAGAGCTTTTCAAAAAACTGTAAAAAAGAGCAATTTGGGAAATAGAAAAAAATGTACTCGATAGAAGGGATAGTTTCTCACCGTCGGTTTTTATGGCTTCTTACCGACGATGAACATTATAAATTTCTTTTGTGTATACTATTGGTCGTTGACCAACTGGGGACCCTGATCTCTCGTCGGTTTTAAAGATTTTTTATCAACTCTGCTTTCGTAAAAATTTATCTTACCAAATGTCATGGAAATTTTTTTTATCCACAGTCCGTAGCTTATCGACGTTCTACGTGTTTCAAAAAGATTGCATTCGAGGTAGTTTCATCTCTAGGATAAAAACTCTGTGGAAAAATTGTCGCCCTTAATTATCGACAATCAGTAAAAAAACCTACTAAAGGCAAAATCTCTATCTAATGAGAAATAAACCTCGTGCTTACCGATTGAAATGCGCAGTTTTTTTTCTTATCCACGACGAATAAGTCAGAGCTCTTCCTGCCCCTCCAATTTTTTTTTCGTAGATAAAACAGAATTTTTTTCTTCATGATCTACAGAGTCAGGAGAAAGAACGCATCGAAATTCAAAACACAATGTCGAAGGGCGAAAGAGTTTTATGGATGAATTTCAGAATAATTAATCAGACGGAGGTTAAAATCTTTCTGTCTTTGTTGAACTATGACTAGAACGAGTGTCTCGACATTTTAGGCATTCAAATTTGTAATCAAAGAAGAGTCGATTTTTTTATCAGAGCCCCAAAGTTTCAATCATTGAAACTGATACTCAAGGATATGTTATTTCGTAATTTTCATGATGTAATTGAACATCAAAGCAAAAGTTTGAAAAAATTGTGCTGAAATTACATTTATACACATTTAATTCGATCAATCATTATCGATATTGTCAATTAAATCTTAATTAAACAACACAATATGATAATATATTGTAACCATAGGTATTATAACAGATTGTGATAGCGGTTACAATTACAAAAATCATTAATAATTATTATTCCATACAATTTATTATATTACTATAATATCGTTGATTATATCGTTATTAAACTATTCTACAGTTATATTCGTATCAATTTATACTTTTTTCAGACAGAAATTTCAAAATTCCACAAAGTGTACAATTTTCGATGAAACTGACATTTGATTCCGTGCTGCAATCACAATTTCGACAAAACGCTCTCTCATTTTCGGTCTTATTACCCCTGCTGGCTATTCTTATTTTCGAAAGAACTCGATACAGACAATAGGCTGAACGTGACTGGACAAATCTGTAGCGAGAACGTTGCGGTCCAGTGTTTGCTGGTTCCTATATCCGTTGCATCGTTTGTCTTCGAGCTTTGGTATTCCAAAGGCACCTTGGTCCAGTTACGAACAGCCAGGAACGTCGTCGACGTCAACCACGACGCCGGAGTGTACAGTATCCTGCTTTCAAGCTGATAACAATACCCTATCCAGCATCAGAGGAGCCATTGTTGTTAACCAAGATTTCTGTCCACGAAGAATTTTGGTATTTCGATTCTTGGTGTCACTGACACGAGGAACCAACACACAGAGGTCGCTGTCGCGGGTGTACGGAGAATTTTGGAATTCTCTCCGCGTAGGGGTGAGGCCGAAAGGGTGAACGATTCGCACAATGACGATATTATTTACAAATCGTTGAAAAAAATTCTCAAACACGCTCGAGGGCGTTTAAACAAATATTTTTGAAATTTCTCTTTCCACGATTTGTCGATAATTTTATAACATTCTTGTTATTCAAAATGACTGCTATCAGTATCTTGGAAACTATTGATTCTCAGACTTTTATAGTATGGTTTTCGCGGAATTAATCTTTTATTTTTCTTTTTCTTTCTCTTTCTTCTCTTTCTTTTCTTTCTTTTCTCAGTTGCAAATTAATTTTTCTCAAAACAAATGCAAAAACAGTTGCCGAGGCTCTGCAGGGAAACGTCAGGGGATGGCGGAAAAAGGTTGTCTGATAAAAAAGTTTAACGAGACTCCGGCAGGTTAGATTGGATCGCATGGGCTCCTAAGGGATCAGGCGTTAATTCAACCCTCCTGACTAGCTTGCAAGATATAAACCTGTGCAGCTAGTGACAACAAGAAGTGAATTTTCTTTTACGACCTAATGAAATATATATGCGAGAAGGATTGGCGAGGAATACAAGCTCGAAACGTTGAGCAGGATGCTCGTAAAAGTGGCATGATTCGTATGATCGATTTTGCTCCCACGACATCATCCTCAGCCATTTGGTAGATCATTTAGCAAGTGAATAACAGGAAAGAGAGAAACTCTGTGTTCTTTGCACACTGAGGAGAGACGATTTTTCATCTCGCAAAGGATGCGAATGATCTTGTTGAAATGCGCCCTCGTGTAGCTTATTTATTACATGGCGAAGAAGGGTTCGTCATTTTTTTTTACGACCATTCCAAAGAACCGTGGAAGCTCGTAGCTTGTTTTCGCACTTTTTGGTTGGAAACTTAATAAAAAAAGAAAATTTATTCTAATTTCAAAGTATTTTGTATTGGCTGCGAAAATTCGATCATTAAAATTCAATTCAAGCGTTACGTTATATAATGAATTATTCAATTTCCGGTCAATATGGGGCGCGAAATCTACCTCATATTCATATGTATATGTTCTATGTTTTATGTACTTTTTTCAACCCTTCACGTTCACGTGAGCGACTTACCCTCTCCTGCTACAATATTTATACAATTGTTTACTCGAATGATCCCTAATCTTGCGATTAATCATTGAGGGTCTCGTTAATTATTTTGCTCCACCCTTAATTAGCGTAATTCGCCCAGATTTTACCCTCATCGTCAATCTTGTTATCCCGACTAACGACGGGTCTGTACCCTAAACAACGAATCATTTAGCAACCACGGAAGTTTCCTGAAAAATTATCCGTTTTTTTCCTCTCGGGTGTCGATTGGCTCATCTCGTCTTTCTAACACCGCTAACAGATTGTCTCACGCGCTGTGTTTTCGATAACGAGGGATAAGAAACGAAGAAAAATCGCTCCTGAAGGGATGACATGTGCCAATATTCAAGGTCAAGGGAAGATGCGATGAAAAAGTTTCCCAGTGAATGAACCCTCGTGATTTCCTGGCGAAAAAACAATGACCAACCCTTAGGACTTTGAACTTTTAACCTACGAAATCTTAAAAACAATAAATGTATATTCGCGAAAAATTTGAAGAAATTGATTAAATAATACTCAAAGTTATTTCAATTCCTCAAATATCCCACGAAATTTCGTCTTGCGATAAAACAGTAACTACGAGCAATGTTTAAAAGACAAATGGACCCAAGATTTCAATGACAAAAGTGTAATAAAGAATCAGAGACTTTGCTCGTTAAACCAGAATGGAAAATCGATAGAAAAATAAATGAATTTGCCATAAAATGTTCAGCGGGAGTTTCTTTTTGCTGACGAGACATCGCAAAAAGCTCGTATTACGATAATTCGAGCTTTATGCGAAGCTTCCGAAGGCGTTTAATTTTCTTCACTCTTCTTCTATCTTCATCCCGTTTAATCTTTAATCCTCCATCGGGAAAAAATTACAAGAAAAATCCTGAAATGCTGCGAAAGAAACACCCCTCGAAACTACCCTTAAAAATAGGGAAAAAGTTTTCCGAATTTTTCTCTATTCGACAATTTTCCAATAACTTTTGGAGCATCTTACGTGTTCATTTTTATAAAATCTCAATTTCGTCGGGATTGCAATAATGGCCTACATATTCTCGAATAATAATATTTTTCCGCTGGAAATGTCGAATGACGAAAATTTTTTTAACCGCAACATCAACATCGAGCCTTGGATTCTATGTAATTTTGTTGCTTCTTGTTACTTCGCGATAAGAGGATTTTCCTCTCTCACGACCTAGATTGATACTCAGTTTCGTGGTTTTAATATCCAGACGGGCGATATACGGGCCTCGAAACTTTCGTATAAAATGGGAGAAATAACACGGGAAACTCGAAAACCAGCCTGTACCTCAATCCACACGCTGACATATGTGTTATTTATATATAATATATATATTATATATAAACAGAGATGTATTTGGCTGAATATATACGTATGTGCCGGGGATCAAAAGACAGATAGAGTTATAGGCAAAGCCACGAGCGAGGCATGCAACTGTTCCAATTCGTGACGGAAATCAATAGGCGAGAGGAATCCGACGAAATTTCCCAGCTACGAGGGTTACAGGAATATCCTGGGTTAAGAAAGATCGAGAGAGTTATTACTGCTTCGCGATGTTGTCTTTTTTATCTTTTTTTACTTTCTTTTATCGTTTTCCGACTCGGTCTTTTCTCGTTACATGTTTCGAGGGTGGATCGTGAGGAGGATCGTTCGTCGATTTTGTAGAAAAAAAACGAGCAAATTGTTTCGGAAATTATCACAAAAAGAAATATTTTTATCATAGAATGAAAAATAAGCTGAAAAGAAAAAAATTTCTTTGGAAGAGGCTGTTTGGTGCTTTTACTCACGATGAAGAAGATTTTCGGAAAACGTCCTTCAATTTTCTCTACCGTCATTCGGTTTACGAGTTATCAAATATTAAAGGCGAAAGTGCAATTTTTGCCTCTGCGAAGAATCATCGTTCGGTATTCGCCTGGAGCTCATATTAAAGAGGAAGGATCACTCCAGAGGTTCGTCAAGGAGGAAATAGTGAACAAAATTTACCAACTCCCGTGGAACTTCCGAAAGTCAGGCGAATACTTCGAAAAAAAAATGTCAAAAAATGGGATGGTACATTGAGGATTAAATTTCAAGTCGAAAAGTCTTCAACCACTTTTTCATCCGACGAATACCCGTTGAGTTATTAGCTAATATTGTTGGACCAATGGGACGCCTGCGCTCGGGCGTAGGAGGGATTGCGCGCGGCTGATTGGCTCAAACTTTGGCAATGAATAACTCGGTAGATTTTGGTCGTACGAAAAAATACTAAAATACACTTTGACTCGAAATTTCAAGCTGAATCCAACTGAATAATCAACATTCACTTTTGAGCCATTGTACATTTACGTTTTATGAAAATTATCTCTTATTCATAGAAAATTTAGTAACGAAATTCGATATTGATTTTCTCCTTTACATACATACCGCTTGAAATATAATCAAAACCAACGCATAGAAAATATAGAAATTTAATATACAATGGAGTTATATTTAATTCTCTCAATGAAATTTCTCATCTCACATTTCTGTAAAATCTGTATTTTCCTCCTCGGAGGCGAGTTGAAATGGTCGACGCGAGAAAAAAAAAGTACGAACATTATCACAACGAAGTTTATCGCACAGAGCACGAACCACGAAATGAACAATCTTCGTGCAATAAATAAAAAAAAAAAACACGAAAACAGTGATAACAATATCGCATAAGAATTTATTTAAATGCAATACTTTGACCTACTTTCTATAAAAAAATCCAATAAACTTCAACGACGATATTTATTCAATGTCCTCCCACGTAATTTTGCAGAATTTACACGGTCGGGTTCACATAGGCTTTGGTCTGGGAGATGAGAGATGCTGCGAGAGAGTCACATGAGAAAAGCTCCTAGAATGCGCTTGGAATAATTGACGATGAAGGTATTAAAAGTTCCGCCCGAGCAAACTTTCACGGAGGTTTACACGTTTTTCACCATTCTACGACTTTTTTTTTGCTCCAGTTCTTTCTCAGCAGCCTTTTTACACAGGAACAGGATTCGTCGTGATATTTCGTATTTTATTTCGTTCGATATACACGCATACATTTTGTGCAATAACCCTCCGCAGATTTCTCTTTTTTTTTTCATCCCTCAGGGCTTCCTGCTTCCCGTTTCATATCGTTTCTCTTTCGTACCCTCATCCTTTCTCACGTTTGTCCACTCCAGTCTCTCAGCCTGGCAATCTTCGTTTGTCATCGTTTGTTCCACGACCGACTCGTTTTAAGCCATATCCAACATTTATTTAGCTCGTAAATACGAGATTACGAAGACACAACAAAATCGACGATAATTAACATTTTTTTCATCACTCGTGTCGAAACTAAATGTTTTTTTTGTTTCCTTTTTTTGTGTTGTTTGTTGTGAAAAACGTGACAAAAAATTGGCTGCTGGATTGCAATCGCAATTTTCTCGGATTCAGAATTATTTATTTAACAAATCAAAATTCAGAAAAGCTTCTTACTTACCGTTACCGAGAGCCTCGAGTTGTTTCGGTAAATTTCCTCCGCTCCATAACTAAAAGGGGGAGAGCTAATTATCCAAGTTTGCCAACTCGAATAGCGCCGACAACTATGCGTATCACTGTTATAATTTAATTATTCAAGTTTTGTCACAAACCGCACGTCGTTGCAGAATTTCATATCTCTCCTCATTTGTCTTTCCTGAATTCGCAGGAAATGAGGCCTTCGTATAATTCCTCCGAACTTTGCCTGTGAGTCGAATCTCAACTGACATGCAGATTTTCCAAAACAAATGTAAAAAAAATATCATTCAAAAATAGCTCGAGACCCAGTTTGCGAGACTCTGAACTTAAAAAGAAAAGAGAACGCCTTTTTTGAGTAAATTAATACATAAATCGAGAGGTCATACAGGCCCCTTTCAGAGATTAGCAATATTTAATTCAAACGAAATAAAAATTACCACAAATTGTATTTCTCGATAAAAAACCCTTTTTGACCAATTTATTAACCATAATTTCTTGGCAGACGTTATTCATTTTGGACATTTAATATTTTCGAATAATTTTTAGGATTTTTTTTCTTTATTCTTTCTTAAAAAATACGAAAGAGCAATTTTTTTTATTCGGCACGAAAAGATTTTTCCCGATATTATTCGATCAAATATTTTCCAAACAAAAATACACTCACGCTCGGAAGATATGAATGAATAAATTGTGACGTGAAAAAAAAAAATTGTTAGAGACAAGAGTGCGGCTTTTATTGTTGCACTACGTTCTGTTTCACGTCGTGCACGTCACGAATTTGCATATTCGAAGAGTCGTTGGGATCCTGGTACCGAATGACAGCAGGATACAGATGTGCCTCGCAGTCGTTTGAAAATTGCACGAATCGACCTCGCGATACTCGCTGACAATTTTCGTTTCTCCGATAAAGAAAAAAAGTCGTCTGTAATTTGTTTTCGAATTAAAAGAAAAAATGACGATAGTAAAGATACCTGAAATAATTAGCGACGTTTTTAGGATCAGAAAAAATAGAATAATTACTCACCGATCATCCAGCTGGGAGTTCAACTTTTTTTTTTCATCGTTATTCATTATCAATGGAAAAGAAAAACAGGAAAGTCACCGGACGAGTGTAATATCATTTTTTTTATTTATTCACCATTTTTCTCGTTTTCTTTTCATTCTCATCTTCCTCTTCTTCTTCTCGTCATCATCATTATAAGTAGCTATTATTTACAACCCTCTCTGGATTATTATTGCTATGGTACATTTTTTTACAATTCTTCGATCAATATATTGAAATTAAAGTAATCACTTGAATCAGCCAATTATTTCCCATTGTAATCAATGATCCACGAATGTCCTTGGGTTTGAAGAAAAAATCGAGGCTCGAAAAACTGTACGAGTTTTTGCGAATTGAAAAAAAAAAATTAGCAAACAAAATCCCATCTCTTTTGACGGTATAACGGCTGATTCGTGAGGAAATAATGTACGAAACATTTCACGAATCGATTGAAAAACAATGCGAATCGCTTTGTGATGAAACCAATTTAATTTTTCTATTTTTTTTTTTTCAAATTCCTTAATTATTTTCTTTGCGTAAATTCGTCATTGTTCTTTTTCCGTGTTGTTCATGAATACCCGAGTATGTTCCAACGTGTCTCTTTTTTTTTTTAATCTTTCTAATTATCTACACGCCTTCGCTAATTTATCAAACAATTTTTTCCCGGGCATGTTTATTTTTTTCAATATTTTCGTTTGCTTTAGAAAAAAAGGGGGGGGGGAATGAATAAAACTGTCAGTAGTTCTATATGCACAGCAGGGAAATTCGACGCTCTGTGTCAGTTTCATGATCGGTGCTTTATCAACAGTGCCATGTTTTATTTTCATTTATTTTTTTTTTCATTGCGTCACGTTATTTTTTCTGTTTTCCTCGTAAATCGAGTTACCGAAGCGTAGGCTCAGTTTTTTTTACTTTCGTCGGAAACTTTAGACGTTTATTCCAATATTTACAAGATTCCTCGTCTACTCCATTCGCAAACGTACGTCGATTTAATTTGTTTTATTTTTCTCCCCTAACATCACTCGCCTCTGCGCCAGTGAATTTTTTCTTACATTTTTCAAATGAATTTCACGCACGTCTTTGCTCTTGTTTTCTTCATTGGCAATGGGTCGTTAAGGATTTATGACTCGTATAATCCCAACGAAATCGAAATAAAATTACGTCATCGCGCACTCGACGATACTACGTAAATCGGGAAAAAAATCGATCGTATCTCAGGTTGTGAGCAGCACAATTTTCGATAATAATAGTATTAGAAGTTATTGGCATATTTTTAAAAAAGAAATTCCCAAGAAATATTTAGAAAACCTTTTTTGCCCTCCATACAATTCGTCAAGTTTTTCGAATACACCTGAATTTTTTCCAAATTCTCCTGGTGTTTTGAAACCTTTGTTTTTAATTTTGAAAAAAATTATACCAAAAAAAAGTTTATTCATCACTTCTCGCGTACAAAGATTTCGACAAGTTGCTAATAACTTTTTGACGATTTTGTTATTGAAAACTGCTCGGTATCTTCGACACTATCTTTGTTGTGAATTTTTTCACTTAATTCGTAAATTCGTTATATTTTCATTAAATTCTTATCGAGACTCGGTTTCGTCAAGACCGTACGTGGCATACATCCTCAAGTCAGCTCGATTTTGAGAAAAAAATTTACCGAAAACGCATGACGAATTAAACTGATGATTAAAAGCCATAAGAAAAACGTGAAAAACATTGGAAAAAAATGTCGACTTTTTTTTCTGCATTTTTCGTAGTGCATCGGGCCGAATTTCCATCGTAATTTTACAATTGAAATAAAATGAAAACTTCTCTCTACGTCGGAGATGCGAAAAATCAAAATTTTACAATTACATCCGAAAAACAAATATTTCCGACTAATCATCGTTTTCGTAACTTTTCAAATTAATTTTTCGCATACGTGCGACGACAATTTATCGAGCTATGATTGGTAGAAAAAAAAAAGATAATTATTAATTACACGATAAAAATAAAAATGTCAGTCTTTAAACGTAATTGGAAAATTCAATTTCGCTCATCTCGCTCGACAATATCATTAGATCTATATTTTTGTCATCCCTATTGTCTCATGGACGTTATTATCCTCGTTATTGTGTCCCTCGCTCGGTTTAATTCACGATTGTTTATCCTTGTCGATTTAATCAATCTCTCAACAATGTATTTCCAAAATTGGCATAATCCGCTGAACATCCAGCTCGCAGAGCCTCGCAGTTATTCTCTTTTTTATTTTTGGAAGTAATCGATTTCGTTATTTCGTCTAGTAAATTGCGAGAAAATAAAATCGTCGACTCGATAATTATTTCGACGAAAATTCGTGACTCTCGAATCTCCGGTTTTTTTTTTGTTTCGAATCACAACGTTTCGAAATGGAATCGATTTAAAAAAATGTTTTTCATGGATTGAAATATTTTTCATCGTCAAAAACTCTCCTCAACGGATAATTAAAAACTTGTAAAAAATCGCGGAGAAATCTTCTTCAAGTCGTTTTTTTTTTCGGCATAACTTTTGGAAAAAACCACCCTTAAATATGGATTTTTTACGTTTCCAATGGAATTTTTCGAAATTTCGCGAAAATACGGAGGAGAAAAGAAAAACCTTGTTTTCAACTCACGATCCTTCGTCACGAAGTTTCCTCAATTTAAAATCTCGTCTCGGCAATTTTCTCCGGACCGTCCGATGGACCAGCGGAATCGTCGTACTCTCGAATATCCGCCGCTTCCTCGTTCGAGTGTCAGGTATTTTCGAATTTGACGTGCGCCGATTTGGAGGACTTGATTCTCTCGGGATCATCGGCGATCGGTATCGGCGTCGAGGGGACGTTCTCCGTTGACTTTGACAATGACCCCAGAGAGGCGACAAGAGCTTTTCTTCTCGTTCTTTCTTCACCTATTGGCTACACGAACTGGGACGTTTCCGTTGGTTTCCAACATGTTGAGCAGCATGGAAGTGCGCTCTTGAGGGTGTCCTTGAAGGCATCGCGAAAATCACGATTGAAGTAAGCGTAGATCAATGGATTTAAGGCGCTGTTGAAGTATCCTATCCAGAATAGCACGGCTACAACAGCGCTGGGACAGTAACAAGTGTCGCCGCACAGTGACGTCGTCAGGTACCTCGAAAAAAACAAAAAAATAAATAAAAAGATTACATCATCGCGTTCCAGCGTTCAACGTGTCCATAAAAACGATAAAACCCATGAAGAATTCTCCCTCCTCTCATTCTCTTACCAATAGGCAGGAAATAACTAATCCTGCCGTCTTTGAATAAGGGATGAAAACAAAAAAAAACACACATCACGTGATAAGCCTGCAAACTGGATGGAATTTTTTGTCTCCAAGCTGTCCAGTGAGTCCATGCTTTTTAGGGTGTTTTCATCCCCCCCCTGCCCCTAAAAGCCTCCTTCTTACGGGGACTGGAGTGGTTCGAGAGGGTTAAATATTTGTCCCGTTTTGTGTCTCGCGTCAGACACACGGAGAGAATCTACCTGAGATTCTCTCCGTCACAGTGGAGACACTTTGTGTCGCCATAATGAGGATAGTGACGATGGGGTGCTAGTACAGGGATATTACAACCCTTGCATCGTTATGAAGCTGCAGCATATGTAGCAAGAAAGCTGGGGACATCGTTAACTCGGAGCAGCATAGAATTTCGTAACCTCCGGGCAATGTGTTTGCATATTAATCCGATAAGTTGTCCCCCAAAGGGACGCGTTAGCAAAAGACCATTGATCGACTGTAGCATATGTGATATAACTTATAACTGTATTAACAGTAATGACAATAATAACGGCTATATTCAGAAAAAAATAATATTTGTTATCGCTATTTTCATCACTCTTATTATTATTATTATTATTCTTATTATCTTACAACTCGGTAAACTTTCTAAAAAATCATCTGCATCGAGTGAGGAACATAAAATCAGGGGATGACGATTTAAAAGTCCTTGAAGACGTATAAAGGACATTGTTCCAATGAATGGAAAGTGAAAGTAAAGAAAAAATCGATCAGGTGTATAAGATACTCAGCATCGTAATTATGTACGATAACGAGATGAAAAAGTTATTAAGAAACTATTAGATAAATAGGAGTAATTTGGTTTTCTTCTGGTTTCAAACTTATTCAACCAGCATTTTCGTAAGTGGAATTCGGCTTGTAAAAATTTCAAAACGCCAAAAAAGATTTGAAAATATTCAAGACTGTTAAAAAAAAGTGAAGGAGTTTAATTGGCATGAAAAAGGCAAGGCTCCATGTTGGGTCAATATTTTTTTTCAACAATTTGTCAACAACTTTTTGATATGTCTATCGAATAAAATCATTATGCCCACTAACTTACATGTGGCATTTATTTTTTTCCGGATTTTTTATTTTCATTACCTCGCCAGGTATGGAAAATTCGCATTCTACTCTATTGTTGCTGAAATAATGCCTGTCATACATTCCTAAACGAGAATTAAACAATCGCCAAACAAGCTTTTTCCTTTTACTCACCAGGTAAAGAATGGAAGCCAGCAGAGTAAGAAAGCTCCCATTATGATGCCTAATGTCCTCGCAGCTTTATGCTCGGCCCTCCAACTTTTAGTTTGCTGTCGTATCGTCGTTCCTGAAACATAATAATGGAAAAACTTTTGAGTACAGCGGATCGTTTAAACTAGATGCTATGATATTATATTAGATTTTCGAGAACGCCGTTTACATGAGGGGAAGGTGGGAGGAACCTCACAAGCGGAGATTTCATCCGAAAAAATGTACCGAAAAATTGGCAGGATAATTTTTAGCCAGGAACGAATTCAGTGAAACGTCGAAGTAGCTACGGCGGTGAAGATCAGACACATTTTCGACGGTGAAAATCGCATCAAATTTCTGAATCAAAAAAATCAGTTTATCAGTTTATTAAATACAAAAACGCACATTTTTGTATTTAATAAAAAATAAACACAAAATTTATCGGCCGAAATTTTGTGAAAAATTATTGAAAAATTAAGTTAATGAATTAATTGACCGAAAAAACACAGACTGCTCCAAGTGAAGTGGACCAATTTTCGCTTTCGTAGATCCTCGATGTAGATCGGAACAATTTCGAAAAATTCTAAAAATACCCATTTTTAGGAAACTTCGTCACATTCTGTATTCTTCATTTCAAAAACTCTGCTCTTGAATATCCGATATATTTTCTTAAAACACTTTTTCTATCAAGTTCTTAGTTTATCTCAAAAAAAACTGTGGAAAACTTTCGAATAATATACAATTCGTTAAAAAAAAAACATTACACCAAGACTCAAGTATAAACCTGGTAATCCCTTCTTTCGAGCAATCCAGACATACGACTCGTTGATTGAGCGGTTTATTTAAAGAATTGAAAAAAAAACACTTTCTCTGTACTGCATTGTTAATATTTCTGTACTTAATATCACGTGCAGGCTCGTCTCTCGGCTATTTTCGGTGATTTCACCAAACACGCTATTTTTCGATCGATAACATGTGTACCTTTTTGTAGGTTTCATGCATATATATATATATATATAATATTTCGCGGTTACATAAAAAATGTATTATGTAAATTCACCCAATAATATCGATAATAAATAAATTAATTAATAAAAGCAATAACAAATTTATAACAAAATAAAAATAATAATGTTGACTCTGTTATTATCATTATTATTACAACTATTTTGCTTTCAATTCAATTGGGATGATATTATTACGCAATTTAATTTCTCCCCATAATATAACAATCTAAAATTAACAGAGTATGACAGGTCGGAGGATCGATGGGAGACAGAATAATTACAAACAAGCTCTCCTCCCATTAATTGCACACGAGAATTACATCACGTTCAATACCGTATGATACAGAGCACACATGCTCTGTGTAACAGCACAGTGAGACAACCAATCTATTTTGGCGAGACTGTTTCCACGATTGTCGAGATAATAGAGCGAAGAGAATGAAAGCAGAAGAGTGGGGAGGGGAGAAGAAAAAGAAAATAAAAGCGAAAGGTTAGGTTGTACGAGGATAGTTGAAGGGTTGCGTGCTTGATTGCAGTGAGGTAAATTTAGGTTGGCTGGCCGTGGTCGGCCTGAGACCACAATACCACCCGTACTCTCTTGGATGAAATCGATGTGATCATCCATCAAGATTTTAGGAAATATAATAAAACGCTTTGCGGCTCGTATGTGGGATCGAAAAATTAGCAGGCTCGTCAAAGACGGGCAGGAATTTAACGTTTCAAAGACTTTATCGGAATTCGATAGAAAATTTGAAAAAATATTTCTCTATTTTATTTATAATATCGTTGATTCATTTGTTCTCATAGGCATACGCGTTTATTTGATTTAGTTAATTCCGGTGCTCGCGGAATTCGTTCGGAAATACAACGGCTCAAAGTTCAATTTGATTGGAAAAAAAATAAAATCAATTATCGTGGTCATTCGGTTTATTTAATTTCGTTGATTTCTTATTTATCTACTGTGTGCACATGCGTAAATACTTTTCGGGAAATGAAAAAAAGGGGTAGAAATTTTCCCTCGGATTAAACGATTCACAGACTGGGCAACGTTCGACTGAAAAATTTAAAAAATTTATGACACGTTTTGTTATTCATTTATTCGTGTACATATATTTGCTTATTTATTTTTAAGAAATTTATTGTTTGGAATTTAATGCTTGATAAATGAATCTACAAGGATGAAGGTGTGAATTCTTTTTTTTTAACAACGATAAAATTTATATTAAATTTTCATAAAAAAATCGTTTTACGTCATTTTGAATTCCACTCTATATTGCCTTGTATTCACCGATATTCCGGTTCAAATACGCAGTCGGTGTCTTTTTCATGGCATGCAAATAGAATCGATTACAAGGAGGGGCACTTTGATGCTCACAGATTCCGATAAGACAGTTTTATATTTCTGAAATACAGCTATCGAAAGACTATAGTTTGAGCAAAGAATTGGATTACATAAATACGCTATCAAGAGACGCGGCAGAGTCTTGACACCAAGTAATATGAAATGTGACCTGACGTCAGAGACCTGCCACGGATATTATACAGGATAATGGCCTTCCCGCTGTCAACCAAAAATTTATATTACTTATATTTCCGAACCCGTTCCCCTAATCGAAAATGTTATTACATTTTACCGATTAAGTATGATTTTTTTCTTTCCATTGAGCCTAGTTAAAGCGCGTTTTGGTCAGTGGATATGTGCAAACTCATAATCTCGAGCTAATTTTTTCTCTACTAAATTTAAAAATAATATATATATATATCACATTCGTCATGTCACGAAGTAGGCAAAAAACCGAAAAATCAAAGCGTCGGTGCTGAATGTCAAAGTACTTTAACCTTTTCCGATGTCAAAGTCTTAATGCTTGTAGAATTTTTTTTTGTTTTTTTTACTTACATCATTAAATTCGGTCATTTCCTACAAAAAGAAGTGCAATCCACATTTAAAGCTTTAAAAAGTAAAAATTGTACACCAAGTTATAAAAATACTAGTTTTCGTCGAAAAGTATTTTTTTTCAAATAGTGTGAATAATAAATAAAACTACTATTTTTATTACTTGGTTTACATTTTTTACTTTTTAATATATACATTATGAATATTAGAGAGGTTTGAAAATACATTTATTTTAAAAAATGTTTGAATGTCAAGGGCGCTGTTATAGACGGTGGAATGTATCAAAGTTGTTCAACGTAATCGAGAAAAATACGGCCCGCTCGAACCTTCAGATAGTTGTTATTCTTTACTACGTGTTTTTGAAAAATTTATTTCGTACTCTACAAGTGTATCAATTTTTCATTATTCTTCAACGTTATACATCGATCGCATATGTTCTTATCGTTTTTTTACGCAGAAACTTTTTTCTTCATGAAATATCGACTATTTGTTCAGCTTTACTCATTAGCATCGGTAGAAATATTATCAAAGTACCACTAATCGTTGCGTAACGTCGACACGTGCAAAGAACTGGGTGAGTGAAAAAGACAGCGAGTAAAAAGTAAACATGCTTCCTCAAAAAATCGATATTTTTATCGTGTAACTGGATAGATACAGAAGTTAATGCTTGATGTTGATGAAATTTATCGATCACGTCGAAACATAAAATAACCTATCGCGCAAATGAATACTTTTGTTATATAAATTTTCTTATCTCATTGTCACACATGTTGAGATAACATTTTACAATCGAACATTCAAAAATATAAAGGTACAAATATTCAAGTCTGATGACGACATCCACGCAGTTGAAAGCCATCTTTTCGTCTTTATCGCCACTCGGCTCATTTTCCCTCTTCGATATTTCGTGGAGATATTGAAATACAGTCTTACGCGAGTCTCAGCCGAGAACACTTGAAAACTATTCTCATACTTGATTGTAGATATGTCGAGGTACCATTTTGTCGTTGTCATTTATTTAATCGTCCTCGGTATTGTGATAGTTTGTCCAGCGCAGCAGGGATTCACGGGAACCAGTCGAGAGTTCCGGGAAAAGCGCTTTTCAGTACAACAGGTAAATATTACAAAAATGAAAATTCAAATGTTGTTTGTGGCGAAAGCGTAACTCCTAATCATGATCAATGCTCATGTAAATATCGGTTCTGGCCTATTATCAGGATACTGAGAGACCGTTAAGGCGACGCGTTCCAAGGCAGGTTAGGACATGTAACGAGCTATTTCGAGAATCCTCATCAACGGGCGATACCGATGCTTCGAGGATGGAACTTACAGGGGTGGCAGAAGGGGAAACATCGGAGAGTCTCCTCGCCATTGTGAAGGAAGAGGCAAATGAGACATCGGACGATCAATGGGACGAAGCGATGCCGTTTTCCCCCGGAGAGTTCGTAAGGCTGGTAAAAGAAGAAACCCCCACCATGGAGGGTGTTATCTTCATCATCACCGAAGAGTTGACCAACGCATCCGGAAGTCGACAATACAATCACATGTCATATTTAACTACAGAGGTCCAAAGAGCAATAAAGGAAGAAGATGGCTCGATGGAAAGTGTCGTGTTTATTGTAGAAAAAAAAACGGCAAAGCGCCAAAAAAAGTTAGAATCGGAAATCTCGGAAAAAGCAGCGGAGAGACGGGCGAAGCAGAGAGAAGCGCATAAACGCTACGCAGAGCGCCGAAAAATGTTAGAATCGAAAAACCCGGAAAAAGCAGCGGAGAGACGGGCGAAGAAGAAAGAAGCGAATAATCGCTACAAAGAGCGCCAAAAAATCTTAAGATCGGAAAACCCGGAAAAAGCAGCGGAGAGACGGGCGAAGGCGAAAGAGATATATAAGCGACGGAGAAAGCGCCAAAAAATGTTAGAATCGGAAAATCCGGAAAAAGCAGCGGAGAGACGGGCGAAGAAGAAAGAAGTGAATAGTCGCTACAAAGAGCGCCAAAAAATCTTAGAATCGGAAAACCCGGAAAAAGCAGCGGAGAGACGGGCGAAGTCGAAAGAGATATCTAAGCGACGGAGAAAGCGCCAAAAAATGTTAGAATCGGAAAACCCGGAAAAAGCAGCGGAGAGACGGGCGAAGTCGGAAGAGATATATAAGCGACGGAGAAAGCGCCAAAAAATGTTAGAATCGGAAAATCCGGAAAAAGCAGCGGAGAGACGGGCGAAGAAGAAAGAAGCGAATAATCGCTACACAGAGCGCCAAAAAATGTTAGAATCGGAAAACCCGGAAAAAGCAGCGGAGAGACGGGCGAAGCGGAGAGAAGCGGATAAACGAAGAGCGCAAAAAATGTAAAAATTGGAATACCCGAAATAAGCAGCGGCAAGACGGATGAAGAGGAGAGAATAACATGAGCTCCATCACGAGCGCCGATAAGAGATGAAAATCCGGAATCAGCGAAAGCATATCCAACGAAAAAATCAAGAAAAATGAACGCTACAGAATGAAATAAAAGATAAAACGTGAAAAAACGAATGAAGCAGCACAGCTGAAACGGGAGGGATGTCGTTGTTAATTGACATATCGAAATAACGTTTACCAATAAAATTGTGATACGAAATAAATAACGAATGAACTACGTGAAAGCTATTCCAGCAGAGTAAATAAAACTACATGATCGCCTCAAACATATTCGTGTCTTTCTTTTCCCTCAACGAGTTCCCTTCGGCATCTTCCATTCTTCCATTTTCTCGCGAATGTCGTTTAAATATTTTCGTTCATTTTCCTCCATCGCACAAAGGGAATTTCGTTTGGAGTGATGCAACTTGACTGAAGATTTTGCTCGAATGTGCTCCGGAAGTTTCGCATTGCGTTGCAGTTTTTGTACTATATCGAGATTATACCACCAATTCGAGATAGTGTGGGAATGCTCTTGGAAGTCTTATTTTGTCTCCTCGTAAAGAGTGCTGGGTACTCGTAGCATCTAAATAATTTTTAACAATTTTATAATTTTTACATTTCACAAACTACTGGGAACTTAGTGTGAAAAATAAAAATAACATTTTCCAAAAAAAAAAATCAAACTTGGCGTGCATGGAACCTCTTTTTCTTACGCATGCATGCCAAGTTTGATTTTTTTTTTTTTTGGTAAATGTTATTTTTATTTTTCATACTATTTGAAAAAAAATCTTTTCGACGAAAACTACTATTTTTATTACTTGGTGTACATTTTTTACTTTTTGAAGTTTTGAATGTTGTATTTACGCGATCGTTTATTTATTTATTCGTGTTCGCATAATCGTTTATTGACTCGCCAGATATTTTCAATTTATCCATTATCTCGAATTTATTGCTCGATAACGGGATCTATTTAATTAGCTATTCCATATTGTATTTATTCACTTGTCTATGTATTCACTGTTTTATAATTTTTTTGCAATAATCAGCGTTTTTTTTCCTCCTGCATTGAATAATTGAAAAATTCAAAATTGCTCTGTACAGGGTGTTCCAAAGCTCGATACTGATCGTTTAAATCTAAACTCTGAATAAAATTTCGAGTCGGAATGTATTTTGGTATTTTTTTGTACGATCAAAACCTCGTGAGTTATTTATCGTCAAAGTTTGAGCCAATCTAACGCATGCGCACTATTGGTCCAATTATATTAATTAATAACTCAGCGTGGATTCGTCGGATCAAAAAGTGCTTCAGGACTTTTCGACTCGGAATTTCATCCCCAATGCAGGATTAAATTACCAGCATCTATTTTTCGGAAACCCTGTATTCACCGACGTTAAACTGTAAATCCTGAGTCGGCGTCTTTCTTGCACAATTGAAAAAGAATAGTGGACAAGACATTGCACGTTGATGCTCTCAGAATCCAATAAGAAAATAACGTCCTTGGAGAAATCCTCATAATCATACTGTACTCATAAATTGCATAGGGGTATTATCGATCCACCTGTACCACATTGAATCCAGGTTTCTCACTATTCATGCGTACCTTTCATACGATTTTCCAGTGAATATTACGTTCGAGAGTTCGCCTGAAAGCCTAGAAGACGGTAAATGAAAACGAACAATAAGATTTATAAAAGATTTTTCTTAAAAAAAGTATATATTCGCTGTACCACATCTGCCTTATTTTTCATCTTTTGATTTAGTCTCCTGACTCTCACCGTCGTACCTTCAAATTACTTTGCCACTAATTACGAAATTTTCGTACTCCGAATTAATCGATTCTGGGTGAAATATCTTTATACCGATTTTTCCAAATTTTCGAAGTAATTTCGAACGAAAATGTACGAAAGAGGGAGGGAGAAGTCTCTCGGTACGATGGAGAAAGCTTTTTTTCTCTCATTCATCCCGCATTAAACTTTCATTCCTTTTTGTCTCTTTTACCAATCCCATTCATCTCATCCGTTCCCTCTTCGTTGTATTCTCCCTTACGATCAGTATGCAGCCCACATCGAGGTATTATCTCAACTGATTTTTTACTCTGAATCTCTTTCCACATTGGACTCTGATTGCTATCCACGAAAAAGCTCCGACGACAAGCAGTGGAGATACGAGAGAAGAATTATTCCCAGGGATGTCTCGGACTTGGTAGGCTTACGATAGTCCGAAAAGTTCATCCCTTAATTAAATTGACAGTACAATAAACAGTATGGATATTCATGAAAAGAAATTTATCGAAATTCATCGATAAAATAATTCATAATAATTTCAGAACATTTTTTCGTCCAATTTCATCAGCAGCTGTTTGTTCAAATCTTTCGTTTCGAATCTTTATTTGAATATTATAATCAATGCAACAGAATGTTAGAAAGTAAAAGTAAAACCCTTTGAACGCCTGAAAATGAGTCATTTATTTCATCTGTATTTCATATTCCATCAGAGACGAACGATAGTATAATTTCGTCAATTCAAAAACGTTTTTTTCGAATCATGAGGATTCGTGAGAATTCTTCGTAAAGAATTATTCTCACAAATGCCTTCAACATAAATTAATTTATCATTACTCAAAATCATATTTATTTATTCAATTTTTTTTATTTTCGTCGGTTGTAACTCCATTTTCAAAAGTAAATTCGCGGAAAGAATCATTACAAGTTCACGTGGATTTCAAAGAAATAATAACTAGAGTACCAGCAGTTCGCAAGGACGTGAACGCGACTGAAGAATTTTTTCGCGTTTCGTGTTCCATCGGAGACCAACGAAAGTATAATTTCGTAAAGTTCAACGTTCTTTTTTTCTCTTAAAATCATAAAGATTTCGAGGAGTCTGAAATGTCTTTGAGAGAATTGTATGTTTTGGGGAATAATCCCCCGAGGTATAAGTCTGTCTGGGACAACTTCCGGGTTCAAAAGGAAAGGGAGTTGAGATTTTAGGGGTTGAAGCAGCAAAGAGAATTCAGCAGTCAAAATGAAAGAAGCTGGGGATTTTAAAGCTTCATAGGGAGCTTGCAAAGGTTTGTGCAGGCTTCTAGTCTCCCTTTTTCTTTCCCGTTCTCTCTCTCGCTCTGAGCTACTCGAATCGTCGAGGTCTCACCACGATACGACCAAATTTCAACCCCTTCCTTCATCGCACAAACCACCAGCCCTCAATCTCTCACCTTTCTCTCCTTGATGGCTTCCTTGAAATTTAGAAAATCTCAATCTTTCGCCTCCTTAGTCGCCATTGTAATTCTTCCATTGCTTTTTGTAAAATCAAATTTTCATAACGATTCCTTAATTTTTCAAAAGCATCCAAGAGAATTCCTGAATTGTTGACAAATGAAAACAATTCGAAATTGAAAGAAATTTCGATAATACTTTTTCTTCATGTCCCACGATTTTTATCACCAGTGTCAGTTTCGAAGAGTTCCCAGTGGGGATGGGAAAAGAAAACAAAAATGAAATTTCACACTTGACTTGATTGATTTCGAATTATTGGTTTTCCTAGTGAAATTTGAATAAAAAAGGCAATTTTACTTGATATTCCAATTGTAGACACGCTGAAAATAAAGTCGAGCATAAACACTAATGCTTAATTTTTTTTTCAAATTTCCCTTTCAACGATTTTAGAAAAATACTGTAAAGTTTCTGAATGAGTTATATTTTGCGGTTAAAAATTATGGGATGAAATAATTTTGTAGTTCCGCGTTAATATTCACATATAATTATCTCATCAATCATTGTTGAGAGGTAAAAAACAAATAATTTTTTTTTTGTGAGGTGAGCGTGTCAAAGCTTCGTAATATAAAGGGCTCTTAATAAATACTGTCACGACGTTGAGTGGGGTGAAACCTACCGGTAGAAACTCGGTAGAGCCCTAAGGCCAGTAATCTCGAAAGTACTCAATCTCCATTGCTCTTCGGATGAACGTGATATCAAGAATCAATCCAGATTTTTATCACGACCGTACATACAGCTTCCTCATATTACTAGATAAATGCTCATACGATCTACTTTAATGGAGTGAAGCAAGCAGAAAAATGCATACAAGCATTTGGAGAAATTAAAAAAAAATTCGAACCAATCTTCCAATGAAAATATTCATTTTTTATGAATTTTTATATTTGAGTATTTATTTCATTCGTTTTATTATTATTAATTTATTCCAGTAATTGCAGGTTGGCGTAATTTTGTATCGCTCTTAAAAACGTTCACAGTGTGTATTCGTAAGATTATTAACAGAGAATTTTGGAAAAATAATCTTTGTTCGTAAGAATATTACGAAATACAGAAATTTTCAATGAAAAAGGCTTATTTTCAACGTGTTTTGGTATTTTTTATTAATTTTTTTTCATTCATTATTTTTGTATTGTGTATTATTACTATTTTGTTTTTACATCGAAAATTCATTTGGATAAAAGTGCGTTTATTTTTTCTTTTTTTTCTTTCAGCGATACGACAGTCGAGCTTTATCGGTAATGGGATAGAAAGGGTCCATTTGGATGGTCGCTGTATTTGGGATGACAAAAAGAAGAGTAGGAGAAAGAGAGTGGACGAGGAGTGAGAATATCAGGGAGACAAAAGTTGGCAAAGTGCCTTGATTTTTTTATACACTCCTAGTTTGGACCACCAGCGAGCCTCACTAAAAACTCCTGTCACTTCCAACCAACGTTTATTCCAGATGTATCGAAACTAGATAATTTCTCCACGCCACGTAATTTATATGATTTTCGAGACCTATGTATTTTCGATGAAATGTGTGACAGTTTGTGTGAATTTAATTAATCCGGCGATAAATCGTTCAACAACATGTTAATCAATGATCAATCAATATACAGCCATCTGATGATTATTTTAATTCGCGACAATCTGATGAATAAGGTAATCTCAATGGGCTAGTTACGATAATAATCATCGAATAATTTCGACAATGTTTGCCGGATTTTTCAGCCAACTATAAAGCGGATTATTGCGATTATTGTACGCACCTGATTAATTCATACAATATTCATCAGACCAGCCAAAGTTCACCAGGTTAATTCGAGATTACTCATCGAACTTTCCGATCCAGCGATAAGTCTTTGGGAAGTATTGCTGGGCTTCTTAAATTGGGATTTAAAAAATAATATAGCTTATGGGACATTTTTTCTCGTATTTTTTTTTAATCATCCGTGTGTGAAAATAAAAAAGGCTATTCAGCAGCAAAGTATTCGCTCTAAAAGTGTCATTTCATTATTCAAAAATAAAGCGTAAATATTGCCCTATAAATCGATAGTTAATCAATTATTTTCATTATAAAAAATGGAGCAAAGCTTCACCAAATTTTATGACGCTGATGAATCATTTAGCTTACATTATTCCGAAAAAAATAAAACTTTGTTGTCATTTGAAACGTGGTAATAAAAATATGCAGCAAGAAAACATTTAGCTGACGAAACATTTTAATATCCCTAAAACGTTTTATGGTCCTCTGTCAGGGTGTTTTTCCCCCTCGTTCTTGTCGACTTCTCCTTAATTTTTGCACCCTTCAGTGATTTCTCTTCGTCCCATGCTGGTTCGAAGTAACAGCGTGCCATTAACACTCGTTCGGATTAGCAGGCTTGTTTGTACAGACTGTGGGCACACGTGTCTTTTCAGGTCTGATATTTAGCACTCTGATAAATATACATGGTGTCTCGATGGAGTTCATTGGATGCTCATATGCCCGCAGTCATTCGTTCAAGGGGCGAGTAAAATAACAAGATACAACTGGACGTCACGTGCATCGAAGAAAATACATTTTTTCTACTGGATATTTACGCCCAAAGAAATTAAAACAACGTCGATACACACTGGGATCCAGGGCGACAAACGAGGTTGTTGATACAGCGAATCTTGCAGGGAGAACGATTGAGATTGCGGGCCCAAGTTCCCAGTAAATCCCGGAAAATTCATCCACTTTTTCTTCCCTCTTTCGATTGACATTTTAGATCGAGGGGGAAAAAAGAAAAGTGCGCGTAATTCCGTGAGAAAATAAATGAAAAATCGACCACTCGATTGAGAGGTAATAAAATGAGTTTTTTTTTTTTTTGGAATGGCCTCATTTCTTTTAGGGATTTACGATAAAAAGTTGGCGGCCGTTTTAGGGTTGGCAGGAGAAAATAAATTGACACGAATGTTTCAGGCCAATTTTTTATCAGAATTTATCAAAACCGTTGCCATTTTTGCTGGTAATGAATCCATTCATCAAAATACTTGCTTTTTTTGCCTCGTTCTTTTCACACTAGTTGACAGATTCACGGATTCGACGGATTTTTCAATTGAAAATACAAAAATAGAGTCTCCAAAAAGCGTGAAATCTCTTCTTCCTCTCGTCGGCAAAATCTCAAAGCCTCGTTCGAGCGTTAAATGTACCACTTTTTGTTGCGACGATTTTTCATCGGAAGCTCGGAAATCCGAACGAAAGCTCAGGACGGTAAATACACATGTTTTTTGCCATTTTATGTAGCGAGATTTTTATGGAAGCTGTTTAAAGTTCTTTTCAACTTTTTTTTCATTATTATTCGTGTCATACTCCAGGGACAATGTACCTGAAAAAAAAAACATGGCGATTACGGAAATCCCCGGTTGGACGCAGGGAGATGGACCGTTTTGCACCCTCGGCAAAAATTTTTCAAGCTTGTAGTACACTATCGCAGTTGCAGCTCGCCAGTTTCCAGAGATATCGAGCGACCGAAGCGTGCATAAAGAATCCCCGTGGGTGTCCCGGGTTTGTTCGACGTTGGAGCTCGTGCTCCGCACCCCCTGCACTGCCGTTCCTGGCTAGCTGGCTGGCTGGCGGGCTGGCTGGAAGAGCGTTCACTGACCTACCCCACCCAACCATCTCTTCCTCGGGTCCACGCATACCACGGGAAATTCCATGTACCAAAGTGTCCAAGGGAGTTGCAAGCAGAAGAGGATGGGACGGAGTTGAAAGAAAAAAAAAGAAAAAAAAGAAATGGGCCAACGCGGAAGGGGGAAAAAAAGTTGCAGATGCTGAAACTTTTGCTCGGTATTGAGTTCACATTGGAGAGATTTTTTTTTCTCTCTAATTTTTCACATTTGGTTCCCCGGCTGTTTGAAAATTCAGGTCACGATCGACGGGTATGCAAGGAAGGAAGTAATTGGGTCGTAGCGTCCATGGACTGCCCATTAATCCATCAATGGTCGGTTTAAACACAGAAGACATCGATCTCTCGATGGTCGATCGAAAGATCGATGTTTTCGATGGAAAAATCACCTTTTCAGGATTTTCTCTCTGATGATTCTCTGAAAAAGCAGAACCCCATGAAAAAACAGTATTTTGCAGTACGGATAATTGCATATGTTTCCGTCGAAAAATCGTTATTTTTTGGGATATAACAGGAATTCATCTGTGTATGATAATATGCATTCTTCGCGTGTAAAGAATAATATGAACTGAATTATAATGAATAAAAATGAACAATAGGAATGTAATAAATAGATAGAGATATTATGAAATTGTTTTTTTTTCATAGGATTATTTGAAACACCGTTGAAAAAATGTTTCCTCTTTTTTCAATGGGATGCTGTGAATATAATGGTTTGCGAAAGGGTGCTCCAACCATGTTGACCCAATTCGTATTTAAGGGAGAATAATACCGCCATAGCGGAGGTAAAACGTCTCGTTTCCGGTACTCCGAGTGTCACATTGTTTTTTCAACTTGCATCTCTCGTCTGCGATCAATGTCTCACGTGTACAATTTATCGGCGACTCGTGGGGCTCACGAGCTGATCCTAGGGTGACCGGAAACTTCGTTCCTGGCTTTCTTGTTAAAATGGAACGGTGAACGTCGAGAAAATTTGTGAAATTCCTCTGAAAAAGTCTCCAGCGTTGCAGGTATCAGTGTGAATCTCGAAGGGATCACGTGAGAAAAATTCGGGCGACTTTTCTTAATGCCTAAGACGTCCGCCATTGACAACTGAATTAATTAATCCTATTTACTCTTTTCTGATTTAATCGCACTTTCAGAATAATCAATATTTCACTAAAAATCTTGATCCCATAACTGTTTACCCCTTTACCACCTCAACGTTAGATTCGGAACGGAATTTCAAGTCGAAATGTATTTTAGTATTTTTTTATGCGACCAAAAACTAACGAGTTATTGATCAGCAAAGCTTGAGCCAATGGGACGCGCGCCCTCCCTTCTCCCTGGAGGAGCGCTCGCCTCCTATTGGACCAACTACATTAATTAATAACTCAACGGGTATTCGTCCGATCGAAAAATGCTCAAGGACTTTTCGACTTGGAATTTCATCCCCAATAGCATCAAATTATCTGCAACCTGTTTAAAGACACATCATATATTATCGTGCTTACAAATATGGTTATTTTAATTGTCTTACAATAAATGAATAAATGAATAAAATAAATAAACAATTTGACAAAAACAAGTAACTATCTCTGCATGTATTTTCTCACAACGGTGAGATACTTTTTTTCTCAGTCTGCCGCCATGTTTTTCGGGCAAGCTTCTCAGGTTCGCAAGCGACCGTGAGTCCCCAGAAGTAGTATTTTCTTTTCAACGAGTCTCGATAAATTCGTTGAAGGACCGCACTGCCCACTTGGAAATCATATCCAACCCTGGACTTTTGCACCCTATGGCTTTTCTTGCGGAAGAGATGACAGTCGAAAATTTACTCGAATCCACTTGAGAAATTTTTCTCTGGACGTAGAAAAAAAAACAGATAAAAATCTCTGACTCAGCATCCCCTTCGAAACACCTTTTACTCTGTCATTCAGGTGGGCTGACAGATGGAGTGGTTAATACACACTATCGATAGCCTTACTATTAATGTGTGTATATATATATATATATATATATATATAAAATATATATACATATATACATTTCTGTATGTATCCCTGATGGTTCAAGTCTCGAGTGCAGCCCTGCGACGTACGTCACGTTTTCTCGAGCACTTCGGAGCACTTGCGGCGGTTAGAGGAAGTGTTACCACGAGCAAAAGCGTTCCACTTACTCTGGGTCTTGGCGTCTACATCACCACACAATCCGCAGCCATGATTAAACGACCATGCTGGTTGAGTGAATAGTTCGGTGAGCCGATTAAAAAAACATGAAAAAAAACCCTTCTTACCTATGAAAAATATTTCAAATTTGATTCTATAAAGTTACTGAATGTTTTTCACGAATTTTTTCAATTTATATTCGTTTTAGGGTAATTTTGAAAAAAATTGAAATTTTTCATTTAATTTTGATTTTGTCTGATTGCCCCTTTCACTTATGTTTTCTACTTCCGATTGCTTTGGACCTTTATTTGTTTGAAAAAATGGTGCTCGGTCATAAAAAATTCATTGATAGTCACAAAAGAATTCCATTTTGATGACTGGAATACGATGCGATAAATAATTTAAATATTTAAAAAACGAGTCAGTAACCGTATGTACAAGTCAGTAGATATGTACAAGCGCGAGTGTCAAATTTCATTGTTAATTTTGTCTCGTGTAATCGACGAGATGAAAAAAAAAATGGTGCTACACAAACTATTCATTATCGACTACACAGAGTAATTACTGCATCCCTTAAATTGCTCACTGTTACTGCAATTAAAACTCTCGCAAAATCGCGCAATTATTTTCCTCATTATTTGCTTTGTGAAATGTAAAAGAAAAAAAAGTATCTTGAATTAAAAAAAAAACTTTCACATAGAAATGCTGCAATTAAAAAAAAAATCGTAGTACTTAATTACCTCGACGCGGAGATCGATTAAAATTTATTTGCCAGAGCGTTAAAGCAGCATCGTTTCAGTCGAAAGACCGTCTATATATATTTGATGTGACTATCAACCCGAGCACACATCTGCACGTTTTAATGAGCAATCAAAAAGAAGAGAAAAAACGAAACGTACACATCCCAAGATTAAACAGCGATCGAAAGTTCAAAATTTTCATAAAATCACAAAAAAATTTCGTTCAGATTCGAGTAATCATTTACAACATTCTTTTTATTTTGTTTATCCTTTTTCCCATAGATGTTCAACATTTTTTCAATCTCGTTCATCGTTTACGGAAATTTCAATTTTGATCGTAGGTTGGAACGCGACGGAACTTGCAATTGATAAAGGGGATGATATTCGTACGTGGTTAGGTCCACTGTTCGATTTTACGATGTGGAGAGCTACGAGTTGTAACGTCCGAAATGATCGAATTAAAGGAAAAACATACTTGCAGAGATGAAGAGAGACAGAGAGAAAGGGAGAGAGAGAGAGAGAGAGAGAGAGAGAGAGAGAGAGAGAGAGAGAGAGAAAGAGAGAAAATCACCCACGGAAATGCACAAAAGTACGGGGCAGTCCATGCCAAATCGACCCCTCGGAAGCCTGTCATTTTTTCATTCCGCCAAAATTTCCACCAGTCGTGGTATCCAGTAAAAAAAATGTCGCTGATCTTCTCACGATTTTTCCTCCAAGCCGGAAGTAAGTCATGATTTTTGTGCAGAAATTCCTGTTTTTTTCCAAAAGCCATATAGCCAAAAACAAACGGAATGATCATTCTTTTTTCATTTTTCTCGTCGTTAGGTCAACTCACGAATAAAGAAAAAATTGTTGATGGTCCATTGGAGAACCAAAAAAAAAAAGTTTCTTTTGAAAACGAGATTTCAAAGTGGTTCATTTTGCATGGAAAGCCCCATACGCACACACACAAACGGTATACACTGCTTCTGAGGGGGTGGTAAATGGAAGAGGGCAGGATAATTATTGCAAAATGACGGTGGAGCGAACGGGCGGCGCGTTACACACGTACCAATATACGACCTCCCGCAGCGGAGAATTGCAATTTTTGGCAGCTGCATACGGTCTCCGCTTTTCTGCAAAACGACGAAACACCGCATCGCTGCTATTAACGCTGCGCGGAGGTGCGATTTCGGTTCGCTTTGCGAGAAATGAACACCGCGATTCCCATCCTCCGAATCACCCCCCCCCCCCCTCCCTTCGCCGCTCTTCACCCCACTGGCACAGACACACGACGCGTAAAATAGCATCGGGCGAGATATTCGTCCATGAAATTTTAACGAACCAACGCGAGATACCTCCCACGTTCGACGTGTGTGCCACAAAAATATAAGCCAAGCGCGATAAATGCAACGAGTCTGATTAACACGGACGTTACTACTTGTCTTTCATCTCGGTCTTTTACTCGATGTAGATTGACACGTTGGAGAGGCTGGTTTTTTATAAAAATTTATATTCTTCGATTCGTTGGAATATTCAAAAATCCATGGGGTATTCCATTCAATGGGCTGTAACAATTATTCTATTTTGAAAAATGTTGATTTATTTAATGGCATTTCTTTTCGAGCCAATGTGCTTCATCAAATATGTATTTTCTTTATTTTTAGAAAATAAGAAAAATAAAAAGCAAAAAGAAACGAGGAATACGTGTCATTTATGGTGAAAAGTTTATGAGTTTTTAGAGTTCTCAGACTTTCTTTTTGATTTCCATCATTCTATCGAAAATTGATGCTGCAAAAAAAAAACTTTTCTCTTCGGGAAGCTTAAGAAACCCTGTTATATAATTTATTTTAGATCTGTCGAAAAAAATGCCAAATGCATTATGTTTTTCGTACTGATATTTATCGAAGCTTCCTTTTTTCTTCGAGATTTAAAATAATGAGCGACAATTCGACTATCATCATATCAACGTCGTCTTTTTTTATAGCAATAATAGTGGAGTTGCGCAGGGGTGGAAGAAACTGTTGGGCCATTACATCCCTTGGAAATCGCGCCATCGATTCAGCTGTCGTTTCGACGCCTTTGATGATTCCAAGGGCATTCCAAGATACTCAAGTAAGTGCCAAAACGTCTGTTTATCAAGCACGGAGCAGCACTTGGCGGACTACTTTGTTAACACGAGCGTGTCAAACGTCGAGTATCCTGCGTTTGAGTGCAGATGCGAATGTCCTGACGAAACAGGTGCTTTGTGCGACGTCACGAGAGCAGCGCAAAGTGTCCTATCGATCGGTGCATTTTTTCATTGTCATCGTTCCTTTTTCAACGATCGAAAAACCCCAACGACATATCGACCATCAATCACTCATTCGCGAGAGTCACTGGCATTTCCATATTTCAACCCTCGGGATCGACGCACACTCGGGACAATTCTCCGGGAGAAAAATTCCACCGGGAACCCGAGGGTTTTCGCAAAAACTCCGCGAAAGAAAAGCTCGATCCCCGAAAAATAAACTTTCGACTTTCCGGAAGAAAAATCGTACCACCGAGTTTCGCGACTCCCCGAAAAAACTCTACCGGAGAAAAGAAATCTCTCGCAACGACTCTCCGCGAGGAAAAACGTGTGGAAAAAAAAATCTCCAGCGACGACCCTCTGGCAGAAAAAATTCACCAAAAAAGCTTTTTCGCCAAAAATTTCCCGAAAGACGAACCGTTATTCTCGAGACAAAACTCTCCGAGAGAAAGACAAATTTCGAGGAAAAAAATACCATCAGAAAAAAAGATTTGATGCAACAATGAAAATTGCTAAATTAAAACTCTATCGGTAAGTTACGTTTCTGGAAGAGTTCTAAAGTAGCAATTCCGAAAGAATTTTATTCGGACGAGTTCGCACAGCGAGTTTATAAATGTCTTATACCTTTATTTTACGGTTTATCGATGTAACTGTTTCCTTTTTTTTTCTAAAAAAATCAAAGAGCTTTTCCAAAAACCGACTTACCGTTTTCCATGTTCAACTCAACGGCGGTTTGACACGACGGTCTTCTGAAGTCATTAGCGTCATTCGGATGCAAAAGTAACTGATGAGACGCTCTCGAATGATGCCTCGAGGACATTCTGTGCAGATGAACGTTGTTAAGTACCGTACTGCTCGATGCACGGCTGAGTGCCTCCCTCTGTCGCACAGCTTCCTTATATATCTTGTAGTACATGACGATCATCACTACACCAGGAATCCAGAAGGAAATCGATGAACTTATGATCGCGTATCCACGATTCACCACGAAGATGCACACCTGATTGACAAATTTTTCGCCTCTTTCAAATGCTCGTTCTCAAGGTCATTCGAGAGTGATTAGCAACGCGAGGAAGCTGGGTCTTGAGAAGGGGATGTTAATTCTGCGCTGGCTTGGGGCGGTAGGGGGTTGGAGTCCAGACGATACAAGAGAGATTTATAGGACCTTGAACCATTGAAAAGACCAGTTTTTTGCCAGCCTCCTTTCTGAGGAGCAAATTCAATGACGGTCAAGAAAGAGAAAAGGGTCAAGGGAAAATCTTGACGAAGGTCTAAGATTCTCGAGTCGACGATCAATCATCGCTTTTATCCTTTTTTTTTTACAAAAGGACTTTAGTTTACCACGCTATCTTTGATAACACGATGGCCTTGAATTTTCCAAAAAGTAATCCTGATAATCGGTAGCTTTCGGTACGAAAGAAGGGGAGAAAGATCTCGGAATGAGATGGATCAAGGTCGATGACTGGACACAAGGACGGAGGCGAATTCTTAACGATTGTCCCGGGATTCGATTAACGATCACGAGTCGGTTTTGCCCGTCACTGATTCTTTGTACGAGGGAAAAAATATTAGCTTCTCTCCGGTCTCGGGCAGGTCAGAATTTTACTCTGATTTTTTAATAAAACTTGTCCCTTCGAAGGAAACTGCGTACGTTTGCGAATGTGTTTGCTGGACATTGATCGACGGATCGCCATTAATCTTGGGTCCCTGAATCGATCAATTTTCCTGGGGTTCGAACTGCAGAAATGGAGAAGTTTCGCAATCTAGGGTTGGATATATTTTCTGTCATACAAAGTGGATTAAAAGGGAGGGTAAACTGGAGCGTCAATTTCTCGATCATTTCAAGTCGCGTACGACACTTGGGGTCAAAAATGAGGGCGAAAAGGAACGAACTCTGCCCAAACGGTCTTCAGAGATGAGGGATGACAAATGACGACTCTGACTTTCGTTTTATTACGATGGACGATACCCTCGAAAATCTACCTTGGGAGTCAAGCTCCATAATGATCCCGAAACAACTGAACCAGTCCTGGACTCGTCGTCAACGTTGAAACTTTCTTTTTTTTTTGTAAACAAGCGAGTACCTGAGGATTGTCACGAAGATAGTCAAGCTGGACGCTGGTGGTGTACCATCCCATGAAAATCGGTATGAAGCTTATCAGAGCGGGTAAGAACCAAGCGCAGGCGAGCATTCCACTGACGACGTAGCGTCTCATGATCGCGGGATACTCGAGAGGCCTGACAATAGCGTAGTATCTGTCGACGCTGATGCAGCAGAGATGCAAAATGGAGGCTGTGGAAAAATAAACGTCCAGCGAGCACCAAACGTCGCACATGAATCTCCCGAAGATCCAACGTCCGGAAAGCTCGACCGAGGCGTTGAAGGTCATTGCACACATGGCTACAAGGAGATCAGCCGCTGCTAGACTGACCACGTAACGATTCGTCGGTACTCGAAGCTTTCGATGACGTCTGACACTCGCTATCACCAGTGCATTGCCCAGCAAAGCCGTCACTATTATGGCCAGCATCACAGTTGCTTTTAAAAACAACAGTACAACGTTGGTCCCAGCGTGGTCGTTGGGTTCGTCGATGAAAGCCGAATTCGACAGCGCTTCGACGTTCTGCCACGACGACGACTGGATACCCGGTGTGCTGTCGATCTCAAGGTCATTCGTCAGTCTCATCAAGGTTTCCTTCGACAATCTCGTACTCGCGTTAACGAGCAACGACGAAGCAACGAATTCCCTCTCGTCCAACGCCGGACTTGCCACTGTCTTATCCGATTCTTCAACACAATGTTCCATTGTTGCTCGGTACTTTTATTTCCGTTGTTGTCACGAAGTTGGCGCATTGTTCGGGATCACTTGTCGCGATGAGTGAACTACTCCTCGACGAACAGCGGCGTGTTGTTACGCCCGTCCGCCTCATTGTTAAATTTTCCACGTCCGACCACACTGGATTCACAATCCTCTTCGGCATCGTTGCTCACTTCCGGTTCGGCGAAAGGGGCATTCTCAGCCGGACATTTTCGGGCTTCTAAAATATCGAACGAACGGTATGGCTTTTGGCCTTTCTCTTTTTGAGTTTTCGTGGAAAATCATCGTGGCGTTTAGTGACCTCTTCACTGCTAGAAGGTCAGAAATGGCCACTTGATTTTCAGACCGTCTGTACCAGTGAATGGGCTAAGTTTGAGGTTTTTGTCGTTACGCGAAGCTCGATAATAATTGTATCTGCCGTTTATGGTAAAGGGCATTGCGAGTTGACAATCAGGATCGATAATTCATTATTTATTCGATTAAAGGTCAGTCTCATTAACATCTGAATTTTGTATCCCAAGTCGATTTCTCAACCAGTCCGACTTCGCCCTTGAATTAAACTCGAATTCAACGACGACTCGGACGAGATTTGAAAAAACGAAAAAACCATTTCTCCAAGTCTAGCAACACATTAGAAACCAACTTGAATTTTACGAATTTTACGTCTCATATGATTAATACTATAAAAAATAATTTAAAAAATTATATTTCAATTATTATTCGAATTTTTTTCATTCGCAAGTGAATTTCGAGTTATCTTCGAGCTTCGTGAAATAATTATGAACCAAACCTGTAATTTCAATATTTCGACAAAAATTCATATAAGTGAATAGCGATGCCAAATTTGAGAATTGAAAAAATGGAAAATCGAAGATAGCAGAAGTGTGCGAAAACCGGATGATTTTACGAACGATTTTTTTTTTCTTTTCTCACTGGATTCAGCGGCGTGTAAAAGCAAGACGGACAACGGAGCCAATGTTCTTTTTGTAAATTACTGTACGGAGTATTCGTGAGTCGTTTTGTAAGTGCGTTACGTTGTTCGAGAGAATATGGGACATGAAACAAAGTGGCTACCGTACGCACTATACCGTGTTCCGCTTGAAATTCACCACGACCACACGATCTAATAAAGCCAGCTAATGGAGCACTCGATTCGGACTTTGTGTGTACTCGAAAGTGAACCTCCTTGAATGCACGGCTTTTCATTGCTTAAGCTTCGAGCTTCAAGATCGCCCATACTTTACACGCGTCTCTCATCGTTACTCTCTCGCTAAAGTATCCAGCTTTTGCCAACGCCACTGAATAAATATTCCATTTTTATAAAATTTTTATTTTACACAAAAATATAACTTAAAAAACTGCCATTTGAATCTTTTATTCGTTAATATATCACAATAATTTACTTGAATAGCTCTCGAATTATTCCGAGAATCTTTCCAAAGCTGACGAGGAATTTTGCGATCGAGTATGATGCTTATTCGGGGATTTTTTTTTTTGTATATTACCATATGAAGGTTTTTTTTTCTCAAACTTTATCACACACCGCAATCACTCCGAACTTCACCGCCTTTTTTTCTCCACGTTTCCATTCGGAATTTCAGCAGTCTTGAATTGAATAACCGAAAGGAGTAATAAAATCGTTTGTCTTCGAATTTTTCGAATTTACTTGTTAATTGTTGAGTTATACGAAATTCTATTATTGTTACGATTATTATTAACGTTTCGGAAAAATGACGAGTTCGCGAGACGAAGAATCGAGACGATATGGGAAATTTTTTTTCTTTTTTTGGAGAACGAGAAACGGATGAGAGATGAGGAGCTTTCTGTTCATCGTTCTACGCTGACGAAGCGAAAAATGAGAAGCTTCGGGTTCCCACTTTCTCGTACTAACTACACGCTCGCGTCCTCGGTTATATCGAGCGAGTGAGTGGCGAATAAAGGGAACTCGACGATTGCGGCTGAATTGACGACGAAAAAAAAAAACTCGTATTGTCAAAAAAAAAGGAAGAAAAAAAAATAAACCTTGATTTCACTTTCATTCGGAGACTTTCGGAGAAATAACGAGAGCAATGCAATTCGAATTGCAAACAAAATGATTATGAAGAGTGGAACATCGAACGAAAAAAGTTCATATTTTTGTGACAAAAGTGTCGATTGAAAAAATAAGTATAATTGAGCAGAAAAAATTCGTTCTATGTTAAAAATAATTTGATTCAAGAAACATTAACATAAAAAATGTTAAATTAGCGATAATCGATCAATTCCGTACGATATTCAATAACCGTCAAATGGGAGGAAATATTCTTTTGACATTTTGTTACAGCTGTTTTTCAAAGAGTCGGCTGATGAATCAATGGAATTAAGATTGCTTGAAAAATTAGAAATTTCATGAATTAAAGCAATATTGCGTTCAATAAATTATTCGAAAACAGTGAATTATAAATTATAAAAAACATATCATAAAAAATAAATGCAACAGGAATGTGTACAATTTTGGAGTACACTTCTTACTGTTGTTGCTTTTTTTTTCAGTACGCGGGACACGTAACCGAAACACGAGTCAAGTCATCTGCAGGTACCTGCACGTTCTCGTCTCGATATAATTTCATTCGATGTCGAAAAAGAAAAAAAAAAAAGACAAACTGGGAAGTTTGTACAACATCAAATTGTGTGTAACGCAACGAGCGAATATTTTCGTCACGGAGTCAAAGTTTTTGATCGGAGGGACAGGAGAAAAAGTGTCACACGTTGAAGAGAGTCCGACATGTTGCCTTCGGAGGCATTTGGATTTTTAATATGCATCGGAGACGAAAAAACGTGCTGCTGAAAGCCCTCAGGGGTGAGGGGAGGGGAGGGGGAAGAGAAGGTCCAATTATTTCGAATTCCGAGCGTCGACCCGCATAATTATTGCCTCGGTATACATCATGCACGCAGAAAAGGTACCCGAAATAAATGCCGAATGAGACGAAATGAAAGAAAAACACGTCGTGCAGAAATAATCTTTCTCCTCTCGGACGAAATTGCACCTATAAATGTTTTAAAAGAATATTTATGATCGCTGCGAATCCTTACGCGATTTTTCTGCTTCGTTCCTTCCTTTCTCCTCGTTGTTCTTTTAATGCGATTCCGTTCAAAAGTTTTACGTATAAAATAATACAAATGCAATTTTTTTTCATCTTTTATTATCCTGCGAGGAGATAAAAATTCGTTTCGACGAAACTTTTATGATCGATCATTTTTTCGTTCGCACTTTCGGATCGTCTCGAGAACGATTCTCGTGTGTCGATTGGACGAGAATTTTGCTTGATGTTTCGTCGTAAAATTGAATTAAATATCGATTATCAGGGATTACTGAAATAATGTGTTACATGATTTGCATAAACTTGCGTCACTTTTATACTTTGAGTTTGTAATAATTCGAGATGTATTGCGCCATGAGAAGTTTTATTACAGGCCGGGACTCGGGCGTTTGTATCGCGAAGAGAATGAAAGTTTCGCAACGTACTCGCTCGTCTCGCTCATCCACAAAAAGTGTCCGATAATTGAGCGAAGTGTAATTCGCAACGACGAAACTTTGCGAGGTAATGCAAGCTTTCCTTTTTTGGATGAAAAATTTGTTAACATCGAGTATTGATCTAGAAAAATAATTGCACGATTATTGAGTTGGTTGGAAACGAAAAAAATTCGAGGAAATTAAATATCGTTACGAATATTCATATTTTATTGTGAAATGCATGTAATTTGACGCAATGATGTTTAAAGTGAAAAAAAATTGAGGCGAAAAAAAATGAATAAATCTTTTTTTCTTTTTTTCCTGAGAGCTCTTTACCTCACGATTTTATTTCTTTCATTCGCTCGAGAAGATTTCCCACATTTTGCGTTAAGATCGCTTTGGCTTTGAAATTCTTCCGGGAATGAAATATTTTCATTACGAGCATTTCGCCAATTTTCAGTGCATCCACTAGCCATGACCTTTTTAATCGTTGATGCCTCGCATGCGATAGACCATTTTTTTTATTTATCCTTGAACACGAGCTACAACTCGGCGTGAAGAAAATATGGTCCCAGAATTCTGAAAGTTTTCCCTACTTGTGAATAAAAAAAGAGAAAAAACCTCGAAATAATAGGAAAAACAATAAGAATGGATATTGTCTGGATCGAAAATTGCTTGTGTCGACAAAAAAATGTGAACTTTTCCAAAAGTCGGCAAAAGCTTCTCCCACGCTTTTCGCGGAACGTTAAAAACTTGTCTGGCTAAAAACAGCCGTAACTACTTTGCGATTTATTCCCTCTATCGCTTGGTATTTCAAGCCGAATAAAATGGCCTTTATTGCTAAAATCAAGGAAAATACTATCAATATCTCTTGATGAACATGTAAAGCAACGTTGCTGCAATGATTTTTCGAAAATACATGGCTGAAAGTAGAGAAAAAAAAACGAGCACGATTGAACTACGAAATGATTTTGAAAACATTTTTTTCGTGTCATTCTGCTTTTTCCATGGAAGATTAATTAAACTTCCACTGATTAATGAAATTACTGAATTATCGGTATCGTGGTTGCTGTCGAACGATGCTACAACGTAACGTTTGAAGGACCTACAAATGCCCAACAGACCGATTATTTTCGACAGTGTCCCACGACTTTGTGGCCAGATTTGAACGTCGAGTATAATTAGCCGATAATTAGAAGCAAAAGAGCAAGAGGGGAGAATGTAGAGTGACCAAAATTTATCCATTTTATGCATCCATATAAATTGGGATTGAAACGTATCGGATTAATGGCGATGGTGTTGAGATTAATTCAATAGAACAATTTGATGAAGTCAGAGATGAGAAATATTTACAAATTTCCGTGCCAAAAAGGGAGAATCCGAGCAACCCTCTTCTCCATCTCCAAAGTGCTTGAGCAATACGGAAGTTTTATGCTCTGTAAGGGGTGAATTTATTTTCTTACCCTGAAGATTCTTAAATATGCCTGATTTTTTATTGCATTATTTTTTTTCTACTCTCGTTTTATCAAGAATAATTTTTTATCAGTAACGCAAAACATAAAAAAACAATGTTAAACGAAACTGAGAAAGAAAATGATGAAACAAAAGCTCGGGGGTTGATAATCTCGATCGTAAAACTTTGCTTCAATTTTCCTGGTTTGTCTTTTATTACGGGAGCTAATAAAAAAATCTTCGTGATAAAAACGTTCATCCAAACGATGGTACAGCGTCTCACCAAGTTTGATACAAATTTTATCACCATCGGAAATGATTATACAAATTTTCATTCGACGATTTAACTTGACTTTGGAAATTCATGGAAAATAATATCGACGTCGCTGAATCGTTGTACGAAAGTCATAATAAATGTAGAAGATATTTTTCTTGAAGATGAACATTTTCAAAAATAATCACAATCTTCGTTATTTTCATTCAATTATTCTCGTAGAATTCCATTTCTGGTGAAACGAAGATACCCGTGAATCGATCGCGTTCAGCTCACTGAGCACATCCGGAAATATTTCTCAAGTAACATGTAAACACCTTAAGGCCACAGAGACACGCAGCGAGTATGAGTACGCTGAAGGAGGAAAGATCGTTTATTTACGAAGGAAAGTTTTGACAAGAGACGATTTTTCAGACAAAAAAAAACGAATAACGAAGAAAATATCCGCGAAAATAATTACGAAAGTCCGCGAAATCTTTACTCGTTTGTTTACTTCGTGCTTGCCATCGCTCTCAAGTTCCTCCAAATTCTGGCACCTGCCCTCGATTCTGGATTATTTTTAAAACGTTCTCGCGCAGGCGAGAAAATTTATCATACGAAATTAAATAGTTGAAAAAATGGAAGGAAAAAAACAATGTTTTAAATCAAATGAACCCAAAATTCAGGCGAAATCACTACCGGAAACAGCATCCCTTCGTTTCTCAAATCACCACCCTGCGACTGTCACCATCGCGCACTTTTCCTTTTTCACATCGCGGTACCACTTTTTCGCCTTTGGGCACGTTACATCCCCATCGATAATTCCGAATGATCGATCGATCGAATCGCGCCGAATGTGGAAAACGCGAAATGAAAACGAAAAGGAACGAGATGACTCGCGAGTAGAAAAAGCAATAAAGACTCAGACCCAACCGATGAGAACTGATCCAAAAATGGCCATGTGACGTTCGCGGCGTGTGTGAACCGTCGAGTAGAAAGTTCGTCGCGTGCCGAGTGACAACTGTTCGTGCGAGTTACAAGCGCGTAACTGTCGGGCGGAAAAGAATCGTTGCATTCGATATTCGAAGGGCAAGGCGCGATTTATATTTTACACGCACGGAATGCATGAATCAAGAGTCCCGTAATCCGTTGTATCAAAAGAGCTGGAGTTTGCGTTTTAATGCCCGTTGGGGAGACACACAACGTGTACGAACGATGCCGACAGACTGAGCGTCGCGTCATTTCACGGCGCCAGCTGGCTGCTCCGAACGTCTCTCGTGGTTATACCCTGCTCGTTCACACGCATGCACACACATATAAATATAGAGAGAGAGAAAGAGAGAGAGAGAGAGAGGGTTTTCCATCCAAGATCCAGTGGTAGCAGAGAGGGTGAACCCTCGTACGTAAAGATGAACGATACAGGCACTGTAGATAGAGACAAATAGAGGGAATTGGCAATCCGAGGAAAGACCGAGGAGACGATGCCTCATGTGCCGATGAAATGCACCCTCGCACGGATCACCCGGACCTTCTTCGAGAACTCTGGGTGACATAAGCGACGCTGGGTGTGTCAGGCATCGAGAACTGTACGTTGAGTACGTACTTGAGTCAGTTAAAAACTCAAGTTCGTGCCCGAAAAACGGACGCGAGTTTGTGGCGAAATACGGTACTTGACTCTCGAGTCAAGGACACATGAGTTGAGTCATTAATCGGGATCATAATTGTACATTAAATTGATACTTGAATTTGGACTCAAGTATGTACTCAAGTCACCAAGTTCGTACTTGAGTCCGTAGCTCGTACTCGGGACTCAGGACTCAGGACTTGAATATTCGAATTTTTACTCAAAATAAATGAGGATTATACTCAAGCTGGTCATTGATCAAGTTGATACTCGAATTCATCCTCGAGTCTGTACTTGACTTGATTTTTTACAATCAGATTGCATGAACATCTATAGAAACTTGGAATTATATAACATCGAATTCCACCCTCGATTAATGCGTAAATGCTCACTCAACCTTGTGCGTAATTTAATGATCGAAAAAAGAAGCGATGACAAGGATGAGGGTCGATCGTTGGATCAACGATGTATATACTATCTGCCAAATGAAATTTGTCGAAAATTAGGGTAGAACGGAGCCTTCCTTTTTTCTTATCCGAAACATAATCGAAAGTGTGTTTAGATCTGTACAAGTAAATATTGTAACATATGTATATATATTTTTTTTATACATATGGAGCTCATACGAGTTTTGTCACTCGATCTAAGCCCTTTTTTGTCCTCACTTACCCTTCTATCCGCTTTTATTTTTCTGAGGTCGGATCGATACTCCACGGGGGAGGAAAAACTTTGGCGGAGCGAAACCCGCGGCCTTCACCGTGAACGGAGGAGCGAAAAACGCGAAAGCGAGACCTTCGAAAAGGAGGGACGAGTGGGGGAGGAAATAACGGAGACCCGAAAAACAAAAATAATGAAAATAAGATAAATGTACACACGCGAAAGTAAAGTGCACATTAAATGACAATTCAGTGGGGAAAATGGATGCAATTTATTTTCTTCGGGATGGCACGCATCGCTTGTTCGAGTCCACGATTTTCGGACGTGCAGGGTCAAAAATTATCATCATTTTCATACGATATCGCAAGACATTTATTTCCCATTTGTCGTTCGAAGTTTAGTCAAAATACATCGAAAGAGGGAACTTTTTTTTCATCACATTCACACGTTATTTCAATATTATTTTGTCGCGAACTGTGACGCCAAAATACATTTTATTCGTTTTGATATTATCGTCCTGACATTGTCACGTTGAAGGATAAACGGAGTGGCTAAAACTCGACCGCGTGAGAACAAATCGACACAGTGGATAAACACAAACATGTAGAAGCGCTTCGGCTGGATAAATAATACAAATCGAGGAAAAAGTTTTCGTCGACGCCGCCTCTCTTTCCCGTGGATTCCGCGCGACAGAGATTTAACCCGAAATGTCATCACACCTGTTTCTAACCTACCGTCTTCTCATGCTGCTTTCAGACGCGGCATGTGTGCCAAAATTGGATTTTCTCATGCAAACTGAATATCTAAGTAAACGTTCTAATACCGAGGACCACCTCAGACGCCAGGGTGAATTTTTATTCCACATTCCCCCACCGAAAACTACCCTCAAGTTTACGCTCGTGTATCAATCGGTCCGAGGGACCTAAACGCAAAATTCCGACCTCCAAGGCCGATCCGAACAAAGGCTAGAGGTCAAAACTCGAGTGTGATTTTAAGATCGAACGCAAAACAGAAAAAGGATGTGGAAAATGAAAAAAAAAACTTGGAAATTTACCAAAAAGAGAGTTCAAGGTCAAAGGTCAAGTTTTCACTCGAGCGCGAGCCTCGGAAAAGCATCGCGACTTTGATTCAAGCTCGCGTGTGCGCGAACTTTATTCATCAAGTTCAGACTCGAGTTGTTGCCAATGGCGTTCTGCTCGATAATATGTTTTGGCGTCGTGTTGTCCAAACTACCCCTCATCGCTGACCTTGAATTCCCCCATCGTATTTGTGTATAGTTATAGCCGATTTGCTGGCGAACGTTGTGTGAATCGTCGTCGTTGTCGCCGACGGACGGACGTTCGGCGGCGACCGAGACGACGACAACGATGACGTCTACGTCTGATGCTACCGCTCGCGAACTGGGTCAAGTTCGGGAAACACTTTCCCGCCGGAGTTTGCTCTTGACAATATCTCTTTGTCGATATTCCTGCACTCGAACACGCCACCAATAAATACTGTCACCGCGTTAGAGTCGGGACGAAAATGGAAACACAGTTTTGACATTAATTACCATGAATTTTGGGAAACATCGATGTTGGACAACGTCATTCACGAGCAATATCTCACGAGATCGATAAGCACGGAGTTGCGAGCGATTTTTTTAGTTCAGTTTCTCACTGAAAGTCAGCTGGTCATTGTTCTTCATGATTCAATTTACGAGAACACAAATAATGTGTAAAATCAAAATCTAATATCAGTGCGACGGGAAACAATGTAAATTACAAATGTCAAAAAAAATTCAGACTCAAGTTCGAGTTTGAATAAAATTAAAAATACACCCCATTGGCAGACGTCATAACTCACCATACCTACATCTAGCTGAGAAGGAAATCGTAAATATTATTCGACCATTATTTATTTTGCAAACATCGATTTAATTTTTTTCACGAGTGAAATTTAATCACCTCGCCATTGTCATCCATGAATGTCGAACTAATGACAAATCATCACGGACAAGAGCGAGGATGACGAAAGATTTCGTTTTTACCCCGGTTATTAATTAAATAATTCAAGTTTGTCAGACTCTGGCAACTGCCAGTTTTGTGGGGATCTTTGTCACCACTTTGTGACGATACATTCACGAAATGTTTTTATCGAATCTTCTCATTCGATGGTTTCGCTCGCTAAACTTTTCTGCAGCACCAGCACCCTATCTTGACCCTTATTTCATCCCTAAACTCAACTTAATTCGCTTCCCTCATCCGGTGCGTTTCCTTTCCTTCCATTCATTTTTCCAGTCTTCCGAATTCTTTTATCTTTTATACACAGGAATAGAGAAAACGAGGTCGAGACGACACGTGACTCTCCGAACGTTATACCATGCGGTATAGCCATCGCGCACGAGTGAAAAGTTCTAACTGGATTTAACCGACTCCTCTGCCAGTTCGTACTCCATTGCGAGGCTGAAAAACTTTCGTCCACTTTGCCGATGGCGCGATAAATAAATAGAAAATCTTTTTCGCTCGAATGGTACGTTAACGTCAGAGCTGGACGATTGCCCTTCAGCAACGCTCCGGATGCTGCAATACACGGGAGAAAAATATCGACAATTGGAGATGAAAGAGAGTCAGCGAAGGAAGAGGAAACCATTTTTTTCCTACCAACCCTACTGTCGTGGAGTGCCGCTTCTCACCCTCGGAGTGGACATTACGTCTACTTGTACTCTACTCGAGCTTGAAAGTTCCAAGCTGGATTTTTTCTACTCTCGCCACTGTCACAGGCAAGAGAGAGGAAAGTCACGTCAACTTTTTCATCAGAAATACGGCCCATCCTTCTCGAATGAGCAAAACATGCAATTCCTTTAGGTAGAATATAATTTAAATAATATTCCTTTACAATTTAACGATCAGACGTATTTATGTAAATTAACATCTGTTTATTTTTCATTTTTGTCACATCTAAAACAAGATTTTACAAAAAAATATTTGTTCGTATTTTGCATGAAAAATAGTATCAAAAAAACTTATTAGTGCGATGTTATTTTTATCGTGTTGATGTTTCAAACGTATAATGAGGAAAAAAAAGATCGGAAATTATGTAATCTCGTTGATGAATATTAACAAAAAATGTATGTATATTATCGTCGATTTCGATACTAAAATAATCCCTGGAAGATAAATAAATGTGGAATATTTAGCATAAACAATGCAAGAATGTCGAAGCTGGACGGTCGCCCTTCGGCAACACTCCGGATATTCCGATATGCAGGAGAGGAATATCGAAAATTGGAGATGAAAGCGAGTCGCCGAAGGACAAAAAAACTTTTATCTTACCAACTGAAAGTTACATTATTCCCGCTTGTACTCTCTTTGAACTCGATTCTAAGCTGGATTTTTCGTATTCGTGAAAGTGTCACAGACAGAGGTGACAGTTGAGTGAACATTTTCATCAAGAATATGGTCCATCGTGTTCAGATGAGTCGCAGCATCCCGTCGCTTGGGGTCAAACGTAATTAACAAAGTATATTTTTAGATATAAATAATTACATGTATTTCCGGTAGTTCATTTGATCAATCACATACGTACGAAAATTCTTATTTCCACTGACACGAGTGTCGAATATTTGACTCAAACGACGTTTTTATATGACAAATATTTAGATATCTCAAACGTGTGAAGAAAAAAAACATAAGAAATTGCGTAAATTTGATTGGATATATCAGAATTTAATTTGTTTTCTATATATTCATCAATGTTGACATAAATTATTGCGAAAAAATAATTCATCGACATCAAGTGGCATCATCGAACGACTCTTGACATTTTTCCACGGAATTATTTGTTTTTTTTTCGTCTCGCACACCTTAATGCCAAAGTGCCATATCGATCGAGGTCATTCGTATCGAACTGGGCGGAAAATTCGATAGCCCTGGAATTGGCTTATCGCTTTCTACGCCGATTGGCTGTCGAGTAATCCTTCCTCGACACGAATGCTCGAATTACGAATTGCGGCGACAGAGCTTGATAACACCACGAGCCTCCAACAAAAAAAAAACAAAAAAAAAACGTGCCGATGCAACATCACGATGCACCCAACGTACAGAATTTTACTTTCGAAATCGAACGACGTTTCCATCGACCGCATCAATTGACCCATATTGCCCCACGACGATTGAATCATCAATTTATTTCCATTCTCTCCTCTCGATCCTTTTTCCAACAACGTTCCTCTCCCCTCCTCTCGTTTGCTGGTAGAAAATTGACAGCTCGTCTAATTGGCCATAAACGATTCATCGATTATCGTTCAACGTGGAGGAAAACACATCGTGAAAAAAATTTATATTTATTTTGTACATCAATGCTATACAATATTTTTATTGATATCACAGAATTTCGTAATAATACCGTTTATTATTTAACGGTATATTAATATTGCAGTCTTTCAATATTAATTGATATAACAATATATTGTTGAATATTATATATTTTCATGTAACGAAAATATCACGAATAAAAAAAAAGATGAAGGATCAACGATTGAAAAAAAATTAATAAAAAAAAAGCTTCGTCATCCTAAAAGAATATTGATGATAAAATAAGCGAGGATTTTCAGGAAAATCGTGGCACGAAAGTGTGTTAGTTTTTAACAAAATCCACTCGACGAAATAAGTTATACGTGCTTTTTCTTTTTAAAATTCTTCTTTTTCCTCTTGATTTTTGCGCAAGTCGGCGCACGGCAAGGTTCGCTGAATGAAGGAGCGGAAAGGATGACTGGAGTTCTCATTCGATTAAAACTTTTCGAATCTCGAAGCGAGAGGAACTCAGTCGCGAGCGTGTTCCAGGTTGAACGGGAGGAAGGATCCTGAGCTTCGTGGGAAGTGAGAAAATGGCGGAGGAAGGAGAAGAAAAAAAGAAGATACATCTGGGAGGAAACGTGCAAGAGTGAAAAAAAATGGGACGAGAGAAAAAAATAGTGGAAGAAACGAATGAAGAATCAACGCTGTTGATGCTGAAGAACGTCGAAAACGAGTGAGAGTCAATGGCTGAATTTATTAATTGCAGCATTGTTCGACGAGATCGAGCCTGACGATGCTCCGTCAAGGAGAAAAAAATCGAGAGAGTCCTGCGAGCATACAAATTAATAGGCATCGAGTTTTTACACACTTGCGAATAATGAACGTTCATTAATTTATTTTTATCGTAACAGAGGAGAATTTTATGTTGAACTTTTGCCGCATGTGCGAGAGTACGATTTTTTCCCATTTGCATTTGCGTCAATAATTCATTAAAAATACATAACGATCATATTGCAAATTCATTTTTATTTCTTCGATTTTTTTGACATAAAATATACTTCAGGATGATGTTGGAAAAAACGTTTTTGAAAATTAATGGTTGTAATAAGACAGTGGTTTAGAGTAATGAAAAAATGTTAACAAACATGCTCATCGCTTAATATATTGAAAATTAAACATTGAAAGGGAACGATTAGCTGCCCCAAGAACCTTTCGTGTATTTACACATCGAAACACTGTTTTTTAAATGTAAAAAGTGTCAAATACTAAAAATAATATGAAGAAATTACAGTTACGGATTATACAATCGCGATATTAAAAATATCCATAAACAAATATATTTATTTACCGCACATGGTAAATAAATATGCAATATGAATCAATTATAATGTTTTCCAACATTTTTTCAACAATTTTGTTTTCAATTATTTTTACATTGTCTCAATGTAAAAAATATGGCATTCGAAGGAAAAATTGCTTGGCTTGTAAAACTCGCTTGGAGCCGATCGTTAATTTGTTAAAAACAATTTGCCCTTGTGGTGAAAATCGTGTCTCCGACGTGGCGGTTCTTTCTTTTTTTTTTCAAACGACACCGAGAATTTTGAGAAATCGTGGAATTTCCGAAACTTCCCCTCAAGACCCCGACGCTTTGGGGTGAATTTGCATAGACCTTAAGACGTAACCCGCGTCTTTATGACGGCGGTTATACCCCGCTCGCTCGGTTTTCTCCCAAACTCCCGTCTGGCAAACGGGCGAAAATCGTTTTCGGAAGTGGTTCCCCGAGGAACCTTCGTGACTTCCGAGGACGTCGAGTGTACGTCGAAGCAACGACGGGCAAGGACAAGGCCAACCTCGTGTCGTGGCATCGTGATTTTAACGTTCGTAGAAGGTCAAAGCAGCGATAATCCATATTACACGAGTCGAGCCCGCGCAAATTCACCGCTAAAACCAAGTTTTCCCTCGTACGACCGTGAAACTAACAATTTCAAGTGTTTAACCCTTCGACGCACACTTTTGCTCGGCGCACGAAAATCTTTCCCCAACAACGAGATGAATCGTAGCTCGCGATATATCTTGGTGAATTTCCGCGAGTTTGATTTTCAAAATCCTTGAAACGAGGGAACCCGCTCGCGTGATTACGACCGTTAAAATTAGACAAGGTTAGGGGATGAAAAAAAAAAGAAAGTCCCATCCAGATCGGTGAAAAATACATCATCGTCCCAAGGACGTTTTTTTTCCGATTTTTGGCATCGTCGATTCGAAATTACGAATCATCTGACGAGTCAAAAACGATTCGGTAGCTCCTCGATCAACTTTTTCGAAATAATTCGTCGTGAAGAATATTGAATATATTTCAAGATTTCATAACGAAAAAAATGTATACAAAAAACTATGGGCTTAGATATATGTGATACGATTTTTTATTACAGTTTTTTCCTGCGAGAACTCGCGATTATTTTGATAGAATTTCGAATAAAATAATGATATTCGATTCTATACGAATAATTCGCAATTAAGAGTTATCGCAAATCCTCGTTCGTAATTGAGTCGTCGTGGCACAAGGAAAAAAAAACAGATAAGTAAGAAGACTTTTTTCGCGAACAAAAGCAAGATGGAGGATACGGAGTTGTGAACAAAATGGCGCATCCGGTGCACGGTTTAGAGGGCGATAGCGTTTCTAAAAGTGCGAACATAAACGAAGGTGTGTACCGAGAGAAACGGGATGAATGGCAGAAGCAACGAATAGAAGGAAGAAGAAAATGGAATCCATTGAGAAGTCTGCTGAATTCGATGAATGTCTGTACCGAGTTTATCTGCAGGAGAGAAAGAGAGAGAGAGAACGAGAGCGAAAGGGACGAATGGCGCACAAACGTTATCTCTTAATGAAGCAAAGAGAGGAGAGAAGAGACGCTCTCCGTTGTTGGCGATAGAGGAAAATTTTCCGACGTCGTGACACTCGACTGACGACTTTTTTTTTCCCCCACGAGATAAAACATGAATAAATAAAGATATTCAACGACGATAATAACGATGAGGACAAGGGAGGAGGATCATCCTGGAAATATCACAGTGAGGAAGTTGATTGCGTGAAAAAGTCTTGAAAAAAATTCATCTCAAACTCATTCTCCGCAGCGGTTATTTCCTATCGAGGAAAATGTTATTAAAGATTAAATGGTTGAATGTTTTTCGAAAATCGTCAGTTCAATCGATCGGGTGTGTTTTGTCGAAGATGTGTATTTTTATTCGTGGCAAAATTTGGCATGATTCAATTAATACACTTGGGTGTTCTTGCAAACAATTTATGGATTATTTGTCAGATTGGCGAATGTTTTATTTATCGCACGATCGATGTGACATCTCGTGGGAAAATATATTTTACGTGTTACAGTTTATATTGCTTTTTTTTAATAAAGGGTTATTAATTTACTAATATCATATCGGCTGCAGATTTATAATCCAATTTGCTGCAAATTTGCTGAAAAAATACTCCTCTCTTACTCATAAGTCTACTTACTTTATTCGAGCAAATATTGTTTATTAACTGTATTTTCATTTTATGAAAATATGAAGAAATTACATTTAATTCTATACTCAAATAATGGTGCTAAGCTTCGTGAATTTTAAAAGATTAATAATTCACGATTTCTATATGGAATCACTCTTAACTTAATTACAATCCCTTCAACCGAAAGGAACTCATTATTTCTTTATACCAAACCAACCCTTTAAATTACAAGCTTCGACAATAAGAACATAAGCCTCTGCGTGGAATGGAAATTGAGTCGAAAATTAGGGGTGTAATTCACCCTTTAATACTTCATTTTTAATTCAACATTTAATTGCCCCATAAAATCGTCTCTGTTTTATTCAATTCGATTCAGCGACTTTTGAAGAGTGTGGATTATACTCAAATTAGGGGCTGCTCTTCCCCATACATATTTTTTGAACAAAAGTTTCTCCTGTTTCATTAGCCTCTCTCTCTCCCTCTTAACCAAATACATTGATTTCCGGTCAAGGGTGAATAAACCATCCCCTAAAATGCGCAATTTTAAGGGGCAATTTTACCCATAAACTCTAGTGAAACTGAATGCCGTGTTAATCGAGGTGTTCACTCGGACTTTGATGGTGAAAAGCGATTTACCAAAGTTCATCATTGTTGAGTACGAATCGGGCTTGCCTTCGAGACCTTTTATCACTAAAATGGCGGTTTCGAACTAAATTGCAGCGTCAACCGTCATCCTGGAGACTTCGCCGAAGGATCGCGGAAGCGACGAGTAATTCTGTCGGTTAAGATCTTATCGGGAGCATTCTCAATAAGATCAATGACAATTCGAGTGGCCTTCGATAAGGTCGAGCTTGACCGTAAAAAAAACAAAGCACGATCGCGTGTCTGACCAGCACGTTCTTTTTCTACTTTAGGCTGAAAATCCGGATATCGCGATAATTTTGACGTTTTCTTTTTTCTTTCTCGATGAAATGGAAAATTCTGTACGAGAGAAAAAACCGTTTCGACGTTCGAAAAAATATTGTTGGTATGGAAGGAAATCATGACCTTGTTTGGAAGTATTAAAATCTACGAAGGGTTGGAAAATAAAGAGAGGGGCTTTCGACAGGTTGATGTACGCGATACGTTGATATGAAAAGGTGTCACGAAAGATGTCGAAGGTTCAGGAGATCAATGCTTTTCCCACTCTTAGGCACTTGCACCCCTTCAACCCTTTCTCACCCTCGTCTATCCGCTTTTTTGCCCTTTGGATACATATGTATTAGGGTGGTTCGAAAAAAGTCGAAGTTTCTCTCAATTTTCTGCTGGAAAAATCTTCGCAAATGAATTCTTCTGTACCTTTTTCCTGCAGAATTCGAGGTCTGTTTTCCCATTTTCTTAACATTGAAAAAATGCCTTGCATGATATTTTCTTTGTGGAATACATAGAGAATTTGAACGACAATTTTGTTCAAAATTCAACAACCCACATTAAAATTTTAGGTAATTTAAGATATCTAAAAATATTTTATTTCAATAAAAAAATCGAAATGCCAATTTGAAGTAAAATATTTGGTCATGTTTCGGCCTTTGTAACTTTTAAAACTGGCTAAACTTTTAAAATTGGCTTTGAGCACTAATTTTCCAGAGAGTTTATTGCTCTTTCGGGGGTGGAAAAAAATGTCGATTTTTTTTTCAAACACCCCAATTTCTATATATGCTTATATCATGCAACCATGTGTCAAGTTCGTGCCTGCCGATGTTAATCGATAAACTAGTTTTGTACCTTGTTCATACTGTTTTGTACCAAGTGCTACAGACATTCTACTGGAGCGAGTCTGCGCTCGAACATCCGTTACTACTTCTCCTGCCTCTACCAAAACTTCAACACACTCACGATCTTTATACGGATCTCTGCCAGTCAATGTTGGGAAGAGTAACTCATTATTATGTTGGTGGAGGGGGTTGGGGGGTGAAATAGAACTCCGATCTCTGGGATTATTTTTTTTTTACAAGTAACAATATTTAAGAGAAACAAAGACGAAATAATGTTTTTTTTAAGCTTACACGAAGTTTACGTTTACGAAGTATACGTTTCGTTTCAACGTCAAACGTATGATCGTACGAGCCATAAAATAGCCGTCAGGGATTGTGTAATGTGTCAGTAGGGCTTATGGATTATAGCCAACGACCGAGAAGAGAAGAAAGGTTATTATTGACCACGGGAGGAAACAGAACACAGAGCCCAGTTCGATGATTGAATTAATTTTCATCTCCGGGTATCCCTCGTTTCTCCGCCACTTGTAATTTGCCAACATTTTATTCTTTTTTTTTTTGCGAAATCAACGAGATCCGTCGAGGCTCGGCTTACGACCGTATGAGAAAATTAATTGAATTTCAAACGAATCGCAGATCCGAATGAAATGAAACAAAAAAGTGGTCATTTCGTTCCCGGAAATTTAATTAATTGGATATTCTCGTCACACGGATTTCAAAATGAATCTTTACGAGAGACGACTGTTAATTTCAACCATTTCTATAGAATGTACAAATATTTTTCATCATCCGACATATCGATAATTAATTTACGGGATATGACGTTGATTTTTTTTTTCTTTCAAATTATTTATTAACGTGAAATTTACGCAGGATCGCGAGCTCTATGAATCTCCATTCATATCGAAAAATCATATTTTTGTTACTGCAATATATTTATCGTATCGCTAAATGGATTAAAATTTGAACATATTCGATTAATTTCGTAATCAGAATCGTAGGTGAATTGTTTTAATTTTTTTTTTTCGAAATGCAGGAACGAGCACGAAGCGATAAAAACAATTGAGAATATTGAGTTCCTAAAACTTCGAGGAAATTCCTCTCGAAATATATATTTTCCCACTGTAACATGACTCTCTTCGAGATATATTCGTCCAATTATTTTCCCTGCTCTCAGAGAGCTCTCACCCTCAAAACGCAATTCATAGTTTCTCTCCCTTAATACGAAATATAATTATGCCCAAACTCCATCCGCTCTCTCGTTACAATGCACGCTTGGATTTGATTATATCAGCACTTGCGCAAAGCGAAAGCTTTTAAATTATGCTTTTCGATAACTTAACGTCATTACCATGTTATTTCGTCGTTAAAAAACGGGACGTTACAGCGGCAAGCACTGTAATTCGCTTGAATAAAAATCATCGAGTTTCTTCATTATTTTTCAAGTCGTCAATTACCACAGTCTGTTCTCTTTTAATAACAATTTCAAAACTGAGATGTTTCATGTGTATTATACCTCAGTATACGAGAAGTGACGAATAATGTTCGATTTTTTAATTATATTTATCCGGAATTTAAAAAAATCGACAATATCGAAGATATACGCAAGTGCAGTCGAGAAAATAAACGAGTTAATTTAACGCCGAGAGGAAGGAAGATGATGTCTGTCTTGAATGAAAAAATTCCTTAAATAGAACACAGGTCCTTAAATCGGAAAAAATATATATGTGTTCAAATTCATCGATATTACGCGGCTTCGGAAGGCTTTATTGTCACTCTGTGGAATTTCCGATGTTTGGAATTCTGAGGGAGTGAAATCGATGAGAAAGTAGCACATGTAATGTAAATGAGATTCATTGGTAAAAAGTCAATAAAGTAAGGAAGTCGTTTGGACAAGTATAAATGCATCAGCGATGTTAGACGTTGAGCTTACTCGGTCCAAGCTCTTTTGTCTCCATTTTTCCGCACTCTTTTCTTATTCCGCAAGTAGAAAAGGCGTTTCTTGGCCTGTGCAAACGTTGAGCCACCTTCAACCTTCTCTCTCTCTCTGTCTTACGTTCTCTATATCTCAGTCAACTTCTTTCAGTTCTGTGGCCTCAAGTCTGTCGACCTAGAAATTCTACTCGTTTCTCGAGCACCTCGAGAGAATGGGAAAGCACACCCAATAAAACGAGCTTTATGCAGTTTGCATAAGCGCGGTTCGTCGTTGCAACGAGGCGCGAATAGATAAAAAAAAAGGAACAAACGAAAGGATGACAATTTTGCGAGAGAGAATAAAGACCATAAAATCCGTTCCATCTCCAACGGCAGCTTTTTTCGATCTTTTCCAAAGGTTTTTGAGTAATCCACCTTGATTTAAGCGATAAAGAATGTTTTTTTCGTAAATCTGATTGTCGCCCTTTAATTTCTGAGCATTTGGAGATTGTATTCATGCTTGGGTTCCTAAAGTAGTTACTCATACGTCGGAAACTGGAAAATAGCCGATTGAGTGTCCGCAGTGGAGTAGATTGTTTTACAATCATTAATTTTTCGTAGAAAGACGATATAAATATTTTTTTCTTACGATGTTTTTGTGTTAAATATATGCATTTATTGTAATGTCTTTTGTCCTTAATTTTATTATAATTATTGATAATATTTGATTGAATAATAAAATATTAAAAGGTAGATAATGAACAAGAGAAAGGAATAACGAAAAATCTTGAAATAATTGAGGAAAAGACAACCTGAATACTCACATTGAAAAGCCGAGGCGCAGAGTCGAAGTCTGAACGCAAATTTGTCTAATGATCGCGAAAGCTTGTTAGAAACAAAGATAATTAAATAAATTCGTGAATGTTCGTTTCGGCTCGTCTTCGTGGCAATGGCACAGCAATAAAAGTATAATAGGATTAAGCAGCGAGTAACAAAGTTTAATTTTCTTTTTTTTTCCTTTTCCTCTCTCATTCTCTCTTCTCAACCAGGTCGTAGTTAGTTTGTGCAACTATGGGGATGTTCGATTCTCCCATCACCCATGACTGAGAAGTTCGTTCATAGTCCTTTGACCCAACCTACCATTTACATTAGCCAACAAACAAACGCTCCTAACGAGCTAATCAGCTCGAAATACCATTAGCGACCGAGCAATAAAAAAGTGGATTTTTTTTCGCCGTAAAGCAAACGAATATTTTCGGAAAAAATACTCGTATCACACGTGTAATGTTTCGAGGTAATCCGACCTGTTGGAGCAACTATTTTTCGAAAATATTCTCATGGTAAAAAAAAAAGTTTGTTACATTTGATCGGAATTGGAGTTCATTATTAATTTGTTGAATAACACGTCGAGATGTTGTTTATCGTCGGAGGAGAAGTGTCGAATATTGATATTGAAAACCAATTGAAACTGGGAGTACGCTCTGAAATCGAGGTTGAGGGAATAGTCATAAGTATAATTGAATTTTCGTGAGAAACTCGTAGGTTTCGTTCGCGTTCGCGCAGGTGGTGATTCCATTTCCTCACAATGTGAATCAATTTCGATTTACGTAGACTCTAGTAGTACATCTGGTTTACTGAACAAATTAACGCGCTGATTTCGATTAAAGGCCAGTACACGTATGTGTGTACACGTACGTATGATATGGATCAATGGCGTCTCGAAGATGGAAAGGAAATAACCGGAATTCCAATTCTCTTTCAATCGGTGATGAAAGCGAAATAAACATAAACTATACCCGAAGCTGTAGCTCGATTACAGCCTCACGTCTCAAAGGCAAAATAATATTCATAAAAGTGCACGGGAAAACTGAGGATTTTTCATGCAGAGAAAAACATGTTTTCCAGCTTATCACGATGAAAATGAAGTCCTTAATGAGTACAATACCTGTGACTAAAATCATAATATGCAATTATGCATATTGGCACACCGAAAACTGTAGAATGTACTCAGAAGTATGCCCAAACAAGCCCCACGAATTGATAGAAAATAAGGATCACGAAAAGGCACGGGGAAACTGACGAAAACCCGTTTCGGTGTTGCAGCGGCAGACCACACATCTTCGAGGAGTCTGAGTGATTATTTTTCATTGTGCCAACACATCGAAAGTTTCTGACTTTCCGGGAAAGAAAAAAAAACCTGGTCGTCGTGGGTTTTTATCACTTTCCCCGTGCCTTTTCGCGAACGTCGCTCAGTTCGCGTGTCTGCAACTCGTGAGGATTCTTTTTCGTCCAATCCCGATGACAATTACGTGTCTAATATGCACAAAACATCATCAATCGACAGAAGCATTATCGCAACCACCACCCCTGATTATTGAAACGATTATGCCCAGCTTCTTGCGGCACTAACCTCTCAACCACAAATTATAATTGCTCTTTGATCTTGATCACAGCGAGCCCCGTTAAAGCCGGCGCACAGTGGCATAAAATAGATGGAAAGGTTCCGTGCGTTACAGTCCATTTTCTCCGCTCTTTCGTCGCGGCATTAAACCTCATCAACCGATGAACAATCCTGACGGAGTTGGGCGAATGTTGCGAACGCTGTATACGGAAACGTTCGAGCATTCTCTACGATTGTGCAAAGCCGGAATTGACATTTCATTTGCAAACGTTTGTTTGCACTGCGATCTCTCTCACTCGCCTTCCGTCCCGGTATAATAACCACCGACTAGGGTTGCACGCCATCAACCGTGACACTCCGACCCCATTAAATTTCGTTCTCGAGTGGGTCTTCAGCGGCGGAAGAGGGCGGTAGAGAGAAAGACAGACACGAGTATAAGAGAGCGAAGGTGATGCGAGAGAATTTACAGTTTGCAAAGCCCAGTTGGGATTCATTCGTTTCGAAGCTTTTGATAGGTGAACCCCCCCCCCTCCCCTCTACCCTTCAGCTTTATGACACAAATGGCGAATAGGCTGGCGAGAATTAAAAGTTCACCGCGTTAAAACATTTGAAATTACAGGGACTTTCTTACGTCGTATTCAGAAGATTTTCAGCATTCATTATTTTCTCACCCCTCCAATCGGACTTGTGTCTCAAAATCTGTTTCTTTTCAAATTCTGAGTTCAATTTGAATAAATACGGAATGTTCGTTGAAAGTAACGGAGAGGACTGATGACAATTTGCTGCGATGCTGCAAATAGTATGTTAATCAAAGTGTACGATTAAAATTGGGAAAATGATACATCATCAAATATACGCATCATTGACTCGTAAAAACATTTCAGCGCAGAGTACTTTTTTTAATTTTCAACGAACTAATTGCAACATTGTTTTATGTTTAATAAAATAAATAATTCAATTTGATGAACATGATCTCTCGCTTAGTGAAATATTAAGTTTAATAAAAATCTTATGATCAAGTGGCGAGTCGGATTTGCTTCGAACGTCGCTCGGTTCGGGCTAATTTTACGAGGGAGAAAAGTGTGTTGCTTCATTTTGTCAAATTTTTCTCCGGACGTACGAAAGTTTGGCAGACGTTCAGGAGGCATTATTGGGTGGTTTGGCAAAATGTCGTTAGTCGTACGGATTTGTGACGAACGTGTAAAATCGTGTATGGTTACATGTGATTAGGGAAAAAAAAATCCCGGGGAAAATTGAGGAGACTTTTCCGAGACTCGTCGCGTCAGCCACGATCCAGGCAAAAATCGTTCGTTATTCTCGAACGTACGAATTTTTTTGAGGCGAATAACGAGTAGTTGACGTAAAGGCTCGCGAGTGGTAAATGATCGTGCTCTTATGGTCCTTCGCGTCGAGTTATGCTCGTCGTAACCTTTAATAAAGACTTACGAGCTCATCTCGGAATCTCGCTAAACTTGTCTGCTTCTCCAACTCGGTGACATGTAACGAGTTACAAGGTTACGTTAATTCCACGGAATCTTCTGTTTTTTCGACATGGAGACGCTATTTAACACGATAGTGTCGAGAAAAGCTCGATTATCGTGAATATCTCGATGAAAAAAAAATCAATAAAAATCAATCGAGGATATTTCGCCACTGATTTTCTGAGCCATTTCGGAAAAACGATTTTTTACCCCCCGTAAGGGTAGTTTCCGTCACTGTCCACGGAGGTTTTTTTTGTAAAACAAACTGAAAGCTTTTTTTCCAATTTTTCCAGGCTAAACTGCTTGAAAGTCAAGAAATAAAACAAGAGTCAAAAAAAACTGTGGAAAAATCGAAACTGCATTTTTCAGTCATTTTTTTTGTTTGTTTTTTTTTTTGCTCGAGGAAATACAAACATTGAATCGGGCATCGATAATACGATTAAAAAATGAGTAATCATTTGGCCCGATGCCTTTGCAGCGAGAACGAGGAAAGAAAGAGAGAAGATGAAAATTGGAACGATCACTGCTGGCAATGGCATTGAAAGCATTTTCGCCAGACACCCGGAATACGTATATGCATGCGAAAAACGAACGTAGCTCGATGCCATGCGAGTGGGTGGATGGCGCATTGCCGCAAATTCGCGCGAGAGAGATGCAAAATGTCGAAAGATACGAGACGGTCGTCATATTAGTACGTTGTAACATAAAATTAAGAACAAGTTCGAAGAAATTGTCAAGTTTAACGAAGCCAAATGGACAAGGAAAACACTCTATTACGTGCAGAGTTAAAAAAAAAACTTTTCGTTACGAAAAATGTTAAAATTAATTTTAAAAAATAGATTTTCTTTTCTCATCAGTTTTTCGTAATCGTAGTTACAGGAATACCCGTAATTTCTCTAGTAACGAATAATTCGAAAAATAAACTTGTCAATGCTTTTTTTTTACTCATAAATATTTACGCGTATTCTCCTCTAACGATAAGCTGCTTATTTTTCATTTTTGTAAATGAATAAAGAAAATGGAGTAACGAAATTGAAAAAAGTCCGTCAATGTACAGGCTGTTCCAGAACTCGATGGCGACAATTTAAAGTGACGCAAAGCATTTTCTTTTTTTTTTGTACGATGAAATCTTGATGAGTTACGAAGCGTCAAAGTTTGAGCCAATCGGGCGCGCGTTCTCCCCTCTACTGCAGGTGCCGCCCGAGGCTTCCCGCGCCCTATTGGCTGAACTATATTGATTGATAACTCGGCAGGGATTCGTCGGATCAAAAAATGCTCAAAGACTTTTCGACTCGTAATAACATCCCCTGACTGGATTCAAAATATTAATATTCTCTTCTGGGGCATCCAGAATCCATCTTCTTTTTCTCCAAATTCTCAAACGCATTCTTATAAAAATCGCCTCTCGTATAGTTCGACCTGATATTTTTTCCGGCAGCATCGAAGCTGGACCGAAGGTACGAAAAACCGATAAATCGCCAGCAAGCTCGAACCTCGAGCTTAATTACGCCGTCGACGTGTTTGATTGACGCTAATTGTTTTCGATCTTTTTTTTTCCACCCAGCATCGTAGCACTCTGTCCTTGGCGGTATACGTCGAAGCTTTTTGTATGAAAAACGTCAATGTTGCCGCGGAGGATTGAGTTACCTCAAAATAGAGAAATATAAAATTATCCTCAAACGTAAATTACGCCCGATGTAAATTCTTTGGTAAATCACCTTTTTCCTTCAATTTTCAATCACTCGCTCACAGAGAAACTGATTTTGACGAATTTATTCGTTTCATTTTTTTCTATGATCAAACTTGCGTTGACGAAAAAAAAAATTCCTCCAACTATAAAAATTTCCAAAGTCAGATTCGGTGCAAAGTTCACATGAATTTTCAGAGCCACATTTTCTTCAGTCGGTCAAAGTTGGACTGGGAAATACACATTTTTTTCCGAAATTTATAAAAACTACAAATTCTCGGCAGGAAATAAATCGGAGGACGATCGAATGTCGAAAATATTTTTATAAAAGAGCAAAAAACATTATTCGAATATTTCATCTTTCTAAAGCGAATTCGCAAGTTCCGGAGGCTGCGGAGTGCGGAGAAACTCGCGAAACGACGTTAAGGTAAAGGATGGAAAAGAATTTTCGCGGGTTCTCAAGGTTCCCAGGGAGCATGTGGGGGCTTATTCGACGAAAATTCTGACAATAGTCGCTAATCCGGCTTGCTTTTGCGCCCTCGTAACTCGGAAGCCTGAAAGGCACGCACAGAGTCAGCTCAAACTTCAAAAAACGAGAATAAACCGAGAGAGGTCTCGAACAATTTTCCAAAGGATTAGATATCACCTCAAAGGCAAATGGGTTCGATAGAAATCATCCGGAAAGCCATCGAAAAAAAAAACAATTTATTTCAAAGCTTCAACGACGATGCTCGATTTCTTCAATCAGATACATATATTTTTTTAATCCTCCAGCGTATTTATAAATTTTTTCATCCCATGTTATTCCTCGAGGACACTCTGGTCCACGTCGATTAACTTTTGCTTTTACAAAAAAAAAAAAAAAATCCCGACCGCAAACGTGTCCCGATAAACTCTTCATAGCCTCAGCGTACTTTGGTACTTTCAGAATCTCTGCTGCGAGCTTTTTCACTTTTTGTTCTCCAGTTTTCAGCGCTTTGCTCGTCGTGTCGAATGACGATTCGTCGTGAGTGCAGTTCCGAGTGCAGTGGATACCGACAGCGTCATCTCGTTCTTTGATGCAGCAGCATCCACGATATTATATATAAAAACATCTCGAGACACGTCGAACGTCGTCGTTGTGCTCTTTGGCACATTTTCAACAACCCTCATTTACCGTTTGCTCGTCCGTGCGCTTTCGTGCTTCCTCAAAGGAGGGAAACGAAGGCTGAAGCTTTGCGGGACGGTAATACACCAGCACGATATTTTTAAGAACGATTGCACCCTCAGGAGCGGAGATAAATATGTACATATCGTCACTGAGGGTATTTCTTCAAAGGTGTAAATCAATCGATCGCATTGAGCGTGAGGATAAAAAGACTTCTTTGACGAATCTTACGTCGTTCGATGTTTTGTCAGCATCTTTTCTTACGGGAAATACTGGAAATTGGAAAAAATGTTGGGAAATTTTCACCTAAACTCGACCTGTCGAAATTTTATTTCCTAAAATATAGTTGAAAACACTATTAAAATAGTAATTAAGCGTAATTAATATTATTTGTACTTGTGAAAAAATAATACGTATATATATTTGTCGATAAAAAATCTGGAATGTATTAAACAATTGAGTTGTTCTAGAAGTGTATTTATTTGTGCGTGAGAGTCGCGGCGTCAGTAACAAATTGGGTAAAAAGGGATTCAAAAAATTATTCAGCCATTTCATATTTCGTTGAGAATTTTTCGACGAGACTATGCTCATATTTCTCTTCAATGTTTAGTAACAAGGGTGCAACGTGATTTTTTATCATCCCTTTCAGCAGAGTCTGCTCAGATCGAGTTTTCAGTCCGGAAACTTTAAACGGGAAGAAAATATTTGAATATTTATCGACGAAAGTTAATTTTAATCCCATCGAAATGATCGTTCCGGAAACTCCGGAGATGCGCATTGGATGCTGTCAGTGAAGCGTTTTTTTTTAAACGAACGTCGAAAACCATAGACGGCTCACTGCTGAAAAGATCCTGGGGGTTTTGGATCATAGCCAACTAGTTCATCCCACTCTTATCTTTGTAATTTGAGAAGCTTCAGAGTCGAGGAAACGTAAGCCCTTTGACGAGAAAAAAAGATGGCCTTTGACCCTTTCTTACCGAGCGTACGACCTTTACGGTATATTTTCAATCGCCATTGTAGGCGTTTGTTGAATACAATGATTCTCCTATCCACCTCTATTTCTGCTTCGGTCAAAGTTCCAGAACCGTCAAAAGCGAATTTCAACCCCAAAAAAGAAACCTCAAATTCCACTCATCTCGTTCGTGTCGCTGGCGAAAAAGACGATTAAAATGGTCCAGACTGCTCGATGGTCGATAAATAACAATTTCAGAAACATAATCGTCAATATTTTTCGAAATCTCGTCGCAAATCACGAATCGAACAATTTTTAGAAAATAACCAAACATTACGTCCGACTCAAACGATTTTTAATCAAGTTTACCATTCAACGACTTTAATTAATCCTTAATTCAATCTCGAAATAAAAGTTTTTATCGAAAAACTTTTCGGAATTTAACTGTCAATATTTTCTTTTTATCGCTTTCGTAACAACAGTGTTGAAGTTTTTGGGAAAAAAATTCAAGCGATGGGTTCAAGGATGTAATGCTTGTTCTCTCTTGTACGTGGAAACATTTTAGGAGATTGATTCACAAATGTTCAGGAGCTATCTATTCTCTCACCCTAATTCACGAGAAAGAGGGTAAATCCACCCCATCTCCCTGCGATCTAAGGGTGGTTCTTTCTTCCCTCAAAGTTGAAGGGGTTACGATGCTACGTAAAAGGTACACGCTAAATCGGAGAATGTCCAGATGCTGACTCTTGCGGTGAATCGTTCGTGAGATTCACCCTTTTTGCTCGACCGAGCAAAGAGCTCAGAAATTATCTCGGATCGATCGAGAATTCTCGCTCGCTCTGTTCTCCACTCACGTTCGCCGCACAATTTCCTCCATTGGAGAGAAACTTTCGCCGAGCGGCAAAGTTTATTCGGTCTTCAAAGAAATGTCCTTTGAGAATTCGAAAGCTCCGACATATTTCCAAATTTGAAGGAACTTCGTTTGAATTGACGAAAAAAGAAAAATCAAACGAGTCCATCGATTAAAAATTCGATGTATATTTCACTGATCATTTCTTTTCTCTTAATCTGTAAATTCATCACGAGGGAATAACAATTGTTGACGATTCAAAAAAATCATTATTTTTTGCTAATTAATGATGAAAAAAAATTATCCTTCCGGCTTCCATATAATACGTTTTCAAGTTGACCTTTGATTGACCCGCTGATCACAAGGCTTTGCTATGAATAAACGTTGAATAATCATTTTTTTTGTTTTTTTTTTAACGACTTGGAGATGTTTTTCGATTGTTTGTTATCTCAGGAGCAGACAGAATCAAGAGCTCGATGATTCACACTCGTACGAGAGCGGTTAACCAGCATGTCGAAGTACATCAGACAGGTTATTGTTTATGTTATTCGCTCGCTGCTGACATTTGTTCGCGAATGTATTCGGCTGTATAACGATATCATTCGTATATTTGCCAAACTCGTTAACGAGGGAGAAATTGGATATGGGGTGGCGATCGAGCGTATTTACGTATTTACTCTCAGCTCGAGCCAATTTGCTTTTCAACGTAGACGGAAAAAAAACTCCAATATTCGATAAAGCAAACGTACGATTTCTCACGTCGACTTCTGCCCGAATGTAGTAAGATATTTCGCACATCTTTTATCCTCAATGAAAAAAAAAAAAAAACCAGAGAACATACATTTTCCTCCAATTCCTGTCCTTGGATAATTTTTTTACTTTAGCAGGACGCGATTTTATTCGATAGGCTTTTTCCAGTCGATCCAAGGGTGAAAAAACTTTTCGCCATTTTTTCCAAGTTCACGATTTGTTTTTTTTGACAGTTTGTTAATAACTTTTTGATATTATTGGTATTTAAAATTACTGTGTTCAGTATCTTACGTATGGCAGATTTTTAAAAAGATTTTTGCAGACTCGCCGAGTATTGTAAATTATTGTAATGAAGGACTCGATAGAAAGATTGGAAATTGCCAAAAAATTGTGTTGGAGCGAAAAATAAAAAAAGCAAAATTGTCGAGATTTATTTTTCCAGCCCTTAAGTGGTAAATTTAAAAGTTTAAAAACTATGCAAGCTACTCACTCAACGAACAAAGCATCCAATCACAGTAAAGAGATGACTGGATTCTTACCTGAAACAAACAAAACAAAAATTCAAATCTTACCCACACGTTTATCTGCTTTCTAATGTTTTTTTATTTTATAAAAATACAGCGAATTAACCTGATCGTCAGGCTCGAGAGAATGAGAAAAAAATTTAAAGATTCTATTAAACTTTTGTGGGAAAAATACTTCGATGGAGAAATTTGTTTGCGATGTTGGCTCGATGATGGAAAAACACGTTATTTTTACGATCGACTTTGACGAATGGATTCAGCGCGCGCTTTTTTTTTAACGTATTTTATGTTTATACTCGACGAGGAAGTGGTCCAACCGTCATTTTTTTATCATCGAAACAGACGTGAGATATGTCGTAAACTTCCGGGCTCGGAGATGTGTTTATCGATTTGTTAAAACCATTGGGACGAGAGAGTGGAACAGCGACCTAGTCAGGACGCATTTCCGGGTATATTGCTGGGGTGAAAATATTTTTTCACAGTCACAGAGGGTCGAGAATAAATTTGTGAACATCGACGGATTTTTGCAATGCTGATGGATCGGGGAATATTGGATTTTCGCGTTCTTTTTTTTGCATTCTATTCTTTTTTGTTTCCAACACCATTTCGATGAACATTCATTTTGTAACGACACATTACGATGACGTTTATAATTAAAAAATAAATAAAAATATTTCCTCATTGGTATAAAATTATTATTTTCAGTTAATGTAATGAAATTATATAAAATTTTATGGCAGAATATGCGCTTTGGTTTCATCTTAGTTGTTGGAATATTTATTATTTCAATGTAACACAATTTTCATTTTGTTCTTATTTTTCAAGATACTTTACAGAATACTACGTGTATCGCTAACGTACGTGTGGATTGAATTGACAGTTGAGGTCTTTGTCCCGCTTAAAGTGGTTTTTTTTGGAATGGACAACTTTAAAAAATAAATAATGTGGTATTAAGATGCAAAAAAAAAGATTTTAAGCTTGAAGTTTCCACTTTTCAGGTCTTTAGATGAACATTTGTTTTTTCGTTATTAGTCGGAAAAAAAAATACAAAAAATGACTTTTTAGGGTGTTTTGATACTTCCGACTTGCGCTGGTTACACATTATACATAATATAAAATATGTACATAATAAACAATAATGTAATATGATGCAATAGCATTGCCATTTTGCTGTTCTCGCGTTTTGAGAAATATAGTGTTTTCCATAGATGATAGAGTGATTTTTGAAACTTGTTCCGAATGTCCAACAGTTTTTCCTTCAAAAACGAAGGAAAAAGCCTTTGACCTCGTTCGAACTTAGCCGAAACGTTCCTTGAGTTTCATCCAGCTAGGGATGGCGCTTGGATGAATCCAGTGTCAAGTTCAGACAATATTCGCCTGAAAAAAGTAGACGCGACGGTTGCCAGAGCGGTCAGCCAAGTTGTAAAAATTGGCTCGCTTACAATAAACCTTAACCCAAGTGAGATACATTGCTGTTATTCCGCAAAAAAGCTGCCCATGCGTACTGGATAAAAAAAAAACCGAATACGAGAGAAACGTTCGAAAATATATCTTTAATGGATTTTTTATTTATTTAATGGATCAGCTAGAGAGAGAAAAAAATCGACGATAGAATTTCATCTCCATAGAGGGTTCTCACATCTCCACAATTTCAGTGGCTTTCTGAGGGATGAAAAGAAAATCGGCTACTCTTGTAACGGCGTGAATATGAGCGAAAATACGATATTTATAGTTCATATTTGTATGGGCAAATATGTAAAGTTGAGTCAAAAAGAAAAGTATGTATCGTGAGTAGCAAAGAGAAACGTCTATCGTCGCCATGTTTCAGGCTCGGTCTAGCGCACCAAATTTATCGTTATTACTTGAAAACTCTCGGTACACCAAGCAAGACAGAGAGACAGAGAGAGAGAGTTGGGAGAGTGAGATAACAGCCGACTGAAATTACCCGCTCAGATATAAATCGTCCTCGAAGTTTTAAAAACTCCCTACACCTCTGAAGGGAGATACGGGATGCTCTTAGGGAGGCTGTGTTGCTTCGATCCGTCGAACGTGGACCTGGTGAGCTTCAGCTTTGATGGAGAAAATGAGAAAAAATTGCGACTATACCTCGAGCTGCTTCGTGAAATACTGCTCGTTCATGACGCCGCAAAAAGGAACTAGCGAGCGTTGCCTTTTCACAGCATGTTTAATCTTTAATTTTAACTTTCATTCTTTTTCTTGACGCATTATTACGGTAGAAGAGAAACAGTTAATCTCCATTGTCCATAAATTCTAGATTCGCCGATAATGGTAGGAGGAACGGTTAGCCTCCTTATACCAATGGGAGCGGCAATCCGACTGCGCGAAATTTTCGCCCGCGACGCCATCTAGCGGATTTCCCGCAAACCTGAACTTTTTTTCGCGCGTAAGTAGGACATGGAATGAAGTAACTTAAAAAATATATACGAAGTTTGCCATATCGTAAGGGCTAATTCTGCAGCTGGGTGAGACATAAAATTGAAGAAACTCAGATAAAATGTTTAAACCTTTCGAAAATTTATTTCTCGGACGCTCTGGAAAAAACAAAGTATCCAGAGATGAGGTTTGGAAGCTTCGCTGACTGAGAAGTAATTATCGACCACACACGATATTAATCACAATAATGTAGCGCTCTGCTGTGATAATCCGCTAGGGCGGAAGCAATAAATTCTCGAAAGCTTATCAGGACCGACATGAAATCGGATTAAGGAGGTTAACGCTCCACTTGTGGCTCAATAAAGCAACTGCTTTTTTTGCTCTTTCGGTCATCAAGAACGAGTCGAAAATTCATTATTTTTGTTCTCAAAGTCACTCTCCCTTTCTCTCTCACAAACACTGTTGCATTTTTTTTTTCAATTGATTGCTGTTTTTTATTCCGGTCTAGCCGTTCCGTCAGGATTGTAGCTGAGAAAACGCGACCTTGACAATGACGAAGAGCTTCTGGCAAACCGCGCCAGCAGTTTTCTCGCGATCTAGATATACCTACATTTCACATAACTCACTCACATAAACACACACACACACACATGTACATTTTACTTTCTTATATGTCACCCCCGAAATATATCGGAATATACGTTAGTGGGGGATATTTTTATCTAGAGATACGCGATCGTATTTTGTTTGGGTACACGTAATCGTCCTCGATGCTTCTCACAAGGGATGTTTTTTTAAAAAAAAGTCCGAGATTCCCAACTTGCTTCCAGATTGCTACAAAAATAAAACATTAATCGTAGAAACGAAATATATATTTCATGCTGACTAATTTATTTTACAAGTACATTTTTTCATTATGCAGAATTTCGTAATTTCGTTTTCATAAAATTCGGAATATACGTTTTTCGTGATATTACCAAGAATGGTCAAGAAAAAAGAAACAAAATTGTATAATTTTCAATCCATTTCAAAATATTGACATGCAATATCCAATTATTCATTAATAATGTGGAACAAATAAAAATATAATCTATTCGGTTTTTGAAAAGAATAAGTTTCATTGACATTTCGTGAATAATCTGAAAATTTTTCGTTGGCACTGACTTTTTATCCATTTTTTTCCGATATTCTTAAACAATGTTTAGCAGCCACGAGGAATAAATTTTTCTGAATTTTTCGAATTCTTCGAAGAAGATGTACATGTACTTTATTGGTTCGTTCTCAAAATAACTACTCGGGTGTCGATAACAATTTTTTTTCAATACCATCAAATCACTGAAAAATCTTAATTTTTTTTACTGAGAATGGTCCATAGGTAAGACTCCTACTCGACGTCAAGAGCTTTAGCGTTATAGCGTTGCTTGACGATGAATTGTTTTACAAGAAAATATGAGCGGGTTTACCCCTACAATCCTAGCGTGCCGATTCCACCTACTTTTGCGCCGTGTTACCCATTAACCACCCTTCACAAGAATACCCACGAAAAAACGTCTTGAGGAGGAAATTTCCAACCCTTGTGTGATAAAATTTTCCACGAGTCTTCCCTAAAGAGGAAGTATCTTTTCAGGGTATATTAATCCCAACAATTATTCAAAATAAAACGATTTATCGATGGGATTTCCACCCCCAAAACAGGGCTTGAATTTCTCTTCTAAATTCAATCTTCATCAGAAATAATAATCAAGCTGCAGTTAAATCCAGTTATAATACAGTTATCGTATCCATGCCGTATCGTGCTTCGTAATTGGCAAGACGAAATTAAAAAAAAAATTAATTAAGGACATCGTCTTAACCAAAACGACTACTTTGTTTCCAACCTCCATTAAATCTATTTTTTTTCTCAATATTTTGTTTCATTTAAAAAATCGGAAATCTCGACATCGAAAACACCTACGACCTTTTTCTCCGTCTGAGGCACCCCGTTCCCTTTTCCAACAAAGCTCTGTCGTTTTCGTTCCTCGTCGTTCAATCTACTTAAAAATAAAATGCGAAAAACGATGTACCATCGGGGATGAAGATTTAAATATTCTGATCTCGTTCCTCCGCACGTTCACATCGCTTCGCAAAAAATATTCACGGAATACGGGCAAGTCCTGTGGGAAATTCGATGTTTCCAAGTGCATGTGTGATGACGAACGAACAAGAGACGTTAGAAAGCGATTTCATCTATTATTATTATTATTAAAAATGATGGAATGATTTTTTGATAAAAAAAAAATATATCGCCTGGTTTCGCAACGTTGATGGGCAGATATTCTTAATTAAATAGCAAAATAAAGGATACTTTTGGCAAAACAAAAGTCTTTGGTCTTTACATAAAAAAAACATCGAAACACGTTTCAAAGGTCTTTGAACCGCGTCTTTTGATAATACGACAAAAACTTGGTACTGCAAGCATTCGATGTAGTTACTGAGGGCACTAAATCAGTGTGGATAGAAACAGAGCCAATCAAGCAATCTGTGCAAACGTTGTACGATCAGGTCATACGAGCCAGAGAGCCTTTATACCATCAACATTCCTTGCAATTGTGGGCGTACGGATATACGTGAGCTTCTGGTGTTTTGCCAGTCGGGTATGACTGCATCGTTCATTAGGCTGATCATTCTGATGTTTGCGACACGAGTGGAATGTTTGCCTGCAACGTGCACAACGAATTCTTACAACTTCGAGCAAAGAAATTTGAGAACGAGCAAAACTTCGGATATAATTATATTATATTATATTATATTATATTATATTGTATTATATTATATTGTATTATATTATATTATATTATATTATATTATATTATATTGTATTATATTATATTATATTATATTATATTGTATTATATTATATTATATTATATTATATTATATTACATTTTATTAAAATAGGATATGATTATTTTATACCATAATTTTCGGAAAAAATGGAAATGATTTTTCAAAAAAGTATTTCGAGATGAATATTGAGAAAAAATGTTCAAAACTTTTAGAGGATCGACTGAAGGAACGCATGTTCAAGCAATTCAAAAAATCAAAGTTCCAAAACAGCCCCATTTGGGGTGGGAACATATATCATTATTAATTTTATATTATTATACGTATAATTATTTCAAGCTCGGGAAATAACGTTCGATCCCTGAACCGTTTTATCGGAAATAAATTTATCAACGCCCTCGTCGTTTCGCGGTCTTTTCACTTTGACATCCTCTGCATCTCTGCGACACGAGGACCATAATGTTTCTATCGCGAAGCTGAAGAATATCTTCTATATCTTTTCTTGTCACCATAATACGACCACCACTCGCAGGTCAAAATGAAATTTTCAAAAAGGAGAAAGAGGAATATAAAAATACGAGCGTCATGAAGATGGCAAACGCTTTGTCAAATTTTACTACGCGAGAATTTCCCCACTTTTCAAGCCTTGTCATCTCGGAAACCGTACATCTGTTCTGGCTCACAGAAAATATCTACACCCTTAAGCTGTTGCTCGCTTCATTTTTCATTAAATTGTAATAAAATAAAATATCAATAAATCAAAATAATAATTTAAAAATTCTCATAATAATGTAATATAATACAATGTAGTAAAAAATTTTGTTTTATTTTCATTTCACACTTCATTTTCACACTTAGTGTATCCTTTTTGATTTTTCGAGTCGTCATCGCCCTTCCCTTTCGCGAAATTTCCGTATTTCTTATTTGAATTTTTCTATTTTTTCCGTCCGTATTTAATATTATTTTGTGTTATACAACGTAACACAATACTGAAGACACAACTGAGGGTGAAAATTTGATCGATGAATATGCTCGAAATAAAATACAAGGGGTGCCGCAAAGCGTTGACGGATACGAAATTTCTTGTACCGGAAAACAGTGCGGAAAAACGAAATCCGTTAAATGGTTTATTCTACTTTTTTTTCGTGTCTTTTCACTGGCATACGCTTCGTTGCATGTCAGCGACCACATCGGGAATGCATGAAGCTCGACTTGCATGCGAACCTCTCGTTGCTCGAAGGTACGAGCTTTTGCAATCAAATGCAGTGTATTCAACCAGTCTCGAGGTCGTTACTACGCATACGCCGGTGTGCGACATCGCAGTGGCGAACCGACGGATCGAAGTTGCCAATGCCAATCTTTGCAAATAAAAAAAGAGAGAAAAAAAACGACGTTTCAGGCTTGTGAATTTTGTGAAAATTATTCGGTTATCAATGTCACTTTTTTGCCGCGTGTTGTCAATCTAACTTTGCAAAAAGTTAATGAATAAGTTCCTTAAAGAACGTTCCAGTGACAGATCCAAAGCGAGTTGTAAAATTTTTTTTATTTTCATTTTTTTTTAAATATTATTTCTACCAGAAATTGAAAATTGGCAGGATGGGAAGCTCTGAGCTTTTTGGAATTTTGGCTCTGTATTTGTTTTTACTAGGCACTCATTCCTCAGCTAATGAAAAATACTTAAAGCAGTGTCCGGAGAAGGGTAGTTTTTTTACCCTTATTGGTATTCCGTAGAAGAACGGAGAATTTCGAAAAAAATTGGATAATATGAAGAATTCGGAAATCACTCACTGACCCACCATTTTCTTGGCAGAAATGTGTTGCAAATTTGCTCTGGGATGAGTTTAATAAAAGAACGGTCATGGACAAATGTGAAAAAAATCTCAGTGACCTTTGTTCATCCCTGTCAGCACGACAATTGCACGTGAACAAATCGTGGTGAATAAAACACACGTACAATCTCGCCGAGTACGAAAAAAAGCTCAAAGGAATCCGTGAACTTGTCACTCTCTCGCTCTTTCTCGTTGAATCTTGACCAGAGTTGCATGCACCCCCGTAAAAACGATAGTTAAGATACGATCTGGCGGGAAAAACGCGGCTCCGACGTTTGTTCTCCTGTGCAAGTTGATAAAAGTAGTAACAAGGTCTTCGAGGTTGTAATGTGCGAACCCCTGGTGCAGCCAGCGAACGACCGAGACCTCGTCTCACATCGAACGCCCCATCCTCCCCTGTTCGAGTGTGTTACTCGGTCTCTGGGTACGAAGCAGGGGTTCTCCTTCTCGCTATTCGTCAAGTCGACAATAATCAGACTGAGGCAAATTTAATAACATTTTTTTCACATTCTCTTTGGGTCTTTTAAATTCCCAAATGTGCTAATCCAGCATGAGAGAAAAAATTTTTTTAAATCGATTTATTATTTGAGGTTAACTCGAAACTCCGTTTGAATGACTTCCGCCCAATGCTTGTCGGGTTATGATCATTTTTTTTATTTATCATTGATCGATATTTTCGGTTGTTTAACCCGAAATGTCGATTTTTCCGTGCAAAAAGCCTCAAATTCGTTTTTTAGTTCAGGACGCCACCACCAGGTCGCGCGGTCGCAATCTACTTTACCAACAGATGAAATTAATCGCTCTTTCTCCTGATCTCTTTCTTGACTCGTGCACGATGGACTGCTGGTTGGTTTACGTAAAAATTTTGTGCAAAAATTAAACAAACATTATAGAAATCGCATCCGAAATTTGCATTAGCAGCAGAAAAATGTATCGCTGCATTACGAACTTTTCCCCAATTCGTTTTCCTACACGCGATGTTTTCATCGTCACGATAATTCTGCTAGAAAAGAAAACAAATTTACTAATTACGAAAACAAACACGTTGTTTGATCGTATTTGATTCGTATACGTATTGAATAAACATGGACAAAAACGTTTTTGCAGTAGACTGATGTTTTTTTCCCACGGTTCATCCCAGTTACGATTTGTATCGTAGAGAAAATTCACACGAAATAAAATGTTTATGCTACAATTCCCACGTCGATGAGACTCCAAAGTACGTTTCTTCCTCGTTATTTTTTATCGTTCCATCCAGTTCACTAGTGTTTTTGTAAATAAAAAAGAAAGAATCCTCGTAAAACAAGCGTCGTCAAGGGAAAAGCACTTTAGTTTGATATAAAACGGGAAGTTCATTTTTCTCATGAAATATAAAACAGGAAAAGAACGTATAGAACGGACAACTTTAATCATAAATTGTCTCCCTTTTTTCCTACACACCAATTTTTCTTTTTCACTCAATCTTCACTTCGATGTAAAATCATTACGTCAAGCCTCATTCCTAACGATTTCATATTTTTTTCCAAGGCCATATTGTTACGTGCGAATCAATTAAAAATTTGTATCGAACGATACCCAGCCTCACGTGAGTCGTGGAAAATAATATTCATCGACGTCACATTTTTGCGAGAGCGAATAAAAAAATCTGTCAGTGTTTCGCGAAAACATTTTTGCGATTTCGACAAATGACACTGTTCAAAGATTTCATCGCAGACTTTGCCGATTCTCGTGAACTTGAAAGTCTTTTAAGGCATTTCAGCAAAGATAAGCGAGCAAACGAAGGATCATCTGCTTCTCGTTAATTCTCCCTTACGAGTGGTTATTCAAGTTTGTCAAGGAGCAAGAAAAATTTTCTGAAAATGGAGAAACGTCAATTGGCTTGAAAAACATCGAGGAAGAGAAGAGAATGAGCGAAGAAAGAAAGAAGAAGGATGCATCCACCGCGATGCTTCGCGTAAGCTGGGATGTAAGAAAAGCTCTTGACATGCTACACGTTAAAGCTGTTTCCTTGGTTGCACAAATTGATCTTCCCACTTTATTCGTATTTCATTTAACGTCCTGACTACTTGCTGTCTTAAAAAAAAAAAAACATCTTTTTACGACGAAGAAAAAGCTCGCCAACTTTATGAGGCAACAATTTTGGAAAAAAATTCGGTTTTTTTTCGAATCATAGCGAACTCATTTCAAAACACACGAAATTCTCATACTCATTTTCGAAAATCGTCCTGGTCTCCAAAAACGATGCTTTTATGTTATCCAAATTTTCATAATTTTATTTTTCACGATATACCGCACGAGAGATCTTTTTCGTTCGTATTTAATCGTGATAAATATTTATAACGGTACATTGACATTCCTGAAAGAATTCTGAAAAAAAAATCAACCGTGTTTTGAGTTTCGACAACGAATCTTCGTTTTTGTTTTTCTTCTTTTGATCAAAAAAGTTGACATCCTCCGACGGATGTGCCGTTTGACGTGATAATTTTTTTTTTTTCTGTGAAGGGACATCGAAATACGAAATGAGACATTTAACGAGCGAGCTGCGAACAGAGTTGTGGGTGTGAGGTTTCGCATAATATATTCTCGTAACGTGTTATTCGTGTCCTTTGCTCCTCCATGAAGTAATCTTATGGATTTACAGTGCCCTGGCAGTTAAGGGGCAAGGTTACCGGATATATCGCGTGGCGAGTAATAACCTCCCTTATCGTCACATGATCTATTCAAACTCCTTCCCTCTCAACCCGTATCCATCGCCTAGCTTCCGCAAAGTTAGCCCTTGCTTACTTTTACGATCGAAAAATCAAGGGCCTCGAAACACGAGAATTATTCGAGCGTCGTGAACGTGTCTGCTAATGATCGTATTGCCTTTGTATTGCGTGCAGATTCCATCGGCAAATGTACGAAATTCTTCGTGTTTCACCACCGGAAACCACGATAAAGCTGCTCCCTTTCACCGAACGAAATTCAATGATCATCGCGATAAGAAACAAAAAACGTGAAAATTTTCTTTTTTTCGTCTGGTTCAGCGACCCTGGGTCGCGATTTCTATTTTTGACTAAATTAAATTGGCATGTGTCAGCGAGATAAAATTGCTTATTTTTCCACACAGGCGCAAGGCTAAAGTTTGAGAATTATTTTACGAAATCGATGGGATTCTTTATTTTTGTTTTTACGCGGAGGAATTTTTTTTTATTTCTTTTTTTCACAAAGATGTTGATGGAAATTGTGAAAAAATGAATAAATTGTTCGATTATGTGAATGTTATTACCGCCCTTGAATGTATTTTTCAGGTTTTTGTAAATTTACGAAACTTCACACGCTGACTGAAGACCTTTTTAGTAAGCAGATTACAATTTAAACGAGATACGATGTACGTGATGAATTATATTTTGTCTTTTCATATTTTTATCCCCTTGGAGCGTTGCACGAGCTCGCCCGACATTCGAAAAGCTCTCGTCTGCTAATGAAAACTCTGAACGAGACGCAAGAGTCATATGCAAATCTGTTGATTACTCTGTACTCTGCAGCAGATGCATCTCCTGCCGTTTGTGTACACGCAGCAAACCCCGAGGATCCGAGACGTGTCGCAGTATGATCCTGAAATTCATCATCCTGTCTATTTCTCTGCTTCCCTTTTTTCCCTCCCTATTCCTTCGTTACTTGAATACTTCGCACACAACGGCATTTTATTCTCCCGCAAGCTGATCCAATCTCATTTAAATCTTTACTCCTATGCTCGAAAAAAAAAAATGGAGAATTCGATATTTCAAAGTTGGCCGATTAGATTTACATTCTGGAAATGAATTTTTCGATTTACCATGAAAACGATGGATGGATGAGGTTTTTGGAGGAACAATGAAATCTGCGAATTTTAAGTACTTGATAATTCTATGAAAATTGGAAAAAAAAGATCAATCGCGGCGTAAGAATTTACATTAACAATAATATTATGAAATTGTTGGAGAGTTGTTGCAAAAATGAAAAAACAAGATCCTGGGAATCTTCAAGGAACTTGCTCTGTTTTCAAGTCGTGTTAAAACCGTTCACTGTTTCGATTACGCTTGATTTTTTTCAAAACTTTGACGATATTTTGAAATTCATCATTTTCAGATATTTTTTCGATAAGAAGGGAGAAATTTGAAGAATTCGAACGCTTTGGCAAAACTGAACGAATTCATTTGGCGCGAAGAGAAGTTATCTGAATATTTGCAACATTTTTTTTGACAATTTGGTAATAACAAATTTAAAACTTCAACAGCATTGCTGAGGACTTGAAATTCTCATTCCATTATATTGCCGCATACATAACGCCTGCCACACATCTTAGAAATATACTTATACTTTAGCCGCGTACCATCGAACACGAGAGCGCTCTCATCGGCCCACCATCTAGCGGCAGTTTCGCGAAACTCGTGCTCCTGAGTCCGCACACGATATTGCGTGCAAAAACAAGTATATTCCGCGTTATGACGACGCACTGAGTTGAAGACAAATTTCAGGAAAAATTTATACGAAATATTTAACGTCTTTTAAAGGATGCCAGTCGCGATTTGACGTGGAACGCCTCATAGGGGTACAATTGATGTGGTTTAATACCACACGACACGACGGATATTTGCCCATTAGGATGGATTCATAGTGTAACGAAGATTATCTTCACATCGTATGCAATTTATGAGGATTTGCTATTGACCATATATGGAAATCTGTCGGTGAGAGCCACTCAAGCCTATATTTGTACGGTTTACCATTAAGTCTCCACTTCAATTCAAATGATTAATTCTGCTGATCGGCGTTCGACTAATGTCAATTATACTTTATAAATCTCAATTATTATGGATTAATTATACGAGTATTAATTATAAATAAGGTATAAGTAAAGTATAAATACGATTAATTATACGATGGATTAATTATACATAAGCACGAAATACTTTGAACAACTTGAAGATGTTTTCGGAAAAATGAAAAAGTGCTCTAAAAACTATTCCTAGATGAAGGTTCGTTGATGAATCGAAATTTCTTTTTGATTTGCATCAATGTCGTTAGTGATTTTTCTTTCCGATCAATACGGAATATGGAATGGACTCGTCAGACCTTCGAAGCATTTGTAAACCAGTCACGCTTACGAATTGTTATGATAATAAAAACAGTGAAAAATTGTTCCCACCGCAAAAATGCTCGTTTTCTCAAACTCTGATAATCTTCGGAGACATTTTTCAAATGCTCCAAAAGTCTAGATGAAAATGGCAAAATTCTTCATGGATTCTTACGTCACGATGGTGGCTTTAGAGCGCAGCATTGCTTTCATCATAGAAAAAAAAAATTACCGAAAGTGCTTTTTCTTTGCCACTTTTATTTAAGGGAAGATGGCGCTCCTCTCGAGTACCGAATTTCATCGACCAAAAAGAAAGTTATTCCCAAGAATTTTTTCATCCAATGCGGCATTTTTTTGTATAAAACTCTTTAGGTAATACAGACAATTCAGACACTTCTCAGATTATTCAGAAAAAGCAAAAATTCAAAAATTGCAAGAAAACCTTTCTAATAAAAAGCTCAGAGGGACAAAAGGTCACGACAGTCAATGAAATTGCCAAAAAGCGCGAAAGCATTTTCGACCATTCGAGCACTCTAAGAAGCAGATTATTACTGATTTTGAGTTTGGAGGAAAAAAAAACTAAATTTGCTAGCTCTGGTCCTCCCTTAAATACCAAGTGTGTTCCAAAAATAATCAAAAAATCCGAACTCTTCGCCTCATTTCAAAATTCATCAATGTTTTCATCGACGAGCGAACAATTTTTTTCTTTTATTTCATTTTTCTTTTTCTTTTCTTCAAAGCAATCACTGAGCTCACCATTGATGACGTGAAGTTCCGTGGGTGCTTTGAACTGTGCGGTGTGAAGTGCAAGCTCACCCGTGTCCGCAGCAGCTTGGAGCAACAGCTGTTGATGATGATGATGCCTCGTCGATGATCGATGCTGGTGAACACTGTTTAGCACGATGTTGCTCGATGTTCTGCTCAACGCTTTTCTTTGACGAATTGCTTCTTTGTATATCTTGCAGTACATGACAATCATCACGATTCCGGGTATCCAGAAGGAAACGCACGAGCTTATCACGGCGTATGTTCGATTAACGACGAAGGAACACAGCTGGTGAGAGAATCAAGAAAATAAATCAGAATTCCATGAAAAAAAAGAGCAAACGATGAAAAAAAATGTTCAAGGACGTGCGAGAGACTTTGCTTCAGCGACAATGGGACAAAATGACGATTTCAATTGTACGCAAGACACCGCGAGCACAGGAATTTTGAACGACGATAGAATAAAAAAAGTGTCAACATTTTGGAAATTTTTCAAAAAGACGAAAAGCACCAAAACTCCCGGACTCACCTCGGGATGTTCCTTCATGAATAACAAGTTATCGTGAGTCGTGTACCACCCCATGAAAATCGGCATGAAGCTTATGAGGGCGGGCAAAGCCCATGCCGAGCCGAGGAGACATCCTACGGTGCTCTGTTTCATGATTATCGCGTACTCCAGCGGACTAATTATCGCGTAATAACGATCAACGCTGATGCAGCAAAGATGGAGAATCGACGCTGTGCAGAAATAAACGTCCAGTGAGTTCCACACGTCGCACATGAATCTGCCAAAGAGCCAGCGACCGCCGGAAAGTTCGACCGACGCGTTGAAGGTCATGGCGCAAGTCGCCACGAGAAGATCGGCGGCCGCCAAACTCACGACGTAACAATTCGTAACGACCCGCAATTTACGATGTTTCCTGACGCTCGCGATAACGAGAATATTTCCAAGGACAGCGGTCGTTATTATGCTTCCCATTACGATGCCCTTGACGACTTCGACGAAAACATTGACGCTGTCCTGAAGATTCTCGACCGTCGGATCGCCAGCCGGTACGACCGTCGTCACGACGCTGACGTTCATTCCATCGCAGGTACTCGTGGTCGTGGTCGTTGTTGTCGTCGTCGTCACGGTCCCCAAGGTCGCGTCATTGACGGTCGAAGGATCGATCACTCTTAGTGGCAAGCTCGTCGTCACCGCTGCCATAACATTAAGCATTTTTTCAACGTCGTTCTTATATCGTTCACTTTCACCTTGTTCGACCTTGGGCCGATCGATCATTCGCGTTCGCCAGTGGCAAACTGGCCCTTGCAACGTATTTGCGTTTCTCTCAAGGTCACACGATCTCGCAACGTCAATAATTCCGGTATTTTCATTGTCGTTGACGCTCCACCGACGATCTCTGTCGGAACGATTCAATTTCACGATTCTGTTCGATGACCCTTTTTTCTTTTTTATCGCCAAGTACTTTGAGAGGCATTTTTTTTACGATTCCAACGCGAGCTTTGCTCGCATTGGACCAACATGCGAAATACCCATGAGGACGATTTTCTTCCTTGATTTTTCGTTTTTTTTTTTTTTCTACCGAACACACACGATTACGACCGATTAAACGTGTGGTTTTATCGAATCAGCGTTAAATTTTCTACCATTTCATCTCGTAATCTCTACATGCTTTCGCGAACCGACGTTTCCCTTCCGGCTCTCATTCATTTTCTACGACCTCGTTTTTCCGAACGTTACCGGAAGCGAATAGACGAGGGAACGATAACGAGGGAACATCGAGTTTGAATGAATGCCATTGGACGAAGAGAAAAAAAGGGTTGAATTCCGATGGATATTCAGGGAGAAGAGAAGAGAAGAAGAAAAAAAAATGGCGCTGCACTGGATGGGTTTTACGACATCTTTGCTTATTACCGCTTTTATCCTTACGATTTCATTGTTCATTTGCATCTGACAATCGATGGGAACTTGGTAGAATATAAAAATTTTTCACAACGAAGTTTCCATGGAAGAAAATGTATTTTTGAGACGAAAAATGTTTTTTTTTATTCAAAAGTGTTTTCATGTACTTTTCAATCACTTTTAGGGCAAAAATAATCAACAAATTTACGTTTGATAGAAGAAATAAATGAATAATTATTTCACGAAGAATAATGCTTTACAATAATGTACCTGGTGCCCAAAACCGGATGTTGATAATTTAGAACTCGATCAGTCATGAAATTCCGAGTCGGAAACTTCCCAAGCACTGTTTGTTTCTGCGAAGCCCTCTGTTGTAATTAATAACTCATCAGGTTTTGGTTGTATAAAAAAATACCATAATACATTTCGACCCGGAATTTCACCCTTAATCTGACTTTGAATTATTAACATCGAGTTTCGCGAGACTCTGTATGTGTACATTCTTACAAACGCCGTAATCACAAACAGATTAAAATATATTTGCAACCATGGAGGTAACCAATTATCTCAGCTCGTTTGTACCATTAAATCCATTTTTTAACAATTCTGCAATATAAATAGACGTAAAACTCATCCACTGATCCACGACTGATCGATTTAATGTTCAACGAATAATAATAACAAGTTTCCTCCACTTAACTGAAAAACGGTTTTTTCCACGTTTCGTACGGTCTAATCATTCTTCTTGAAACATTTATCATTTAATTGGATTTTTCATTCATACAATAATTGCGAGAGCATATTGTACTTTGAAACAACTGCTGGTGACACTTCAATCTGAATGGAAAATGAGAGTATAGAAAAATAAATGATGAAAAATAAAATGGCGGAGAAAAAATTCTAACTGTATTTGAACCTGTCTCTTCCTCGTTCTACACTCCACCCACTCTCTTCTGCTTCAAATCTATTCATTTCCTGAATGCCAATTACTCGTCCCGGATTGGGTGGAAAAAAGAAAAAAAGCATATCGGGCATCGTTCCCGGCTACCCCATGTTGGCCTCACGACCCCATTTCCCACTCACTCGCCGGGTTAATATAACCTCTCCTGAGCTGAAAAGAATAAAATTTTACAATATCACACTAATAACAAAATACAATAACGATCTTAATGCAACGAAAAAGAACTGATTTTAACAACTCTAAATTGCAATTTGACCTTTTGGGGGAGGGCAAAATCGCAAACGATGCCCGATGTATCAGAGATTTTATTTATGAATTTGGAAAATTTACAAAAATGTCTGCCACAGATCCTATCGTATTTACCCTTTGAATTTAATTTGAAAATTAAATATATGTATTAAATTACACATATATTGTCATTGACCATGTTTGACCCTTTAATAACCAAACAAAGTCGTGAACGATGTGGTTAGGATGAGAAAAAAAATTATGAAACAACCCTTCGAACGCTTTCATCGAAAAGAAATATTCTCACGTTCCATGCCTCTTTTTTTCAATTTTCTATTCGCTTTTTCCTCTCTTCTGTCTTTTCCTCTGCGACGACTCGTGTCCGGATTTTCAATTTTGTAGAAAAAATCAAAAAACAAAAAAATGCTTTCGAGCTCACGTTGATTGTTATTTCAATTGGCTTTGTTCAAGTCCTCTTTTCCCGAATCGTTATTCCATTATTCGTCGATGGAAAAATATAAATTTAAGATTTCGATCGTGCAGGAGAGTGGAAAAAAAGATTTACATTCACGATCGCGATCCCATTGGACTTCAAATTGTTAATCAAAAAGGAAGAATCGGACGAGAAGATAAAAAAATCCAAGAGATTTATCGTCGCTATCATATTTTTCGTCTGACGGGAAATTGGAACGCGAAAAAAGAGAAAAACATCAAAGTCAATGTTGAAAAAAAGTGTCTGTCTCAAAAAAAAAATCAAACGAAAAATTAACTTTTCTCTCGTTTCTCATACGTTCTACCCATAACAATGGCATTCTCGTTGATAAATTGAACATTTTTTCGCAAGTTTTCAAAATATCCACAAAAATACTCTGAAAAAATGGATACTACAAAATATTTTCGTTTTTTTATCGAGCACGGAAAATGGAAAGTTAATAATTACATAAAAATTTCTCGTCCGATGCAACCCCTTTAAACCCTTTTTTTATAAAAAAAAAAAAAAACGATTACAATTTCGATAAAGCTTTAGAACTTTTCTGAACGAATAAAAAGCCATAAAAAAATATTCCCACTCAGTGGAAAATGAATGCCAACAATTTTTCGACCCTCGCCACTTTGCGAACTGGATTTAACCGGAAAATCCTCCGCTTAATGCGATTAGTATGCCCGGGAAATGCTCCGACATTATATTCCTCTGAAATATAATTTTCCCGGAGAAACAGATTCGGATAAATCATATTAATTACATTATTGTAACATTTCCGGTTGTTGGAAATACGGGAATATAGGGGGATAAAACATTTACGTACATTGACCCGCACTGCTCTTTTTTTACAAGCTTCGTCAAAACGGTAGAGCAGAAGAGAATAAAAACCCCTGATGGGACTATGCCCCATGGATTTTCCGAAAAAATTGAGATATAAAAAGAAACATATAGATCAAATCAACAAATAAAAGGAATATAAAAAGCCATAAGAGGGTTGGAAGAGCAAAAGCATTCGCGTGAAGGGCAAGGAAATTGTCTGTTTCGGATCTTCGATCATTTTCCGGACACTGACACGAAAAGTCTCACGTGTAACGAGATGAAAAAATCCCTTCCTCCTTTCTCAAAATTTTCAAGATGAAAAATAAAACATATCAAAGTTCCAAGGGGTTGAAAAATAATCGAAAGATTAATGATTACGATGAAATTACAACTTTTCTCGTTTTACGATGGTAAATTTGACGAAAATCATTAATCGTTTCCGGTCTTGTTTATTTAATGTTTAAAAAATCGTAATCAACTCATTCGTGTTAATTACGTACTGTACAATTTTTCTGTTTTTTCGTTCTTTCGTAAAATTACGAAAATATACTCGAGAATGAAAAAAAAAAACCTATATTCGTGCAATTTTAATACAGTTTATACGAATTTTCGTAATATTTTCAAAAATGCTAGTGAACTTTCAGCTGGCGGTGAACATTTTTTGCCTTCAAGTACGAGCCAATGTGTCCAAATTTGTCTCCATAATACTGTGTGCTAAATTAAAAATTGCAATATGATTCTCGTCATTTCAAAGTGAATTACTCATTCGGATGAGATAAAAATTGTTTAATTCTCAATGAACTCGAGTCCGATGATATTTTCATCGCACAACTATCGCGATCTTTCCTGCTGGCTGAGTATAAAATTACGATAACTCAAAAAAGTTTGACGCGTCGTTTTTTTTTCATATACTCATAAATACGTATTCAACGCTTTTATTTCAATACGTAAAACATCAGCGAGCAAAAAAAAAGTTTACTCTCATAAATTTAACAAAATTCATGCGAACTTTCGCATTTTTTCAAAAAAAATCCTCGTGAACTTTTAGCTCTCAGGAGTATCCGGAAATTATCTTGCGATAACGAATTCAAAGATGTATCTCAGAGTGGAATTTTCTTTTTCCATTTGGCAAAGATGAACTGCGGCAGGGAGAGGTGTTATCAGAAAAAAAAAACAAAACAAAAGATACGAAAAAAAGTGTGATGCCTCCCGGCTGTAGTGAGACACTCAAGAGGGCAACCACGAACTTCTATCGACCGAACAATTTCCGGGTTACACGTACGTATACTGACTCTGGAACGAGAGCGGAATGACCGACAATGGATATACTCGAGAATTTCATCTTCCTCCCATGCTTCGTGTTCCTCGTAATAACGATGAAGAAAGTGACGAATTTACGGCTTTCGGATGAACGAAAAAATAAAAAAATTAAATTAAACGGTCGTTCGGGAAAAATAATGAAAAATGTATCGCACGAAAAATAGAAAATAAGAGTATAAAACGATAAAAATAAACGACGATGATGAAAATCGTAAAAGTCGATCGACGGTGAAATAAGAGGAATAATGCTGTGAGAAATTATGGCCACAAACATTTCGGAAATTGCAGTTCGAACGAAAAAAACGATAACCTATAAATAAACAATGTGAAATCGATTCTCAATGATGACATTTTTTTATCGTCATATGAGGAACTTTGTAAATGTTTTTCTCTTCTTCAACGCTCTTGCTTTACTCCTGTCGAGCTTCGATGTTGATCGAAATTTATTGGAAATGAACATTTCTTTTCGTTCACGAAAATTCGGATGGGGCTGCATTTTTTTTCGAGAAATGATTCGAACGATTGTTGACTATTGGATCGGATTAAGAAGAAGAAAAAAACTTGCACTAAATTGTTGTTTAAAGGGTGGGAATTTATTTATAATGGGGTTTAGCCTGATTTTCTTTATAATTTCGAGTAAAAAGGCCAATAAATTTGTTCTAATCTTCATTCTTCCTCATGGCGAAGGAGAATTTGAGCGAAAGTTGAGCATTCTTCAGTATTTTTCTTGAAGAAAAATTACGAAGGCTCCGACCAGATCAACGTTCGAGCAAGTTTCTTGTTTAAATATGTATTTTTCAATTCTGCAATAATTTCGACAATCAGAATTTTTCTCACGTCTGCGAATTTTCCCTCTCTTCATCGAAAAACCAAAAAAAAAATATTTTCCAAACGAATCGACGATGAAAATTTGTAAATAAATTCCAAGTTCAACCAGCGATGTTAAATTGTTCGAAAGGTCCATATCCGGTCATCGCAATTTTTGAGCAAATCACAATACTTAGCCTCCGTGTTTAAAAACAAAAAAATCATCATTATTGTGTATAACAATGAATGAAAATAAAAACAAGGTGAAATTGTTTAAAAAAGATCCATCCTTCAACATTCAGCTTGACGAAAAAATGACAAAAAACCGCAACCCTCTCAAAACACACACGAAATTCGCGCCTAAACATTCCATTTTGTTCCTGCAATAATTTCATCAATTAAAATCATCCGAACGTCGTTAAAAACGTTACCGTCCTTCACGGAGAAGCCAAAAAAAAGTTCTCCTCCAACCGAACCCGCGATTAAAAAAGGTGTAAAAACATTCCAAAACGAACGACCGTGAAATTACCGAAAAACATTTCCAATTGTCACAAACGTCGGTCGAAAGTTCGAAAATCACGAGGCTCGATGTTCAAAAAACAATTCGAAACCCAAAAAAAAGGGAGAAGAGATATACAATGACGATTAGAATTATTACCAATGATGTAAATCGAATGAGAGCATGAGATCCTTCAGCCTCTGTCTCGATTTGAGCAATATTCCGCGTCGTGTATAATTATCGATGATTTATCATTGATGAGCACGTGTATAGCGAGTCGTACGCGCACAATAAATAAATCAGCAGAGCCACAGATGTACCACGATATGCACACGGAGACTCGTCATCATAACTTTCATCGGCGATAAACAACAATTACAGACATTAAGGTGGTCACGACAAGGAGAGAGGGGCAGGGGGGAGCGCGAGGGGACGCGCGCACCAACACGATCGAACGGTATCCGTATCGAAGGTTTGGCTCGATTTAAAGGGGGTTGGAGAAATACGTTAACCAGCAGTGCCGCGGATGAAAGCGCACTGGCCCGCTCCTCGCAGCGAGACGAGTCGGTCGAGCCTAACTGGAACTGCCGATAGAGGCGCTGTGAGCGCAACCAAAAACAGCCCCCGCTAGTGGAGAACGAGCTTTAGAGAAAAAGAGAGAGAGGGAGATGAATAAAGGTGCGCGGGATGGAGAAGAGATGATGGTTCCGCGCGTTGCATCGACTTCATCCCTCAACCCCTTTCTGCACCCTACGTTTCTTGCACTCTTCCTCCTGCTTCATATGGATCGTTCATCTCCCATTCTTCCTTTTCACAACCGTTTCTCCCTCTTCTTCTCATTTATTATGGTAATGTTGTTTTGTGCTATTATTATTATTATCATTATTATCAATGGTATTATTGCTATTTTCGTTCATTAATTATCGTTGATGTTGTTATTATTATGATTATTTACTTCATTGTTTCATTGTTTTTTGGTCCAGAGAGGGTACGTTTCGTCGACTTCATCCCTCATACCCTTGCTTGCACCCTTCGCTTCTCGCACTTTTCGTCCTCCGTTATGTATGGACCGCTCATCTCGCACTCTTCCTTCCGCAAACATCTCTCTTTTCTTTCGTAATTTCTAGGTTATTTTGTAGGATTATCGTTATTGGTGGTTTTGTTATTGTGGCCACTGTTATCGTTAATAGTTTAATTATTATTGCTTTTTAGTTCAATAAACACGTAATATAAAAATTGATTACATAAGATGTATACGCTTTGTCACGATCTTTTTGTATGGTCCTTTTGTGTACCAGAAATTGGTTCGGTTGAACCTTACACCTGCCGAATCCCTGCGAGGCAAATTAACCTATTGTACTTTCCGAGTTCCAAGATCGTTCCTTCCCCATGAAACTCGACGGTGAACGCGTATTTCTCGCTCTCATTGCGATGCCATGTGAAACCCCTTCAAGCCTACCCCAATACCATTGAGAGCTCAACGCGTGACATAATTCGCAGGCATCAAATACCAAATGAAAACTACGTTATATTCCGGCTCGAACGATAAACTCGAGCTGATTTTCTATATTGACCCCATCGTCCTTCTTCCTCAGATGAGAAAATTTTCCAGCGTTCAAAACGTGAGGGAAAATTACGGCAAAACTTTGTTTGCTCCGTCAAGTTGTCTTCCACTTGATGTTATAATTGAAATTCCACGTTATTACGGTTAACCCTAACTCAGAAACGATCGAATCAAGCTTTAGCAGAAAATATTAAGAAATGAAAAACGTAAAAAAAATATTGAAAAATAAAAAACGAAAGAAAAATATTAAAAGATCAAAAACGAGTCTAATAATTTACAGCAAGATTCGAGATGAAATTCCGGGTCGAATTGTATTTTGGTATTTTCTTATACGACCAAAACTCAACGAGTTATTAGTTGGCAAAGTTTGAGCCAATTGCAATCGCGCGCGAGTCCTATTGGTCCAACGATATTAATTAATAACTCAACGGGGATTCGTCGGAGCGAAAAGTGCTTAAGGACTTTTCGACTTGAAATTTCATCCCCGATGTAGCAGCAAATTCATCAGCGTCCAATTTTGAGACACCCTGTACACGTGTGTTTAACTGTGTGTTTATATTCACCACTTGAAAACGAACATTTCGATCCCACGAGCAATAATCGCTGCTACGCTCTTCGCTGTGTGGTGCTGGAGGGCAGGGACTTTTTCCGTTAATTTTGTTCGATTCATAAATTCACAACCGGGGGCGTGATTTCTAGAATCGTGCGACGGGGGTTGTTGGCACAAGAGCACAAACGTCGAACGAGGAAAACCACGGTGGAAACGTGAGCTTTTATCGCATTTCTCGCAGGCGTAATAAAAAAGCCTCAAGCATCAGACCTAGCTTATTCCCCTATTTCGAAATTGTGCAAAAATTAAAAAATCGTTATTCTCAAATGAATATTAATACACATGCAATAAACAAAATATAAACAAAATGATAAAAGTTATTATTATTCTAGGAATAATTCATAATAATTTACACCAAGTGGATAATCAAAGGACCCTTCTTCGTCAAGGTCAACGCCGCGGTCAAAATGACTTTTCAAGGACGAATGGATCATTGTAACGAAGCAAAATAATTGTCCGGAGAATATTCGCAATGTGTTTCTATTTTGTTCTTTCTTCGGAAAGGTTCGAGCGTGCGAGGGAGATTTTTATTCGTAGCTGATACGACTTCGCGACTTTTCCTTAGCAAATCGGATTAACGTGACTCGGCGCAGGGTTACAGTGACGTTGCACCCTGGTTAGCCTTGCTATTGGGGATGGAGAAGTATTCCGGAGTGTGCCGCGGCGATGGTGTACAATTCTCCCCTTCATGCATAATCGATGCCGCGACCATCCCCCTCGCTGAAAGCTTGGCCTTGGTTATATACACTCGAGAAACATATGGCATCACGATATACGTATGCCTCTTTTCCTCAATGCAGTCTCTGCGTTTATATCGTGTCTGCTTATCTGGAATATTGTCCTCATTATCATCAACTCACGCAGTGAACGTTATTCACACTGACCCTGGAATAAAACGAATCTCCACGTTGAACAGAGTCAATGACAAAAAAAATACAAAGGGCTATGAAAGATCATTCGAATTTCTCGAAATATACCGATAATAAATGACGATCGGTGTTCGAAATTCGAAAAATCAATAAACGTGTCGAATCGCTCGTTTTTAGCATTTTCATTTGGTTAGTTGGGAAAAAAAAATTGCGATGAGAGTTTAAACGATTTGTGACTTTGGAAAATTCGTCCAAACGTACGACCTTGAAATAATCGTGCGACGAGGGATGAAACAATGTTGCTGGCGAAATTCGTCGTACGGTAATTATCATAGAGGGAGAATTATTGACGTGTAACAACGAAAATACGGGACGGACCGATAGATTTCGAAAAAAAAATCAAGACAGAAAAAAGTCATGGAAAATCGACGGTCGATGGCGATCGACGATCGAAATTTGAAAAATTCATAAACGTGTTTCGTGGTTGGAATTTAGACGAAGAAAAAATCGAGAGAGTTTGAACGATTGATATTTTTGGAAAAAGATTGCGACCTTGAAATATCGATAGAACGTGAAATTAAATGATATTACTAATATTCATTATTCTTCGCATAATGAAATAACGAATTTGTAAAATAAATTTTTCGCAAACCCCGCAATTTTCAAATGTATATTAATTTTCCTCAAATGCTATGAACGTGTGTGTAAAATTTAGTTATATTTCTTCCTGATAGAAGTATTTATATCCTTATTAAAATATAATTGAACACATAACATATAAACGTATATAAATATACATTTCCATGATCATATACGATTACAGAATAGTTATAAATATTTAGATAATTATAGAGATTGAAGGGAAATTAAAATGTACAAGCGTTAATCAGTGGAAAATAGTTTTTCTTTAAGATTAATCTACATGAACTTAGAGACGTGCTTAATTACAAGGAAAAAAAGAAAATACAAAAATACTGCCCGAATTGTCTACTTTAAATAAATAACGATCGAATGACAGCTGAGGGTTGGCGAACTTTGTCCGACTATCGACATCTCGTACTACTGTGATATTTTATCGACATTGAAATCGCGTTGGATTTTCCGAGCGACTTTTACCACATCGATGAACCATTATGAAGGGTAGTTTGTTACTCGCGGAAGGTATTCTCACCCCCTGAATTTTTTTCCCTTACCGACAAAGAGGCGTCCTCGTGTTACCATCAGTCGGACATGATTTAACCCGACGCGCCATCTGATGGCTCACTTTGACGCAAGCAACCCCTAAAATCAACCCTTCCATGAATCTAAGATTTCGGAAAAAAAAAACAAATTTGTTAAGAAACTTCAAATTCTTCGGATTAACGAACGAGCATTTTCGAAGAAAGTTTACTCGAGCATAGACAGCTTTTGAAACATTCCAAAAAATCTAATCACATTTTATTTCGAAAAAAAAAACCAAAATTCCTCCACTTTGCGTTAAGCTCCATCTTCCGCAACCAACCCGCAGCTTGTCCGAAACAACTACAAATAGTAACATTTTTCCATGAAAATTCGATAATAACTTGTCGAAAAATGTATACTCCATTTCACGATTGAATATTTTTTTCGGCACATTAAAACAAACTAAAGAGTATTCCTGAGAAAAAATGCTCATCTCTAAAGTGAACAAGCTTCCATCCTCTCGAAAAGTACCCTTTCTTGATCCATCATCGAAACATCCCCTTAAAAACTGAGCCCATCAACGACAAGCAGAAAAATCGCTCTTGTTTCGTGAGAAAAAAAAATCTCTCTTCTCAATTTCATCCCCCGAATGTCTGGGAAACTTTTGATATTCGTACTGTTGACTTGACTGACCTTCGACCGTTCAACGCACGGGCCAGGTCGTTTCAAGGTCATTGCGTTGTCGTTTGGGCATACAAAACCGTTTGTGTATTATCGTAGCATCCTGCGGGCAAGGATACTTCAAACTAAACAGGATATCCGATGTACGAGGAAACGCTGTGTGCAGCAGCGAGGTTTATGTGTGTCCTCCCTCGCTGAGGTCGTAACGTATCTGCATACGCATACATGGAAAACGACCCTGCTGTGTAACTAGCTCTCGTCCTGGCGCACGATGCAGTTTACGGTTACTGCTGCATTACCCATGGCCAGCTGGAGTTGTATCGTTAGGGGTAGATTGTTTCACGTCGTGTACGACGTATCGGGGTTGGTGCAATGCGCAACGTTATTTCACTGACTTACCAGAGACGAGAGCATACGATTTTCGCGAAATTCTCGTCGTTCTACCTTGAGCGACACGTGAAATTCTCCATCAAACGAGATTCAACGCGATCATCTTATTTTTCTCCTCCATTCATCCAGCCTCGCACCCTTCGACGTTTCGTGTATCTTCGTGCTTTTTCCAAATCATTTTCACTTTGAAATCAAGGTAGCCATCTGGCCGGAAGTACTCTCTCCAGGAACTGCAGTTCGAATATTTACTACGAGAATCTGTAGTTTTTGGAAAATTGATTTTTTGAAATTATGCGCAGCTCGTGGGAAAACATTTTTCGCGAGACGACTACCTTAAGACTCGAGGAGAGAAACATGAGAAATTCGGAGTATGTGACGCGTTGTATTTTTTGTCTATTTCGCAGGCTCTGCGAATTTCGTGAATTAAAACGATGAATGCCAAGAATGGCTACTCTGTTTCGCTCTCCTTGCGCCCTTCTTTCCCTCTGCAAAGATATGCAGTTTCGAGGTACTCGACGAAATGGAGAATTCCACGGAGCCTCGATACGATGCCATTCCTTGGCTGGGGATAAAAAAAAGGAAAAAAAAACATGGACGGAATCGCGTGAGGATATTTCAATCGGCTCCCGAGACTCGGAAAACAAAAAAAATGTCCCTGACGTTTGAAAAACGTTCCAGACGTCGACGAAACGCGGCGCGATAAGAATTAAATTATTAAGGCTTTTCAAGGTGCCATGGTACTTTTTTTTTGAGAATCGTTCAAAGGCCACTCGAAGCTCCCTGAAATGTCACGTGCTGAAGGTTGTTTAAATGCGAGTTCCCATGAAAAAAAAAAATTACTCACGGATCTTTATTTTAGGATTAGAAAAATGAAAAAAAAATCACACAGAGTCTCACTCTGATTAATAAATTAATGCCAAACCATCTCGACCATCAAAGTTTATTTTCGGCATTGTACTTTATCGTCTTATCGCGTACAAAAAATTTGCCAGCTCGCACGATTTTTTGTCATGTTTTCTCCTTCATTTTATGTTTTTGTTTATATATCATTATCTTTCTTTCTCTGGTCGAGAATTCAAGGCAATCAATCGCGTGGCGGTGCGAATTCGTGCGGCACCGTGCAGCCTGGAGAGGCGAGCCCCGGACTCCACGGCTGCGGCGATTTTCTCCGCGAGCCACTAGGGGCTTATTAACACGATAATAATCCTTCCGTGTGCCTTCGCTAACTACACGAATCTCCCTTTACAATGGACTTTGACACGTTATTCTCACCGCGCCCGACGTTGATTCCGCAGATAAACGATGAAAAACACCGATTTCAGTAGCGGATTTTATTTCACTCTGTTTTTCCCAAATCGATCTTTTGGCCGATCGATTTTTAATCTCATTTCGAGAGACTTTATCTGAAGATTCTTTGGAATTTTTTAACGTTGCGTATGGAAGACGCTTTTAGGAAAAATTAAGAGGTTTCACGAGGGTCAGGAGGACCTTGGGACCCCCGGAGGACCCTCAAGGTCCTTGAAATCAAAGATCAATGTCAAGTCCACGAAGTAAATGAATGAAGCAAGTATGAATAAACAAATAAATCGTGCAAATGAAAAAGGTGTTATTTTATCGCCAAAGGCAGGATTTAACCTTCACGTGACCTTGCAGGCTCCTTGAAATCGAAAGTTAACGTTATTGTCCAAAGAAGAAAAAGCACGTGGTATCGACTAATAAAAGTTGAAAAATGAATATCTCTTCTTCCGAGTCCGATATTATTGTATCGTGATGATAATTAATTTGCTTAAAAAATAAATTTGAATAAAATTTCGAAAAAAACGTACGCGAATCTCCGATTTCTTTTACACAAAAAAAAATCGATTAGTCATGATTTCATTCAACGAATGACACTTTCCCTTTGAAGCCTCGTTTGATTAATTTCTTCGAATTCAACGAGACAATTCAATCGTCAATAAGTTCTGTAATTTTTTAACGTCATGCTCAAGAAATTTTTTTGAGAAAGAAAAGGACGATTGAACGATAATATCGATAGTTTTATCGAAAGAATTAATTAAATTGAAACTCTAGAAAAAAAGGGAAGATTAGAACTGACATTTCGATTATCATCGATGCGATCACTGATTAATTTATGAAATGCAAGTTTCAATTAATTTTCATTCGTTCTGGGCAATTTCACTTACCTTCTAAAAGCTCGTACGATTGATTACTCCGATAACTTTTCTCGTTCTTAATGTAATGATTTTTTTTTCAATTACCAGTAATTGCTGTTTGATTGATTTCTACGAGTGACATTACATTTCCTATCAATCTCATTATTACGAGAATCTCGATGATGTCAATGAAAGTTTCCACGACTCGTGGGAATTAACGTCAGTGTCGTGCAAACTTTATTCTTATATCGAGAAAAAGTGAAAATCGTGCCAATTCTATTTAAAATGTCGACGAGTTGACGATGAAGACTCGGAGCTTTTCTCAAGTTCCTGTAGCTTCGTGCAACACACACCGCGAGTCGTCATACCCAGGTGAGGTCCATTAGCGAAAAGTTATATTTAAAAAACTTGTTTTCAGTCGACATGTTTTGTAATAATAACTTTAGTAATAAACGTGTTTCGTTAATTACACATTTATTTCATAGACGTTTTCGATAATAAAATAAAAATTAAAAAATGTATCTTTTTATAGATCTTTTTTTATTTATTATTTAATTGATATCTTCCTTAATAAAAGATTTTGATTTTGAAGAAAACAAAAATATAAGAATCTTCCTCGTATTTTTTAAATCAACGGTCGCGTAATGAGCTGAATTTTAATACTTCAATGTCAGCAGTTATCGACTATTTTAGCGAAAAAAAAGTATAAATTTTACAAAGAGTGCTTCGATTCGTCAATAATAATGACGAAAAACCATCAACATCGTTATCCATTATAGTAATCGATGAAAAATTCGTCGCCATTCGAATTCTAGTTTATTTTACTTCACAATATCTCCAATAAAACAAAAAATTAAATAAATATCCTCTGAGAGAAAACACCCCAATGGACGAAAATACATTTTCCAAAATACATCATTACTTCAGTCAATTACCGAAAAAAAAATATGTGCCACAAGTCACTTCGACAAATTATTTTTTATTCGCTGAACGTAATTTCCATATTCATCAAAATATTAATTGTTTCTTTTTTTACAATACAATTGATTCGTAACTCAAACACGATCCAAAGAATAAAGCAAACGACAAAAAAAATCTGTACAAATTGCATATTGTATTTCAATTGATTCAGTATATTTTTAACGATATTTTTACAGTCTGAAAAATATATTTTCCTTCGTGGGGAAAACGTGGAGACGATAAAAAAATATATGTATCCACATCTATTTGGTCTCGGCGATTTAATTTTCTTGAGGAAATAATAAAAACAAAGCGATATCACAAAAAATGTAAACAATTGATGGGAACGAATGATTAACGTAAGAGCTCGATTATGATTCCGTTGCTCGAAGAACATGTATTTTCTTTCATCATTTTTCTTTTTTTGCGCTTTCAACCCTCTCACCCTCAATGATATCGCGTTCCTTCTCAACATTTTTTTCGCCTCTTTTCTTTTTACATTGCATTGGTCTTGGTGTATGACTAGAGGAAACGCAGGATTCTATATATTGTTTGTATATTATATTGTTTTTTCATCCTGCAACGATCGAGCATCCTGCTGCGATGATCGATCGACGACATATCCTATAATTATAATAGTAACGATTTTTTTACACTCAAATTTTTATAAACATATTCTCCTCTTTGCCCTCCCCTCAATCTCATTATTATCATTCGCTAATAGCAATAAATCGCATTCGTGATTTCGAGTACATTAATCCTTGGTTTCTTCTTCTTTTCTATCACATAATTGTTTTTCATTTATTTTATTTTTTTTCTCAATATTTTGATCATCGTGTTCGTCAGAAAAATACATACATGCAGACATTACGTCGTGACAACTTTTTTCAATACAAATTGCATTTTTTTTATTTTCGTCTTTGTAAGTTACATCGAAGGTTAGCACAGTGACGATTTTTTTCTACTCTCCTTCTCGATGTGTGTGAAATTGTTATTTTTTTTATTTTCACAAATTATTCAAACTTCCAGAATTTTTTATGACGTTGCTTGGATTGTGAGGGGAAAAAATTCGCTGCGACGTGTGATAAATTGGGGACAAACGGAATGCAGTCTGATTTCTTGGAAAATTTTGATTTTTCAATGGATCACCAAAAGAAAAGCTGAGTCGATTTTTCATCTTTAAATACGGTTGTCGTTCTTTTGTCATCATTTTTCGTTAAATTCAACCGCGCAGGGTTATCGCGATGCTTTTGCGAAATGAAATTTGAAATTTTTTTCGCTTTCGTAATAATACCTAAGTAATAAATACGAATCGTACCGCAATGTAAAATTCGGTGTTGAATCCACGTTTTTGTACGATCTAACAAATCGATTTCTCAGCTAACATCCAGGTATTGATTTTTATTTTATTTTCTTTACTACTTTTATTTTTATTTTCTTCACTCGCAAAATTGCCTATACTCGACATATACATGTATACTGCATTTGATTGTTTATACGCACGAATATATCGGAGAAGAATGGAAGGAATGAGAAATTTTCGCGAAACATTTTTTTATGTCTTTCTTTCTGAATTTATGGTTTCGGGTGGTTTTTCGTTTTTTTTCCTCCTTTTCGTTGACTGAGAGCGACAGGAATATTACACGGACGATGCTTGGACTTTGGATTTGGGTCTTAGGTACTCTAGTAAATTACACGAGACGTATAAGCTAACGAACACTTTGCTCCCTCCGAAATGAAGGAAACCTTCTGCACAATTTTTTTTTTTCGTCCATACTCTCGTTATTGCGCAATGCTAACACATTTTTTTCTCGATTATACGTATGCACACTCCTGAAAATACTTTTTTACTCATCCCTCAAAATTATTTACAGTTTTTTCTTTATTTTTTAATATATACAAACACCTGTGCGATGGATGCCGACCTCTTTCTTGGACTCGAATTGTTTTTTCATAAAATTGAGAAAAAAAATGCAATTTTCATTGAATTTCGTTATACTTCTTACGCTGAAAAGACCAAAATGCATTTTTGAGTAAATGCACTTTGGAGTAATCTTGAATTTATTCAAATTCAACGTGTTTTGAAAATTTTGAAAAATGAAGAATTTATTTTTCGCATGTTTCGAAACGATGCAATTTTGTTCTGTTTTCCCTCGGCGGCGAATTTATAAAATCGGAAAAAGGTAGATATTTCCTGGCACAAAAAAAAAGGAAAAATTTCATCGCATCGTTATTCCGTTCTGCCGACGTCGAAAGGTCTTTCTTTTTTTTTAATCAACTAACTAGCGTCGACTGGCGAGACGGAAATTCCTTTTTTTTCTCAATTTTACGAAACCGTGACGTTGTTTTCGTTTTCCTGTTTTTTTTGTTTCATTCTAGCCGTCGAACTGAAGGAAGAAATCCATCGTTGCATCGAATTGAATTAATTACATTTAACTATCGATTATCATATTGATATCTTTAATATTATTTTTATTACTGTTATCATTAGCATTACTGATATTATTGTTATTATTATTATTATTAATATTATTATTATTATTGCATCGTTATTCAGTACCAGTTAGAGTGTTGTTTTTCCTTTCACTTCCGTTTCCTCTCGGTAGTATTTCATTTTTTGGGTGTTTTTTTTTTTTTTAATTGAACTCTCGGTCCTCGCGTGTAACGACACGAATTTCTTCGTTTTATGATCAAGACTGGGGCAATAATAATTCGTCGTAGCGCCAGGCGAGTACAAAACACAACAGGCCAGTCTAGTCGCCGAGGGAAAACTCATTTAAACATTTTGTTCATCGTTATTATTACATCGATGAGCATCCACGATCATCGAAGTTGCGACGAACCAAAAAATGCCTCGAGTTTCGCCATTTTTTTTCTTCTTTTTTTATCGAAAAAAAAAATCTTCGTCAACGACCGTCACGGGTCTTGAGCACGAATTCATTATTGCACGCGTCAATCGTATGGGAAAATAATTAATGGCCAATGAGGAAGCAGCGCAGATCTGTTTTTATCAAGACGTTTTCTTTTTTTTTTTTTTGAAAACATTCTATGTACAAAAAACGATGAAAAACATTGAGTCGACGACGATAAACTAACGATTTATTGGAATAATGATAATAATCATGTCCCACGTAGGCCCTAGAGGAGAATATCTTTTTTTTTCTTAGGATCGCCATTGGCTCACGCTTCAATCCATTCGTGATTATTTTCATTCTTGGAAAAGAGAAAAAAACATCGCGACAATCGATCGATCAACAAAATGAAAAATTTACGTTCTCACCGAGATCGGAAATAATTTTCGATTATAACAATGGCAATAATAACAATGTTAATAATAATAATGCACCTTCGCACACGCACACGTGATGTTTTGCAAATTTACAAAAAGATGTGGAAAATTTTTCTCCAGTCAAATAAGCAAAAATCTTCAAACTTTATACAAATATTTACAGTGTCAACGAAATCGTCGAATTTCTCCTGATGAAAATTCAATTTTACTTTTTTTATTCGTTTTTTGGTAATTCTCAATTAGCTTTCCTCTCGATCTCATCTTGAATAACGATAAATACATTCGCTCAGGCTGACAAAAAAAGAGTAATTACGAGTGTGAAGAATAAACGAAATTTACACAACGATTGCACAAAATTTTTAACGAACAACGAAATCGGGACCAACATTATTCTTGAGCACTCTGGTACGTATGTAAAAAAAAATAAAAATATACACATTTTTCCATAGACGATGTATTCAATTTCGAAGATATATATTTATGCGCTGTTTTATCACAATAAAATAAATATACGTATCAAATAATTCCAACGATCAATATTTCATTATTTATATAAAAAAAAAAACATTCATATATTACAAATAAATTATGTATATTCCGTACATTTCGGTAACGCTCCCCATGAACGAAAACTTCGTTCCTAATTTTTTTCAATATTCAACGATCAACAAGGAAAAAAGAAACAAATTAATTAATTTACCTCGAAGTATCAATCATGAATTTTACGATAAAATCTTTTCATCACGATCAACGAATTTTCGTTCGTTCGTTCGAAGACAAAAAACCAAATCCAATCAAATTGGCGCTGATTTTTGGTAATTTTCAGCCATCTTACAAAATTATTATTACTTTTTTTGATTATTCGACTGGGCAAAAAATTCTCTTCGACTCGTAGAAAAATTCGTTCTCGAAATTTACACACTAACATACTTTCTTGGCACTCTCATACTCTCAATTGCTTCTGGATGTTCTCATACGTTGTTTTCTTTTTTCAATTTTTTTAAATCTTCGTCCTGTAGTTTTTTTTTGTCATTGATGCTGGCATATTTATTTACTAACTTTGGCAATAAAGGTGGGAGCGAAGAAATCCTCGATATCCGCGCGACGAAAAAGAAAATTCAATTTCTCACGATTAATAGCAGTAAGCTGAGCTTTTTCCCCCCTCTTCTTCTCATTCGCTTCGGAAACTTATCCTTCGATAATTCGCAATTAATTTTTTACGACAAATAATATCGATAATTACGTATCGTAAAGGTCATGTACGTCCCTTGGATGCTGTTGATCACGTGATTTTCTTCCTTTTTTATTGAACTTTAGCCACCATAATTTTGACGGCGATACTCTTCAAATCTTTTTTTCTCGCGATTGCTCAGAATGGACGACTTAAAATCTAAATTTGGTTTCGTCTCAGAGACTGCTGCCGAATTCGCTCGATCTCCGTCGATCGATGTGCGTTATGTAGGTCTCCGAATACATGCTTTTCGTTCGATCGTCGAACCTGAAACACACGAGAACGACAAACGTCAGAACAACCATGGATTATGAAGGTGAAAAAAGAAGATCCTAATTTTGCGAAATAAAATTGAGCTCTCAATAAAATTCGCCAATTTGAATAAAATCTATGGACAATTTTGCCTTTCTCCATATATTCACATTTGTAAATCGTCAATTGTATCACAAATTCCTATCTCAAATGCGACGACAATACTCTTGAGAAATAAATATGCTCCATTTTATGTATTTACTTATTCTATTTATTATTTATTATTATTAATATTATTATTATTGTACATATATTATATACTTTATTCATTATTTACTCTATCCAAAAATCCATTCCGAATAATCTTGCATGGAGGCTCGAAAAAAATATAAACTCAAAAAGACTTTCAACGACTCTGATGTATGAAAAAAAAAACCACATCCGGGGCAAGATAATTGTCCCGGCGACCCCGCAAATCACGGAGAACCCACAAATCACTGAACCTGGACGGTTCGAAACTCCGCATGGACTTTTTTCTTCGACCAGCGTGGAACCATAGTTTCAATGCTGATACATCAAGGGAAAAGCAAGAAAACAAATATAAAACACTAAAGTATACGGAACAGCATTAAGCGAGAGAGACCGAAGCAAGAAAGTGGAGAAAAAAGCAACAGAATCTCATCCGTGCCAAGGGAAGCTGGGAAAAAAAATGATGATACGTTTCCGGTTGGAGCGTAGCGATCGTTAGAGCTCAAGGAGAAACTATCAATTACCATGAAACCACCCTCCCGACCCTCTCCCTAAAAAAGAAAAAAAAAATAGGAAAAGAAAAACAAATCCAGCAACAAGAGAGGGGAAAATGAACGAACGAATGAATACATTTATCATGACACGGTGTAGACCCTGAGACGGTGATTACGCGAAATCTGAAAAACAAATTAGCAGTCGCAGAGTGACAAAGCACGTGTCCCCTATCAAGGGAGCTTACCAAAAAGAATGACGATGACGACGTTATCATGACGCGACGGGAGAACTTGTAGCAGAGTTCGGGACGTTCAAGGTCGCGGGAGAAAGTGTCATGCACGACAATGAGGCGGAAATGGAATACGGTCAATATGCAATGTGATAAAAGGGGAGGGAGAAAGCTCCGGTTGGCGATGAAAATGGTTATTTTGACTTGACAGTTCTCCAAGGTACCTCGAATGCGAATAAAAGGAGATTCGAAGGTCACGGTGCCACGATCGAGTCCGGAGAACTGGAAGAGGAGAGAGAGAGAAGAAAAAAGGAAAAGCAAACGTTGAAAGACGATTGTCATACCTCAAGGACGGTCGTCGAAAATCAAGCGCCTCGAGATCGGAGGGTTCCCTCCTGCACAGAGAGCAGAACGCGCACTGCAGGGTGTTCTTGAAGGCCTCCCGAAAGTCACGATTGAAGTAAGCGTAAATGAGAGGATTGAGCGCCGAATTCGTGTAGCCAATCCAGAATACGATGTGAACAACGATATCGGGACAATGACAGCTGCTGCCGCAAAGACTGGTGGTGACGTACCACAAGAAAAACGGCAGCCAGCAGAGTATAAAAGTGCCCATGATGATACCGAGTGTCCTCGCTGCCTTGTGTTCCCTCTTCATTTTGATCAAATGCTTGTCTTTGGTCGGCGTGTGAAGATGATGATCGGTGCTTATCTCGTTGAGGGTCAGGGTCTTGGACGAGCCACCGCTGTTCAATTCGCCATTGAGGTTATTGAGATCGCGACTCGGCCTGTGCTCCAGCAGCATCGCGTTGCCCATTCTGCTGTGCATCTGCTTCTCCTGCCTGTTGGCCTCCTTGAATATCGCCAGATACGTCAAGGTCATTATCGTACAGGGTATCCAGAAGGATATGCTCGAGGATAATATCGCGTAACCTTCGTTGACCTTGAACTCGCATATGTCAGGATGCATGTGGCGATACTCGCTGTTGTCCCTGGTGGTGTACCACCCGTTGAAAATCGGCACGAACGATATTATCGCCGGTGACAACCAGCAAGCCATCAGCATGTAAGCCACCACTCTCTTCGTCATGTTTATCGCGTATTTAAGGGGTTTCATTATCGCGTAATAACGATCGACCGAGATGCACATGAGATGCAGTATCGAGCTCGTGCTGAAGTAAACATCCAGTGAGTTCCAGACGTCGCACATGAAGTAACCGAAGAGCCAGCGTCCGGTCACCTGTACGCTCAGATTGAAGGTCATCGCGAACATCGCCACGAGCATATCGGCCAGCGCCAACGAAACGACGAAGTAATTCGTTATTATTCGTAATTTACGATGCCGCATCACCGACACGATCACCAGGAGGTTGCCGAACACGGCTGTTATTATTATCGACCCGAGGAAGCATCCCTTGGACACGGCGATCGGCCATTCGGGCGTCACTATGCTGACGTTCGTTGACGCGTTGACGCTTATGTCGTTCGCCGCTGCGACAAGGTCGCTCAAGGTCGTCGTACTTCCGTCCAACGACGTGACATCCGACGATGATATCAGGCTCATCGTCATCATCGGATCTGCTGATTGTCGGCTTGTTTACGATCGTCAACGAGGAGCTGATCGATTTTCGACGATTTCTTCTTCCTCGACCTCGGCTTTTTCTTCTTTTCGCTCTTTTTCTTCGACAAAACGCCAGCCGTAATTCCCCTCGTCGGCTCGTCTAGGTCACCGATGTGCCGTTCCAACGACGCAACGGAAATGATCTCGATCCCATAATGAACGCGGTCGTCATCGGTGATGACGAACGCCGAGTCTCTCTCGCGATCTTTCGAAATCGAATTGCGAGCTTTTTCACGATGATTCCCGTGTACGGTCAAAGTCGAGGGTGGATAGCGAGAGAGACGGCGCGGAGATATCACACTTCCGGCGGTAGAAGAGCTCTGAAAGCAGACGAAATTTCGAAAATTGTAAATGTGCCGAAAAAACTATGCTCCCGATGACCTTGCATCAAGGTCAGAGTGTATATACGAAGGTCGCGTGGATAATTCATGTTTATAACGGAAATATTGATGATTTTTCTTTTTTTTTTTCAATGAAAAACGTTTAATTACCTA